>CM034153.1:468922938-470122938 GCA_019776745.2 Taxus chinensis | reverse complement strand
CCATATTAAACCACTTTCTTGTTCATTTTTGGACAAGATTCTTAAAATTGATGCATTTGAGTCACTAGACCCTTCAATCGGTGTGATAGTTATAGAAATCGTGCCCTCTCTACTACCGGGGATGGGACTAAGCAGGGTCAAAAACAAGGTGTGTTTTTATGGTGGGAGGGTCGATGGCACCAACTTGGATAATCTTCTCTAAGACAAAAGAGGTAAGGTTCCCTAAGGGGATATTTTCATTGACTCTTGTCTAAAGTGAAAGCCTGGACAGGTGATAGATAGATGAGGGTTTGTAGCCTAAGTGACGGATGAGCAGGAAATGGTTGGAGTACCACTATGTTAGCTAGACCTTAGCCTTTGGATTAAATTGTTGGTGTTTGGAAGAAGAAGAGGTTTCATTGACTTGAATGTCCAATTCTATTCAAATGGGAATTTTCTTCTCTTCAAGGAATTGAATCATCGAAATTTCGTGCCCTAATGGTGATATGCCTCATCAAATGTTAGAAATTTGGACTGTAAGGTTAGGGGAGATATGGCTGGCACATATAGTTGCAATATCCGATGAGTTAGTTATGGAAGTGAAGGTAAGTTGATTGATCAGGCGGCAATGGCTAGTGAGTGAAAAATGCTACAATAGATTCATCTAGTACTACGGGGTGGAATATAGATCGTCATGAACTTTCTTGGGCGATATGATAGAGAAATGATCCAAGAATCTTGCGGCTCTTGATTGAATTGAAATATAGAGGTTCGGGTAACCCACTTATACAGTCTAAGTGGTCCATTGAGGGGACATGGGAAATTTTCCAAAGGTAAGGAAAGGTCATCATGGTAATCAGAAAAACCATGGTTGAAACGTGTAATTTTTAGGCGAACAGGTCACTGACCCATGCCAAAAAATTTACCTTTTCAAAATTTTCTAAAATGGAATATTCACCATATTACGAATATTCGCCACTAAAATTTTCCCTGATCTCCACTGGGTCTATGATGGGTGAAAGAGATGATGGGAGTTCCTCTATGAGTGGAGGAATAGATAGGTGCTCCTCTGTGGGTGGAGGAGGTAACGGGTGCTCCTCTATGGGTGGAGGAGGTAATGGGAGCTCCTCTATGGGTTGAGGAGGTATGGTAGGTAAAGGTTCTCTAAGTGGAGAAGCTAGGGATGAGATGGTCTCAATGTTAGCAGAAGACTCCTCCATGGGTGATGTAAGAGATGAAAGGTGTTCTTCTATTGGTGAAGGAACAGTGATGGTTGGTTCTGATGTGGAAGGAGGATTTCAGGCTAGGATTTCCTCTATGGAAGGGATGTGAGGTAATTGAGAAGCGATAGGTACCTCATTAACGATTGCGTGAACTTCACGAGTATAGGCTATCGTGAGTGGATGTCTCACCGAGTTTTGATTGGATGAAGGGACATGATTGGGAAATGGTTTTTTAAAGATTTGTAGATTTTGGTTGGGGGTGGCATTGGGATTATCCACAGTTCAACTCACCTTTCTCAAGCATTTCTTGGACAATATTCTTAAAAGTGATACAATTGTCAGTCACTATGACCCTTCACTCGGTGATAGTTATATAAATATTGTTCCTTATACTACACGCGGGCATGGGGACGAGTAGGGTTAAAAAATAGTGTGTGGTTTTATGGGTGAAAGGGTGATGGCACCAACTTTGATAAGCTTCTCCTAAGATAGAAGAATAAGGTTCCCCAATTGGGGTATATTTTCGCTACTCTTGTTTGAATCGAAAATCCTGGATAGGTGATATATTAGATGAGGGTGTAGCCTGATTGGACGGATGAGTTTGGCCATGGTCTTGAGTACCATTATGTTAGCTAGTACCTTTAGCCTTTGAATAATTGGTTGGTGGTTTGGAAGAAGAAGAGGTTTCATTCAACTTGAATGCCGAATTGTTATTTCATAATTGGATTTTCTTCTCTTAAATGGCCTGAATCTCTAACTTTAGTGCCATAGTGAATGCCTCATCGAATGTTCAGAAAAGTTTGGACCTGCAAGGTTAGGGAGATATGTTTGGTGCAAGCTCATGTGAAGAGATCGATGAGTTCAGTTTATGGCAGTTAGAAGGTAAGTTGATTGATCAAGTTATGCCAGCGAGTGACAAAATCTACGTAATAGATTCATCCTTGTACTAGATGTGTGGAATATAGATCAGTCATGGTAACTTTCTTGGCGATATTGATAGAGAAATGATCCAAGAAAGCTTGGGCTACCTGATTGAATGAAAATATAGAGTGTGTCGGGTAACCCACTATACCAGTCTAATGCAGGTCTAATAAGGGACATGGGAAAAGTTCTCAAAAGTAAGGCATGATCATGAGCAATCAGATAACACCCATGTTTGAATGAGTGCAAATGTTGTTGTGGGTCTTGCTTTACTATTGAAGTGGTTGAATTTTGGCATTTCCCAATGCACAAGGTATGAACGGATACGAATGGATGGGTGAATAGGCTCTGTTGCAAATCTCGTCATAGGTGAGTGTTGTGGGAGCTAGAAACCGATGCCTCTAGTGTCTACATCTTATCCATCATGAATTTAATTAGGTCATTAGTGGGTTGTGATGATTGGATGCCTCCTATAGCATGAGGAGGTTGGTTTTGGGTATATAATAGGGGTGGCATTCTAGTGTATGGGGATTCTATGTAAGGTGGTGGAGAAGAAGGTAATGAAATAGGGAGTACATACCTAGAATGGATAATAGATGAAACAGGTGGTTGTTGGTAGCATGTATATGGGGGTGGAAAGAGTCGTGGTAACCCTAGTGGTAACAGGGGTTAATGATTGTGGAATGAAAAAAACTATGTTCTGAAATAGGGTAGGGGTCACCGACACTAGAAGTGGGAGTGTAGCTACAGGTATGTGTGAGACACGAGGGGTGGATGAGGTTGTGTTTGGGGTAATCGTCGAGGGTATGGTGGGATGTAATGGGTGGCCACAGAGATAACAAACACGGTAGTCATGGCAGGTATAGAAACCTAACTACAAAATGACTGTGGGTAAGGTGGATGTGGGTAGCACGGACCCAGATGGGGCTGATGCGGAAGCGGGTGCGAGAGTCGGGGGGATAGATACAGGCATGTCATATATCAACTGACCTGAGGCGTCTCGAGTGGACGAGTGGGAGAGGTAAAACTACGTAAGACAACAGGATTCTGGTCAAGGAGTCTTGCAAACTCCTCATCTCTGGTAGCAATATTAGTAGGCTGGATAGGATCCGTGGCTGGTGATAAAATAAAAGGTGGTGAAGGAATAGGTGGAAGTAGTTGGCAACTGGCATGGAACAGGAGGGTGTTCACTTGTCTATAGGTTAGTACCATGTGAACCAGTATTGATCAGGTAGGGCTACTTCCCTGTAAATGACACATAGAACAACAGGAACAGGTGAATCTGGTGATAAATAAAAATGGATGAAGTAACAAATGGTTAGTGGAATGTAAAATAGGCTAACCAATGCTAGTTAGGAAAAACTGACATTGGTTAGGGTGTAACTGCTACTAGGTCACTATAGAAAAATAGACAGTGAGTAAACAACGAGGGTAGAGACCAAGATCTAACAAGAATGCCAAATCTGGGGATGTGTAAAATGTCAATGGGAAAAATGACAGTGACAGAGACTATGTAAAGGGGAAAAAAGTGAAGTGAGAATGTCATTTTGAGTAGGTTAGCAAAAGGACCTAGAACCGACATGTCGGTTGGGTTTAAACCGATGGCAGTCAGAGGTAACCGATGATGGTTATTGTGAAATTGAAACAGTCATGAGAAAAAGTGGTTGTGAATTAGAATTTGATCTGGAATCAGACCCAAAATTCTGGTAATGATGGTGATATGGTATAGGCACACTCAGGTGAAGCTGGATTACACTAGCTATGATGAGGAGCATGCAAGGATGAACAAAAAAGTGATGAACGTGATCTTTCACCTCAAAACGCAAGCCAAGTAGAAACACTAAGAAAATGCGATCCTAAGAGTGCCCTTTTCTATTATGTTTATCTTAGCTTATGCTATTTAGGGACTGACACATGAATTGTGAAATAGATTTTTTGGTGAGGATGGCTTCCTACAAAGAAGGAGATCTAAAGGGTGACGTTTCAGGTATGTTATGTTGGGGGGCGGGCTTCGCTCTAAAGTATGACTCAATAGAGCAGCAAGCTAGGTGCCCACTGTGTCGTGATCATGTGATCACCTACAAATTCTTCTAGGTAAGATGTTGTTTAAGAATGTATGTATTTGAATTTTTGTGTGGTTTGGTAAGACTCAGAAAAAGAGAAAAGGATAGAAGTGATTTTCTATACGATTCGTTTGTCAACCATCAGCTGGTCATGACCTCCAGCATATAGGTTGCCCTCATTTAATGTGAGCTAATGCAAGAAAATTAGAATGAAATGTAATGATTTTAAAACCCAAATTGAAAATGTGAAATTGGATGACACAATAAGATGAAGAGGAAGAGGGATGCTCTTTCACTATAACGCAAAAAAAAACATGAAGGAATGATTCCTTTTAAATACACCAAAAGAAAAAGTTCCTTTAGAGAAAATAGAAAGAAGAAGTGGATTACCAGGGAAGAAAATTAGTGTGTACGCTCTTAGAAGGGAAACAAACACACAATTTTTTCCTAGGAATGAATGAAATGCAAGGAACCCCGGATGGGTCCCACCGAGCATGCCAAAATGTTTCACCTTTTTCTTAGATTGTTAACGAAACAGATAGGGTAACGGGCGTAGGAGGAATACCTATTCAAATGTCGGTTGATGAGTTGTCATGCGTGCGTATGACTTCCAAATCCATAGCTGACCATGAGAGCTTCCTTTTGGATAAGAGGAACTACCTCTAATGAAAGTCAAAACCACCAAAAATAATTAAACAAATATGGGTAGTGAACTACCTAGTCGTGAGCTAGATCTGGGAAGCATGGTACTTCTTAGATGGTTGTCAGTCCACTGTTTTAAACAAATTAATGTTGTAAACAAAGTAAATCCTATTGCTATTTTGAAATGATTTAGGTATCTCACTTAAAAATACAATAAGAAATAGATCTAATCTAACATGTTAAGCTAGAATAGAATCCAAGGTCAAGGGATAGGTTCTGGGTCTCTACAGGTCTGATAAAGGTCTCGGGTAGGTCACATGTGAGTGAGGGTGAGGTAAAATGAGGTGGGTAGGTCTTTGTTTAAGACTGTATAGACAAAGATAGAGACTGGCGTCAGTCAGGGGTGACCAACCACGGTTAGGTATAACTGGTGCCAGTTACTGTGAGATCTAGAAATGTCATAGAATGGGGTTTTGGTTTCCTTTGTGATTGCACAAAGGATTCTAGTGGGTCAGGATGAGGTATTGGGTGACTGGAATAGGATTTTGTGAGGTTTTAATGAGTCTATGGAGGTGAAAATGTTAGAGAAGGTCAATAGGGAAAAAATAAACAATGGATGATAAAATAATGATGAAATGAAATAAGCCAACAAAGTAGTATGACATTATACTTACTTGGATTTCATTCCTAGTGGTTTGTGTGTGAAGGATGGAGGTGTTGATGATGGGTTTGAAGGTTACAAGTGATCACCAACTGAAGAAAATCTTCTGCATGGGCTGCATGCACACTCCTCTTTGCTTGGATACATCAGAACGTGGCTGGGCTAGTTATGCAGGAGAAGATGCTCAATCTCCTTCCTTGGATGTGAGTTCTTGCTAGAATTGGCTCTTTGATGATGCGTTATCTCTCTAAGATTTTTTCTTTTCTAATCAACTTTCTTGATTCCAACTTCCAAGTTCCAAGTTTCAACCTTGAGAATAAGGTTGTTTTAGGTTAAAAGGGGCAACTGATGGTGGTCCTGGCTTAACCGGTGACAATGGTTAGGGGTAACCGACATCGGTCAAGGTGGGATTTCCTAGGTTTACTAAACTTAGGGAGATCCTCCTGATTTTCTTATATATCCTGTCGTTATCCCGCGGATTAGAATCAAAACTTCTTGTGAGCATGGGGGAATATGGTTAGAGGGAATGTAGGCATTGATTTTTGGGGTTTGGGAAAGTCTTAGTTTGTTATGGTAACTTGTTAAGAATAGGTCTTAGGTTGCGTTATCTTGGTGAGGTGTCTAAATGAACTGTATGTGTAGATATTATTTAAATAAGATATTTTAATAATAAATATAGTGAAGATAAATCATTAATTTAATTAAATTAATATTAGTGGGGTGAAGGGAGTCATGGCTAGGTAAATGTAATAAAGGGGGGCTTATATGCCGAGGGATGAAGGGGGAGTGTGACCTAATTTTAGTGTCTACAGGGTGTGAAAGAAAATGTTTAGGCACTGCCAAGATTCAAAATTTACCAAACGGTATGATTATGTAGAAAATAGGCTAAATAATTTATTGTTAACATAGATTCTTTATGAACAAATCATAGTAATATATGTTAGTAGTCACTAGGCATTTTCTATAATATATTTTGATGGTAGATAAGTGAGATATGGAATATTTTTGATGTCGAAAGCTATGGAGGACTTTGCATAGTTAGGAATAAAGATGATTACTGAAAATGTTTTCAAGGTGCTCATATAACACCATAGGGACAGATAGGCACACACCTTTGCATCTTATCTTTTTTAACACATTGGTGTGCATCGACGAAATAAAATAATGACCATGAAGCTCCGCTAATTTTTTGGAGGATTAGATTAGCAGCCACTAGGATCAACTATTTTTTTAATTTGAATATAGAGGTCAAAAAACAATTCATAGTAAGGAAAATGCTTAGTGACTACTAGGTTCCATTTCTTTCAGAAAGGAATGATATGCCAGAAGATAGGCTAAACAATATGTTATTTCTAACATAGCACTCTAATAATAAATCATAGTAATATATATTACTGGGTGCTAGGCATTTTTTGTGAAATTTTTAGATGCCAAATTTATGAGATATACAAAAATTTTATTGTCGAAAGTTACAGAGGTCTTTTGAGAAAGTAATAAATTAGCAGCCTCAATTCTAAATTTTATATTAATTTTGAAAATAGAGATAAAAATAATTTTGTATAAAGAAATTCCTAGCAACCACTAAGCTCGAATACTTATAGAGCATAGTGATATATGATTATTGTTTATTGTTAAATGAGAAAGGAATAAATTAGCGGCCTCTAGGCTAAATTGTTTTGTATAAAAGAAATGCCTAACGACCACTAAGATAGAATACTTATAGAACATAATGCTTTTTTTATGATCCTCCTGTGTGGATTTCACTAATGCCTCGAGATTTTGGTGTAGTGGTTCGTTACATTTGGTATCAGACCGACCACCCATGTTCGAATCGCACTCAATTGGTTACGTCATGTAGCCGAGGCCCATGGGGCGCCTAAACATCGATGAAGCAGGGCTCGTACGTATGGGAGTGTGGGGACAAACCAGCCCGAGTCGGGCTCTACGGAAGTGTGGTGGGATGTTATGATCCTCATGTGTGGATTTCACTAATGCCTCGAGGTTTTGGTGTAACGATTCGTTACAAATTTATGCTTATTGTTTATTGTTAAATGAGAAAGGAATATATTAGCGTCCTCTAGGCTAAACTGTTTCTTAACTAAGAAAATAGAAATAAAAAAAAAATTGTATTCCAAAAAATGCTTAGTGACTGTCTAAGCTACGATATTTACAGAACTTAGCACTCATATAACAGATCATATGAATGGATTAAATTACGTAACAAGGCATTTTTTATGTCGATTCTTATCAAAGAATGAATGCTAATCTATATTACTTATTGAATGGATTGGCTTGGTGCTTAGTAAGCTCTATTGTTTCTGTTTTTAAAAAATATCGAGCTAATAAAATTCAATGTATGTCTTTGCGATAAAATTTAGAGTTAGAGAATAATAATAGAAGTACATAATTTAAATGTGAAGATTTACCCTAATCATCTTGGCCCTACACATTTCAAGAAATAACCCATTAAAAAAAATAGTCCTAAATGTTTTACTAAAAATTTAAGGCAAAGATGAACATAGGTCTTTCTTGAGAATGACTAATCCAAGTCCATAAAGAGGAATGCATGTTTTATGTTTATCAATTATTCATTGATGAGAAGGCTATCGGCCATTATCCTATATATTTTTGATGAATCTATTTCAATCATGAAAAAAAAAATCTCAACAGGTTTGGAGTGATTATTTATAATTATATTATATTCGATGGACTATCCTTGAATACTAACCTTTGAGAAGGATGACTAACAACTAGAATTTTCATAACTGATAAGTGCCCTTAGTTAGTGAAAGGGAAGGATTTTTTATTTATATTATCGATAATTTATTATAAAGAACATAGCCACGTACTGTGGTAATGATAAATCATCATAACAGATGTACATATACCTAAAGGATCGTCCACATATTTTCTTAAAATCATCCTTAAAAAAATATACCTAAAGAATCAACCACATACGTAGGGCGAAGATGAACAAGATATTGGCGTTGTATTAAATGATGAAATTCTATTGCATTGATCAAATATTTCTAATATAGTATGCCCAATACTATGTTTGATAAAATAAACATACTATTTTAGGCCAATGAAAATTTAAAAATTAGGTATAAGTGCTATACGAGCGTGTCAGACTCTCTCCAATTCTCGAAGCTAGTTGGGCAATATAGCCACGAAAAAAAGAGTGACCTACTTCTAGATGCTAATCTCATAATTAATAACATGACTAACGACTAGAATTTTTATTGGAATGTGTTTTTTGGATTGATAGAAGTTGATAATGTTGATTGATGTAAGAGAAGTGTGGTTATGTAGATATGTAGTAAATTTTGAGAACTTGTTTCTCAAATGTGGAAGGTTTTATTATAGAGAATGTTGAAGAGGGTATTGAGAAAATAATGTTAGTGGAAATCATGTTGTTTATAATTTTTGTAAAAGGAATTTTGTTTAACCAACCCTATTGAAACAATATTGTATCGATCAATTTTTTTCCAATATACTGGTTCGTGTTTCCCACCTATATGATTTATATCATGAAACAAGATGAAGTATGGAAGTTTAAAACTATTTTCATGAAATTTTAAGTAATGATTTTTTTTTGTTCAAGACCACACCGATATTTTTTATTTCAAAGGAAAGTAACATAAGGGAATTGTCTAACCTCAAGACTTGTCTGGCTCTTGATGACATGATCAAGATCTTTGCACTGCTTGTTAGTAATTCATAGTTGATGCTTAAATTTTTTCTTTTTTGTCTTGCCATGTTTTGTAATCAGATGTAGTCCTAGTATTTTTGTATTCCTACTTTGAACTCATGCATTTGGGGCGTGCTTCCATACTACTAATTTTTTTGGTGAATATTCTTAATATCATATTACTTGTTAATATAATATTCTATGTTATTCATAAATAAAACACACCATCAACCCAAAATTATTAAATTAAAATTAAATGTAAAAATTATTGAGATTACTTGAAGGACCAAATATCAATTTTTTATTTTTTAATGATTAGTAATAGTTTGAAGATTAAATTGTTTAGTATCAAGATATTGATTACCGAGGTTGTCCCCGCCTATAGATTATAGACCTTGATCCCACCCAATGTAAATTAATAAATGTATGAATTGATAAATTAAAGTTCTGGTACATTGTTGGTCTGTCACTATTGAATTCAATAATACTGATTTAATTATTGGAGTCTACTATCATATTATTGCTAACGCCACCATAAAAAAACTTGTGTGAATAAAAATCCTTTTGTACTCTTTCATTAATTACATATTATATATTAAATTTTATATATGGGGAGGCTACTAAAAAGGTGGATTTTATAGAAAAATGTTTGATAAGAATGGGAATAAATATGTTCATTTCCCAGACTCGTCACCTTTTCCAATAAAGGTCAATATTAAATCCCCTAGCAAGATTGTATTAATTAAAACCATGCGATGGCATAGTCACTCCACATAGTTACCAATCCTCTCATCCTTATTTTCACACCTTTCATCTTAATTTCATTGGATTTCATTTCATCTATCATGGCCTTTCCAATGTTTCATTTCATGCATTTTCCGCATCAGTGAGTGAAATGGCATTTTATACCAAAAATTTCATGTCGCCGTTTGAAATTCATTTTTCAAATTGAAATAGAGAAAGACTTGGTTTCTATTGAGGGAGTTCTTGGAGATGATTATCTTTCTCTAGAGGGACATCCGAGGGTAAATGTGGAAGTTTCTTCGATTTTTTTTTCATCTTCTTATCATACACCTAGTGAAGTATTGGGATTTTAAGATCAGTCATCATTGGATCAAGCAAGTATATAGGGTTGGCATGAAAGTGGTAACAGAAACCATGAGCTCGTCATGGCCCTTGATATTCGTTTCTGGTGTGTCCAAATGGGGTGAGACAACAAGGGTGGGAGATAGTTCACCCCCTTTTTTTGACCTAGATGATATGTTTTCTCTCCTGCAAGAGGAACTGAGATGTTGGGATCATATTTTATAGGAAATTTGTGAGACATATGATTGGTTAAAAAGTCAAGATACTGCTGGAAAAGAGATTCTTTTTCAGGAACTACTAGTGGAAACTGTTTTAAGGCTCATTAAGGTGGAGGTTACGGAGTTGTCATTTGATTTAAATAAATAAGTTCTTCTAAAATCCGTTAGGTTGTAACATTTTTATGGTTGTTTTATAGCCTTGTTAGTTGCAATGTTACCAAAACATCTTGTTTGTCTTACTTATCTGGAGTTTTTTTGTATTCCCAATCACTTGTGTTTTTGACATATGCCCATAATCATATTTTAAACAAATATTTTTGGATCATTCATGTTATTTTGACTGATCCACTCATTGTATCTATAATGTAAAGGGAAAGGGACCCTTCAACCCTCCTTCAGTTATGAAAATCAAGAAATCATTACTAAAATTTTTAGTTGTGCGTTGCATTATGCAATTTCAAAAATTAATCACTATAATTTTTTGTTTGTTTGAAGATGTCAATTAGTTTCTAGAAGTGTAGACTAGCGGCTGCTAACATCAATATATTATATAATATATTTCTATTAATGTAAAAACCAATGTATACAGCTTTAGGATAGAGGAGCTAATAGTAGATTGATGGCTATCTTCCAATCACTTTAAAAAAAATGAGTTACTCTACATCATTATGGAAACCTGGAGGTCTTCACTTTTGAAAGCTATGGAGGTTTTTGAGAAAGGAATAAATTTAATTCTATTACAATAATAATAGAAGATACTGTAAATGGCTCTATTTGTTTTACAGAAACCTCTCCTACAACAACCTATCTGGGGAAATTCCTGTCATTAAATTTTTTCATGTTTTTTCCATACAGTTGTACATATAAACACAAATTTTATTTACGTACCAATTCAGTTTTGTTTCTTATGGTTTTTTGATATCACCAATTAAACTATGAAAGAAATAGTAGCTATATTTTAAATAGCTCAGGTTTCAGAGAAATTCTTCTATTGTTATCAAAAATTGGTAATTCGATATGTATTTTTTTGTCTAACAGAATTGTGGCCCAATATAATGAACACCATCCATCTAAAAACTAGCAATTGTTTACATTTGTTAGGGTTCAATGCCACTATTGTGCATAATTATAGAGCTCTACCATTCAAATCATCCAAAGGCATTTACAAAAGGCTCTAAAAATAACATGGAGCAAGGTAAAAACCTAACATGGAAAGACATGATTTAATATTGTATAGATTATTAGATGACAAATTAAAAAGAAATATCATATTATAATTTATTTATTAACGCATCTATTTGTTACATTTAGGTTCTCCATGGTTGATCATATTTCCTATGAACATGTGTCTTTACATGTAATATTACATACTAAAAATAAAAAAAAATCTTAAAGAGAAATATATAATTGGCTATGGGGCTACAAGCAATCTTTATAAATGTGATCTAAAAAATTATAAGGAAATTGCTATATAGATAATGTACAGTCACTACCCACTAATCTTGCTTGCATTTGAAACTGATGTGGAAATAGTTGGAAGCATCAAGCATAATCTTGAGAGTCTGCATGGATGTTCTCTTTCTCCACTAGGAAATAGAAGTTTGTAAGATATCCTACATTTTGAGTAAAATGATTATGTTATGAAGAAAAATGAATATGTACATTGTAGATCCAATTTTTGAAATACAAGTGTCTAGTCAACCTCTAACCTTCATAGTAAAATGGATATTTAGAAAATCTAACAAGTTTTTCATTAATTTTTTTTTTCATATAGGATCATTAGAGAAGATTAAGCTAGAATGGAATGATCGGATAAGTATTATTCATGGTGCTGAAGAAGGATAGCCATATCTTGATCATGACTGTAACCCACACATTTTTTATAGGGATGTGAATACTTCTAACATTCTTTTGGATTATAATTTCAATGATTTTTTTTGAGAATTTGGTATTTTCAAATTGTATTTCCTCAGCCAAACACCACACCTCTACCTATGTTATGGATATAATTCGTTACATTGATCCAGAATATACAAGAACATTAAAGCTGAATAAGAAATCTGTAGTACACTCTTCTGTTGCTTCCTACTCATAAATATTGGTCTCTACTTTGATAGCATCTCCAATTCTACTTTACTCAACACTATTTGTATTTTTGTTTTAGAGGAAACAAATGTATTCATGTTTTGTGAAAATTAAACTATCCACAAAAGGCAGTGACTCCTGACATAAGATTTACAACTGTATATGTATGAATTTGTAATAAATTTAAAATGTATAGATACAACCTTTCAATGAAAATATGATGACAAATAAGTTTTATTATTTCTTGACTCACAAAAAATACAATTGTGACATAATGAGTGTTTTGATTGATGTAAACTATAAAATAATGCTTCAATGTATCTCTAAGGGTGTAAGACAACATTTCTCACAAATATTTTCTTACACTTTGTCAAGGATTATTTCATTTTCTTGCTCACGGAAGTGACTCATTGTTTATAAGAAGAATGGAATAATTTACAAACATATATTATACTATCTTTCAGAGTATAGAATTTGAAATATACATAAACTCCCAAATTTACTGTTTTATTTTAATGATTATTCGTAGATATAGTTTATAATAATAAACACTAGTGAACTTTTATAATCTAAAAAAATAATAATTGAGTTGTTACAAGGTATATTTCGAGGTGAGAACAAAATTTTATTGTGAGTTCCACCAGAAGTCAAAATAACACCACTAACATTTACAACACGTGTCAAATTTAAGGATTATGTGTATACAACACATTAAGAGTGCATGCCTCATACTTTCAAAGTTTGAGATTCACACTCTAAAAGTGCAAGTGCTAGACTTCACACTTTCAAGATGAAAATCCCAAACTTTTAAAGTGCAGGGCTCATGATTTCAAAGGACGAGGCTCACAGTTTCAACGTGTGAGGCTCAAAATTTTCATACCATGGGTCTCGGCCTTCAAAAATTAGGGCTCTCAAATTTTCAATAGTGTGGGGCTTACACTTCAAAACTGTGAGGAAATTAGACTTTATAGGTGTGATCCGCGCACTTTGAAAGTGAGAGGCTCACACTTTCAGAGTGCGGGGATAACACTTAATACAACAAGATCACGACTTTAAATAGTTATCGGCAGCTAACCTTACCGAGGCTTTTTCTCTTTCATTTAATATAACGGGTTCATGAATTATAATAGTTATCAGATTCTCACCTTAGATCGATGCTCATGACTTATAAGAGTAAGTGACCACTCATCCTAGATTGATGATCATGACTTATAAGAGTTAGTGACTATTCACTTTACATAGAGGATCATGACTTATAAGAGTGAGTGACTGCAAGTGCTAGCCTTACATACTCTCAACATTGAAAATCTAACTAATGGAAAAATTAGAATCCAATAATATCCAAATTAGAATCGAATAATAATGATATTAGAATCCAATAATAGTGATATTGGAATCCAATAATAGTGATATTGGAGTCCAATAATATGGATATTGGAATCCAATATTGCTACTATTGGATTCCAATAATAGTAATAATGGAATTTGATATAGCCAAAAATGGAATTTAATATACATAAAAATAGAGATGGATTTCTTCCAATACTTGAAATATTGGAGTTGTAATTCAGCGGAATATGTCCAAATTTAGTGAAATAAGCATTCTGGATATAGAGAAGGTTTTAATAGGTCGTTATGGCTAAACATAGTGACTAATAAGATCAACACTATGTATATCTTGAACCCCCACTAGTTCAAAGACTGTAGAATTTTTTCTCATTCTAATAATCGTTGTCCTGTGAAAAAAATCCTAGATATGGAAAATCTCTAGATATTTTGTTGTTGATCAACTTAGCGATTGCTAGGATCTGAACTACGTAAGACTTGAAGCCTCAAGAGTTCTTTTATTGAAATAACTTTCTCATTGCATTAATATATTTTTCTTGAGTGACACCTAATGAATGCCATGGTTAAAAAAACATATATCTTGACCCCTCAGTGGTGCTTGTATAATAGTGCTTTATAGTAAGTCTGTGAATGATGTCTAACAACAAGACATATTCATGATCCTGCAATGAACTAATCAGACATAAGTAAATGTTGATCCCTTACATATACCTATAATACAAATATTTTCTTAAGTGAATGATATATGTCCACTGAATGGTGTTTTGATAACCCTCATCTCTAAATATTTTGTCGAGGTGGATGTTATTGATCATTAAGATTAATATATTTTCTTGTTAATGCATTAGTAGTTTTCCTATTAATTATGCCTAGAGACCACTAAGCTATAGGTATATCATTGCGGATGATCGTAGTAAAAACTATGATAAGAAGTAAACATTTATTTGTTAATGATTCATATAAACTGTTAAGCTTTAAAAAAATGTTACGAATAACCCTAACAATCACTATGATCTAAAATACTTTTGGCTACACCCCTCAGTAGTGCAAGGATTGGTGTTTTATTTCTCGTCGTAATGAAAGTTGGGCTTTGAAATAAGCCTTGATATAGTGAATCTCTAAATAACTCATTGTGGCTGAACATATCGACCTCTAATATCAACACTACGTATATCTTGATATCCCACTAGTTCAAATATTGGACAAAGTTTTCTATTTCTAATAATAGTTCTCTAATGGATAATACATAGATATGACCAATCTCAAAATATCTCATTGTGGTTGAACGTAGCCATCACTAGGATCTGAACTACGTAAGTCCTGAAGCCTCAAGATGGCTTTTATTGACAAACTTAAATCGAATAAGATCTATGGAATGTGGATGGTTGTCATATAATGGATAATCCTTCTAAAATATGTTGCGTGTTAATTGTCAAGAACAATTTTTCATATTTTTTAAACTTAGTGATCCACAGTATAATAGATAGTGATTACAATGGAAAATTATAAAGATAAGAGCCCAATGGCCATTAAGATAAGATAGTAATGGAGCTTAGTGGTCACTAAGAAATTTTTTTTATATGAAGAGAAATTCTTGATCCCTCTCGATGGAAATTAGTGCAAAAATTTGCTCCACTAGGTAACATGTAGCTAAATTTATACAATTATAGTCATTAACTTTATATAATAATTCTAAAGTTGTAAAACCACTCATTGCTACAAAGGGAGATTATGAAATTGTTTCTCTTTTTAAATTAAGAACTCGAAAATCCTAGTGGTATTTAAGTCATTCCTTCAAATTAGTAATGCAGTTTCATGGTTGCGAAGCATTTTCTTTGATACGAACATTTTTTTATTTAACAGATTATGCTTAGTGACCATTGGACCCATTATTGTATTTATTTTCTCTCACACTCTTTTGAAAATTCAAAAAATAAAATTAAAATGGCCTCTATGCTATTCCATTCAGTTATTGTTAATTACCAACAAGTAATGTTAAAAATTTCCATTCATATGTTGAATTAAATCCTTTCTCTCGTTAACATCTATGTTTTCAAAATTTCCTTTCATCCTATCTACGCAATGTGGATGGTTTTCATATGATGGATAATCCTTCTAAAATATGTTCCCTGTTAACTACATTAATAATAAGTCTATGAATAATGCCTAGAAATTTCTAAGATATAAATATTAAGTAATTGCTAACATTGGTGACTGCAAGGATCAACCTGTTATCCAATTTCACCCCCCAGGGTTGAATTGATAACATACATTAGGATTCTCAAGTCCCAGGAAAATTGATTGATCTAGGGAAAAAATCATGTTTCTAGGGTCCCTTCAGAATTTTTTCTAACTCTCGTATCCAGGTTGAAAAGAACAAGCTCTGAGAAAATGTGAGAAAGTTGCAGAAAATAAGCTTGGGTGAGAAAAATTGTGAAAATCACCTAAGTCCTTGTCCTAGGAACAGTTGGGATATTCGGGACACCAAGGCGCAGTTCGGCCGAAATGCCTCTAGGCGACCCGCGAAGCACTAGGACAAGTGGAACAGATGTACGCGGAAGGCGCGAACCGGCCGATTCGGCCGAAAAGGAAAATTTAAGCAGTGGGACAATCGGGCCGTCGGGATGCGAGGGACGCGGAAAGCTGGTTCGGCTGAAGGAGAAGAAAATCAGCTAACTGCTCAGGACATTTGGGCCTTGAGGACGCGAACCACCCGGATCGGCTGAAATGGGGAACTTTCGTACTAAGTAGTTGGGAGATTTAGGCCGTGAGGACGCGAAAAGGCGAAGCGGCCGAGGGAAAAGGAAGCCATTTCGGGCGGTTCGGAAGAATTTGTCCCAGACAGCATTGGGACAAGTGGGACAAATGGATGCGAACCAGATGGTTCGGCCGAAATGGGAAACTTCAGCACAAGGACAAGTGGGACAAAGGGACACGCGGGACGTGGATAGCTGAAGGAGCCGAAAGCCAATTAGATCACGCCACGTGTCACCGGCAGAAAAGGGATGAGGAAGCCCATTTCAGGGGGATCGGAGGATTCTTTCCCACGAAGCACTAGGTACATCTGGCACAAAAATTCATGGTGGATGTGAAAATCTGGCAAGCCCATGGACAAATCACAGCATGACACGTGTCGCCAAGGAAAAAGGTCCAAAATGTCAAAGAGGCAAGGTTTGAAGTGCTGGCCCGAGCCAATTAGTATAGGACACGTGTCCAATGGAGTAGGGAAGTGCGGAGCCAGCGAAAGATTTGGGAAATTTGGCCAAGTTCATCCAAAGAGCTAAAAGTGAAAGTCTACTCCGCACCCCGTGTCGACCAATCAATGCATGCCACGTGTCCCAAGTGGCAGGGGCGCGGAGGAAAAGTAAAAATGTTCCGAATCATCAAAAAGTCAAAGCTTTCAAGGAAAACCCGAGGGACAGGTTAGGAGAGAGAATAACATATCTAATCAACGCGTGCCACATGTCATCTAGGTGGCAGAGCGCGGGAATTTTTTTCAAAACAACGCATTTTTGCCTATTTTGTGCCCTAAATCTTCAGAGCATCATATCTTTCGATCCAGAGCTCAGATTTGCACATTCTTTATATCAACGGAAAGCTGTTGAATTTCTCTACATGATTCTAGGATCAATCTAGCATTTTGGTGTAGTTTGGAGGGAGAAAATTCAGAAAATGTCTCTGACGCGTGGTGATAGACAAAAGTAATCCTTCAACAATCGACTTTAATGCAGCAGACAACTCGCCGCTCCTGTTAGATAGCCCGCCGTTTTGCCAGGATCCGCCGCTTTTTCCATAATGAGATGATTTTAAATGCTACCAAGAAGTGGTTGGGGCAGATTCTAGATTTCCTCTCTCTTCCCTCACATTTCTTCAGATATATTGTAAAGAGGAGCTCCTTTAACAGGTGGGGACATTTTTGTTTTTTTGCATCCTCCCTTCTTCCCTCGCTTGCAAGAGAATTTGTGGAGCTTTAAAACCTCACATATGGGTTGTAATGCCAGTCTTTTTACCTCTTGGCCACTACAATGTACTGTATCGACTCTTGAGCAATAATATATATGTTTTGATTGACTCTCAACCCTCTCATGTATTCATTGCTGTCATTTTGATCTCTTATTGCAGTTTGGTTACCTGTGCATGGTGCTTATATTGCATCTATGCACGGTCTGTGTTAAATTTACAAAATGAGTGTCTAACATTCCTCGGTGTATCACCTTTGTAGTTTAGGTTTTATTCTATGCATTTTCTTACCCTGTCTCCTTGGCAAGTTAGATTAGGTTTTAGTAAACCCTTTGCATTTTTTGTGTGCATCTGAACATAGGAACAGGAACCAGCCTTCTCTGGAGATTCCTTTCTCATTTCTGCAAGTCCCACACTTAGAGAAAGGTTTCAATGTTGTGCAATCACACTGGATGCCTAATGTTCAACTTAGAAACCTGATCAGCATCCAGGGGTGCTGTGAGTCTGCAACAACAGTTTTGGCACGCCCGGTGGGACCTAGAGGTCTATTTTTATTGCAGCAAAGTTGATATGCATCTACTGCAGTTTTCTTGCTTATAAGAGCTATTATTTGCATATATGGTGACTCCAAGGGGAAGAATCAACTAGTTTTAGCAGTGCAGGCCTGAAAATTCATGAGAAGAATCACCACAAGGTCAAGAGTTGGAGAAGAAGAAGTGCTGTTTGAATACCTGCAGTTATCTCCAAGAAGAAGGTAAAGAGGAAGAAGGATTCAAAGGTCTCCATCTCCACCAAACAGAACTCTCTCAACTGCTCCACCTGGTAAACCTTTCATTCAGTCAACAAGAGTTTTAAGACCAATCAAAATGGCTCAGAACAATCCCTACGTCAACTTCACAGGCAGCAGCCCACTTGCTCTCAATACACAACATTCAGTTCCTATTGCAGCCCTGAAGAACATCCCCTACTTCACTAGAGAGAATCAGACTACTCCAGGTGATCATGTTAAAGATATTGCTAACCTTTGTGTAATCCATGAAATCAATGAAATGCAAGTGGCTGTCAAGTTACTGGCATCTTCCTTCAAGGGTAAAGCATTACAATGGTTTAGGAGCCTTGGAGCTGGTTCTATCACAAACTGGAATCAGATGTGTATTGCACTTCATGAGCAATTTGGAGAGAAGGGAGACAACTTGTCTCTTTTGGAGCAGCTGACAACCATCAAGAGGGCTCCCAATGAGCAGTTGACTAACTTCAACTTCAGATTTCAAAGGACTTGGGATAGGATTCCAATGGCAGTCAGGCCAATAGCAGAAGGTGCTTTTCTATATTACCTTAAAGCTTTGAATTCTGATATTTCTATGTTAATTCAGTCCATGGGAGGCACAACTATCCCTATGGCTTATAGCATTGCCATTAGGGCTGAAAACTGTCTTATTCAAGCTGGTAAACTGGCTCCTAGGCCTCCCATGCCCTTGTATTCAAACTTAGAAAATCCAAACACTAGTCAAGCACCCACTTTGGCTCCTGTTCCCACTCCTAGAAATCAGAGTTCAAATGAAGCTTCCATTTCATCGTCAAGTGCCCCAAATGAACTCCAAGAGGTCATGAAACAGTTGTAAAATGTGGGAAATGAGCTGGTTACTATTAAAAGACAGCAAGCCCAAAGTGCTAGACCGTATCAGCCTCAAGCACAGTACCAGGCTAGGCCCCCATACCAACAAAATAGGTACCTAATCCGGCTGCAAATATAAATCAAAGCCAAGTAAGGCCTCCCGCTAATAGACCATTTCAGCCCTATAACCCCAATGTCGTATCTGCTTCTAAAGCATTAGTGCCAGTCTAAAATAACATGGCCCAAGAATATGATTGGTGCTTTCCATGCAACGAGCCTCATAACCAATCCATGTGTTTCAATGGTGCTCTCAATCAAGCATTGATGGTGATAACTATTGGTGTGGAGGGTGAGGGCAGTCAAGGAAACAATCAACAACAAGAAACGTTCCAACAGCAATCAGCCCCAAATGACACTACATTGGTAAACTAGCAAACAGAGGATTTCTATGGCATGAATCAGGTAGTTTCTCAAGGTGTTGCATCCAACACAAGGTCAAAGAGGAGGAATCTGGGTGAAGAACAACCATTAGCCCCAGCGAATCCACAACCTTCCATAGCTCCACAAATGATTGGAAAGTAGATTCCAGTTTCAAATACACAAGGGCAGCCAAGAACAGCCCCTAGGTGAACTCAAATACCAGCTGTTATTGCTCACGTGCAAGGAGTAAATGTGCAAACCATGGGACAGAAGAGAGATCCTTCATCACCATTCAGTATCATTGAACAGATGAAGAAGACAAACGTCAACATATCAATGTGGGAATCCATATCTATCCCAGGCCAAAGAGATCTACTGCAAGCTACCATGAAGGATTGGCCAACTTCAGATCAGCAGGTTCAGATGCAAGACAAAGTGCTTACAAATGCTGCCCAGCCTGAAGGAAGTCATGAAGGACAACAAGGTAAAATGTTGAAGCCCCCTCCTTTCTATGTTTCATTAATCATTGAGGATAAATTAGTGCATAATTACATGATAGACTCTGAGGCAAGTAGCTCAGTAATGCCTAAACAGATAGCTGATCAGCTAGGGCTCCAGTATGAAACAACATCCAAAGGGGTAGTGCAGCTAGATGGGACAAAAATAGCAACATTTGGAGTGATTATAAATTTGATTCTTACCTTGCATGCATGTCCAAATGTTGTTGTTTTACAAGATGTATCAGTCATAGACCTTCCACCACTCTTTTCCCTTTGCTTGTCAAGGGACTTCTCAGCCAAAATTGGAGGCTATTTGTCTGATGATTGGTCTCACATGCTGTTTAGAAAAAGGTATGGAACTAAGGCTACAATTAGGTCTGAACCTATTGCAAACTTCCATATTGAGCCTTACACTCCAAGTCAGATTAATGCCAATTGCTTAGCATTTGATCAAGAAGATCACCCTAGTACTGATGAGGCTGACACCAAGGTTGGAAGTACCCCGGACCTAACTCTTGATGAATGGGCAAACAAGATACATGATTTTGATCCCTATTAAGAAGTAGAAGAATCTAAGCTGGGAGTCTATTGTATACACGAAGAAAATCAACCTGTTCCTAGCATCACCAAGCCAAGCCATAATGATGAAAATGAGGTATGGCAGCTTTTTTTTGATGGATCAAGGAGTAGGTAAGGTGCAGGAGGTGGAGCCATGCTTGTTTCACCTCAAGGAATAAAGTACTATTCAGCTTTTAGATTTCAATTTGCATGCTCCAATAATACTGCTGAATATGAAGCCTTGGTGCAAGGGATGCATTGGGCAATCAAGAGGAAAATAAAGAACCTGCAAGTCTTTGGGGATAGTGAATTGATTGTAAATCAGGTCAAGGGACAAAATGCTGCCAAGAATGATCTACTCAAGTGCTACAAGAACAAGGTGTGGGACCTCATGGAATATTTTGAAGGTTTTGGCATCGAATCAATTCCCAGGAAAGAAAATCAAGCTACTGACAGGCTTGCAGCAGTAGGGGCAACCTTTGACATTATGGAAAGCATTCAACAAGACAAGGTATAGCTGAACATCAACGTGATTGTGAGGCCTTCAGTGCCGGATAACAACGTCAGTTGGCAAGTGTTTGAGAATGACCAGCAAATTGTTAATTTCCTACAAGAAGAAGCTGAATTCTTAGCTAGGAATTAGGAAAGACTAGAGCAGCAGTATGGGGATCAAGTAGTGTAGCTGCGGACAAACAAGCTTCCCAAGGGTTTAGTAACGTTGGAGTCTATCTTCAACCCTAACGACCAGTTCCGTAAAGAAAAGGCTAACATACAGGTCAAGAGGGAAGATTCAGAGCCAATTCCAGTTGGGGAAGGTGAAACACTTCAAATTGGTAAAGTGGCCACTGAGCAGGAGAAATCAGATTTCATACAGCTTTGCCAAGAATTTTCAGATGTCTTCGCTTGGAGCTATGAAGACTTGAGAGGATTCAATCCAAATTTGGCACAACATACCATAGAATTGAATCTAGATACTAAGCCCATCAGGCAGAAGCAGAGACATGTTAACCCTCACATTGAGCCTCTAATGAAGAAAGAGCTAAATAAGCTAATAGAGGCAAGCATTATATTCCCAATCAAGCACTCAAGCTGGGTTGCTAACTTGGTTCCAGTCAGGAAGAAGAGTGGAGAAATAAGGTTATGTGTGGACTTTCGAGACCTCAATAGGGCATCTCTCAAAGATCATTACCCGCTTCCTTCAATGGAACAAATATTGCAAGTAGTATCGGGTTCAGAGAGATTCTCTCTCCTAGACGGCTACTCAGGGTATAATCAGGTGATGGTGAAAGAAGATGACCAATTCAAGACAGATTTCACCACCAAATGGGGGACATATGCCTACAAGAAGATGCCATTTGGGCTGTCCAACACTGGTGCTACCTTTCAAAGGGCAATGGACATGGCATTCAAAGGCTTGATCAACAAGATAGTGCTGATATACCTAGATGATATCACTGTCTTCTCAAAGAATGCAGCAGACCATCTCTTTCACCTCAGGCAAGTGTTTCAGAGGTGTAGAAAGTTCGGAGTGTCTTTGAACCCCAAGAAGTGCATCTTTCTTGCACATGAAGGAAAATTTTTAGGCCATATTGTCTCCAAAGAGGGACTGGAAATTGATGTAGAGAGGGTTGAAGCCATAAGAACACTACCACTGCCAAGTCACAAGAAGGCTCTTCAAAGCTTCTTGGGAAGGATCAATTTTGTCTGGAGGTTTTTCCCAGATTTTGTAGCCCTTGTCAAGCCCATCACCAAAATGTTAAAGAAGAGCATGGATTTTAAGTGGAAAGCAGAAGGCAAGGAGAGTTTTGAAGCAATCAAAGAAGCTATCTCTCAAGCGCCAACTCTCATCAACCCAGACTTCTCCAAGGATTTCATCCTCTACGCATTTGGAGGCGATGACACTATTTCTGCCATTCTGGTATAGCAGAACAAAGATAATGATGAGCAGCTGATCACCTTTTTCAGCAAGAGCCTAGATGAATGAGAGGTGAGGTACTCTTTTATTGAAAAGCATGTACTTGCAGTAATCAGAAGCTTGAAGAAATTCAAGCATATAGTCTCAAACAACAAGGTCCAGTTGCTGGTCTCACTTGCTAGAGTTAAGGAATTCCTCCTCAATAAGGATTTGAATGAGAAAAGGGCAGGTTGGATCACCTGTGTCATGGAATATGACATTGATATCAAGATCACCAAGCTGGTAAGAGGGAAAGGACTGTGTGAGCAGATGGTTTTGGGGAAGCAAAAGGAAGTATGCAATGAAGAAGAGGCTATTTTGACAGTTCAGGACAGCCATGAGCCAAGTGGCAATCAAGAAGAAGAAAATGCTTCCCCCACTCCTTGCTGGACCCAAAATATTATGCACTTCCTAGGCACAGGCCTATGCCCTCCAGAGATGAACAAGACCCAAAGGAGACACTTCAGGTTGTAGGATGTTCCGTATGCCATTGTTGATGGAGTTTTGTTCAAGAAAGACGTGAATGGAGTGCTGTTGAGATGCATTAGCATAGGTCAGATTCAAAGGGTATTGGAAGAGTTTCATGGTGGACCAACTGGTGGCCATTTTGCGCCAAGAGTGAGAGCTCTAAAAATCATGAAGGCTGGTTATTATTGGCCTAAAATCTTTAGTGATTGCTATGCATGGATTAAGAGATGTAAGAATTGTGCATTCTTCACAGGAAAAGAGAAGTTTGCTGCCCTTCCATTGCATCCAATCTCAGTTGACCAACCATTCATGCAATGGGGTTTAGACTTCATTGGAGTCATTAATCCCAATTCAAGCCAAGGGCATAAATGGATTTTGACAGCCACAGACTACTTTACCTAATGGACAGAAGCAGTAGCACTCAAAGAGGTAAATGATTCTAACATCTTAGATTTTTACGAGGGGATAACAACCAGATTTGGTGTACTTGCCACAATAATCTCTGATAATGCATTGGCATTCATTGGATCCAAGGTGACTGAGTGGGCTGTGAAGAACGGTATTTACCTAAGCACTTCATCGAACTATTACCCTCAGGGTAATGGCCAGGCCAAGTCTACAAACAAGAACTTGTTGAGGATCATTACGAGGAGTTTTGATGAGAATCAGAGGTCTTGGCATACCAAGCTAAAATCGGCCTTATGGGATGATAGGATCACTCCCAAAAGATCCACAGGTAACTCTCTATTCAGGCTTGTCTATGGAAGAGAGGCAATCTTGCCCATGTCACTTGAGCTGCCAACATTGGAACTCATGAAGCAGCTAGAGTTACTTGAATTTGAGCCCAAGGAGGTGATGTATGTAGAGTTGATGGAGCTGCAAGAGATCAGAAATCAGGCATCCCAAGCAGTGGAAAAGGATCAAGCTTTGATCAAGAAGACCTTTGATAGGAAGGCCAAAGATAGATCTTTTCAAGTTGGAGATCTAGTGTTGAAATGGGATGTGGACAGAGCAAAACTGGGAAGGCATTCAAAATTTGATGCCATTTGGAGTGGCCCATACATGGTCACAAAATGCAAGAACAACAATGCTTTCCAATTGGCCTCACTGGAGGGTGAAGAACTACAGATTTCGGTCAATGGAATCTATCTCAAGCATTGCTTCTAGAGGGAAGTTCACTACCTCTGTAAATATTAGATTAGATTTTCTTTCCTCTAAGTGCTTGTGCACATTGTTTCGCTGTAGGTTAGTCTTGTTTTCCCTAAGTGCTTTGGCACAGCTTGTTGTCCATGGAGATGTTTAGCAATCCTTGCTTTCATCAGGTAACATTCCATCTTCCTCCTTTCCCATTTTGAGTCAGTTAGGGTCCTAAATAGAATATTCGATGACTCCATGTGCAATGGACTGCTTCAGGAAACTAGTCTTTTCATCTAGTAGGCAGATGACCCCGTTGAGTCACCAAATTGTTATCCAATTTCACCCCCAGGGTTGAATTGATAACATACATCAGGATTCTCAAGTCCCAGGCAAATTGATTGATCCAGGGAAAAAATCATGTTTCTAGGGTCCCTTCAGAAAATTTTCTAACTCTCCTGTCCAAGTTGAAAAGAACAAGCTCTGAGAAAATGTGAGAAAGTTGCAGAAAATAAGCTTGGGCGAGAAAAATTGTGAAAATCGGCTAAGTCCTTGTCCTAGGAACAGTTGGGATATTTGGGACACCAAGGCGCAGTTTGGCCGAAACGCCTCCAGGTGGCCTGCGAAGCACTAGGACAAGTGGAACAGATGTACGTGGAAGGCGTGAACCGGTCAGTTCGGCCGAAAAGGAAAATTTAAGCAGTGGGACAATTGCGCCGTCGGGATGCGAGGGACGCAGAAAGCTAGTTTCACCGAAGGAGAAGAAAATCGGCTAACTGCTTGGGACATTTGGGCCTTGAGGACGTGAACTGCCCGGATCGGCCGAAATGGGGAACTTTCGTACTAAGCAGTTGGGACATCTGGGCTGCGAGGACGCGAAGGACGTGAAAAGGCGAAGCGGCCGAGGGCAAAGGAAGCCATTTTGGGTGGTTTGGAAGAATTTATCCCAGACAGCACTGGGACAAGTGGGACAAATGGACGTGAACTGGCCGGTTCGGCCGAAACGGGAAACTTCAGCACAAGGACAAGTGGGACAAAGGGAAATGCGGGACGTGGATAGTCGAAAGAGCCGAAAGCCAATCAGATCACACCACGTGTCACCGGTAGAAAAGGGACGAGGAAGCCCATTTCGGGTGCATCAGAGGATTCTGTCCTACGAAGCACTGGGGACATCCGGGACAATAAGACACGGTGGACGCAAAAATCCGGCAGGCCCGTGGACGAATCACAGCATGACACGTGTCGCCAAGGAAAAAGGTCCAAAAAGTCAAAGAGGCAAGGTTTGAAGCGCTGGCCTGAGCCAATTAGTACAGGACACGTGTCCAACAGAGCAGGGAAGTGCAGAGCCAAGGAAAGATTTGGGAAATTTTACCAAGCTCAGCTAAAGAGCTAAAAGAGAAAGTCTACTTCGCGCCCCGTGTCGACCAATCAATGCATGCCACGTGTCCCAAGTGGCGGGGGCGCGGAGGAAAAGTAAAAATGTTCCGAATCATCAAAAATTCAAAGCTTTCAAGGAAAACCCACGGGACAGGTCAGGAGAGAGAATAACATATCTAATTAGTGCGTGCCACGTGTCATCCAAGTGGCAGAGTGCAGGAATTTTTTTCAAAAAAACGCATCTTCACCTGTTTTGTGCCCTAAATCTTCAGAGCATCATATCTTTCGATCCAGAGCTCGGATTTGCACGTTCTTTATATCAACGGAAAGCTGTTGAATTTCTCTACATGATTCTAGGATCAATCTTGCATTTTGGTGTAGTTTGGAGGGAGAAAATTCAGAAAACGTCTCTGACGCATGGTGATAGACAAAAGTAATGCTTCAACAATCGACTTTAATGCAGCAGACAACTCGCCGCTCCTGTTAGATAGCCTGCCGTTTTGCCAGGATCCGTCGCTTTTGCCATAATGAGATGATTTTGAATGCTACCAAGAAGTGGTTGGGGTAGATTTTGGATTTCCTCTCTCTTCCCTCTCATTTCTTCAGATATATTGTAAAGAGGAGCTCTTTTAACAGGTGGGGACATTTTTGTTTTTATGCATCCTCCCTTCTTCCCTCGCTTGCAAGAGAATTTGTGGAGCTTTCAAACCTCACATATGGGCTGTATTGCCAGTATTTTTGCCTCTTGACCACTATAATGTACTGTATCGACTCTTGAGCAATAATATATATGTTGTGATTGATTCTCAACCCTCTCATGTATTCATTGCTGTCATTTTGATCCCTTATTGCAATTTGGTTACCTGTGCATGGTGCTTGTATTGCATATATGTGGTCTGTGTTAAATTTGCAAAACGAGTGTCTAAAATTTCTCGGTGTATCACCTTTGTAGTTTAGGTTTTATTCTATGCACTTTCTTACCCTGTCTCTTTGGCAAGTTAGATTAGGTTTTAGTAAACCCTCTGCATTTTTTGTGTGCATCTGAACAGAGGAACAGGAACCAGCCTTCTCTGGAGATTCCTTTCTCATTTCTGTAAGCCCCACACTTGGAGAAAGTTTTCAATGTTGTGCAATCACACTGGATGCATGAAGATCAACTTAGAAACCTGATCAGCATCCAGGGGTGCTGTGAGTCTGCAACAACACAACCCTTATTTCATTTTTTTGGAAATTCTTTTATAAGATTACCTAATATTCATTATAAGGTACATATGAATGTTTTCGTAACATCAATTACGTCATTTTTCTCAAAAAAAAAATTATTTTAATGATGTATGTAGCATTCGTGGACCTTAAATTTTTTAAAATGGCAGGAGAGTAGGAAATGGTGATTCTAGAAACTTATTTATATTCCAACGACAACGACAAAGCAATAAGAGATACCATATTTGTTAGCATAGTATACATACCTAATTTTATTATTAGACCAGCTTCTATCTATTCCATTATTCTCTCACTGCCATCCATATCTTCCTCCTTCAATTTGGGGGAATATTGTTTATTTCCTCTCCTATATAATGTATGCACTACTTCATAATAATACAATGTGTGAAAAGTATTTCAATCCACATTTTTCTCTTCTGTCTGGTACCTACATTTTGGTATCAGAGAAACATATTCTCTTACATATGTATGGAAGAATTGTAGAGGAGTTGACTGCATGTAATTTCATGAAAACATGCATATTCTGGTGTGTATCTTGTTGTTGCATGGAGGAATAGAGCAGCACACCTACGTGGAAGAAGAATTTCACTAGAATTTTCTGACAGTTGGGTAGTTTGACCTGCGTGGAGAATCCTCTGATGTGTGGAGTTGTGCATGGAAGAATACACCAAATGATTTTGTGTGGAGTGTTGTGCACTATATTTATTCCTTGCTGGAACACTTGTGGACATCAAAAATTTCTGTTTTGTTTTGTCTTTTACCTATGCATGGAGGTCTTGATTTTTCTGTGAAGAAGAGGATAGAAGCTGTATGGAGTAGAGTGAAATATTCCTAGAGTATTTCTACCTATGTGAAGATCTTCTACTGCATGGATATTTCCAAATACCTACGTGAATGGCTGTGCGTGGAGAGATAAGATCAAGTTTTCTGCCTAGAGTGTTGTGCCTGAATTCCTTTGCATGGAATGTTTCTATGTGAACATTCTATGTGCAGTGCTTTATGTGATTGAGTGCATGCTTCGTGGAGTAATGGTACCCAACATTAAAATGGATACCTAGACTAACAAGCTTTCTTATTTTTATTTTTTATTTTTTTTAAAAAGGGTGCCATCAGTTATCAAGAAAATGAAGGACAAGAAGCAGATCATTCAACATTTCACCGAATGTCGAGTGTAGACAACTTGATTGAGAGTGTCAATAACATGGTTGCCACTGCCTAAAGCCACAACATTGACTCGCCAACCAAAGAACACCATGAAGAATCTCCCAAGAGCTTCGGGTTCTACTTTACATTACTCAACAAGCTTTGGAACACTGGTAATCTAGCCTTCGAGAAGGTAGTTTGAGAAGGGCTTATTGAACACTTCCTTTTCAATGTCAGTTGCCAAGAAAAGTGAGTACGGGAAGAATTATAAGTTGGGTACGACACTGATTGTGAAAATGAGGAAGAATGCCCCATAAAGTGTTACCATATCACAACACATGAATATCGCAAGCATTTATGAGCCAGTAATTCACATCATCAGTGAGTCAAAGTTGTAATAACTCTTGAAATAAATAAATAAATTTTTATTATTACAATGTCTACTCCAAAGTTGGTTCTTTCTTATGCTAAGTTGCTCAAAGGGCCCAATTTTTTGGCTTAGAAAACAAAAATGAGGACAATCCTTTAGTTTAAAGGATTATGGGGCATTTTCATAGGGTTTTTGCCTACTCGCACAGCCCCTGATGAATTAATAAAGTATGAGCTGGCTAGTGTTAAATCCTTGATGCTGATAATTCTCAATATTAATGATCATGTGCAACCACATGTTCGGAATGTGTACAAACCAAAGGAGGTCTAGGACAAGTTGGCAATAATTTATGAAGCCAAAAATCAGATGAAGATTCTTCATCTTCAGTAAAAGTTCCACATCCTCTCTATGGGGTTAGATGAGAAAGAGGAGGAGTTCTTACACTACGTGGATGAGATAAGATCAGATTTATTAGTGCTTGCTGAAAAGTTGGATGATAAAATTCTCGTTGCAATCACCTTGAGATCACTCCCTTCTCAATTCCAATTTTTTGGTACGATACTAAATATGTCTAAACAAATAGTGACATTCAGAGATCTTGTGATTTTTCTATAGCATGAAGATACCATCACTTCATTTCAAGAGGAGTCTTAGGATAAAGCCCTATTCTCAAAGCCATACTGTGGCCAGAAGAATCAAAAGGGTCCCCTAGAGAAGCTAAATCAAGTGCAAGCAAAATAATAGCAGAAAGATCAAAAGTCAAAGAGGTGGTGTCACATTTGCAGAACCAACACTCATGATAATGACCACTACTGGTACAATATCTTGAAATAGGGGTCTTCAAGTCATACAAGCACATTCAGGTGTGAAGATTTTTAAAAGTCAAAATGACATCCCCACTAGAGAAAGTAGAAGTGACATCTCACAGCTGAATAAAATGATGAATCTGAAGAGGAGACATTAGAAGGAGCCCATTGTGGTAAGAACCTTATACTCATCTCTTAAACTTATCAGCCCATGAGGAAAGTCTGGTTAATAGACTCTAGTGTAAGCAAGCATATGTCAGGGGACAAGAAGTTGTTTGATTAACTACATGAAGAACCAACTGGAGATTGATTTTGGATAGCCGATGACAAAGAATATGTTGCAGAAGGAATTGGAAATGTCACCATTGCTCATGGGACCACGAAAATGTACACTTATAAAGGTACTATATGTTCCTGGCTTGACTAGCAACCTCTTGTCAGTTACTCAGCTCTTGAATCATCACCTTAAGGTAGAATTTATTGTTCAAAATGGCATTAAATCATGATTAAACTCCCGAAAAGGTATGGTTTTTGCTAAAGAATTTGTAAAAGATAAGTTATTTTCTTTAGATATTGTGTCATCTTCTGCAGTAGCTTTATCTTCTTCTATAATAGAATCAACTACCCTATGTAATTTTAGATATGGAAACTTGTTGCTTAGTTCACTACACCAGATGAGTTCAAAAGAAATGGTCCATGGACTACCCAAATTATCCAGTTCCTTTCCTATTTGCCTTGGCTTTCTTGTAGGAAAACAACACAGAGATCCGTTTCAAGTGAGCACCTTCCATGCTAAGAAGCATTTGGAGGTAGTTCATACCGATTTGAACCACCCATTACCTACTTCATTTTCAAGTTACAAGTACTTCCAACTATTCATGGATGATAACTCTCACAAGATGTGGGTATATTTCTTGAAGAAGAAAAGATAGGATCTTCAACATTTCCAGAACTTCTATCATCATGTTGTGAAAGAGAATGGAAAACCACTTCTTCTACTTCACTCAAATCGAGGGGGGGAAATTACATCAAATACGTTATTTGCATTCCTACAAAAACATGGTGTTAAGAAAAACCTGACTGCTCCCTACACAGGCCAACAAAATGGCATTGTTGAGCATCGCAATCACACAGTGATCGAGATGGCTCACAATATGCTAACAATAGAAAAGTGAGAGGAAAGCTATTTGGCTGAAGCAGTATAGACAACTATATATCTTCTTAAAAGGGAATTGAAAAATATTCTACAAAATAAAATTCTAGAAGAGGTATGGAGTGGTAGAAATCCATCAATTTCTCATTTATGAGTATTTGGTTACACAACATATATGCATGTCCCAGCTCAAAAGAGAAAGAAGGTTAATCCAAAGTCAGTCCCATGCATCCTACTTAGCTATAGCACTACCTCGAAGGAATACCGTCTCATGGATCCTAAGACAAATAAAATATACGAGAGTTGGGACCTGGTTTTTGACAATTCATCCTTTGACTCAGTAGTGACAACAGAAGATCCATTACCAACCACCTCTCATTGACTAGTCTCTGAATCAGATGATCAGCCAGAAGAGACTACTCCGAGAAAATAAATGCTACCAGCAGAGTTATTTATTGATCTTGGAGAAGTAGATAATGTGACTCCACATCAATCAACATGACAATAATAAATTTCTTCTCAAAAGTAGCCAAGTTCTCATCCGAAGTGGGTACAAAGCACCATCAAGGACTCGCATTTGCAACAACTCCTAGATACATCATCCAGAGTCAAAACAAGGATTCAAACAAGAAATGAGGTGAAATTTAAACTCAGGAGTTCACTAATTAGTAGCTTTAAGCCTGATAATATTTGTGAAGCACTCAATCAACCTCAGTGGAAGAAATCCATGGATACAGAATATGACTCAGTCATGAAAAATTAGACATGGGAACTTGTCGATCTGCCTATAGGAAAGAAACTCATAGGCTGCAAATGGGTTTTGAAGACAAAATATAACGCAGATGGATCCATCAACAAACATAAAGCACAACTTGTAGCAAAAGGATATGCTCAGAAAGAGGGCATCGACTATGAAGAAACCTTTACAACCACTGCAAAGATGAAGACCATCAGAGTAGTTTTCACACTTATAACATAGAAAGGATGGACACTTCAGTAAATGGATGTCAAGAGTGATTTCCTAAATGTGATTTGAAAGAATAAGTATACATGACCCAACCTGAAGGATTTTTTGATGAAGATCATCCTAAAAATTTATGTCGTCTCATCAAATCACTGTATGGACTAAAACAAGCTCCAAGGGCATGTTATATCAAGATCAATGATCACCTTTTGCATGATGGGATCAATTATAGACCCTCAGATTCAAATTTGTATATAAAGAAGGTAGGCAAAGAAATTGTCATTCTTGTTGTATATGTAGATGATCTTGTGATCACTAGCAGTTCAGAAGATCAGGTTGATATTGTAAAGAATTGTAGTCATTTTTGCACCCACTTAAGAACAAGGGAACCTACTGCATGCCATCCTATCACCCAGTGGGCACTAGGCACTCACCAGAGGCATATGAGAGGGAGATGAGTCTCTCTTTTATGTGAGTCTAGTGGAAGGCATAGTTCATGATTCTGACTTAGTGATTTAATATACATGAAGAAGCTATAGAGCTCAGGACAGCTTCTACACCCCTTCAGTCATAATGGAAACAAATTGTGCAACAGGAATAATAGAACCAAGAAGTTGTAACCCACAAATACACTTAATCATTCAAGTAAGGTCCATGATTATAAAAGATCAAAAGCAAAGTAAAAACATGCAGATAATATAGAAGGAGATATTTAACATAAACATGATGGTAACCTTATCATATTTATTCAGTGTCTTGCTACAAAGTATCATAGAGGGGCAGACCATAGTCATTCGCCATCTCTAGATTCATACATGTATTCTCACAAAACAAAAATTACATTCCCCATTTCCCCATTACATCCTTACTGGAATCCTTCACCCGTTTTCATCCCTTAGTTCTTGCAGTAATTCTACAAAACTCCACTACCTTACTTCTGTCTCTCTTCTTTACCAAGGGTACACATATAAATAGTCCTCTGAGCTCTAACAAAATCCTCTTTAGCCTCATATCTGGCCCCAAGTGTCAAGGTGTGGGTCACCCCAAGCGCATGCCTCTCCATGTCATGATTATCTTTTTTGATCTTCCTATCGCATGGTATATTCCTTCCAGGACACCCTGTTGCCAGGCTAGAACCTTATTCAAATGGAACACGTTCTTCATGTGTTCTTCCCAAAAGGCCAAAAATGGCTAAGTCTTGAATTTTTCTTCACGCAGTGCGTGTGCCATGGGTTCTCTAAGAAGGATTTTCATTACTACCTTGCATGCCTTCACTTGCGTGCTTCCTCCAGCCATGTGTGCCTACATGCCTTTAAGATTCGGAAGCTATGATAGGGGCCCAACATTACCCCACACTTCACCCTTTCTCCATCCTCAAGAACCTTCTTAAAGAATGCGGTACCAAAAGAATGAAAGGACTTGCCTTGGAAAAGAATGGGGGGGAAGAATAAAGAATGGGGGAGAGAAAGAATAGGGGGAAAATTTTCTAAAGAAGTAGAAGGGGAAAATTTTGCTGTAGGTCAGCCTCCAGTGTACTCGAAGCACTGACTTCCTCCTACGCTTTAGTGCAGATGTCACCAACCAAGGTGCTCACCTTGTTGAAGGTTAACCCTTCCCCTTGTGTGGTAATCGTTTCCACCATAGTCTCCAGTTCTTTATCGTGATCTTCCACGGTATCCATCTTCCTCATGATGACCTTGTAGAGTACTTTTAGCCAGGTTTTGATTGAGACTTGCCAATTATCAATGGCTTTGGATTTCTTTTCCACTTCAGCTATTATGCTTTCTCGCTGGGCTCTATTGCCCTTATTCTTTTCTCTGAATTCCTTTAGCTCGCCCTGGTTGCTAGCAAGCATTATGCTTGTCACTTTGTCTTGATCCACGTAGTGATCGTAGGTGACCCCCGCGGTTTGTGTAGCTATTATTACATTGGCAAGCACTTTGTTGTATTCAGCCATGAGAATGACGACCTTCAACTTGTCTTCCTTCTCCAAGAACATAGCTACCTCCTCTGCCAACTCCCAGGCCAAAGGCTGCCATTCCATGCTGAGGATCTGAGTCAAGTCCTCTAGGCATTCTAGGGAGGATCTATACTTTTGTGTGGGAGGGCTAAGGTCTAGGTGCTTTGTGATAATTACTTGGGAGATGAGTTCCACCTTCTTGGAAACTTTGTGCACTTTGGCCTTCTATTCTTGAAGCTCCCTCTGTAGTCGAGCACTGATTAATTTCTCAAGGCTGAGATCCTTCGCCACCTTCACTGCTTCCTCTTTCCTCTTCCCCAACAGGTCCTCCAAGACTCTAACCCTATCATTCCTACCAAAAAATCTGAGCCTCGATTTCCATGGAGACTTTGTTGAGTGTGTTACACACTTTCTTATCTGATAGTTGTTGTGTGTTTGCAATGGGGTTGTCCCCCTTTCCTTCGGACAACTTTAATACCTCTCCTTGGTTAATCTTAAACTTAGGCTCATCGAGGTGGGAGTTGAATGCCCATGATAACATCTTCCTCATTCATGGGTATCCACCCTCAGAGTCAAAGGATTCCATGGTGGTGAGCTCTTTGGTGGGCATGGTACTCTAGAAACGTGCGTGCAAAAATTTGTTGGGGTCATCAATATAACTCATCATTTTTCTTCCCCCTTCCATGCATTTACTACCCAGGCGCACACCCTTGGGAACAATTACCAAAAGATTTGGGCCTTTTGTGCTACCCACACTCTTCTCCCTCTGATCCTCTTTGAATTCACCGAGCACTAGCTCTGCACTGCGCTCCAACTCCTCTTCGACCAGGGTATTGATTATCTTCTCTACCTCCCTTGTTGCCTTCTCATTCATCTCCTCCTAGGTGAGCTTGGGCATATCTAGCTCCTTGTTACTAGCCCCTTTGCTCCTCTCTCCATTCCGTGTGCCTTCCTCCCTTTGGGTGCCCTTCCTCCTTACAACAATGAATGCATCATTTGTATCCTATGTTTCCTCTCTCTCTGAATCATTGATATCAATCGGCTCTTGATCCACCTCCAACTCTTCCTCTCCATCATCATCCTTTTCACCTCTATAGGTGCTTGGGTCATCTGTATCTTCAAACCCTTGTTCCTTCGTCCCTTGTTCTTCTTCCCTTATAGAAAAATCTGGATTCCGGGGTGTTTTCTTTTCTTTATCTAAAGGTTCCTTAGGGGATGGTGGCTTCGCAGGCTCCGGGGTCTTCTCCTTGACTACCATTCTCGTCTTCTTCTAGATGTAGGTACTCAGCCCTACAATATTTATGTTTTTCCTCTCCACAACTCTTTGTTGTTGTTGTTCTTCTTCTTTCTCCTTGCTCTTTGGTGCTAGCTTCTTCCTTCCCATGGGGTCGTCCAGGATGGATATTTCATTCTCTATGTACGCGCCCTTCTCAAACTTTTGCCTTATGCATAGGTAGATTTTGGCAACAATGCTCTCAGCAATTGGTAAGGTCAACAGCCTTACAATGTGCACGTCATGTGACACGTACCTTTCACAATACACACGCTTCCCTAGGTAGACCAACTTATTTCTCATCTCTCTATGTGCACTGTCAAGGGTGGATAGGTCAAGTATTAATTTCTTCGAATCATTATACATGTTCACTCCTGCCTAGAAAAATTAGGTAGTAAATGAGAAAGGGATTTTGCACCAGGGACTCCAACTGCCGTCCACCAAGATGAATCTTCCAATGCATAAATGCTAGTATACCACAGACTCAGCTTCTCTTTTAGTCACCATGGGGAGTTGTTATAGGATCCTCCATTCATCCCCAAATGCGTTCCTGAGGTGCGTATACAATTTATCCAAGCGCGCCTTGTGCACCCCTGTCATTAACTCACAAGTATACTTCTGGAACCTATCCGCGAGTGAAGGGTCTTCATTGGGGTACTCCCATATGAACTTATTAGATGCATCTGGCACCCCGATTTCTAAGAACATAATGGTTAATAGAATGTCCCCAAATAATATCTTTCCTCCGTTCTCTATAATACTTATGATCTCGTCTACTATATACTGGGAGATATTGTACATGGTGCCTTCCTCGACCTTCCTACAGACATTCAACCAGGGCTTGCTCACCTGGGTCCACCTCTCTTGTCCATTCAGCTTGGAAATGAGGTACGCGGTCATTTTCATCACCAAATCACTGATATCCACGATGTCGTACTACCTTGATCCCTTAATATAATCCTGAGATGCAATGGTTTCTTTGATTACCTCCTCATCTTGGAGGTCATCTATGATCGCATCCCCTTTATAGATTAGGCCTATAAAGTGTGAGATTAACTGGGGCGTTATGTGCATTTTGTGCCCTGTGAAGTAGAATAAATCTTTGTGCACGTGCGTCATCAGCCATTGGTATAAGAGCTCAGGCTTCCCAAAATATGGCAGCTCGTAAAGCTAGATAAGCCCTAACTTCTCCATTTTCACCTTGACTATGTCATTTTAGATTGGCATCCCGTCAGGTGTTTGTTTATTTGTGGGGTGCAACAACTCCAATGCCATTTCCTTCATTATTATAATCGACCGGTGATTGTAATCGATCACAGTCATCTGTCATATATGGGACTCCCATTCTTTCCCTAGCAAAATCCCATCCAGGTATTACATCTCTGAGTAGCATTCCTCATTAGTATCCAAGGGGGTATCTTCTTCTTTATTCTTTCCTTTTCCCTTACCCTTTCCATTCTAGGATTGTACTGCAGGTTTATCAACTGGTTTTGTGGCCATAATTTTACCCTTTGCTTTCATTCCCTGGTTACTTTCGAGTTATCTGAGAGTTTTCTTCACACACCCTATGCCCTAGAGCACAAACCATATTTTTTGATTTTCCACCTTCGATCACGGTGCTCTTTCACAACATTCCCCACACCTGTGAATCACTTCTTCTCTGGTTTGTAGATCTAACAGACTAATTGCACGTGAGTTTTTGGGATTTTCCTTCACACGAGTTAGTCTTTGAAACCCTAGCTCTTGAAAGAAAATCACTCTTTTTTTTGCAAAGTAAAATAATGAACTTCCCATCATTGTATTTAAAGGATAGGCTACCTACCATCGTATGACAATATTTAATGCGGAATTTTCAAACAAATCCGACTTCAGCACTTTTTCTTATGCGCCCAATCCTTGTGCGAAATTTTTTTCACCTGCGCCCAATCCTTGCGTGAAAATTTTTCCAACCTTCTGGCACGTAGATAATCCATCTTGATAGAAGACTCTTGCACGCATATTACCAGTGCCAAAGGCACATCTTCCATCCTCATGATTATTTCTTTCACCTACCTTGTGTTTTAACACTTTCTCCTTTGTATGTGGATTTCCAATGTAACCTTATTTTGTCAGCCATCTGCCTTCTTTTCTCCTAATGCCTCTTTTCAATAGGGTCAGTTCAAATGGTCTACCAACCCAATCCTCCTGCATAATAACTTCATGCCTCTCTTTATCACCTCACCCCACACTAAAATGATGTGCGGTCCTCTGTGCATTCATAAGTCAATAAGGTTACCGGTGCCCAAGGCACAAAACAAGACAACAACGTGAAAGGGAAAAATAGGAAAGGAAAAGCATAAAAGGAAATTCTAAACTAACTGGTAGAACTGCTTTATTTACAAACACCAAGAAGCATTATTTATAGTAGGGCTTCAGCCTACTCCCATTGAAGTGTCCAGGAAATTTTGTTCCATCCAGTGCTTGTAACTGGAACGCACCTGAATCAAGGATGTATGAAATTACATAAGGACCCAACCAATGCACCTTCAACATTCCAGGATGGCGTAGAAATTTTGAATCATATAGGAATACCATCTGGCCAACCTCAAACTATTTGATCTTAATGTGGCAGTCATGCCATTCCTTTTGCTTAGCTTTTTCATTTTTTTGGCTCTATCTTGCTAGTGAGTACCTGTCATCCAACTTTATCGATTCATCAATTCTTTCTTGCAGTGCTTGTTCATCATCTAACCCTCCTGCGTGCTATACGCAGAGATGGTAACATGAATTCTATTGGTAAAACTACTTCCGCACCAAACACCAATTGAAATGGTGTGGCCTTGTTCAACCTTTTGTACGTTGTTTTGTATTCCCAAAGGACTGCTGACACCTTGTCATCCCAATCCTGTCTACCCACATCACATATCTTAGTCAATGTGTGACTAAGGATTTTTTTAAATGCCGCCGCAGTCCCATTTTCCTGAGGGTGTTAAGGGGTACTCTTGTGATGGGCTACCATGAATTCTGACAATAGAATCTTGATTGTTTCCTTTAAGAAGTGAGTGCCCCTATCACTTATTAAACTTAATGGGAACCCATACCTATTGATGATGTTATCCCATAAAAATCTAGCAGCCATGGCTGCGGCGCAATCCTTAGTGGGTGCGGCCTATGCCCACCTTGTTAGATAATTAGTACAGGTAATGATATATAGTGACTTAGTCCTTCACACAGCTAGTGAGATTGGTCCAAAAAAATCTATTGCCCACTTTTCAAAAGGTTCCATGCTGGAAATGGGGCACAAGGGCATCTCATCCCTTTTTCCAAGAATTCTGAGGCACTGGCAGTGGTCATAGGCCTTGCAAAACTCAATACAATCCTAGTGAATTATTTCCCACCATAGTCCGGTGACTAGGATCTTACGCACGGTTATATTCCCTGTATAGTTTCCTCCAGCAATCCCACCATGGGCTTCTTTTATTATAGCTACGTGTTCATGTTCTAATACGCACCAGTGAAACACATCATCGTGGCCCATCTTATATAAATCCCCATTGATCAAGATGAAGGGCATGGTGCATATGTCTAGCCTTTTCCTTTCCAGAGCATTCATCCCTTTGGGTTCCACACCTTCCTTAACAAAAACAACAATTTCTTCTAGTTCTGAGGGCACACGTCGCAACCTGAATAGTTGTGCATCCAAAATGGTTTCCTTAATACTTTGCACGTCCTCTCCCGAATCAATCCTTGATAAATGAGCTGGCTCACAATTGTTCTTTCCCAGTTTTACTTCCACTTTGAATTCAAATTCCTGAAATAAAAGTACCCAACGGCATATGCACCCTTGTAACACTACTTTGTTCACTAGATACTTCAAGACCATATGGTAAGTGTAGAATATGAAAGGAGTTGCCAGCATATATTATTTGAATTTGTGAAGCACATAGATCATTGACAAGGCCTCACACTCAGTCGTTGTATAATTTTGTTCTACTTGCAAAACATAAGGGATGATCAATAATCCCCTCTCCTAGTTAAACAAGGATGACACCCATTGTTCTACCAGCGGCATCCATGTGGACATGGAAAGGTTTATCCCAGGATGGAAATTGTAGAATAGGTGTGGTGATAAGCCTTTCTTTTAGAGTATCAAATGCCCTCTGTTGCGCCTCTCCCCACTGAAAGGAACTCTTGTGTCTGAGAAATATTTCCAAAGGCCCGACGATCTTCGTGTATCCATTAATGAACTTTCTATAGTACCCATTGTGTCTAAGAAATCTGCGCATGGTGCTTTGGATGGTAGGCTCCCCTAACCCCATAATAACTACAACTTTCGTGGGATCCACCAGTAAGTCCTCTTTACATATGATATGCCCTAACAACATTCCAAAAGGAGTTACAAAGATACATTTCTTGATGTTGATGGAGATCCTCAATTGTCGACAACTTTCAAACATCAACCTCAATTTATCACAATGGTCCATGACCAATCCATACACTGTCCAATAATCCAAATATACTTGAAGCAACTTGTGGATGAAGTCCTTAAATGCTTGTACCACTATGCGTGAAAATACAGTGGGCATATTCTTTAGCCCAAAGGGCATGACCATGTATGCAAAGCTTCCCCACTCAGTGGCAAAAGTTGTCTTTTCTTGGTCTTCCTTAACAATCCTTACATGGTGATATCTAGAGAATCCATCCGTAAAGAAATAGACCTCGCACCTAGAAACTCCTTCCAAAATCTCTTTAGTAAAGGGGGTGGGAAAAGGATCTATGATGCAAATAGTGTTTAATTCTCTATAATCCATGCATATCCTAATCTTCCCATCCTTCTTTATGCTGATCACCATTGGACTTATCCATTTTTGTTCCTCCACAGCTTCAATGATACCAGATGCTATCATCTTTTCTAGTTCTTCTTCAACCCTTATGCACATGTTGGGATTCATCCTGTAAGACCTATTTCTGATTAGGCACACACCATCTTTCAAATTTATCCTCATTTCCCCTAATGAATGGTGGACTCCTTTCAACTTATGTTATCCACGCAGGAATAAATCCTCAAATTCATGTAAGATATTGATGATCTTTGATACTTCCTTTTCTGATCAATAGTCCCCAATGATAGCTTCCTTGGGCTCCTTCTCCAAGTCGATGCTAACTTTCTTAGTTTTGAGAGGTTTATACTATGCGTGTGCACATGCATCCACACTATCAACTACTTCACACGCCCCAACCAAATGGTCAACATTCAGGTTCTATATCTCCTCTCCATCAACAATGTATACCATCTTTCCTTTCTCCTTTTCGGCACATGTGTGCTCAAATTGTATATCTTTTGGTTCCTCTTCTTTGAACCGCGCTTCTAAGCTAGGTCCACTAAGCAAGTTTACTAATATATCTTCCACCATAGTTTAATCCCCTAGAGTGAGGCACTTGATAGTCTGCAACGTCTCATCAACCGGTTGCATGGTACTTCGGTACTTGAATGTGTGAACCAGGTCAGCCGCTAATTCCTGCTAATTTCCTGTTTGGTTGCATGTTTCAGAATGGATGTACAAAGTGCACATGTAACATTATAGTGTCAAATACATCTTGTGCACCCAAAGGGAGGGTGGTAAAGCTTTTGCACCTTCTCCCCAGACCCTCTCACATGTATGGATGTGGGAAGAGGTGGGTCCATTGCCATTGTAATCCTTGATAGCGGTGGGTATGTTGCTTTTTGAGAATCAAAAAGTGAGCACAATTATAACTTCATGCCACTCCAACAAGTTTAAACTATGTGTGGCCCACCATCTTGCTGATGTGCCTATCAAAACATAACCTAGCATACTTCGTCATTCTTCCTCCCTCCATTGAGCTTCCATTTCTCTTAAAAAGACCTCAAGGTATGCATCCCCAGAATAATTGGTTATTTCCTTTCATCCCAGGCGCTGAACTATACATGTCGTGGTTACCTTTGTTACTGATCCTTTCAGATATCACCCAATCAATTCATAAGTCCCATGCGCCTAATTATTGCAGGCTATACTAGTAGTATCACTGACAAAATGAGCATCATCAAAATGGATGACTCCTTCTGTAGGGTGGATGGTCTCTGGATCTCTTATAGAGTGCACATATATTCTATCGAGGACCTGCTCTCTAAGGGGTTTAGTATAGGGGGTGGAATTCCCATCAACTAGCAGTATAACTACCCTCTCTTCCTTGTTTTCAAAGCTTATGTACCCCTTGTTAAAAAAAAGATCTGCATTGTTCTTATAGCACTACGGGTGCCCAAGTAGAGCTGGGAAATTATCTTCCTCGACAAACATCAAGATGTCAAAATCCCCAGTGAACCTATTCCCCTGAATGGTAATGGTCACATCCTTCAAGACACCTATGGGAATTGCCTTTGTCTTATTTTCCATATACATCACATTTGAAGATGGTTGTAATGCATGTCTTTCCATTTGATACTAGGCATCCATCGTGAGAAAATTCACTTCTGCACCTATGTCAATGAGGACGTTACTAAGAAACCATCCATCCACTACTACGTTCAAGGTGATCTCTTTGTCATAATCAAGACTGTGAGGTGGGAGGTTTGCATGCAGGATTTTCCTTTCGTGTTCTCCCCCGGTACGTGGCACCTTTTCCCTCAACCATGCCCATAGGAAGGGAATAATATTCTCCTACCTCAGCAGCTTACACACCTCCTTAACCTCATCCAGGTCATCCCTTGGTGCTTCTACTAGTCTCCTTTTCTCATCTTTTCTAGTCTACTCTTTTAAGCTTTGGATCTCTCCTTGTAAACTTTGAATTACGTCCATGGTTTCTTGGTAGACTTCTTTCTGGTGAGCTGGGTTTGGATACTTCCCATGTACTACTTCTTCTCTTGAAACCAGAGGTCTCTACCTAGGTGCTTCCCTAGTGCACGTTGATTCCACCCTTGTTATTACCATAACAGGCTCTAGTTCTGATTCACGTATTACTCGCGGAATCCATTTCATGTCAGCCTTTTTAATACTCACCATGGCAGTGCCCTTATCCTTCCAGTATTACTAACTCATATGTTCGTATAACTCTAGGCACTCTTCATACTTATGTTTTTTTCCACACCAAGAGCATTGTAGAAGATCTAGACATTCACGCTTATAATGGTCTGTGGATCCATAATTAAAACACGTCCCACGTGGGAACTCACTTCTTCCTCCATGGTTATCACAACCACGAAATCCTCCTCAAAACCCTCTTCCACACGCACCTCCATCCCCGTGCTCTCCATACCCATGGTCATCTCCTTTAGAACTACTGGAAATGCCAGTATGGCACACACTAAGATCAATTACCTCATGAATCTGGTCAATCAATCTACAATCCTTGGTGTCATGTGTGGTTGATGTACATATCTTGCAATAATAGGACACGTTTTTATGGATCATGCACTGTAAAAGGGGGCACCTACTTACATCATGATCCCCATGACATATTTCACAATTTACCACTATGATGCACACCGCCTTTCGAGTACATATCCCACCATTTTCCTTTGTGTTCCCTTCTATGTTAAAATTTGTGCACCACATCCCACTATGAGTCTCTGGAACTGTGTTAACAGATAACTTCTCCAACTGCTTAGCCATGGTAGTGATCTGAGCCTCCAAAAATGGGCTAATGTCGGTGTCAACACTTCCAACTACCTAAGTGTGTAAAGTAGCTTCCAATGCTTTGCGTGGGTCTGTGAATTTTTTATGAGACAAATCTATTCTAAAGGGTGTGATCAATCCTCTGAAAAACCAATGATCATGTTGTGAAGGGTGGATATCATAAGATAGTTTAGACAATAGATTTTTAAAGCATGCATCATATTCCCTCATGCTCTCTGTCATTCCTTGTTGGATTTCCTTGAGAGAGTTGATGCTCTTCTAATCAAACTAAAATATGTGGAATTCCGCCAAGAATGCATTTCTTAGTGCAGTATAATCCACAAAAGTTTGATGAGGGTCATACTTTCTATACTAACTATGCGTGCATCCTTGCAAGGTCGTCACAAATTGACTAGCCTTTTGATCCTGGGTCATGATTCCCTTCACGCACCATAGCAGCTCACACTTATGCACATGTTCCCCGGCATATTCTATCCCAATGTAATTTGGTAAGTGTAGAGAAATCTCGAAAAAGACTTGAGGAGGTGGTTGAGGCCCTTTCCCTCCCGATCCAGTCCCTTGGTTTCCTCCAATGTTTCCTCCTCCACCGGATCCACTAGATCCTGAGCCACCAGCTCCACCACTTCCACCTCCAGATCCTCCTGTGTTAGGTACAGGGTCTGTGTTTGTTATGCTAAATGCTCCTGTCATCCCACTGAATTACACGTTGACAGTTTGTGAACTAGTACCACTCCCAGTCATATTTCCTCCACCACTTCCTAACTCACCAAAACCAGCTATATACGTGCCTTGTCCAAACATTCCACCAAATACTGGAATAGTGTGTGAAGCCATAGAATTCCCAAATGAGAAGTTTTATCTTCTAGGTGCTGATCAGTTGCTTCCACTGATGTCAAATGGATCAACTTTACTTTTCCCTTGTTCAAACAAACCAAGCACCAAGGTTTAGTTGCTAGGTGGGGTTAGATGTATGCCAACAACTCTTCTCTCTCTACGCGATGGACTATCATCAGAATCTATAAGGTTTTCTCTCCCACACTTACCAAGATGGTGTAACATAAACTATTTGGGTTCCACATCCTCTGCGTGAACCTCAACTCCTTTCCACCATGTTTAGCTCCATAACCCACTTGTAATCCCACACTGTCTATTGATCTCCTTTTCATGCGCCTTGTTATACTTGAGCCATCTATCCTCCCTTTCCTATTTAGTTGTCAGATCAACCATCCTTCCCTAACCTGGCTTCCTTACCTAGCGCTCGGGGTGGTTTATCCGACCATAGGAAATGCCTCTAAGCCCATGGTTACCATGAAGATTTTGATTGTAAGGGGAATAACATGTAGAAATGATCCCCTGGGATCTCACAAGAACTCAAACTCAGTAACTTCTGGATAGGAATACATGGAAATGGTTTATTCCAGAGTGTAGCTAGTCAATACTCCCTTCCACCAGTGATCAATAGTATGGGTCCACATTAGATCAGTATCTTGCAAGTTTTGATATGTTTCTTGGGTCCAAGGGTATGATTTATAACACCACCCCAATATAGATGTATAAGATGAGAGCCATTCGAATAACTCTATTGGGAAACATCAGAAGAAGGTTTTGTACAACTCATGATAAAGAGTGGCTTCCACCCATCTTTGCATATCAAACTGACATCCGGTACTAAATCTCTGAGTGAATTCATCCTCTATGATTTTAAACTAATCTTCAACACCTTCAAGTGTTAAGTGCTTTGCCATCACTTTTTGCACAGATCATGATGTATGTCATGTTCCACTACAACTTTGAAAGAGGTCCTAGCAACGGAACCAAGATGTAGTCATTTTTACACCCACTTAAGAACAAAAGAACCTCATGCACACTAGCCTATCACCCAGTGGGAGCTGGGTGCTCACCCAAGGCACGTGAGAGGGAGCCGAGTATATATTTTATGTAATTCTAGTGGAAGGCATAGTTCAGGATTTTGACTTAGTGATTTAACAGACATGAAGAATCTATAGAGCTCAGAATGGATTCTACACCTCTCCAGTAATAATAGAAACAAATCACATAACAGAAATAATAGAACCAAGAATTTGTAACCCAAAAATACACTTAATCATTCAAGTAAAGTCTATGATTATAAAAGATCAAAATTAGAGTAAAAACATGTAGATAATATAGAAGGAGATATTTAAGGTAAACGTGATGGTAACCTTATCATATTTATTCAGAGTCTTGCTACAAAGTATCACAAAGGGGCAGACCATACTCATGTGCCATCTCTGGATTCATACATGTATTCTCACAAAACAAAAATTTCATTCCCCATTACATCCTTACTGGAATCCTTCACCCATTTTCATCCCTTAGTTCTAGCAGTAATTCTACAGAGCTTCACTACCTTACTTCTATCTCTCTTATTTGCTAAGGGCATGCATATAAATAGGCCTCTGAGCTCTAACAAACTCCTCTACAGCCTCAGATCTTGCCCCAAGTGTCAAGGTGTGGGTCACCCCAGGTGCATGCCTCTCCATGTCATGATTAGATTTTTGGATCTTCCGATCGCAAGGTATATTCCTTCAAGGAAACCCTATTTCCAGGTTGGAACCTTATCAAAATGGAACACGTTCTTCATGTGTTCTATCCAAAAGGCCAAAAGTAGCTAAGTACCTAATTGTTCTTCATGCGGTGCACGCACCCTGGGTTCTCCAAGAAGCCTTTTGAGTACTTCCTTGCGTGCCTTCACTTGCAAACTTCCTCTGGCCATCCGTGCCTATGCACTCTTAAGATTTGGAAGCTATGATAGGGGCCCAACAAGAATGATCTCAAAATAACCTTCAACATGACATATTTGGGGCTGCTATATTAGTGTCTTGGCTTGGAGATATGGCAAAAGGAGCATCAAATTTTTGTCTCCTAGACAAATTACGCTAAGAAAATCTTGGAAAAGTATAGAATGTCTGACTGTAAACCTATATCCACTGCCATGGAAAAAGGCTTGCAACTTTATAGATTCCAGGACTCACCTCAAGTAGATGCTACTCTCTACATGTAATTTGTTTGAGGACTCATCTATTTGACATATACCAGACCAAATCTCAGCTATGTTGTTAGCTATCTTTTCAGGTTCATGCAGGAGTTGAAGAAATGTCACTGGAATGCAGCAAAGTATGTTTTGAGATATGTCCAAGGAACAACTGATTATGGTCTGGAATATAAGAAGAATGTTTAATTCTTCTTACAGGGATACATCGAATCGGACCACTCAAACCATGCTGGATCTATTGATGACAAGAAATCCACTACAGGATACATATTTCATCTCAGATCTAGACGTATCTCGTGGATAAGAAAGAAGCGGAATGTTGTTTCTATCTCATCCAAAGAGGAAGAATATTGTGCCGCATGAGGAGGTGAGTGCAAAGTGATATGGTTACATCGCATTTTGGATGACCTAGGAATTCCTTAAAAATAATCACCTATTCTCTATTGTGACAATCAGAGTGTGTTGAAGCTTGTCCAGAATCCAGTATTTCATGAACAAACAAAGCATATTGAAATTGAATTCCATTTCATTCGAAATCACGTCTTGAACCATCATATTCAGCTCCAATACTATCCCACGGAAGCACAGCTAGCCGACATTCTCACAAAATATCTTGTAAAAGTTAAATTTGAACTTTTTAGGGGTCACATTTGCAAGAATAATGTAATAAGGGGGTTAATTTTAGAATAGTATATGTACATAATTTTATTATTAGACTAGATTCTATCTATTCCATTATTCTCTCACCTACATCCATATCTTCCACTTTCATTTTAGGGGAATATTTTTTATTGCCTCTCCTATATAATGTACGTACTACTTCTTAATAATACAATGTGTGAAGATTATTTCACTCCACATTCTTCTCTTCTATCTGGCTCCTACAGTGTTTGATCCAACAACTTTAGATGAAGAATTTCAGCATTACTCAGCTATATATTCCGCAGTTTAGAATGAAAGTGTTTATGTTGATGTCGTAGACATAATAGGTATACCAAAAGAGCAAGAGCTAGGGTTATAAGATGTAAGGGCGATAAAAATATATGGTCTCCATTTAATTGTTGTTAAACAAGAGGAGCTTCCATTTTTGGTTTTACTCACTTCCTATCTGTTTCATCCCAATTCAAAAGATTTGTCATTATTTTCTTAATTAGGGAAAAAGAGAATAGGTTTTTTTTCTCGGAATGCATACAAAATTTATTATAAAATTCAATAGTTGGACTTCCTACACAACTTAGACACATCGAGTCTTAAATGGCCAAAAGGAGAGCAAGATATGTTTTGCAGATTTGGTCATTTGACCCAATGGATAACATGGATAATTCTAAGTTTTCTGAAATCCTTTTTAAAAGGTTTAGACTAGGAGTCTGCATTGGCATGGTACTCATGAATATGCTATATGGAAATTCATCAATTTTTAAGGTGTATGTTTCTTGGATCCCATTACTTTATTTTATTATTGATGAAGAGAATATTACCTCCTTATGCCACATTCTCTTTTTCAATTTAGTGACACAAAGAAATAATTTTATCGACCATGGGAAACCATTTTATATGGCTCCTATCTTCCTGATGTTGTAATTGGTGTTCTCAAATGTTTGTATTTCTATCAAATTTGGTCTCCTTCAATCTCTTTGAGGGTAAATGAGCAATATTAAGACTTTTATGCCCATAATTTCAAATCACATATTTAATATATATGCACTTATTTGTATCTTGATCTCTACTAACAATTACATGAAGTGACACCACCAGGAATATTTGTTGTCAACCTCATTTCCATAAGGAATATGGGAGCCACATTATTCTATCAAGAATATATAGTTATCATGATTGAGGGGCTCCTTACACCTCCTTTTCAGTTGCCATATTATGTACTAGAAAAATTGGCAATACAACAGGTTGCATATCAGATTTACAACAATATTTCTTTAAAGTTTAAAGAGAAGAACCTTAAAACACATCCCTCCTTCGCAGTCCATTTGGAATGTAAAATTTTTCATAGGTGGCCTAATTTGAAGGTTGTCTCGGTCCATAGAAAATAATTTCATCTCCCCGAACACCCTTTAAGGAAATCTGATAAAAGGAAAATGGTTTCCCATCACCTTAAATCCCTTAAAGGATAGTTAAATATATTGTATGCTCACTTTGATGATGATAATGAAAGGGTATGGATTATCCAAACAAAATATAGCCTTGTTCAGTAGAATATGAAGGAGTTAGGGCTGATTCCACCTCTAAGAGAAATTATTAAAAAGGAGGCTACTAAGAGAAAGAAACATTTTTATTCAAAAAATTCGCAACAACCCTATGCTCCCTTATCTATACCAAATGAATCTAGATTTGAGTTTCGATAAGACTTGTACAAACATAAAAAATATCGAACCAGTGAAGCCTTAGTGGAACCATCTCAATATTCTCCCTAAACTTCAAAACAAGTGAGAAATGATTGGGTAGATTAATTCATAATTTCATACAAAGAACATCAAAATTAGGAGGCACAAGAAGATCCCTTAGGAAACATTGAATTCAATCCCAGGATGATAAACTTGAAAAGGGTAACCAAAAATAAAATGTTAACACAACATGCCCTTGTTTGGCATGAACCTTCAGAACACCTCTTCACTCTTACAAAGAAAATGAAAGCCAAAGGATCCCAAGTGGTGGACTATGACAAAAATATGGAATCCTTTATAAGGTCCACAACAGAAGCAACAATAGAAGTTATGAGGGGATTACATGCTAGAAATATAGAGTTTAAAACTCAATTAAAGGCCACATTTCCTCTCGACACAATTTTTGACGTAGAAGAGGCATTGCATGGCTTGTAAAATAATATAAAGAATTGAATCTGTGAAAATAAGTAGGCAGAAGAGTTCTTGGAAAAAAATGAAAAAATCATTAAAGGAATGACACCGTTGTAGAAAACATTAACACATATGGGGAAAGTCATTGAAAAATGCATTTGTAAAGATCCTACAATTATGATCATGGATGATATTGGTATATTCCAGACATATGCTAATTATACAAATTAAATTCTAAGGGAATGGAATGAACAGTTAAGAAAAAATACTTTACATTTTGATGAAATTATTTCTAGAGGAAATCATGTTTTCATAGAAGCTTCGATTATGGAAATATTTAAAGGAAACCATGCATTGGTTTCTAATGAAGAGTTCATGACATCCCTTAAGAAATTCATGGTTGATTTTCAAAGGAGAATAGCTAAGGCAAATGAAAGATAAACTTAGCATTTCATTGAGATTGTTTCATAAATAAGGGAAAAAATACAAAAAGTAGAGACTCTTAAGGAAATTACCAAAAAAGCATGTGGTAGTCAAAAATATTTTCTTAACAAGTTTGTTGTGCTATATAGAATCATGATTTTAGATATGGATAAGATAAAAATAGATTCTAAGATCTATAAAAAGGATTTTTAGGAGGCATGAAAACAAGATGATATAAAAGGTCCCAAACGAGAGCAAAAAACCCATGAAATACCTATATCCCTGGGCTCGGTTCAAAAACAACCCATAGTTAAGAAAGCAACCATTCCCATGGTCTTGGATCAATAGCTCCCCATAGTTAAGGAAAAACCATAGTGAATCATACATTGTAGCATGTTAGATAGGCAAGAAAGAATTGTGATATGTATGACATGTTAATATATGAATATTTATAATTGATACAATGATCGTGTATATATTCCAAATGATATATTTATCTAAACATGCATTTTTTGTTTTGATAAATGTTTGATAAAAATGCTCATAATTTTTCATTGTGGCATAAACTAAAAATAAGATGGTGCTGTAATACCTAGCACACAGTAGAATCAAAATATTTTTCTCTATTTTGTTAAATACCGACAACTATTATGTTCCAACTATTATGACGTGGTAGTATCTTAGTAACCGAAGAGTTCATGATATCCTAGCTATAACATATATTCAAATAATATGCTAGAAAATAAGCTTGCAGACACTAATGTTAAAATTTCACTCTTTGTCTTGTTAAGTGTTTGAGACATCTAACAATGAAATATTTGATTATGGAAGCACCTAGATGTTGTGTAGCTCACAACTCTAGCCACCTATAATCTTAATGTAATGTGTTTAATCCTTTTGACCTCTATGCTCCAAATTATGCATTAAATACTAATGAATGTTAAGTGTAATTTTTTATAATGAGGCAGTGCGTAGAGGCCACTCATTTCATACTACCTTAATTAAATGAGTGAAATCCTATTGACTATTAAGATGCAAATAATATTTTGCCAAAATGTATTACAGACTCTAATTTTGAAATATCTTACTATATTTTGTTAAATCCTAGCGGCCATTATGTTTCAAATATTTTGATGCAGCAGTGTCTTAGCAGTGCGTCACTTCATGATATGTGTTCTTGGGATATGGACACTAATCTCAAAAAAAAAATCAATCCATAACCTTCTAGCCGCTAACCTTGCAATATCCTACCATTTTTTAGTAAAATCCTAGTGACAACATTTCTTTAATTAATATGTTGCAACATAATTTGTTAAATCATACCACTGAAAACTTTAAAACATTATGATTAGACATATTCTAGCAGATGCTATCCTCGTAGAATATTATGTGATAAATCCTAAAGAACAAAAAGCTTAAATTGTTACATCGTTGTAAAGGCTAGTGTCTACTCTGCTCAAATAAATTTCATTTAAAATGGTAAATCTTGTAGAAATGTTTTTTTGAATATTATGTTGTTGCAGTACATAGAGGGTGCTAATTTCATACTACTTTAATTTAGTTTGTGAAATCCTAACGACCGCTATGGTATAAATAATATGTTTCCGCAATACTTAGTGGATGCTAGAATTTGAATATATTTATTTATTTTGAGAAATCCTTGTTACCACTAAGCTCCAAATAATATGTTGTTGCAATGTCTTTACAGTGTAAAAATTCATGATATTTGTTCTTGAGTATCGATCTCTAAGCTCAAAAAATGTATTCAAGGCATAACCTAGTGGATGATAAGCTTACAATATATGACATGTTTTTAGTTGAATCCGAGGGACAACATATCTTTGAATAATATGTTGAAAAATAGATAGCAGATGCCAAGCTAGAAATTTCATACTTCATCTTATTAAATGCTCGAGACATCCAAGCTCGAAATATTCTATTATGGAAGCAACTAGATTTCATGTAGCTCAAAATTTATTAATTTTATTTGTTAAAGCATACCAGTGACATCTTGCAAAAATTATGAGTACACATATTCTAGTGGATGCTAGCCTCCTTGAATCTCATGTTAATGTGCTGAATTTTGTGACCTCTATGAATCAAATCTTATGTCTTAAATCCTAACGAATGCTAAGCCTAAATTATTACATCATTGTAAAGGCTAGTAACCGCTCATCTCAAATCAATTTCATTTAAAATGGTAAATCCTATAGAAATATTTATTTAAATATTATTTTGTTGCAGTACGTAGAGGCCATTAATTTCATACTACTCTAATTTGATTTTTGAAATCCTAAAGACTGCTAAGGTAAAAATAATATGTTGTAGCAATACCTAGTGGATGCTAGACATCTAATATATTTATTTATTTTGAGAGATCCTTGCAGACAATAAGCTCCAAATAATATGTTGCAGAAATGTCTTAGCGGTGTATAACTTCATGATATTCATTCTTAAGTAGCGATCTCTAAGCTCACAAAATGTTTTCGAGGCATAACCTAGTGGCCATTAGGCTTGCAATATATTACATGTTTTTACTTGAATCCTAGCGACATAATATATTCAAATAATATTTTGCAACATAAGATGGTGGACATCAAGATAAAAATTTCATACTTCATCTTGTTAAATTCTCGAGACATCCAAGCTCGAAATATTCTATTCAGGAAGCAACTAGAAGCCATGTAGCTCAAAACTTGTTAATTTGATTTGTTAAAGCATACCACTGATAACTTACAGACATTATGAGTACATATCTTCTAGCGGTCACTAGCGTCCTAGAATCTTATGTTAATGTGTTAAATTCTTGTTACCTCTCTGACCCAAATGTTATGTGTTAAATCTTAATGAATGCAAAGCTTAAATTGTTACATCTTTGTAAAGGCTAACGACCTCTCAGCTTATTGGTTGGATATTTTGTCAGGCCAAAATATTAGGGTCAACCATAGTGCACGGGATCAAATATCTCCTCAAAGATAGGTGAGGCTACCTGTTTATTACTAATCTAAAACAAAATAGAAATAATATATACAATATCCAGACTATTATAACCATTGGGGTTGGGATACAATCCCAAAATCCATATCGACAGGAAGTGGAGATATTACAACTTCAGAAATGCAATGGATTATAAAGGAAACTTATTATAGATGAAATAGAGTGGAAAAGGAATGAGAGTAACATATTTTCCTTTCAAGAAAACACAGATCAAGAAATACTTACACAAGTTATAGATAATGAGTGTAATATTTTGAAATGATTAAAATTATTAAGAATACTAAACTAAGAATAGCTCAGGATTTTGGACATAAGAACAATATATAAAGATAGATGAATCCCATAACACAGTTTGTAAAATAACACATATTCCAATTCTTCAATGATTAAAAAGAAAGTACAAATATTTTCTTCTTCTTCACAATAGCTCTTAATATTAAAAAAGTCTCCCTTTGAAATACAAAATCATCCCTTATTTATAATAGAGAGAGCAGAGATAAAATAGGATAAATCCTAGAAAATAGTCTTTTAATGAGAGTCCTATTTTGCTTGACTCTCACATAGGAGAACAAGTCAAAATTTTCTTCCTATGTGATGAAACAAAAATGAAAAAGACATGAAAATTTAGTGATAGAAATGACATGAAACATTATGTTTATTCCACTTCTTCATCCTTGTCTTCTTCCAGTGAAGCCTATTTGTCTCGATATTCTTGGAACTTCCAGATTATGCTCTATATCTAGTCTTCATCTGGCACACTAGAATAATCACTTAGGTCCTTGCAAGTTTCTGAAGTGTCACTTGTGTTATTAGGGAGTTTATTCAATTTCCTATTGAGCTTCCTTAGTGATTCCAAAACATTCTTGATCCTTATGAACTTATTGATGGATGTCAAATCAAAGATGGAAGTTGGTTCATTCTGAATTATTTCTTGAATTTAATTATGGAGATCATCAAGTGGTAGAATCTCTGAGCTTTCACCCAACAACTTGGAAAATATCCTAGACAACTCCTCTTCTATTTCATTGGTGGCATCAACCAAATGATCTCTAGATTCCCTTAACTTACTGTAAGCTTCACTAAGAATATTTATCCTGAATCAGATGGATTTGGCAAGCTAGAAATGCTTATCCCCATGTGGAATAATTCCTTCTTTCATTAAGATCTGGGATGGAACCTGTTTTAGTGCATTGAGGGATTCCAAAGTTAATTCAAGGTTCCCAACTTCCTATGAAAACTCATCATCCATCTTGTAACCATCTTTCTTTATTTCCTCCAAGGATTTATAAACTTCCACTATGTCATCTATGACGTCTCTTCCTTGTAGGAGTAGCCTCTTTATCCACTCTTCAACCATTCTCACCTTCTCATTGATCTTTTAATCATAGGCACCAATGAGAAATAGAACCTGATAGGCATAGGGGTAGAAGATGATGGTGTTGACTGTGAAGGATTTGAAAGCTTAAGTAGTACCTCTGTCAACTATTCAACTTTATCCTTTAGCTCATCTCTGATTACCTATGTTTCTTTCAGCTTTTGGCAAAGCACGTTTATGGCATCTTGTTTTGTTCCTTCTGTTATCACTTTTCCCATATCAACCCTTGTAATCTGATAATAAGTCACTATTATATCCTCCTTTGTTTTGTCATTTGTGGGAGTGGAAATCTCTGTAAACTTATGCCCTGAGGCATCCACTGAAACTCTTAAAACCATTTTGTATTTCTTGGCAGGTTTAGTAGGAGAAGCCTTAAGTGAACTGAAATCAAAGGATGGTAGGGGAACTACCACCTTCCTCTTCCTTGGAGTCTGATCGACCAACCATTGAGGTACAACGGAAGCAGTTTCTCCTATTGGAGGTGTTATGGTTGTATCTGTGGGTGGAGGAAGATTTACTTGCGGAGTCGTGATGACTAAAAGTGTAGTGATTACGTGAATAGATTCAGGGAATGAAGGTATGGAAGGAGGAGGAATTTCTACGGCCATCGTAGGTCCAATAGAGAAAGGTGAGAGATAGGATAAAATGTTGGCCATGGCTGATGAGAGTGGCATCGAAATATTAGATGAGGAAGATTGGGAGAGAGGGGGTAAAGATTCTAAAGCCAAAGTTTGAGAAGCAAGAGAAAGGCTTACCTCCAATGAGTAATCAAAAAAAGGAGAAATAAGAGGTTGAATAACCTTGATTTTTGAAAGAATTTATCCTTTTTCTGGTGAAGGAGGTGAATCCAAGATCTTAACTTTTTGTGTTGGAGTAGCAGATGATTCGGCCCCTTGCTTTTCTCCTTTCCTGACAAACTTAAACTTTATTTGCCTCTTGGTAGGGATTTTATCCTTTTCCTTTTCTCCCTTGGAGGGTCCCACTTATAAATTAGTTATCTTTGAAAAAAAAAATTCCTTATAACTCATTCCTAAGGAAATGAGCCATGCCTTAGAGCAGACAAGAGTCTGAGTAGCTCTTTATGTGTTAGAATCCTTTTCAGCAAAAAACCAATCAATAGCTGGGAATCCAAGTTGGTCTTCATTTGACTATTCGTACCTAGGTTCCAAAACACTTTAATTATCCGTGGTACCTTCAGGGATATCAGCTAGATCTAACATATGAATTTCTTCAAGTGTTAACCTGTTGTTGTCATTTCTTAGGATGACAAATTCATCATGAAGATCAACCCAGATATCTTCCACAATGGGCACATATAGGTACAATTTTCCATATGACTTGAGGACTCCTCAGATGTCAAATCCCTCCCTCATCTTCATGTGCTTCTTAAATTTTTCTTGAATTTCGTGCACCATGTTCTTGGCCTTAACCACAGTAGAAAATATATAACTTTTAATGGAAATGGGGAAGGAGACAATGACTTTACATATGCTTTTTTTGAATTTGTAAAAATACAACAACTATCTAACCAACTCCATGAGGATCAGTTTGTCACCTAGGAACGTGGGAAAATGGAAAGGATTACTATGGAACCTTACCACCCAAAGATAGGTAACATTATTTAACTGCAAGAATATGCAACCCCATTTAGACACTTATGTCCATGCTTCATCAAAAACCCTTCTCTTCCTCAGATCAAGATTGAGTCTACAAATGTTTTCATAGAACGTGTCATTCACTCTTATAAATTGGTTTTTAGACCATTTTATTGTTAGTTGTGGGAAGTAATGATATATGTGTTCCATTGATTGGTTTCCCTTTGCATATAGCCCTAGATAGTTTCTCATACTTGTTGCCGCATAGGTGACGTATGACATCATATAGAACTTACCGATAGACAAGACTGTTTTCATTTAGGAGTCTATCTCATTACTTATCAAGCTACCCCAATCAATCCCTTAGTCATTTTTATTTACAATGACCAATAACTGGTATATCCACCCTTGGAATTCTTTTGAATCTAGGATTCTAACCAATCGGCTCAGCAGGGTGATGATATCACTGACTTTAAGAATAAAATCACTTCTAGGGACTGACTTAGAAAACCTAGAAACAATGGGCTTAGCCTTAACCAAGAACTTATTATTTATGTGCTTGATGAAGTCTTCCTGATCCTTTTCCTAGACCTTTTATGTCGATTTAAAATATAAATTAACCTATTTCATAAATTTGGGCAACTTTAGGAGTTGATTAAAATAATCTTCATCCAATTTCACTATACACTCCCCTGCTTGATTTATTACTGAGTAAGAGGCAGAGTCATAGTGGGAAGTGCAAGTTAGGATGAATTCAGGGCATTGGGATGATATTTCAAATCCTGCTGTAAGAGGGAGACCATTGCTATCTATTGACTTCATCCATGGATTTTGAGAATAATCCACAATTCTTTTCCAGAAGTCTTCCAAATCTATATTACCGATCTCTGTGTCCAGGATGTCGTAATTTCATCTTACATAAGAAGAATAATCCATGTTCTAATACTTATACTTCATCTTTCCTGACTTATCTGACTTATCCTGAGATGGGCCAAGGTCTGACATGAGGAGTCTTGAGAATTCCTTGATGACTTCTGGAAGAGTAGTCGGGTGTGAGAGCTTGCTGGAAAAGTGTATAGACCTGACACACCTTTCAAGTTTTGAAACTTGCAGAACACCTTCAGAAATCAAATAGACTGGATTGTATGTCAGAAGTTAGGATGTGTCAAACATCAACAAAAACCTAAAAGACTGGTGGGGTGTGTGTTGGAAGTTAGGGCATGTGGCGTATAGATGAAAACCCATTAAAAAATGGAAGTGAGATGATGTCAAGTAGGTAGAAATACCTGACACACTACGGAACTCGGAGGATGTTGATCACTTGTCAAGACCCGACACAAGGTGGAAAAAGAAAGACATTGGGCAGCCTACAAAACCCAAAACAATGTAGAAACTGGATGGTTTCGAGTACCCTACAAAACCTAAAAAAAGTATATCGAGTCTCTGTCTTGTTAGAACATGAAAAATTTCCTGCTTTGTTCATTTATGGGTTTTTAGATTCTTTTTAAAACCACAAATTACAACAAGTAAATAACCAAAAAGGAGGGGGGGGGGTAAAATTCCAAATGAGAGCCCACATGAAAAAGAGACAAGAAACAAGAAAAACAACCTAAAACCCTAAACTAGTAATGGAAGAGGAAAAGAAATGGAAACCCAAACAACACACCTAGAAAAAATCCCAAAAATCTTCAAAATGAAAAGAGGATAAGAATACCTTCAACAAGATCAAAAAATAATCCAAAATGGATGGTGAAATTGATCGGGTCTGAAGGTGGAAGAAGCATGCACAGAAATCCAACGCATCAGAAATGTACAAGGTAAAAAATCACGTGGATAACCACCTATTTATAAAACCGTAACATTAATTACACCTCATTTGACATGTGTGCCAACTACCAGACAACTAGACATTAATGACATGTCATCATGCGTGGAGTGTCGAAAAACCTAACATAAAGGGTTTGGTTTAATTCGGGTTTCAGGTTTCCAAAAACATGAAGCATGATGCATGAGATGTTGAGATGCTTCTATGTCCCGAAATCCTGACATAAAGGATTCATTCAAGTTTCAGGTTTTGGGAAACATGCTTTCATGCAATGAAAACCTGAAAACCCAAAAATCTCCTTCAAAGGAGAATTTTAAGAGATATGTCCAAAAATTTTCTATGGTTATCTCATTTTTAGCTGGAATAACTAAAACGATATAGCTGCTGGCTCCAATTGGGGACTTTCTTGTAGACATCAAATAAAGAGAACTCAGAATCAAGAAGATTTATCCATTAGGCTACGAATTCAGAAGAAGAAAAACCAAAAACAAAGAAAGAAAGCAAACACACAACAAAAAATAAATTATAATACAGTGCAAGAGAGCATCTTGCATTACTGATGGAACAACTTCAGATGTTGACCACTGAAAGGTAGAGGGAGCAACTTTCCATCAAGATGTGATAGAAATAAGTTATTTTCACCATTCAACTGATGGATTTTGAAAGGACCTTTCCATAAAGAGTCAAACTTGCCATCCATTACTTTTTATTCCCTTCTCTTATTCTAGAGAAGTACTAGATCTCAAAGCTAGAAATCACATTGCTTTGATTTTTTGTCAAATATCTTTTTGACTTTGCTCTGATGATCTGTAATGTGATCCACCACCTTTCTTCATTCTTCTTCTAGCTTGACTAGGTACATTATCCTTTTCTCAATAGAAATTTGAAAAGTTTCATCCTCAATTGCTTTACCTAACCTTAAGGCTAGAAATTCTACAGAGATAAGAATCTCAACACCAATCCCATACAACACCTGGAGTGGGGAAATTCCAATAGCTCACTTAGGATTAATCCAATCTACCCATAATGCATCATACAATTCTTTGTGCCCCGTACTCTAATTCTCATCGACCATATTTCTGCTTATGGTCACAGGTTCTTATTGCTTGATTCAGCCTGACCATTTCCTTGGGGGTAATAATCAGATGAATGAGCCAATGTGATCCCAAATCCATAACAAAATTTAGTCAACTCATGTGATGAGAAATTGGAAGCATTTTCAGCAACAATCTTGTGAGGAATGCCAAATCTTACAATTATATTCTCTTTGAGAAAATTAAACACATCTTTAGAGGTTACTTGCTTGATTGGTGCAGCTTCCACCCACTTGGTTAAATAGTCAGTGGCGGTGAGCACATAATTATGACTGGCACTGGAGGCAGGGTTCATTACTCCAATGAAACCAATTCCCCATTGGCGAAAAGGTTCTTCAATTACCACAGGCTTTAAGGGAAGAGTAGCTAGCTTAGGGTGGCCAACAAAATGTTGGCAAGCTTCACACTTAGTCACCCATTCTACTGAATCTCATAAGTGAATAGGAAAATAATACCTATCCCATAAGATTTTGTAAGCTGTCACAGAGGAAGATAAATTTCCTCCAGACGCTAGATTTTGAAAGGATTCTAGAAGCCTTATCTACTAAGACTTATCAACATAATGCAAGAATAAACCATCAATGCCCTTCTTGTATATACCATTATCCCTTAGAACATATCTTGTAGACCTTAATTTAAATTTCCTCCTTTATTTTTGGCTCAAATGTGGGGTACATTCAACATAAGTTAAAAATAACGTGATGTATGTATACCATTCATCGGTTGTGCTTACAAAAAGCACCATGGGAAATTCTGAAGAAGTATCTTTAGTTTCTTCACATTCTGTCTCAAAATTATTTTCTGCAATCAATTGGGAAAAGCCTCCTCCTTGTACCAACTTGGTAGGTCTAATGTCCAAGTCATATTCTTGTAATTTGGCTATCTAGTTACCCTGTTGACTACCCAAATCTTGTTGAGTCAAAATGGACTTAACTGTAGTATCAGGAACAAGAACGAGATTGTGAGAACTCAATACACAGTACCTGAAATGTTTCACCACTCTCATGACTATATAAGCATGCTTTTCAATTTGTGACATTTTTAATTCATGTTCCTTTAGTGGGAAACTCATGAAAGCAATGGGAGCTTTTATTTCTTCTTTGTTCTCTTGCATCAGAATGGTTGATACTGTATGTGTGGAAGTGTAGCTATACATGATGAAATCCTTCTTAAACTTTGGGCATACCAGAATAGGAGCGTGAGAAATTAATCTTTTGACTTATTTTAAAGAAAGCTTCCCTTCTATGCTCCATCGAAATGGAGTCTTACTTTTCATCATCCCAATAATATCCTTGGTTTTATCGACAAAATTAGGTACAAATATTCTTAGGAAATGTACCTTCTTGAAAAAGGAATGCACCCCAATTTTGCTTGTAGGTAGGATAAGGCTTTGGATGGCCTTTACCCATTCTGGGTTGATCTTGGTTCCTTCTTTAGTCACGATATGACCCAGAAACTTTCCTTCTGTTACTCCGAACATGAAATTTTTATGATTTAATGAAATCCCATAACACTTGAACCTTAAGAGTACATGCTTCAAGTGATTGTAATGATTGCTTCACTTCTTAGAGAAGACCGTCAAGTCATCTAAGTATACAAATATGACCTTTCCCATCAAATATCTGAAAGCTAAGTCCATAGCTCTTTGAAACCTTTCTCTAACGTTAATCAAACAAAAAGGCATCCTTCTATAAGAAAAGGTCCCCCATGGAGTGGTGAATGCTATTTTATGTTGATCTTCAGAGGCTACCTCGACCTTGTTATACCTCGAAAATCTGTAAAGCATGGATAGTATTTCTGATCCAGTGACAATCTGTAATACTTGGTCCATGATAGACAATGGGTAATTATCTTTCAATGAAGACTAATTAAGGTTCCAGAAGTCGGCATAAATCTGGATCTCACCATTCTTCTTTCTAATGGGGAAAATTTTAACCCAGGTGGAATGATGGATTGGAAAGATAATCCTTGTATCTAACATATTTTGAATTTCTACAAGGATAGTCCCTGAGATATTTGGATTAAAATGCCTTTGATTCTTCCTATAGGGTTTAACCTCAGGCTTCAAAGGGATGCTATGTTGCACATCCTTGGGCTTGAAAGACTTTAGATCCACATATGACCATGCTAGGAAATCCATATATCTCTTCAAGAGTGAAGTGAATCTTTCTTTCTCTTCCAGAGAACATAATTTATCGATGTTTACCATATGTGGTTGGTTAAGAGAGCACATATTAACTTGATCTACCTCTGATGAGGAAGCACCTTCAGCTTTCCTTTTGTCCTGAATGAAACATTTATGCTTGTCAAACAGACCCTCCAGAGAAGCTAATCCCTTCAAAATCTTATTTCCTTTTAGCTATATGAATTCACCTTCAATCTCTTGATATGAATTCGAGACAGACTTATAGAAATCTGATTCTGATCCTTCAAAATAAAGCTTGCTAAAATTATCATCTTTTTCAAGAAAAGACAATAATTTTTTATCATCATTAAACACTTGCCAATGTGCTGAATTATCTGGAACACTTGGACGATACACAATCTCTATGGTATATGTGTCATGTTCTAACTTTGGGTGAGGAAGGAGAAGAGATGTAGACACAGCTAAAGAATCATCTTTATCATTATAATATGTTAAGACTACCTTAATGGATAAAGCATAAAAGCATTCTATGTTGTCCCACACCTTATTCCTGTAATGCATTAGGTGATCATTTTTTACTTAATAGATCCCCCTTACTTGATTTAAAATCAACTCGGCATCTCCTTGCACTTTGATATTTCATATTCTCTTTTTCCTTGCCATTTTTGATCCTAATAGAAAAGATTTGTATTTAGCCATGTTATTACTATTGTCAAACTGCAGCTTGAAGGTGAAGGGAAAAATATCGAAACTGGAGATATAAGAACCACACCAGTGCCTGACTCAGTAGTTGAACAAATCCTGTCAAATTCAAGGTTCCAAACAACATTAGGATCTTCTTCCTTGAAATCTACAGAGGACACCTAAGATGTCATGAAATAATTACTCAATCCTACATCTTTGAAGAGAATTTGGGCCTTGGGATGATTTGATTTAGTGACCAGGTACTTCACCTGTGCTTCGGGGTGAAGGACATGAGGAACTCCATTTACATGAATTTTAGCTTTGGTCTAGTCCATATTGATTTCTCCTCTAACATATTTGCAAAAACCTCTCCCTAAGAGAATACCATAAGTAGCTGGGATATCAACAACCAGGATAGTCATTTTTACTCTCTTTTCAGGGAAGGCGACAAATGCAAACTATGCATTGTTGATTTACCAATCAAGGGGACTTGTTTAGTTTCCATAGAGTAACACTACCCACAAGATTTAGTCAAGGTAAGTCCAAGGGCATGGGATAATTTTATGAGCATTACGTTATCAGAGGCTCTTGATTCAATTATGCAATTGTTGAGTTTAAAACCGTTTATAAGTAAGGAAAAATAAAACGGTTCAATATTTCCTGAAGAAGTAGTAGAGGTCATATTACTCTAAGGTAAAGGCTAAGTGGGATTAGGAAAAATGTCTTTTGAAGATGAAGGGATAACAACCTTACTTCTAATGAATTTGGAAAGTTTCTCAAATTGCTTAGGATTTGACAGAAGGTAATTGGCTTCCAACTTTTGGATTTTAGTTTTCTTTGCATGGTCAATAATGTCAAAAGTGGTATATGCAGGAATGGTGGTGGGATCAGTTCTAGTTACACTTTTCTAAGCTGAAGTAGTGGCCTTGGGGGTAGGAGAAAGAGAGTTAGAACATTAAGTTACATTTTTAGTTGTCTCCTTTTAAGTTTACACTGAGATAGGAGAGCCTCTTTTAGCCATAACCACAGGAGCTTCTTTACTTTTCTCCTTAGAGCCTTCAACCGGATTTCTAGGGCTATGGGATTGAGATCATGTGAAGAATGCAAATGATTGACCATCATGCTCACCTTTATCTTCCTCGTATTCCAAGTACCCAATGTTGGAGTAGCTAGCTAAATCGTCAAAAGAATCATCAGCATATCCTGAAGCTTTAAAAGCTTCATGAGAATCTTAATCTTCTAGTTCTTCACCATCCTCAACTATTTCAACTGCTGTGTTGATAGGAGGAGCTTCAATGGCCAACCTAGTGGGAGTATAAATCAACCAATTCCTATCTCTGGTGGGAGCACCATTGGCATTGTTGAAATTCCATCTAGCAATATCCCGATAAGGAACATTGGTCACTTGTTGAGACATTTTCTTCTTCAAATTGATCAAGTCATTGGCCATCTTCTGAATCATAGCATCAGTAGTACTCTGATAATAACTCTGGTTTTAACGCTTAGATGACTCTCTTTTGATATTTCCAGCCAAAATAAGATCATCTTCTATTTCAGTGGTTGTAGCTTAAGCAGTGGCGAAATCAGCAATAACAGATCTTCTTAGTAAGAAGCTCACATCAGGGGGTTGAGTGCTGATGAAGAAACACTTTTGATTTTCAAGAGTGGGAATGGCTAGGTCTAGAATCTTATGAATCAGCTTGTTGAATTTCACTATGAAGTCCCGCATGGGTTCATAAGACTCCTTCATATGTGTAATTTGTACTAACAAGGCATGAGAATCATTAGCTGGTTTGAACCTTGCTTCAAATATGGATTTCATGGTGGCCCAGTTGGTAATGCATGAATTTGGAAGATGATAGAACCATTCTTCTTGTACACCATACAATGTTTCAATGAAGAGTCGAACAGAGACATCTGAATGAGAAACCCCAAAGAAACCGCATGCAAAAAATAATGAAGTGATGTGTTCATCAGAGTACTGCTTCCCATCACCGTTGAACTTAGGGATATTCTTGTGAGATCCATGAGGTAGATCATGCAATGGTGGAGTTAGGGAGAGAGGGCCAATATCCGGACCCCAAGGCACATGTTGTGCTGCCATTTTTCTAAATGAAGTGTGTACAAGAATCTAAGTATTAGACAATAATAATGCATGATAGGTTGCAGAAACTTATTGTTCTTGAGGAACTCGAGATATTTGGATAGGTAAAGAACCTCTTGCTTGGATAGATGCAACATTGTTAAGGGAAAGTCTAAAATTATGTTGTTGAAGAAGAACAAAGAATGGATCAGTCTCACCCCTGGCTCGGCTTGACTGAGTAAAGATATTTCTAGCCAGCTTTAACCGGAAAAAATGGATCTTTTGAAAATAAGGCAAATACGGAGTCGCTAGACACCAAAAGGATAAGCTTAGTCTTATCAATCCGTATTCCCTAGTGGAGTCACCAAAAACTGTTGGTTGGATATTTTGTCAAGAAAAAATATGAGGTTCAACCACAGTGCATGAGATCGAATCCCTCCTCAAATACAGGTGAGGCTACCTATTTATTACTAATCTAAAACACAATAGAAATAATATATACAATATCCACACTATTCTAACCATTGGGGTTGGGATACAATCATGAAATCCATATCAACACGAAGTAGAGATATTATAACTTCATAAATGCAATGGATTAGAAAGGAAACTTATTATAGATGAAACCGAGTGGAAAGGGAATGAGAGTAACATATTTTCCTTTCAAGCAAACACAGATCAAGAAATACTTACACGAGTTTTAGATAATGAGTGTAATATTTTGAAATGATTAAAATTATTAAGAATACTAAACTAAGAATAGCTCAGGATTTTGGACATAAGAACAATATATCAAGATAGATGAATCCCACAACACAGTTTGTAAAATAACACATATTCCAATTCTTCAATGATTAAAAAGAAAGTACAAATATTTTCTTCTTCTTCACAATAGCTCTTAATATTAAAAAAGTCTCCCTTTGAAATACAAAAGCATCCCTTATTTATAATAGAGAGAGCAGAGAGAAAATAGGATAAATCCTAGAAAATAGTCTTTTAATGAGAGTCCTATTTTGCTTGACTCTCACATAGGAGAACAAGTCAAAATTTTCTTCCTATGTGACGAAACAAAAATTAAAAATACATGAAAATTTCTTGATAGAAATGACATGAAATATTATGTTTATTCTTCTTTGTCATCCTTGTCTTCTTCCAGTGAAGCCTATTTGTCTCAAAATTCTTGGAACTTCCGGATTATGCTCTGTATCTAGTCTTCATCTGGCAGACTAGAATAATCACTTAGGACCTCACAATTTTCCTAACTGTCACTTGCGTTACTAGGGAGTTTCTTCAATTTCCTATTGAGCTTCCTTAGTGATTCCTAAACATTCTCGATCCTTACAAACTTATTGATGGATGTCAAATTAAAGATGGAAGGTCGTTCATGATGAATTAATTCTTGAATTTTCTTATAGAGATCATCAAGTGGTTCAATCAAACCATAGTAATTGAATCTATAAGTGTATCACATCTCGTGAATGTCATTAGCCTAGCGGTCACTTACTCCATGCCATTTGAAATATTCAAATTTGCATAGTTTAATATTAAAAACATATTATAACGGATAAGAGAATTATTCCAAAGCAATCATTAATCGTAGCAGCCACTAGCCATTATAAAACAGAACATGTATCTTTTCTATATGGGCTAGTGGCCGCCAGGATTTATTTCTCAGATCAATGTTGGCTTCCCTGAAACCATTAAACGTTTTTTCATAGATTTATAAATTTAAATCATGACCAGATATATTGGACTTTGGAAAGATAATTAATGGATTCTAATATATGTGATTTTGGAGTATAGTTAGTTCCAATATATGTGATTCTAGATTTTAATATATGTTATTTGGGAATCCAATATGTGTGATTTTGAAGTGTAGATAATTCCAATATTTGACATTTTGGAATAAAAAATACCAATATTGGATTCCGATATTGGCTATATTTTTTAGCTGCTGGGACTGGAATAATTCCCAATTTATTGAAACATATTAAAATTGATAAGAGCATTATTCCAAAGAAATCATTAATTGTAGCAGCCACTAAGCATTATAAAATAGAACATGTATCTTTTCTATACGGGATAGTGGCCACCAGGATTTATTTCTTAGATCAATGTTGGTTCCCTAAAATCATTAAATGTTTTTTCACAGATTTATAAATTTAAATCGTGACCAGATATATTGGACTTCGGAAAGATAATTAATGGATTCTAATATATGTGATTTTGGAGTATAATTAGTTCCAATATAATTGATTTTGGATTCCAATATATGTGATTCTGGATTTTAATATATGTTATTTGGGAATCCAATATGTGTGATTTTGGAGTGTAGATAATTCCAATATTTGACATTTTGGAATTAAAAATAGCAATATTGGATTCCGATACTGGCTATATTTTTTGGCTGTTGGGACTAGAATAAGTCCCAATTTATTGAAATAAGCAATTTATTATTATGGCTATAAATTCTAAGGGAATATTTCATCTACATACTACTACTACTATTACAAGGGACTGCATTTTTGGGCTATATACACTAAATAGGAAGTGGAAGTACTAAATTTCATGTCAAACATTTAAATTTAAGCTAAATGTAACCATCTATCTAAGCTAAGGACACTATTTGACACACAAGAACATATTACTACATGGATTCTAGAATGTAGTGCAACACTTGGTCATAATTTCACTCTTCGAGTGACTGTCAGGGTCAGTTGAACTTCACAAATTGATTTTTTTTATTTCAAATCTAATGTGTTTTTGAGCTTATGTGGATATCTAGGGTTTGCTTTTTAGGTTATAGGAGACATCAAATCCCTAATAGTTAATTCAGAGTGAAAAATTAGATATTGAAGCAAAGACCCTTAGACCTAGAAAAAGGAAGATCCTAAATATTTCTACAATTTTCAACACCCATATCATGCACCAACGCTCGGGAGCTCCTGTTCTTTTTTGGGAACCCCTTTCTTGCATAATCATGAGTCTTAGAACTTTTTTTAGTCATTATAACATCATTTCCATCTAGATTTAGAAACTACACAATCTCGACTGTCTCTAGATCACAATTTTTTTTAGCTAGTTCTACATTTTCTTATAGTTCTACATTGTTTAGTTACTTAGCATTTTTATATTGTTTTATATCATTAGTTATAGAATTTACTTTGAAATCAGATTTAATAAATTTATATTTTTATTAAATCAGCAAAAGGGAAATTCAAATTCAGGATGATAGGTTTCGAGAAATATCTTCACAAAAGAGTAAGAAGATGATAGGCTTTTGAAAATAATCCTTAATGAAGTGATGATCTAGCCAGGAATAGGTCTAAAAATGAAGGCCAAAGACACAATTGACCATGCATTAAAGTGTTCATAAGGTATTATGGTTTCTATAAACATGTGTGATTAAGAAGGGATTATATTTGTAAAAATATCTACGCAAGGGACATTAACATTCAAAAATCAATAAGCTAGAACAAATAGGATCGCCCTAAGGATATTGTGTCTTTGTAGGTATTATTTTGAGGTTTTATGGATTTTTTTATGCTTGGATGAGGTCATTATTAAAGATGGATTATTTTAGCAACATGTTCTCGACCAAGAGGTTTATAGGTTACACATAGATTTCGCCAAGAATGTGTCTCAATAACTTACACTCCTAAATCATCCATTCTATAAGAATATCAAGGAAAAGAGTAAAAAACACACATGAACCAACACATAATAGATAGAAACACATATGAACTAACACATAGTGGACACACATTAAGCACCAAGGTAACATATTTAGAGGGAAATAATCCCTACACTAGGTTAACCTAGGTTTTCCAAGGGTCAAAATCAAGATAGAGGAGAGTAATATACTAATATATGGGTAAATGGGTGAGAAGAGGTACAGATCAATAATATATAAGGAAGGCATAAACAATAGGATTGAAATGAAAGTAAAAATAATCTAAGGAGTTGATCATAAATAAAATAACTGTACTAACTATTATCGAAACACATGTAACACTAAGCTAACATAGCACAGTGAGGGAAGGGGATGCACTAATATTTGCAAAATTAAAAAGAGAGCTAGATAACTCACTTATACCTATAGGGGTGGTCACTGATGCATCTATCTCTCAAAATAAGTAGTGCATCAACAGAAAATCACTATTAGGTAGAGAAGGGGAACACCATTCATGTCCTATACTCATTATATATGACCCTATTGGAATTAAAATAGAATGAGAGGGGGGTATGAATCATTCCTTACAAAAATTTATTTCAATTTCATATTAACACTTAAACCATTAAATAATTAACCATCAATTAATGTGTGTACAACATCATATAACATGCATTCAATCAACCAAGAACAAGAGAAGCAACACAATAAAAAAAGATATAAGTAGGAAAACATAGATGGGAATAAACCCAATGAAACTTATGATTATATTTCTCAAATCAAAAGTATTTAGTGAAGCACCAAATTCACAAGGAGCACCAACCCATAGTTTACTAGAGCCCCAACCCTACAAGGAGCACCGATCCTTAATTTTGTGAAATACCAAATCCACATGGAGTATAAAACCCCCCAAGATGATAAATAACCCACTCAACCACATTTTTATGAATATATACAATGTCTTGTTTCTTCCACAATTTATTGAGATCACTTATTCAACTTGTCCTTCAAACTCTTGTTCAAATCCTAGATTTTCAAGATTACAAAATCTTTCACTTTCTTCACTTCTCAATTCTTTAAACCCTTGCACAGACTTTTTCAATCATTTCTCAACATTTCATGCACCCTCTCATCTTTGAAGACATGCCTTTGTACTTGTAATTCCCTCAAACATAGGTGACACTTATCACATATGTAAAACTAGTGCCAAATTGCACACAAACCATCACTCTTATACCTTCATCTTGATTCAAAATACAAGGTTAAAAAATCCCAAATGAATACTTAAAACATTCACATATTACCCACATAGGTCAGCCATTCCCAAAAACCTTCATACTTGCACTAAAAATCCTCAAAACCGCATCACTAGGATGAGAAAAATCCAACAACATCACAACCATTATTAGTAAAGATCTCACATTCACCATACAAAAGTAATATAACATATAAAAACCATATATGGTCACACATTTATTTTTACCAATCAAATAAATCATTAAATGGGCCCACTGGCTCATATCCTTCTCAAAACAGGTGTTTCTAACACCCTGATATTACCTTTGGGCCTCAAGACCCCTCAAGATTAACTCAACTATGGAATGTGACAACTATATTGAATTAACAGGACTTGTAAATTAATTTTATGCAAGTTATAGATCATGAAATATCGACATGTGTAAACCACAACAAATTTCCTCTTTACTAAAAAAATCTACCCGAAAACAAGGTTTGCAAACTCAACTAGTTTGTACCATTTCTTCAACTTCCAAGATCTCCAAATTCCTTCAATAATAATTTTTTTTATCCCTATTCACTTTCGAGGTGGTATAAATAATCAAATAAAACATATCATGCCTCATTTACTTCATTCTTTCAACCTGAGCACTCCTGTACTGAAAACCAAAAAAAAAATCTTCCTCCCAAACTGATCTGAAAGAACCATAAAATAAAAATAACAAGATATAATACATAAATCATTGGAAATATCTCTAAATCAATGTTGCATAACATATTATAAATCCTTCCAAATCTAAGTGGAAGGCCTTGAAAAATTATCATCTCTGCAAACTTCCTAAAATTTCCCCAAAACTTCCTTTTGACTAGTCTTCACAAATAGGGAACACTTTTCCATTTTTATGAATCACCATGGATATGAAGAAAAACTTTTTGGATAAAAACAATGTCCATTTATTTTTCAACTCCTTTGGATAACCTTGTCCCAAACTGAACTTCTTCAAAAACGAGCCTGTTAGAGTAGGGTATACTCATTACCACAAGCTCTACCATACCTTTCTAGAAACCTGAAGGATTCCTCTACACCATAAAATCATCATCCATGTGCTATAAATCCATTATTGCTACTTAGGATTAATTTCTCTCCTATCTATTTTGAGCTAGGGTTTCAAGTACATAAACAGTTTACCTTCTTAATATTCATTCATAAAAACATGATTATGAAATGACCTCCTTATTTTTGTAAAAAACTTGTAAAATAAATATAGAAACACACCTGAAATCAAAAAGGTTTTATGTAAATAACACAATTTATGGTGAGCATCAAAAGGTGCAATTTTAGCTAGAAATGACCTTCTTCTTCACCTTGTTTGACCAAAAATGACGTAACATGAAAAATAAACATCATGGAACCCTAAAATGTTTCCCATAGTATCATGACACACCATAATACCATATCTAATTATAATCATTTCAAAAATAGCTATCCATATTGTCAATCCTAGGGTCAACTAAAAAAACATCGTAACTTATCATCTAAATTCTCCAAAAGGTTGTAACATACCCGGTATATCATGAAAAAACTACCTATATGCATCCATCATCTCACATAGTTCTACATCTCACCCTCATACGTCTTAACACCTATAATTGGTTTAGAGGAGCACCTAAAACATGGTCTCCAACCTATATCTGCACTTTGAAACTCATGTGAGTGCCTAAGCACTCCCTAAACATTATATCCATGCTTTAAAAAAAATTCAACCCACCAAGAAGTTCTAACCACCATGCACCATCACCTAGGCTAGATAGGTCACCTATTTGGGCTTGATAGAAAAACATCATTCTAATTGAATCAATTGATATCATCATGAACACAATTGAAACAATTTTATCATTATCATAATGAGCCTCCTCTAACACTTTACTGTCATCCAGTTTTTTATTAATGGGATTTTACATCAATGATAAAACTAAAATCACAACATGCCAACAAACCCAATAATGCAATCAATCCAACCAAGAAGAAGAGTTTGCAATATAATCCAATAAAAGTACGAGATGAACAAGAAGATGTGAATATGGCATAACAGAACGTATTAGGTGGAAGTTACTAATATTCAGGCTTCCTTCCTTTATGAATGTTAATGTTTGGAAAGTATATATAAGAAGGCATCGCCCATGGGTGATGGCATTAGAAAATAAAAACCTTGCGCTGACACCATTTCCCATAGGCGATGTCCTTAGCCAAGGTTGGTAAATGAGGTGGTGTGTCATGCAAAGTGGAAAATAAGTGTTGTAGATAAAGCATATGGATGAAAAATGTCCCAAATGGTGAGATACAAGAAATATTTTGTGATTTTAATATGTGTGAGACCTAGTGGAAGGATCACTAAGGCTAAGGATAAATAGAAAAAATCTCTCTGTGTACTTTCTCTAATGCATATTGATTACATAAAAAATAATTCCCCATTCTTGACAAGCTCGTTATAGAACCTGATCAAGAAATAGATGCATTAGTGACCCTTATATGAATAATGAAATTGTTAGTAATAGGTATTGTTGTCTATTTTACACCCCTTACAAAAATAGAACAACTTGGATTGCCATGGACTTGGAACAAAGGCTGTAAAGAGTTGGAGTATGCCACATACAAAGATGAAATTCCGCCAAACTATGAACAAGAAATGAACGAAAAATAAAAGGTCGTAGATTGAAGAAGAGGAACTGTGGGTGATGATTCAAAGATGTGTCACACTAGTAGAGGTCATGGGTCAAAATAGAGTAGTTGATGAAACCACGGGAAGAAGAACACAAGAAAAACTATAAATAAAAATGTCATAAATGTTTTAGCAAGATACAATACAATAAAATAGAGAGTTAGAGGTAAAATAAAATATAAAATAAGTTCATGGATGTTGGCATAAAGTTGCACAATTCTAAGAGGAGAAAGACGTGAAGCAAAGGAAAATGATAGTTTTTTTCAGGTGACTAAAATCACCATATCTTTTGATATGATGATCTAAATTTTTCAAACCTTATATCGATGGAGAGGTCTCAGCATTCTCTATGAAATAGTAGATATATTTTTTAATTTTATTAAGGATAGATACCCATAAATATAGAATACTTCTCTAACACGTAAAAGATATAGTTCTAGGCAATGTAACTACCAACATTTAATGTAATATTGGCACTCATATTTTCTCCAACATGGAAAATGGATTGTTGTTGTGGATAATCAGAGGCACCTAAATTTTTTAGAGGATTTATGAATGATGTTGGTGGCTGGAAATTTTATTTCAATTTTCCATCTCTTTCTCTTCTTCTTCTATCCTTCTTTTTCTATAAATGTAAGAGATTTGCTCATAAAAATGTATCCCTCTTTTTTTTAACAACACCTTGTCAAAATGGTGGCTGAATTCCTATGAGTTTAAAACCTTCGACATGGTCTCTCCAATGTATTTCACCTTCTACAATGTATGTAAATGAATGTGCATACCTTAAGCAATAAAATCAGATTTTGTGGATATTTCTTTGCCTAGGTCTTGGTTTTAACTTCTCATTTCCTCTTTCTCTATATTTCTTGTTATGTTGTGTGTTCTCATTACTTGGAGGCTCCATTTGTGTTGTTCATGCATGGGAATTCATGGTTTTTTATGTTTCTTAAATGTGGCGTTCCTTTTCCACTCTCTCTCCCACATTTTCCTTCATTATTTCGCATCCATGGAGATTGATCAATCCTTTTCCTTGCACTATCGCTCCCTTTTAGCTTAGGATTTCCCCCTTTCTACATCTCCTTCTATCCCTAGTCCCTTGGCATGTTTATTCTAGGATATGCTTTCTGCATTAGGAGTAGTGTTAGCCTTAGGAATAAGTACAAGATGTCAACCTTCTCCGGATTTCTATCTCAGTTAATAGGTCCCATAATTGAGAGACAATCCCATGTTGCCTCAAAATCCTAGGTTGTCTATGACTCAGGGAAAGTCACAATTTTGAGCTCCAAGAGGTATGAAAAATGAAAATTGAAAAATTAGGAATATACAACTACCACCCAAGTTGTAGTGTCTCTTTTGGGTATTTTTTTCCATCTTACATTATTTTTCAACTTGTTGGTTTCTTCTTTACTTTTGGTCTTTTCATGTCTTTATCTCATGACCTAGGTCATATTTTGGTGTCACTAAGTGCCGAAATTCAAACAACAAATCCATATATATACAAAACCTACTAACTATTATTAGGGAAGGTACAAATTCTCTATCACTCTCTATCTACCATGTACAAGAGAAACACTCAAGGAATGTATTCTGGGATGCATTATTCACTGCATAGGAGGGGTTATTATGAATTCCATCTCAGACACTCATCTTCAGGGAAATGTAGTTATAGGTTGTTATCTTTGTGGGAATGACACAAGGGACACAATTCAAATCACACACTAACAAGAAGTACATAGAGTCTGAAATGTAGTGCAACATTTGGTGACTATCACATTAGGGTGACCACTAAGGTTATATTGAATCAAACATATGCATTATTCATTTTATCTAAAGTTTTCATGAGATTTTTATAGGTAGATAGAGTTTTTTTTAGGGACAAGTGCAATACATGAAACCTACAACAAATTTAAAGTGAGAAAAAATCAAAGGAAGGAACCAAGTTCAGGCCCTAAAAATACCAGAAGAGGAGTTAATGCCAAGATATTAGCATCAAGATAATACGCTAGTGCCTAGGGAAGTATGATCCTCCTTTGGGTGCTCTTTTCAAAAGAAGTTATAAATCCAATTTTCTCATACATAGCTTGCACAGTCCAAATCCAATATTCTCAACCTATTTTCAATCCCATGACTAACCCAAATCTACCGATACAAACTATGTCACTTTTATCTCATATATTTCACACTTGTTTGTACTTTGTATACCAAATATTCTCTATTGCTGTGATATCCATTTGATCTCAGTCCTCTGATATAATATTTATATTTCTTTAAATCATTTGGTGAACCCAATTATTAATCGGACCCTAAATTTCCGTAGGATACCTCATCTTGTATATTCCTCGTGGATTATAAAAAGGTGTTTCAAAACCATCATCCCAAACTTCCTTCCCCATAGTATGAACCTATTCCTATGATTGGAATTTAACCTTACTTACCAAATGTTGAAGAGGAAGATTACTTCCATAGTAAGTCACATATTACTACTACTCTCCATCCCTAAACTCATCACATATTTACAAAGATTTATAACCGTGGTCCTAATGTTATAGTCCTACCTCCTATTGAAACTACTAGATCTTGTGAAACTAATAGTTATGTTGCTTATCTTTCTACTAATGATACATGTGTTGAATATTTAGTTAAATTTTCAAATGAGGATGGACTTGTTCATGATTATGATAATCCAAATTCTTTCAATATTGTAGATGCTTTCCTGAATGGCCTTATTCCTACTACTTATTTTCCCACATTTACATGTTCATAAATCATTAAAGGTTATCCTATTGTTGTTGATATTGATATTAAGACCCCCTCTTCATCTTCCCAGTCAAGTGTTTGTTAATTGAATATCTTTGTTTAAAATTTATATATTTCTTCCTCCACTTATTGCGTGCTTCCTCATGATGTTAGTGCTCTTGTTACCTCTCATAATGTGTTAAAAACTGAAAACGTTAATGATGCATGTGTTTATGCTCTTCATGTTTCCAAAGATAGTGTACATAAAAAATGATCATAAGGATAATATTCATGTTGCTTGTGTTCCTTTCCCTACTGAGCTTGTTGATAAAAGTGTGCAAAAATATATTCCTATGGATTCTTCTTCTCATGTTCCTACTTCTAGTTTTCCAATTGTTGATCCTAAAGTTGATTTTCAACCCAATAATACCCTTATGAATACTTATAATGGAAAAAGCTAACCCCTTAATTAACCCGTTAATGTTAATGCCATTTCTACACAAAAAATTATTTATCTTATACATTTTGTAGTTGATTTTAAACATAATATTCATACCCTTACCCTTGAGAGTTGGGCCTATTATGCTAACAATGATAAATTTTCACTTTAGGGAAATCCAAATCATGAGAAAATTTCTAATACAAATTTTACTTAGGGTTTTACTTTGCCCACCATTAAAATTTTTGATATTATGGGTAATCCTTATATGCATCTTAAGGATTTTAGATTATCTATGGTTGTAGCTCTTGGTTTCCACACACATAAGATATGCATACTGAAACCTCATTCACAAAAAATTGAACACTCACCTAAAGCATGCACATCTACTAGGTCCCTCCTTTTTTTTGGCTGATAGGAAATTAGCATGCATGTTCATCATGATAATTAACAAAGAAACTGTTATCCAAAATTCACCCCCCAGGGTAAATTTGATAACATGCATCAGGATGTCCAAATTCCAAGAAAAATGACTGATTCAGAGCAAAATCAGGTTTCTAGGGTCCCTTCAGGAATCTTTCTAAACTCCCCAGGCCGAATAAGGAAGGAGCAAGCTTTGAGAAAGTGCGAAAGGTTGCAGAAAGGCAAATAGGATTGATCTAGGAAAAAGTGAAAAAATTGGCTAAGTCCTTCTAGAAAAAGCAATTGGGACAAGTGGGCCAGAAATACCCGAACCGGCTGAACCGGCCGAAAAGAGACAAGTCAGCCCAAAAGCAATTGGGACAAGCGGGTCAGAAATACCCGAACCGGCCGAACCGGCCGAAAAGAGACAAGTCAGCCCAAAAGCAATTGGGACAAGCGGGCCAGAAATACCTGAACCGGCCGAACCGGCCGAAAAGAGACAAGTCAGCCCAAAAGCAATTGGGACAAGCGGGCCAAAAATACCTGAACCGGCCGAAAAGAGACAAGTCAGCCCAAAAGCAATTGGGACAAGCGGGCCAGAAATACCCGAACCGGCCGAACCGGCCGAAAAGAGACAAGTCAGCCCAAAAGCAATTGGGACAAGCGGGCCAGAAATACCCGAACCGGCCGAAATTGTCCCAAAAGGTCCAAAATCAAAATAGGATGTCCGGGACAAAAAGACCCAAAATACGCGAAGAAGCCGAAGGAGCCGAAAGCCAATCAAAAGGTGCCACGTGTCTTTGGCCAAATGAGGGACAAGGAAGCCCATTTCGGGCGGATCAGAGGTTTTTGTCCCAAGCAGCACTGGGACATCCGGGATGAATGGACGCAAAGTACATGGAAGACCCGGCAGGCCCAAGAACCATTGAGAAATTGCCACGTGTCCTCATAGGAGTAAAGGTCAGAAAAGTCAAAGGGCAAATTTTCGAGCACCGAGCCGAACAAATAGGATCGTGCCACGTGTCCCATTTAAGAACCCACGAGGAAAAGTCAAAATTCAAGAGACAGCCCGCCGAAAAGCAGAGGAGAGAGAATTATTTAGCGAATTAGAGCATGCCACGTGGCGTCCAAGTGGCAGTGCGTGGGAAAATATTTCAAAATCCTTTTTCGCCTGTTCTGTGTCCTAAATCTTCAGATCGACATATCTTTCGATCCAGAGCTCGGATTTGCACGTTCTTGATATCAACGGAAAGCTTGTGAGATTCTCTACACGTTTCCAGGGTCAATCTTGCATTTTGGTTCAGTTTGAAGAAAGAAAATCAGAAGACACCTCTGGCATGAAATAATAAGCAGAAGTGATGCTCAACAACCACTTTAATGCAGCAGACAGTTCACTGCTTCTGTTAGGCAAACCGCCACTTTTCCAAAACCCGCCGCTTCTGCCATGATGGACGAATTAAATGAAACCTAGAGGTGGTTGGGGCAGTTCGAATTCCTCTCTCTTTTCTCTCCCATTCTTCCTATATATTGTAAGGAGGGGTTTCTTTAAGGAGTTGGACATTTTCTGCTTTGCACCCTCCCTTCTCTCCTGTTCATAAGAAGATTTGTGGAGTTTTCAAACCTCCCATATAGACTGTAACACCATTTTTTTTTGCCTTCTGGCTATTACAATGTATTGAATCGATCCTTGAGCAATATATATGTGTCTGTGGTTGCTTCTAGACCCTCTTACATATTTATTACTGTCATTCTTGATCTTTCATTGCATTTTGCTGTCTGTGCATGGTGTTGTGTTATATCTACATGGTCTGTGTTTAATGTGGCAAAGCATATGTTCTTCATTCCTCGGTGCATCACCTCTATTAGCTTAGATTTATTTTATGCATTTTTTTACCTTGTCTCCTTGGCAGATTAGATTAGATTTTGAGAAAACCCTCTGCATATTTCGTGTGCACCTGAACAGAGGAATAGGAACCAGCCTTCTCTGGAGATTCCTTTCTCACTTTTCAAGGCCCACACTTGGAGAAAGGATTCAATGTTATGCTATCACACTGGATATTAATATGATCAACCTAGAAAACTGATCAATATCCAGGGGTGCTGTGATTTTGCACTAACAGAAACCATTCAAAAATAAGTAACCATTACATCCATGTAACTTGGAAGCACATATAACACAAAATAGGAACAATCTAAGTAACCACCAGGATCAATTATATCATTATAATACCTTAATTAGATATATCAACAATGAATATCCATCTACAATTATCTATTATAATCAAAATTGATTACATAATAAGGAATTTGAATACAAAACTAGTCAACACAGATATGTATTGAACCATGCACACATCCATCAAACCCTAGAGCTTTAACATAACAACATGACTTTGGTAGAACATAAGAGGACTTTTTTTTAACAATGGCCTACATCAGGTATATATAGGGGTGGGCACTTTCCCTTCACCTCCCATACACTCTCCTAAAATAGGAGTTCTCACAACAATAAACTACATGTTTTATATTACTAAATATAGCCATATGTATATCCCATGCATGCTTTTACAACTTATGCTAATAATAGATTAATCCTAAATATAAGAATTATTTTAATCATATTATTAACTTCCTCCATACATGTTCTACATGTTCTTTTCCCTCATTCTTGGTCAGTACTCCAAGTTTATTTTCATCCAAATCTATAAAACCGGTTAAGTCCCTACTTTATTTGATGTGTTTGTGTAGTCCCACACACTAACCTATCCAACATATACACACACCTTCCCATACATCACACCTGATTCTCTACGTGTCTGCGTTCATGTGCATAATCCACTTATTCTTCTCTTTGATTAAGTAAATTTTCCCATCAAACATTACCCCACACTAGGTATGTTGTTTATCATCAGAAACAATGAAAAAAGAATATCCCATGAAAGATCAAATAATGAATGAGCATAAAGAATGAGGGTATATAAAAAAATAATGGAAGAATATCCCGACATGTAATGATCAATACTCCTCAGTCAGATGTAGCATCTCAAGGAACTCCTTATTAAGGATGCTCTGTAAATCATCCCATTTTACCAACCCCTTAGTTGTTATATGTGGAATCAACCCAACTACCTCCATGATCTTCCCATGGGTAATATCTTCTCCCTTACACTTTAGATCCCTTATAACTCTAGTTAGGCCAAAGATCAATCCTTCCATTCCATCCATGCTTCACATGATGAGAGATACCAAATCCTTAATACTTTTCTTGTATGCATCCCTAAATGTTTTTAAGGCATTTCACTTATGCCCAATCTTTGCAAAGATCTCCTCACGTCCAAGATTCCCTTCTTTCTTTATGTCATGTGCGCATGCAACCTCTGATTATTCCTAAGTAGTATATGCCTTAAGGATGGGGTCAAGTTTTTTACAATTTTAAAAATCCCATCCCAACTTCCTTAGTGCATCCTTCATATTATGGAACAATGCCTCATACCATGTAATTTTGCAAGCTATCAGCTTCTTATTCTTATCCTTCTCAGAGTCAAAGTATTCTTGTGATGTGCCCTCTATAATTGACTTCTCTTCTAAATGCATATGGAACAAATACTTCAACTAATTTAGTTCTGAGGAGTACTCTTCCTTTATTCTTTCATCAAACTCCGAGTGCAGTGTCATGATCTCAACCGCATTATGGATGGCCATGTATAAAATGTAATTGGAGAACTTTTTTTCGTTCTTGGTCACCTCAATAATTCATTGAACCTCATACACCTTATCCCTTTTATCTTCAAGAAATTTCCGTATGGTTGCCCCCTTGTCAAGGTTTCTCTGAGATAATTTTACTTCCACCTTGTTCCAAGAATTGATATCTTTCTCATCAGTGAGTTTTGTTGGCTTAACTTTCATAAGCTCTTTTCATGCCTTATTTAGTTTCTACGTAAAAAATTATGCTTCAATGATCTCAAAAATTAGGATCATCTATACGACTTTATAAACTTAATTAAAATATCTTCCTTATGTGTATAGACTAACCCCCTAGCTTGATCACTTCCCATATGCAGAGTTTCTCTATTGAAACATAACATTGGAATCTTCCATGCAAAAAATTTGATTTATCATCAATATAGCTTACTTGAGGTGTGTGCACAAACCTCATCCTTTTTCCTTCTTCCACTAGTTCACCTTCCTATCAGTATGTGCTACTCATTCTAGGTGCACAAACTAGTTCCATTGCCACCTAAAATCATCCTTTAGTTTATTCTCTTCTCCCTCAGGATGTTCTCCTTTTAATTCATGTACCTTGTGTACTATTTCATCATGCATGACACTTGCCTCATTGTGATATTATTCCTCCACATCATAAATTGAACCTTTTTGTTGTTCTACTTCTTTATCCCATGTGATATCTTCTACTACATCTTCCTCATCATTTTTTCCTTTACGCACCATCCTTATCCTCTTCTTATTCCTCTTCCTCCTCCTCATCCTTGGTATTTTCTTATTCTTCCTTCCTCTGAAGAGTGGCCTTGCATGCCTTCATTTCTCCAATAGTATTCTTGCATTTACGTGGCTCTAAGATATTAAATTCATCCTAAATATAATTTCCATTGACCAATATGGCCTTCTAGTATATTAAAACCTTTGTTTCTTCCTCATTATGGATTTCCAAGGTCATGGGATTAATATTGATATCATCTAATATCATAGTCTCTATATATGCTTCCTTTCCATGGTAGATGTATGTATTGTGAAATGTATGGTAGTCACAATCTACCTTTTCAGTATCAAATCTAATCTTGTGCACATATAAGATCTTGTCCACAGATGCATGGAAATACGGTGTTGTGAAAGAATAGGAAATCTTACACCAAGGACTCTTCTCACTAGTCTTCAAGTAAAATATTCCAAGGAATTAATGTAGGTAAATCAAAAACTATGCTTTCCCCTCCTAAACTATGGGTAACTCACTTGAGATGCACCACTCATGTTCAAATGTGTTGTGTATCTTCCTATACCACATATCCACCTATAACTTATAGGCATTAGATATTCTGTCGCAGGTATACTCTATGAATCTCTTTGTGGGGATTTTTTATCAAGAGGGTACTTCTAAATCTTATCACTCAGGGATCTCTAGAACTCTAAATTATGAGAAAAACTTATAAGGAGGAATTCTCCAAAAGTTATCCTATCACATACCCGTACTTTCTCTCTAATCCCCTCTAAAATAAAGGCAATAGTGTTTTGCACGGTCCCTTCATTCATTTTCTTCACAATGTGGAGCCATCTTTTATTTACCTACGTCCATCTATCCTATGATCCCAACTTCATAACCATATGTATGGTGACTCTCAACATTGGATCAAGAATCTTAACTATATCCATTTCATGACCACCCCTTTAATACTCTATCTCAATATTAGTGGCATCTACTCCCACTTCATCATCCAAATCAGTTTCTATCTCCACACCTGAACTGTGTAATCCAATAACTTTTCCAATCATTTGCGCAATAATGCAAATCCTCCTAACAAAAAATAAAATAATTCCTTGTGGAACCGTGACATTATCCATTAGTACAACTGCTCGGGATTTCCAAAATAAAGAAGCTCATAAATTTGAAGAACACCCACACCCTCTAATAATGGGTTCCCCTTATCATCATAAATTGGCTTTCCATTTTTCATCCTCTCATTGGTATTTTGTATTAATTCATTTTCTATTGCAAAATTGTTTGAATATGAGTGATGGTTATAGTCACTCACTTTAAAATTTATGATTTAGGACTCCAAGACTTGTCCCATGCTAATGCCCTCACGATATTTCAATTATTCTACTAGCCTTTCTTCAACCTCAACCTCCAATACTTTCTTCTTTCCTTTTCCCTTAGTCGCCACCATATATGCCCTTTTGGGTGCCAAATTGTTATCTATAAAAAGATCTAATTTCTCCTATAAAAATCTTTTACCCTAGGCTCCTGAAATCCTTCTTCTCATCCATCTGCACCCAATAGAATTCTCTGTTCACCTTACCTACTCTCACTCCTTAGTCTTCTTATATCAAATCCGTTCTCTAGATCAAATTCTAAGTACCTGTGGTTGAAGAACCTTGTAAACCCTATTTCAAAACCATACACACATTTTCCACACTTCAAACTTCCTTCTGAAGGAGCTCCACAACTATTCCATGTGCTAACTTGATTTGGGTTTCTTGATTCTTCAAGTTCTCATGAAAATTCACATAGGTTCCCAATAATGCGGTCAAATTCCAATTATTTTAATTTACAATGTAACGTGAAAATAAACTCACTTAGCACCCCTTTTATAGATTTCTAAAAAAAATCAACATTTATTTCTCCTCATCTTTTATTTTATTCTAGCTTTAACTATTGTTTTTAATTTTTCCACGCTTTTCTCTTATTTCTTCCATGCGTTGCAGTCATAACCTTCTAGCCCCTTGCTACTTCCAAGTCACACACATGCTTTTGTTCATTTACCTGCACTGCAATACATCTTCCCTTTGCATTTTATACCGATTATTCCATCCTGTTACTTCCCACCTCACGTTACACTACGCGACCTATTCTTTACGTGGTATTCAATACAAGATTTTTTTCCATCATTCCTAGCACCTATGACACATTTTTCTCTAGCTCACTCAGACATTTTAATCAACATCTAATATTTCCATTGTGATATGTACACCTGTACCAAATTTGTTTCACATAATTCCTTGGTTCACCCCACACTAAATGCATACATGGTCATTTATGCATTATCTTAATAGATATAAATCAGGTTCTTGAACACAAGTGCACTTATTACAAAAAAATAAGAAAGTAAAAACATTACATGAAAGGAAAATCTAATCTAAGTGGAAATGCTTCCTTATTTTAAACACCAAGAAGAATATGTATAGTAGGGCCTCAAAATACTCTGATTGAAGTAACCAGGAATAATGGTTCCATATGGAACCTATAATTGACAATTGCCTGATTCAAGTATCATTGTTTCTAAATAAGGCCACAAAAAGTGCATTTTCAGCTTTTTTGTGTGGTGAAAAACTTGGATTTATAGAGAATTACAATCCTTCTAAAGTTAAATATATTATGCTTAACATGTCTATCATTTTGGGTCTTCTGTCGCACCTTCTCAGTCTTCTAGCTCTAATGCACTATTGTGTGTCACTCATATAATTTCATCAGTTTCTCAATGCACTCTACCAGACCCTTTTCATCTAACAATCCTCTTGGGTGTGCAATAAAGAAGGATGATGGTAAAAACTCTACAGGTAGTACCACATTTTTTCCAAACACTAATTGAAATGGTGTGGCCTCATTCAAGCTCTTATACGTGGTCATGTAAGACCAAAGTATATCTGACACTTTATCATCCCAATCCTTTCTTCAAACATCACAAATATTCATCAAATTTTGTCCCAAGATCTTATTGAAAGCTTATGTAGTACCATTAGCTTAAGGGTGATAAGGGTTAGTTTTATGGCGTGCCACAATAAACTCTATGAATATAATTTTGATTATCTAATTCGTGAAATGAGTTCCCTTATCACTAGTCAAGATTAATGGATAACTGTACCTACTAATAATGTTATCCCAAAGGAACCTTGCTAATGTGGCTATAGTGCAATCCTTTGTAGGAAAAACCTCTTCCACATGGTTAGATAATTTGTACATGTAATTATGTAACGCACTCTAGTCTTGTGCATGGGTGCTGAAATAGGTATTACAAATTCAACATCCCACTTCTCAAAAGGTTTCAAGCTCGCAATACGTCCCATGGGCATCTCATCCCTACTCCCAAGATTACCAATTCTTTGACAAGGATCACATAATTTATCAAAATCCTTAGTATCCTTGAAGAAGGTCTCCCACCTTAAACCATCTAGAAGGATCTTGCTCGCAGTCATATCTAATGAATAATTTCCTCCTGAAATACCTCTATGAACCTCCTCCATAATAACTTCACTCTCATTTTCCAAAACAAACCTATGAAATATCTCTTCACGACCCATATTGTACAAATATCCTATAATAAGTTGGTAAGGCATCACACTTATAGTAAGTTGTTTCTTCTCTAATGTTTTCATCCCCTCTAGTGCCATTTTAGTGCACAAGAATAGATCTATATTTTCCAAATTTGTGGGCGTACAATTTAACCTAAACAATTGTGCATCAGGAAAAGTGTCCTCAATAGTCTACAAGTCCTCTCTAGATTTGATTCTTGATAAATTTTCAAGTCTTGAATTACTCTTTCCTAGTTTTATAATGATTGTAAAAGAAAACTCCTGAAAAATAAGTATCCACGGGAAGATGTGCCCTTAAAAAATAGGCTTGTTGACCAAATATTTTAATGTCATATGATTTGTATAACAGATAAATAGTGTAGCTAACAAGTATTGTCAAAACTTATGGAGCGCATAGATCACTGAAAATGCCTCGCATTTTTTTGTATTATAATTCTTCTTTGCTGGTGCCAAGTTCATTCTTACAAAACATATGAGGTGATCCACATTTCCCTCTCCAGATTATGCCAAGTGTTGGGGTTAGGACATTGGTTGTAAATATATAGTAATCAGATATAATCATAAAATAATCAATATGGAAATAAACAAGAAGAAACAATACACAAGATTTAATGTGGTTCACCGAGTGTGAGCTATGTCCACCAATAAATAATCAATCTATCATCATAGAGGAAATACTATGAAGATTTGAAATCTTCCACACCTTCTTGGATGTCTTGTAATTTCTTCTCTACAAATTTTTCTTTTTCCCTCAAAAGGACACTTCTCTCTATTCTTAATTAAATTCCCCTTTCTAAACCCTAACATTATGCTTATATATGCATCTACAATCTTAGTGCACTTTAGCTATGAAATTACAACCATTAGATTCACTTTACAACTAAATATAAATCTGATTCCCATAAAGTAATTATAATAGTCATGCATAGGAAACCGACGTTGGTTAGCCTTAACTGATGCCAGTTATCCCTAACTAATGTTGATTCCTCCTTGCCTTATTGATATCAGTCTGTGGGTGATCGACAGAAATTCGTCAACCAACGTTGGTTACTGTGTATTCTAGGAAGCCTGCAAAATCATGCTAGTAAAGTGAATAAGCTCCACAACTCAACACTAAGATCATGCCAATGGCCATACCAGAGGCATTAACATGTACATGAAATCGTTTGTTCCAAGAATGAAAGTGAAAACTTGGTGTAGTGGTAAGCTTCTCCATTGGTGTCTCAAACTCTTGCTATTGCATGTCACATCCATAAAATTTTCCTTTAGCCTTGATTAATTCTTCCATGGGCATAAAAATATTAGCATAACCTTTAATAAAATTTCTATAATAGCCAGTATTCCCCAAATATCCATACACTTCACTCTTATTGGTAGGCTATTCTTTACCCAAAATCACAACTATTTTGATTGGGTCTACCAATAATCCTTCCTTGCAAATGATGTGTGCCAAAAGAGTATTAAAAGGTGTAGCAAAGATACACTTCTTGATGTTAATGAAGATGCTTAATTACCTCCACCTATCAAACATGATCCTTAAATTATCACAATGATCTTTTACTAACCCAAATATTTTCTAATCATCCAGGTGGACCTGTGATAAATTTTGAATGAAGTCATGAAAAACCTACACAGTGATGTGTAAGAATATTGCTAGTGAATTCCTTAATCAAAAAGGAATAACTTTATATGCAAAAATTCCCCATTCATTAATGAAATTAGTCTTTTCCTTAACCTTGTGTGCAATACACACTTGGTGATAGCCTAAAACCCCATCTGTGAATGAATAAATCTCATACCCTGTAACGCCTTTAAATATTTATTCTATGAAAGGTATGGGAAATTGATCTATAACAAATGAATCATTTATTTCCCTATAATCCACACATATATGGATCCACCCATCCTTATTAATGCTTATAACTATAGGGTTAACCCACTCAGACTCCTTAATTAGTTCAATAATGCCAAACTTAAGAATCTTATTGATTTTATCCTACACTTTCACACGTAGGTTTGGATTCATCATGTATGACCTCTTCCAAACTAGATGCACTCCTTATTTTAACTTAATCTCAATTTCTCCTAATTTTTGGTGCAATCCCTTCAACACATTGTAGCCCCATGGTAATAAGTTCTAAAATTCATGCATGAGCTCAATTAAAATTTTCTACCTATTTCTCTATCTAGAAATCCCCAATGATGGCTTTGTTAGGTGCATCATCAGTGCTAATGTTAACATTCTTGGTCTTCATGCGAGCATGGTATGTACGTGCCTTTTCATCGGCATTTTCCATTACTTCATACAAACCTTTTGTATGGCTAGTACCCAAATTATGAATCTCTTCATCATTAATAAGGTACATCATTTACCCTTCACTTTATTCTTCTAGGTGTGACCCAATTGTATCTCTTCTGACTCCTCAACATCCATTTGTGCCTCGAGACTAGGTTCTCGAAATAACTCAAGCACGAGTTCCTCTTCTTTTGCATTATCCCCCAAGGACCCATTATACATGTTAACTGAGATGAATATCATAGGATATTTTTGACAAGATGGTCTTAAAACATGCATCATGCTCTCTCACACTTTGTAATAAACCCTTCTTGATATCCTTTAGTGCACTGATGCTCTGCTAATGAAGCTATGGAATGTGAAATTATGTGAAAAATGAAATGAACAAAGCATCATAGTCCACTGTAGTTTGGTTTGGGTCATACTTTCTATACCAAATGTGTGAGACTTTTAAGTGTGGTGGAAAATTGACTTAACTTCCTATCTAAAACTATAATTCCATTAGAACACCATAGTATTTCACATTTATGCACATGCTCTACTACATCTTCCACACCTCTGTACTCTAGAAAGTGAAGAGACATCTCAAAATACCCTTGAGGTATCTGATGCGGTTGTTGAGGTGGTTTCTGATGAGACTGGTTCAGTGGTGGGTGCTATGGTGGTGGACCTTGCCTTGAATTAGGAACATACCCATATCCTCAACCATTATTTCCTCTAGGAGGTTGCTATCCTGAACCTCCTGAGACTCCTGTGCCTCTACTGAAAGCTTCGACCTAGTTGATGAACTTCATTATGTCCCAGTTTTAGTACGAAAATGGAAACCCATTTTTTGAGATGTAGTAAGACCTATATAATTACTTCAAATAGTCTACATGCCCACTTTTTCTAGATGATGTGGCTATAAAAAATCCTCCAAGCACAATATCAAACATTGGTGCCTATTGTGCTGCCATGGGAATGTTCTTAGTCCGATGCACTTCCTAAGTTAAAACTAAAGTATATCTACTTATATCTTCCTACTTACCTTCACTAGAATTCCCTTCAACAAATAATTTTAGATCTGGAACACCTAACGTAATGGCTAGGTAGCTAGGCTGAGTCAAATGTACGGTTGTGGTCTTCATTCTCTCTTCTGACATGCTCTCATCCGAAGCCAATGGTTACTTTATACTATGATTTACTAAGGTTGGGAGGACATGATGATGCATCTCCTCATATTCTACGAGATCTTTAAAACATTCATGAGACATCATTCTTCTCAACTATATTCCTACTTCAATTTCCCTCTCTCACACTTGATTATACTTGATCTGCATTTTCCCTCTTTGTTTTTCTTTTTCCATGGTTGCCATTATCCTTCTCCATGCCTTCTCTTTCCCCTGAATGCAATGGAGATTTAGATATCCATAGAAAACCTTTCCACTCCTAATTCTATTATCAAGATCTTTATTGCTAAGGGTATCACACACAAATAAGGTCCTCTGGGCTTATGTAAGAACTTAAAATTTGTTTTCTTATGACAGGAATATGTCAAAATTGTGTATTCCAAGTATAATTACGTAACACACCAGCCCACAAGTGGTCTAAAACTCTGGTCCATTCCTCATCTACATTAAAGAAAATATGGTAGTCTTCCTACATATAAATCATTGGTCTAGGAAAGTAAATTATTTTTGCTGTGAAAGATGTCAGCCACTAGTATAGCTCTACTAGGAAGAAACTGAAGAATGTCTCATAAAGTTTGTGAAAAAAATGATCTTCCACGACCTTTCATGCATTGAAATCAGGTTCACTATTATACCTCTATGCAAATTTATCTTGTTTGTTTTCTACTCAACTCTTAATTCTCTCCAAAGAAAATATATATGTGATGTACATGCAATATTCTGACAGACAACTTGAAAATAGGTCCCAACAAAGAAACCAAAATTGAGCCCTTGGTTTGCAAACACATAAGTTATGCATGTTGGAACCTCATTCAAAGAGATCACAATGCTTAGAAAAAGTTCACACAACTATCAGGTCCCTCATTTGTGTTGCTTGATAGGAAGTTAACATTTGTGTTCATCATGATAATTAACCAAGAAACCATTCAAGCATAAGTAACCATTACATCCATCTCACTTGGAAAAACATATAACATGGAAGAATAACAATATAAGTAACCACCATGATCAATTACATCATTACAATACCTTAATTAGAAATATCAGCAATCAATATCCATCCACAATTATCCATTATAATAAGAACTCGTTACATAATTAGGAACCTAAATACAAAACAAGTCAACACAGTTATGTGTTGAACCATGCGCACATCCATCAAACCCTAAAGTTGTAACAAAACAACATGACTTTGCTAGAACATAAGAGTACTTATTTTTTTAATAATTACCTACATGAAGTATATATATGGGTGGGGACTTTACCTTCACCACCAATGTAATCTCCTAAAATGGATGTGCTCAAAGAAATAAATTGTACACTTTATATTCCTACAAATTTCCATACGTACAACCCTTGCATGATTTTACAAATTATTCAAATAATAGATTAATATTAAAAATAATACTTTCTTTAATCCTATTGCTAACTTCTTCCATGTGTGTTCTACATGTGCTTTTCCCACTTTCATGGTTGACACTCTAAGTCTATTTTTATCTCGATCTTTAAAATCACCTAAGTCCCTACTTTTTTTCCTGTGTGTGATTTGTCTTGTGAGTTACTCTATCCAACATTTATGTGTTCCCTCCTATGTGTCACCCCTACTTATCTATGCATGTGCTTTCCTTTTTGTAAACCTCTTATGCTTCTTTTATACTTAGTCAATTTTCCAATCCAAAAATGGCTTCACATTCTAATGGTAGATTAATTCTCAAAGCATTTCATTGTAGTCTTATTGATATTGATTCTCATTGGTATCATCATTTTCCTAGTGGATCTATTAGCACTTATCTTGATATGGAAGAAGCATTTCTTAGACGTTTTATTTATAAAAATGGTCCTAAATTTACCTTATTTACATTAAGAAAAAATGAACTTGTTAACGATTATATCTCCCGTTTCAAATACTGCATGCATCTATAAAAACTGAAAATTTGGGAAAATTTCCCTTAACCCACCTCAATTAAATTAATTCATACTATACCCACTCATGTTCCTATTGTACACATGTTAATTAATTTCATTGCAATAATCAAAATAATTAATTACGTCACCCATCCACCTCACCTACAACCAAATCACCTATCCACCTCACTCAAAGACCCATTCACAAGCTATTAATTAATTAAGACTAATTCTATACCAATCCTAACCAAATAAGACTTATTCTAAACCTAGTATTAACTCCCACTACCTCTTCTAGAAGAATTCATACTTATCTATGTGGACTCTATCACTTGAGACCTGGATTAAGGATATCAATCATGCCAAAAATAACAAAGATCAGACCATTTTTGGAAAACTTAGACTTATCCAACTTAACTGATGTTGGTTATTCCTCAACTAGCATCGGTCACCTAACCGCCATTGGTTACTTTATATAAAATTTTACAACATTTACCTAGGTTGGTAATTTTAACTTTTCAGATAACTATTGCATTCAAGCATGAATCCAAATCCTCTTAGCATCCAGACGACATAAAATGCTCAACCATAGGCCCAAGAAAGCATCTAGTTCTCCTTCCAGAGTATTGGAATACTCATGGGACCACTACAGAGTACTTCCATAGAATTGAATCCATAATCTGTTCATAGTTCAACTACCATCCACCTACACTTACCAGATCTGTAAATGCAAGTAAGTATATGTGATTTCAATCATATTATGTTTTCTTCAAGTATATATTCCTTACCTATTTCATTATACTTTATTTCTTCCTATATTCCTTTATCTCCACCTCCTCACCAATCTACCAGCACAACCACCTATAGTATTTTTTCCTTCCATGAATTTTCCCTCTATATCGCTGAGTCTTCTCAGTAATATTATGAACCTAACCACACCCTTCTTATTCTCTGTGTAATCATAGAGACCTAAAACCAATTTTATTAAATTGTTTTCAATTCCCCTACTGATGCGGGTTATCTAACCATCATCAGTCTCACCTCCATACCGACATCAGTCACTTGACCGATATCGTTATATGTGTCATTTCATTCCTTTTGACAAGAAGGCCTCTCGATAAAATAAAACTAACCCATACCTCACTCGATCAATCCCAAACCCATGTTAGACCTGCAAAACCCTAAATAACCTACCAAACCTCCAAATTTAATCATAACCTTTCTTGTTAGATTAGATTTTATTATTGTATTTGTAAAAGATACCTAAATCATATAACTACACTAGGATTTCCTTACTTCATGATATTTTCATTAAATTATATTTGTGGTGATTTTCAAAAAAGGACTTTATTGAAAGCAACAATTAGGGGACAAAAGTCCCTCCTCTTTAATGGGAGAGGTTCCCTTATTTAAAGGAAAAAAATTATTTATCAATGTATAACGTTTAGCTTTAATGAGGAACTTTGATATCATGAAAGTGTTTGATATAACAAATCATCAATACAAAAGGATAGAAGAATTAAGGAATGGGATGATGCAGAAAAGCACTCTCAGGAAATATAGATAACAAAACAAATCCTTACGCACGTGAGAATGGAATCATATAGAATAGAATCATTTCCATTTAAAAACCATAATATGTTATTTCATAGACACAAAGTTCCAGAGATGACATCCACAAGAATACAAAGCTTCATGAAGTAAAACAGACTAATGATTCAATAACTTTTAATAGATAGCAATAAAAGAACAAGAGAAGATTGAAACAGTAAGAGAGATCTTCTTGTATTGATATATTTCTACTCCTTTACACTTTCAAAATAAATAGATTTCCAACCCCTGAAAATGGCGTAGAGATCTCATTATATAGCTTACAAATTGGTTACACTTGGTAACCATTTATTTAAACTAAAATTTTAATTAAGGAAGTGCTCGACACAAGATCCTTAATTAGTTTATAATGAGATCAATTTTAGAAAAAGAAGGAGGAGAGGAGAAGCTAGAAGAAAAACATTCGCTTATTGTTGAGGAGGGCCCACCGACTTGAGAATTCGTTTCCTGAATCTTTTCAATGCTTCATATATCTCCTTACATCATGGGAGTGATGTGTTGGTAGTGGCTTGAGACCAAGTGCCTAGACATTTCTCCATGTCCTTATAAAACTTGGTATGTTCATGATATTCTTTATTAGCCTCTTCAATAGCATATTGAAGTGAGAAAATCTCCTTTATCATCTCTTTGGTAATTAATTCCTCCTTAAACAGGTTTTATTTAACAAATGCCCTGAATTGAGTTTTAATCTCTTGAAGTGAGAAAGGAGCACCTGAAGTTTCATCATGAAAATGACAATGAATATACTTGAAGGAAAATAAAACACAACTCTTGAAAGATTATCCCTTCTACCAATTGTTTCTCAATTCTCCCAAGGCTTCCTCTAGAACTTTTATTTTCCATTCAACGCTGAAAACCCATGACCTTGACAAGTTTTCCTTGACATCATCAAAACTTTATTGGCCATCAATATCTTTTCATCAGCCTGTTCCATTAGGTGAAGATCTATGATGCAACTACTCCAAATTTTTAGTTCTTTGTCCATAGTTCTAATAGAGGATGAGATTTTTTGTTGTAGGTTGACCACCTTCGCATTGAGTTTGAAGGCTTCTATAATAAAATTCAAGCCTGAAATGATCATGTCATCAACCATGGCTTTTAAATAGCCCTTCTATAAGTGGAATATATATATATACCTATATATATATATCTTTGATGATCTAAAATTCATCCTGACTGAGAATCATAGGGGGTGGAAGGGTAGCTAGTGGATCAGGATCCAAAACCTTATATTTAGTTAATAATGACTTGATGAAGCTAGAAAGAACTTGATTTTTTTCTTCCAACTGTTCTATAGTCTGTTTACCCTTCTCCACTCTCTCAATAACCTTGGTTACTGTTTCCTGGAGGTTATGCATCTCATTCTTAGGAGTAGATTATCCCATTGGAATCCTAGAAAGCTCTAGGTCAGAGGCTAATAAATTTTGATGTGCCTTATCAACTCTAGGATTTGCAACCTCTAAATATTGTTGGCCTTGAGAATATGACACTATTCTTGAAGTTGTTTTATCTCTCTTTACTAGAGGAGGAGGAGTAGTGCCTAACAAGGCTTCCACAACACCAAAAATTGGTCCTGTTAAACGGGAAGAAGGTTTCCTCTTCCTATTTTCAACCAGGGTGCACCCATGTAAAAGTAGAGGAAGAAGAAGAAGGAACAAGAGGTCCAAGAGAAAGTGAGATCATGAAACTTAAAGTATTCACCACTATTGCTTCAAGTAGAGATGTGAGTGAGGCATCTGGAGCTTCTTGAGAAGAGGATTCAGTGGTACTTGAAGATTCAGTGCTAGGCACTTCCTTCTCTTTTTCTATGGTAACTTCTGAAGTTCTTACAGGGTCTGGTACTTCACCATCATCACTTTCACTGAGAATAATAACGTTCTCTAGCCCTGAAGGTAGTTCTGAATGCCATGAAGGTGGATCTACCTCGATTATCTCTTGTTTAACCTCTTTTATCTTCTTTTGGTACACTTGAGCAGAAGAAGAGGGAGTAGATGATTCGGGTTATTTATTTGAGGAAGGAGGATGGGTTTTTGCATGTACCTCCATGCTAGGTGTATGTGATTCCTTCTTATGTGTTTAATTATCTCTAGAAGAAGATCTAATTTGATTCTTCTTAAGCTTTCAAGCCTTTCAGTCAAACCAAACCTTGTTCTTACAAGGACAGGGGCCAAAATATCAAGCCGTGGCATCCTTCTCCTTCTTGTACAAATCCAGATCTTCCAAAGCAGTATGATTGATTAATGTCTCATATTCATAAGAAAACAAGTTTTCATTATCATATTGGAACCCTTGAGGAATTTTCTATAGATTGAGCTCCTCTATCAGCTGCTAAGAGAATTTTCTATAGTGCCTCTGCCTTACTTCAAAATCATCTGCATAATCAGCCCAGTAGTCCTCAGTATCTGACCTATGATGATTATTAATTCCGATGTTTTCTTCAATGAAATTCTTCAAATAAAAACAAGTCCTAGGCCTGAAAAAATGGAAAGTGATGGGAGCAAGGGCCCTTTCTATATTTTTAGCATCTAAGGTTGTTTTGCATGTATAGTTACCCATGTAAATAGGGAAATTTAGATCAGATATTTTTTTATCCATGCAGGTTCTATGCAATTTATCTGATTACCTACATACTTATCAGAGCCATCTTGTCATTACAAAACATGGGGAACTTGAGAGGTTTTTCATAACCAACCAACCTGATATATGAAAACCTCATGAACTGAATGGAGAAAGATCCATAATTTGCTATCAGGTTCATGGCCTCATCAGAAAATATCCTAGTAGTATCACCTTCTAAGAGCCTCACAGTATACATGGTCAAGGCATCATTAACCCTCCTGAAGCTGTGGTTTCTAGTTTCAAGGGTGAATTCAAGGTAGTATGCATAAATGGGTTCATCCTTCTGGCCCTCCATGTATGTGAATCAAAACCACTGCCAGGATGTTGCTAGGGAATACATGAGATAACAAGTCATATAGAATTTCTTAGTCTGTTGTACATTAGACAATTGCTCGGTCAAATTTATATAAATAATTTCTACCTAATTTATGTTCTGACTACCTTCATAGATGATGTTGATGAGAGGGCCTATCCAGAAGTGAAATTAATTGGTAGAGGGAAATCCCATGACACAAGCTAGAAAAATGATGAAATCAGACAGATTTTCATTGAAATCAGCCCTAAATAATGCCTTGGAAAGTCAGGATGCTCCCTTCTTAGGGTTATTCAACCATGATTTTACTATCCTTACCTTATATTTATCACTGTCCTGCTTAAATAGAGTCTAAGCTTGAGCCTGAGTAATAACAATGGATTTTTCAACTTCTTGAATCTGTAGAGCAGCAATAATGGCAGTAACATCCATTTTGGCAATCATCTCCTCATGCACATTAGAGAATTCTTTTGTGTCTAAGTTAAAATGAGCCCCACAGGTGAGGACGATGTTGACACATTGTATAGAGATAGGGAAGCCCACCGCATGCGCAAGACCACTATCATTGATCATTTGTGCCATGGGGGAAGGATTAGGGCTAGTTAATATGTTCCAAAAATCCCCAAAATCCTTGTGCCGAACCTCACTATCCCCAATATCGAGAACAAAGGAATCGAGAGGTGAAAATTTTTCTTGACCTTGGAATTTAATCTTCATGTTTGAATTATACAGAGAAACATCCTTCAAGGATCGAATTCACAATGAAAAATGCAAAGGGAATGGGAGCACGAGAAAATGATCTTAATTGCAAGGATTCGAGAAAATGATAACAAGTGAGCAGTGTGTCAAATGCATAGAGGATAGTCCCATTAAATAGAAATTTAGGAGAGTTAATGTCATAAATGCACATTAAATTCATATTACATAGACTCTAAAAGATAAGACTCGGGAAGAACGGAAAAAATTGGCCTGGATGGTCTTTGGTACATTTGGGACATGAGGGACACAAAGAAGCGATCTAGCCGACGTGAGTGATGTGGGTCAAGTGGGACAACTGAGCACAGGAGGTCTAGAAACTGGAAACACGAGGGATGCGAGGGACGTGAAGACGTGATCCGGCCAATGCAGGTGATGTGGGGAAATTAGGGATAGGAGGCAAAAATGTTTTTATGATAGATGGGACAAAAGTACATAAAGGACCCTATTCGGCCGATGTGGGCGATCAGGGAATAGAAATCCCATGTGAAAAAGAGATATATAAATTAGCCTATTGATATATGAATTCACTATATATTATTTCTTGGCTTGATTCTTTCTTTGAAATAAAAATTACTATATGATACATCTGATTCAATTACACTTATTTGATTTAAGGTTATCGATTTAGAATAAGAGATGCTTAATGAACATTTTATTTCACTTATTATTGGTTCTTCTACCACTCCTCCAATTACTTTATCCTCCCGTCCTCCAATTCCACCTCATCCATGTTCTCTATATCCTAATAGAATTACTCATGATCATTAATTCAATATTTTTAAGCCTCTACCATGTTCCACTCCACCTCCCAAGTGCAAGTTGTTATAATTATCAAATTATGCTTGGCCTCATGATATTTTGCACACTTTGATTAATGACATGTTGATTAGGCTACCCTTAAACGAGCATACTCCTCATTAGTTAAAAATAAATAATAACCAACCATTATGTATTTCCATAGGAACAATGGTCATAGAGATAATGATTATTAAGCACTCCAGAATAGGATTCACTTACTTGAGCAAAACAGTTTCCTTGTTTTATGTGCACGTTATGTAAATAGGTCGATTCACCTGTGCCACGATGCCACATACTGAGATCTATTACCATGAATACCTTTCATCCTCCTAAGGTTATTTTGTTTCCTTCTCCCTTGGCTTTGACTACACATGAGCCACTAATCCCACTTTTTATACACCCTAGACAAAAGTGGGTCCTTAAATAGAACCATTCTCCATTATCGGATTCACATCTTCATAGTGTTACTGCGATCACTTCAGGCTTATCATTCAGTACATTTACTTATGAAACGACATCATTTGAGTTGTTTTTTCATGTTTTTCACCTTATTTATCACCATATAACCTATGTTATTTAGTGTTATATGATTACAGACTTATATTGTAGTTGTATGTCACTATGCCTATTATTACACATTATTAGTTATTTCCTCTTTATATTTTGTATTTCTATCATTGGCTACCATAATCAGTAATCATATTACATACATGATTATTATACTAGTTATTCTACTACCGTTCTGACATTATCATGCTATCAAAACATATAATATAATATACAACATCAATATGTTATAGTTACATCATCATCTGTTCAAACAACATATCCAATCAATTTAAAGTAGATACTAAAAAAATCATACAACACACCTACACATCATCATAAATTTTTTTATCTCATCATATTGTTCAGAGAAGATTTTTCCTTTCTACTTAAACTAGAAAAGTGAAATAATAAAAACAAAACTGGCCTAAAAATACGCAGGGTTTAACGATACCTGTACATGATGGATGTTGATGCTTTACATTGATAGAAGTTGCACTCCATCTAAAAATGTGTACAATATCCTGTCAAATGAAGAAACCTGTTCTCAAAGACACTAAAAATAATGGATTAGATAGATAGATAGGAAAGCTACTCGGTAAAGTTTGGCTCCTTGAATCCTAAGGGCTTCCTCAAATGAAGTCATCTAACTTTTTAAACAATCAAATGAAATGTAATGTATAAGTGATAGATGATAAATGGGTACAAGATAGATAAATAAAACAATAACAGGTAAAGATGACTAGACCTCAAGATTGAATGGTAGGTCATGTCTAGCTTTGAATGTGGCCCAAGAAAGTGTGGATGAAATATTTACCCATTTGAAATATATCGGACCAAAATTATATAGCTTCTTGTTCAATGGTGTGTAATAATTCAATCTGATCTTCAATGTCTTGTTCAGTTTCATAAAATTGGATTGCACACAAGCTCAATTCATCGATGATGTCAAATTGTTCTAAATAGAAGGGTTTTTTTACTATAGGTAGTGAGTGAATGCTTGTGATTTCATGTGATTAACTAATAATTTCCATATAAAAATGAGCCATGCTTAAAAATATATTAGAAGTAACACATTTGGTAAAACAGATAAGAGATACTTGATAAAAACTAATAACAGTTGATAAAACGTAAAATTGGTAGGTATCACTGGTGATTCAGGCAATCGCTGACGATTCAAGTGATTTTTGACAATTTAATGAAATTGAATGTTTAAAGTTTCTAATTTATATTTATGAGTAATGAATGACTGAAAATGATGTTAAAGGGATAATAAAACGTAAAAATAATACATGGAGGTTGAAATGGAGCTAAAAGAAGCCTCAAACCTTGTTGGAAAATTATCATGATGGTTGATGCATTTTTAAGGTTGAATAATGAAAATATTATCCATAGAAGCCTTAAATGACTTAAAAAATGCTTGATAAATATTGAAAATGATGAACACTAGTAGCTTCGATATCATGGTGCTAAATGACGATGTGCATGGTGTTGTAAGATGATGTTGAAAGAAAGATTCTAGGATTTTCAATTGAGGATCCTAGATGAATACTAGAAAACTTGTATTTATAATCACTTGCGGTTACCTGAATCACCGACAGTCTGGATTTTTTGAGATTTAAGGTGGAAAAGTGGTAAAAACCACCTCCAAATGAATTTGTTTTTGTTTGTGTCCAGGAAAATAGTTTTCTAATTTGTTAGGGATGAGGTGTGATGGTTAAGTGGGTCATAAAAATGGTTTTTCTTTATTTTAATTTCAATTTTATGAAGTTTCTAGGTGGTTGATTGAGATTTTTATAGCTATTAGAAGGAAATTTACACGTTATAAATATGATAAAGGGGTTACAACTTAAGATAAGATGATTTATTAGCGTAAATGATGAATTGTATTAATAAGTGATGAAGATGATGAAGAGTGAAAAAAAATTATGTCTACATTTCCCCCCTTTGTCTAGTAGTTTGACATCGGCAAAGTGCTAGAAAAAATTGATAATTCAAATTGTTATGGGTGACCCCCCCTCAAAATGGGGTGAATGTACCATAGTGTAAAAAACACTTGTTTGAGAGTTTTGATTGGATAAATGTGACATGTGTTTCATTTAAAAAAAGGTACCCCAGTGTGAAGGGGTAGTGAAATGAGGTATGCTACCATGGGAGAAAAGGATAGGGGAACCAAGGGGTTAAATGCCTATAAAAATATGATCCGCGAAGGTAGGATTTAATTATTGGGAAATCAAGTGATGGGGGGCCAAAAGGCATGTGTCCCATAAATGTAGGACATATGCCAATGCTAATTTGATTTTTTGATGTTTAATATTTCTAGGATTGGGGTCCTTTAAAGGAGGTGACATGATTTGAAAAAATGTGATAAAAGTGTTTGATATTGAAAAAATATGGATGAGGGGTGTAAATCGGATCGAATCACAAATGATTAAGCTAATCGTGGGTGATTTTGGATAAAACAATGTCATTTAAGTGAATCATTAGTGATCACATAAAAAGTGATTTGGGGCCTATAAAAGGTGAATGAGATGGTGAACAGTTCATTTTGGCAAATGAACCCATGCAACCATGAGAGCGATAGAAAAGAAAACATTATGGTGTCCTATAATAGGCATATGAAACCTACATTGTTAGAGGTAATTTTAATTATATTTAGTTTTTTCTGAGTTTTGATTGTTATAGGTAGATTTAGGAATATCGTAGAATATGGTAGTATATGATTTTCGATGATGGAATCGAAGGAATCATTGGAGATTCATGTGATCGCCAGTGATTGAATTGAATTTCTAGAGATTCTATTGTTAAAACTATTATTGATATTTTTGAGTGAAAGTTCTTAAGTTTTATTAAGTTTTTTAATGTTTTGATGATGATATGTGTTATAATGTTTTTTTTTGTGTTTGTGTATATAGGTGGATGTGAAATTGATGAATAGTGACAAGATCCATATTATTTTAGATGAGGTAAGGGCTAACATGTTGGATGAGGATTGGGAGTATGTGGAGGCAGTGGGTTTTGGAGGGATGAGACACTACATGAGGGTACACAGGTGACGAGGTTTGATGTTAGCATTGACAGAGAGGTGGAATCCTTCCACTTGTAATTTTTAGTTTCCCATGGGGGAGATGACTATTACATTGGGGGATGTACACCAAATAATGAGACTATCAGTTTGAGGAAAGGGTATATACACTATTTAGGAGTCTGAGATACTAGATGTTATGAGGATATGATACAGGGATGAGTAAGATGAGGTGAAGTATGTCTCAGGGGGTTTTCATATCAAGATTTATATTTTCCATCAAGAGATGGATGTACGAGGTTAACTATGATGATGATGGCCATTTCATGTTTCACCCTACTTGATTCTATAGGAGGTAGGTTTCCTTGGATGATGACTGGGGTTGTAGTTGAGATGATGGAGCATCATACTATATTAAATTGGGCACCCACTATTCTTTCTTATACATGTTGAGAGTTGTGGGCCTGGAAGGTTCACAAGAGGTATGGGGTTGATATTGCATTATTTTTATAGTGTTAGGCATACAAGAACATATCCATTTCTTGACCACAGGGTTTGCCATGGGGGATAGAATATGGACATGCGGGCTTCATGAGATGGAGAAAGGACATGGCTAGATAGAAGAGGAAGAGGAAGGTGAGTTATTAAAAAGATATTTTGAGTGGATTACATATTGGAGATATCATATGGAGACCATATTTATAAATTCATGACAAGCTTAGATGTGAGCATGAGCTTGCTAATAGATAGAAAAATACATGGATACAAACATGGATAGGGGGTGAGTATGAGATGGTTCGTTTGACCCATGTTAGACACAATTTTTTATTAATATAGGATGTTCCTCAAGAGGTAGTACAATATAGATGAGAGAACAGAGATACAGAGACACCCAAGGCAATTGTGGGCATACCTTTCATGATTGTCAAGGAGTGTGTGGACATGGGCCCAAATGATGATGGAGATATAGTTCCTATAGATGATGTGTTACACCTGAGTATGGACCTTTGTGGGAGAGAATTCAAATCTTTTGAGAGGACTCAAGAGGTACAATGAGTGAAGAGAGTGAGTGCTTGAGTTGAGGGAGCATAGGAGACTATTCAGATTAGTGATGATGAGGGTGAGGATGAGGAGGATGTAGATGGGATTTGGAAGCTTCTGTGGTAGAGTATATATCCAAGAAGGCCACAATGGAGGAAGAGAGAGATAGTAATGGGAGAGAGAGATAATCTAATGGGAGTTCGAGATACATTTATTATGGAGAAGGAAAATTCAATGACTGAGCAGTATGGGCTTAGGATTTAGTTGACTCAGGATATCACAGATAAGGATTGGTACCATTAGTAGTGGGATGTTTTGTAGAAGGCCCTCGGTATCACAGGGTCTTATATATTAGGTGCAAAGTTGACAGCTCGTGCACATGATAATGGCCAGATGGGAGCTCAAGGTATGATCAATGCATCTCATTATCGATATTTACATGCAGAGTTGGCATATTTAAGAACATGGTGATACACAACTTGCCAAATTCCATATTGTAATTGGATCATCTAGCGCAGAGGAGCAACGTCGAGTGTGAATGCAAGTAGCATTGGTCATCCACCTAGGAGACCAGATGTAGGAGACAATGGTGATAGGGGTATAGACAGTGATGTATGTTCTTAAGGTGGTGTTGGTAGTGTTATCCATGTTAGTGATTTTATATACAATATCCATTTTACTAGATAGATATGATTTATATATTTGTTTTGTAGATTTTGATGTATACAGATCTTTATGAAGTATTTGATATATATGATGTATTGATACTCTTTGATGACGGATTTTTACTATATACATATATATATGATGATGTGGTTATGATTTATTTTATTTGTGATGCATGATTTGTGTGATCTATAAGTGACAAATGTTTGAATTTTGAAAACATTAAGTATGTTTACAACATGTGATGAAATATTAAGTAATATTTAAATGATTCTGTATGACACAACCAACAATGTGATCTTATGATGGATTTTATCAAAATATGACTAATGAGACAAGGTAAAAATGAAATGATCACACTGATTAGATTTGATACATATGTGATGGGTGTAAGAAATGTGAAAGCACTTGCACTTGTAAATTTAGCAAAAAATATTAAATGATATTGTCAATGGGTAGTTACACAAGATGTTATTAAATGAGAGAAATGATATGGTTGTACCTTCCTAGGACATGAAAGGGGGTTTACGTATTTGTAGATTAATGTGGGAAGATTGTTATCCTTTTCAACAGTTCATAGAGAGATGCCCCAACTTGACATATTTTACTTTGATGAAAACTAATTGATCTGGGAAGTTTGTTATAATGTGAAATTTAATCAATGTGGGAAGATTTCCTAGGATGATTTTTTATATTTTTACTTTTTGAAGGATGATCAATGCGAGAAGCCTTTTTAAATGGGTATCCATCCTTCAACACTATGGTCTATATTTTTTATTTTTTATTTTTAAAAGATAGTTATCCTTCAAGGGATCAGTCTATGATTTTGACTAGTAGTTGTCCTTTGAGGGACCATTCTACCATATTTTGAATACTTGTCCCTGAAAGGTTCATACTACTATTATTTTTAATTTTTGATAAGGGCATCCATAGATATTTTTAACTTTATGTTAAGCTGAAGGAAAGATCCTAATAGACCATTTTGAGGATGGGAGAAGTGTGTATGTGACCTACACATATGTTCCCCATGTCATGTTTATTTGTTGGTACAAGGTAGGTGAATGTAATGATTGCATGGTTCTTACTAAGGAGGAACTTGTCCATAGTGAAAGATGTAATGAATAGAGCCATGGTGCTCATCTTTAAGGTGTATTAAGGATAGTGATGGAAAGAACCACATGTTTTCTAATCATTATTGTGATAAGATGGATGGTTAACAAAGGGATAAGATCTTAGATATAACTATTGTAATGAAAATTAATCATTTAATAGTAAAAAGGTCGCAAGTGCAAGGAATTCAAAGGTTCTTTTACAGGTTCACAATCAAGGGAAGCTAAATGATACACTCTCAATTCATACTTATGAGTGATGAAATATGGAATGATCCAATTAGGGGAAATTTTTTCACATTTACTCCATTCTAATGTAGTGACATTTTTATTTTATTTGAGAACATGATCACCAATTCTAAATTCACATTCTTTGACATGTTTATTTTATGATTGTTTGATGCATTATTGATAGAATTGATTATGTTCCAGGGCCATTAAACATCTTTCATCTAATAATTCAAGTTGTGTTAAGTGTTCCTGTTAATGTTTTTAATCTAGAATGAAATCCTTAAGTGATACACAAAGTGAAGGAATTTGGAATTTTAGGGGTAGGAAATCCTTGGATTCATAGACAAGTGAAAAGGGCGTAGCACCTGTAGGATTACGGATGCTAGTTCGATAAGCCCAAAGAGAAAATAAGATTTTTATGAGGATTTTAGCGAGTGTTTTGTTATAGGCTTCAACATGTCCATTTGTATGAGGATAGTGTGGTGATGAGAAGCTGAGTTTGGTGTTGAGCGTGTCACAATTTTTCTGAAGTTCTTTGTTTTTAAACAATTTTCCATTGTCTATGAAAATTTTATGTGGAACACCAAAACGACATATTATGTATTGATATATGAAGTTGATAATAGGTCCTAATTTAATTGAGGCCAAAGGGATAGCTTCAACCCATTGAGTGAAATATTCAGTAGTTGTGATAATGGAATGATGTTGTTGAGATGATTTAGGATGGATAGAAATGATGATATCTAATCCCCATTGAGAGAAGGGCCATAAGTCATGAGTGGGTTATAAAGCTTTACTGGGCATATGGATGAGATCTTAATGTAGTTGGAATTTGATGAATTTCTTAACGTATGCACAATAATCTTGATTGATCGTAGGCCAGTATTACCCTAGCTACAAGACATGTTTGGCAATAAAATTTCTACTAAAATGACCTCCACAAATACCATCATGTATTTCTTCTATTGATTTGATTGATTCATGATATTTAAGTCATCTTAACAAAAGACCGTTAAATCCATGTTTATAGAGTATGTCGCATATGATGAAAAAGTGGGTGGCATATTAGAGAAATGATTGTTTACAGTTTTGTGATAAGTCAAAAGGGATTTTAGATTTCGAATGGTAGTCACAGATTTGAGTATACTGTAAATGAGTTAAAATATTTTAAACAACATCAATAATAGGGAGTTCAATTTTATGTAAGGGAAAATATAGTCTTTGGAAGACAACAAATACTTTAGTGTTATCTTTTGATTCTTTAGTTTCTAGGGGAATGAGAGATCCAAAAGAGGCAATAGTGTCTGTAAAATTGTTAGAGGATCAAGGGATGGTTTTTATGGTATAATGATTAAAGGCACTGAGGAGAAAATAAACGTTGGCTTTATATTTCTTTAGAATTTAATTTTTTCATTGATATACTTCTTTGACCTAGTTGATGAGGAATTATGACTCTCTGTATATTTTTAAGATATGGACCCCTAATAGGATACTACTTGTATGACCCATGATGTAATTAGTGCATTCAAATTTAAGTTTGAAGGATAGCAGAATAGGAATTCTCCAAGGTGTTATGAGAATGACACCATCCCCTCCCCATTTTTGGCATTTAGATTTATCAAAGAAGAGGGTCATTTTGATAGGAACAATTTTGTATTTATGGAGAGCGTTGATAGATTGGTCTAGAAAGTGTTTGTGAGGAACTTGATTTTCCGGAAGGGGTGTGTCAACAAGCTAATATGTAATATCCTAGACCTTAGTAGATATCTGTGATATGAACTTGGGGTAAAACTTAGTCATAAGCATGAGTTATCGAGTTATACGGTCTCAATGATATGGTTTAGAGTGCATGGTTTTAAACAGATTGAAGCTAGTAACGAAATAAGTATTGTGATTAAGAAGATAGTGACATAGTTTAGAAGTGGTGAAATATAAAGTGGAACATAGTCTTTCATATTTGATGTAACAATTTTTATAATCATGAAGTGTGTGGAGGATATTTTATATGGCATGTTTGTGACCTTGGTCATCATAGCGGGCAAGAATAACACCTAAGTCATGTTCTGAAGAAGATATGTATAAATCAAATTTCTCCCCCTCGCAAGGTGGTGTAAGTACTGGTGATGATAGAAGATAATATTTAGGTTTGTCAAAGGCCTTCTGATAATCAGAATCCCATTTAAAGTCTACATCCTAATGGAGAAGAAGATGAAATAATTGATAGCATTTTGAGAGTTGAGATATGAAGCATTAGATAGATTACAATTTACCTTGGAGGGTATGTAGTTGTTTAAGATTGGATGGTGGAATAATTTCAAGTATTTCTTTAACCTTGGATGGGTCTACTTAGAAACCTCAGATAGATATGATGAATCCTAGGAGTTTATTTATGAGGACACCAAAAAAAAACTTTGTAGGATTGAGATGAAGGAAGTATCGAATAAGTCAAGTGAATATGGATTCAAGAATGGAAATATGGTCTTCACGTTGTTTAGATTTTACCAAAATACAATCAAGGTAATATTTGACAATTTTATAGATAAGATTGTGGAAGATGTAGGTCATAACGCGTTGATAAGTAGCTCTAGAATGTTTAAGACCGAATGGCATGACATGATAGTAGAAAGTTCCCCAAGGGGTGATAAATGATTTTTTATGTTGGTCATCAGTGGGGATAAGGATTTGATTATAACCATAAAAATAATCCATAAGGAACACCATTTCATGGCCAACTATTAGATTGACTAGCTGATGTATGTTTGGGAGAGGGAAATTATCTTTAGGGAAAACAATATTAAGATCTCAGAAATCCGTACATATGTGTAAATTACCCGAGGATTTGGTTATATGAATGATGGTAGAAACACATTGTGGATAATCAATCAGTATGATGAAGTTATCTGAAAGGATACATTGTAATTCTTCTTTAAAAAGGTGAGCTACATGAGGATGAATTCTATAGATATTTTATTTAATGGGTTTATCATTGAGATAATTGATGATGTTATGTACGATGATATTTGGATCGTTACTGGGAATATAAATATATGACTAAGCAAAGGCTTGAATATTTTTAGATAGGAAGTTGGTGAAAATTTATAGCTCTTGCATATCAAAGGATTGACTGAATTTAACTATGCGGGGTTCCTGAATGGTTGATAAGTTAATGTTGATAGTCTATTCATTAAGGTCTTATTTATCAGGTGGTAGGTATTTTTAAAGGAAGTGATCCTCTGCTCTTATATGAGAAAGGATGTCTTGATCATGATGGTAGTGAAGGACATCGATGGTGGGTGAATCCACTTCAATAAGTTCTTACCAAATGAGAGGAAGTTTTTTGGTGATGTGGTTATATTGATAAGTCAAGGGTCCTAATGAAATATTATTGACTAGATCTGTGTCCATGGGATCATAAAAAATTTTAGGAGAAGATAGTTCTAATTCTAGGATGTGTAAAAACATGGTGTGTGAGGATGATTCGGTAGAGGGTTCTTTATATCCTAAGCCAAAACAAAACCTTGTGCAGGTGTAACGATGATGTGTTCCTTGTTCATAGCATCCTAAACAAAACCTTTTCTAGGTGCAGTGATGAAGGTACATGTGAGTGAAAGAACAATTATATAAGCAATTAAATTTGGATTTAAATGGAATAACATGGTGTTGATGATTATGTTGTGAAGAGGTATGGTTAGCTCCCCCATAAACTAGATTTATTTTTTGGTATGCGTGACCATAGGAGATGACATCTTTGACGTCAAGTTCATACATAGGTTTCTTGTCAGGTCTTCGATATGTTTTAGGTGTAGGGAATGAATTTAACATAATAAGGTGGTACTCCCCTAGTGAAAGACGCTCTTTAACCCCTTCAAGGGATGAATCATTAGGTATTTTAAATGATGGAATGGATGTGCTGGTAGATGATTCATAAGATTTTTTGGATGTTGATTTATGCACAAAGACATCATTGGGATGGTATGTCATAAGACATTTGATGAAATGAATACGAGATGCGGGGACTGTATATACCTTACGCTTGTATTCATATTTAAGGCATCGATGTAGTGTCTAGGAGACACATCATATGGTACGAATCCAAGGACATTATAATAGCACATTATATTGGAACTCTCCTTATATGATGTATAATATATCTAGAAGGGTCTTGACGTGAACCTTAGGAGGTAATATAATGGTGTGTAACGTGGGTGTGATTCTATTATTAAAGGTTCGAAGTAAAATTGGTGTTTTAGATATAAAGGTGTCTAGTGATATGAGTTGGTTGAAGGTGAGGTATGATATAATATTGATAGTGTTGCTCCCATGAATCATGAAACTTTAAACAAGAACATCATTGATATGGGTAGTGATAAAGAGGGGACATTCATTATCTTGAGGGTGAAGTGATGGTATTTCTGAAGGTTCAAAGGAGATGGCAACATAGGCTTTAAAAGCACCTATAAAACTTGTAAAGGATGGTAGATCCTCTCCAAGTATGGTAATGGATTGAATGGCTTTGATAATGGCTTGTTTATGAGATGGTGAGGTTTGAATGAGCTTGTAATGTGACATTTTAACTTGAACTTGGTATAGATGTTTGTAAATGACCTTTTTTACTTCCGCACATGATGAAGGTGCAACAAGAATAGAGACATTAGTCATATATTGTGGGTTTTTAATGGAGGTTTCAGGATTAGCAGTGGTGGAAACCTTATTTTTATCTTTATACAGTGACGATGATAATTCAGGTGGTGGTAAGATAACAACAAAGTTTTTAGTTCTTTTTTTTTTATCTGGAGGGTTGGATTCATGATTTCAGGTCTAGGTAGTAATATAAATGGCATCAAATTGATAAGGAAGCAGTTTATTTAAGGATTCCTCAAGAGAAACATGCATAGATGCCATTGATATTAGGATACCTTTACATTCAAGATTTTTAACACTTGTATGGAAGGCCTTATAATTTTCTATAGAGTTTCCTTGTTTCCTATAATAGTCGTAAAAGACATTAAAGTCATACAAAGAGTGATTCCATCCTCAAGGGTCAGATGGTATAGGGTGTGGAAATTTTATGTGTGATTCTTGAATAAGGTCATCAAGTATAGTTGCGTAACATCCTTTAGGAGTAGAAGTGGATGGTGAAGGGGTCTCTTTTGATTTGATAGTTGGGTGAGGTACGAATTTGGAAATGGTTTTTTTAGTTCATTTTTGAACAAGATTCTTAGATGGTGTGACGGATGAAGGACCGATACCTAATATAGAAGCTTAATGGGTTGGTTTCAGAGATGAGAGGATAATGAAATCCTTAGGAGGGGTTGAGATGAAGGTTTGAGAGCTACGTAAGTGGTATTGGTTTGTGAAGTCATAATAGAGGATTTTAAAGACTTAGCCAATGGATTGTTTTTGCGGTCTCTTCGTGGTTTTCATATATGATTTGGGTGTGGATGATGATGTAGTAGATGTTAAGGGATGTTTTTTAATGATAGGTTGAGGGTGTGTTTCTAATTTTTTATTAGATGTAGGTTTAGAGGTGTTTAGAGGAGGTTTGGATGATACATATATAGATTTAGAAGATGAGGGTTTAGATTTAGTAATTTTCCTAGAAGATGTAGACTTAGTGGTTATGGGTTGATATTTGGTATTAGGTACTATTTGAATGATGGTGTTTATGGTATGGTGGGATTGTACATTATTTATTTGGGTTTTAATACTCGAGGGGAAATTATTTGGAAAGGACTGTTTGAAGACATCAATATTTTTATTCGGAGGTGAATTTAGATTGTGTAAATGGAGTTCCCCTTTATCGATCAAATATTGGAGGAAGTTATGGAGTGAGAAAAACATTTGTATGTCATTTCCCTTAACCCTATATTATTGACAATAATCATTATCCCTATACCAAGAGGTCTTAGATATAGATGTGTTGATGTGGTGGATGGGTAGAAGCCAAATCATATTGGCAGCGAGGACTTTGTCAAAAACAACACTCTAGGTCTCTCTGATGGGTGTGTAACTATGTTGTGGATGGGAATGCTCAGTAGTTGGATTTTATTTAGGAGTGGACTTGACTGCTATGACATTTGCTGATGATTTGGACTTGTCAGGATGAGGGGATGATTTGTATGGAAAGTTAGATTTTTTCTTCTTAAGTAGTAACGTAACTCTACCTTCTTTGAAGGCTTGAAATTATAATTTACGGGAAATAGTGAAATATACATCAAATTTATAAAATGAATGGATTTAAATTATAGATGATTTTTGTTTAGCGCATGAATGAAAAAAATAATTCAATTAATTTGGTTTGTGGTAATGTAAAAGATAACTAATTGATTAAACCCCTCTAGTGGGCAACAAATTCAGCTATAGATTCATCTTAAAATTATTTAATGGTGTATAGGTCATTGATGGTGACTTTTAAGGTGATGTTTATAGATAAGTGTTCCAATAAGATTTAGGTGAGTTTTTTTAATGAGAAAAGGTAGTACTAAGGGATGCTATTGTACCAGTCTAGGGCAAGGCCGACGAGTGACATGTGTAAATTCCTTAACATTATATCTTGGTTGTGGGATATGAGATAAAAGGCATGGTGTAAAGCATGAATGTGTTGATGAGGATATTTTTTTCTATATAATTTAATAAAATTTGGAAGTTCCCAATGAGGTGGATATGTTTTATAAGGTAATGAGTGGTAAATGGGCTCATTGCAGATCTATTCATAGGAGAGCACATTCTCATGACCCAAAGAAGTGGCTTCAAGGTTGGATATTATGTTCATGATAGTTTGAATGGGGTAAGGTTATGGCGCTTTTTGTGAGGATGAGCTATGTTTATTGAGTGAAAATTACTTGGGTTGTGGGTATGACTGATACTATTGAGGGATATTTTGTTAATAAGGGATATTTTGTTGGTAAGGAATGTTAATGGAGATATTATGAGTGGATTGAGACACTAAAGGTTGTGATGCTTACACATATTGGTAAGGTATGGGAATAGATGCATTAATAAGACACTGTGATGGTTGGAGAATGTATTAGAAAGGAATATATGTATAAGTAAAGGGATATGAATAATTGGGCAGCTGTTGAAAGTGTATAGAAGAAACACCTGAGGATGGTGCTTGTTGTGGGATAGTATGAATAAGAATAGATTGAGGTATAGAAATGAGTGGTTGTGATGGTTGAGGTATGTGTTGTGAAATAAAGGGAGTAGAAGATGATAAAGAAATGGGGTGGGTGTTAGCAATAACACTAGTGCTGACTAGAGGAGTGGATGCAATAATGGACATATGGATATTATGAATGGGGCTGATAGTGTTTTGAGAAGGTGGTGGCAAGGATATAGTGATAGAAATGGTAGAAACAATCACGATAGGTGTCAGAATGGCTGAGGATTCTATAGGAGTAGATGAAGAAGCATTAGGATTATTTTGAATGGGTGTGGAACAAGTGGAAAAATTAGGTGAAGATGTCAGTTGTTGATTGGGCATGTCTTGAGAATAAATCACATGAAGATTGAAAATAGGAATGGAAGACATGACATTAGATTTTTCAGGTCGAGTGTGAGATGGATATGGATGTAATTTTTGAATGACAAGTTCCATAGTTTGGTCAATAAGATGGGAAAAACCACATGATGGATCAGTAATGTACAAATTTTGTTCACGTAATAATGGCTCAATTTGGACACTCATATTTGCATGGTAAGCATTAAGGGCCATGAGGTTTGAATTAAAAATGTCTAAAAGTACAGGATCCCCACCATCAAATAAGTGGGAACTAGGAGGATAAAGGCTTTCATATGATGTTGATTGAGAGCTAAGGGAATGTGGTGGTTCCAATTCTTTTGTATGTGATGGGTGAGAGATTGGAAAATCACGTAGGTGTGTGGAATCTAAAAGGACATATACTTTCGTTATTAATTTCCTTTCATTCCTGCCAAATTTATTGATTTTTATATTGAGGTGGATATATCCTGATTTGGATTTATGATTGATTGATATTTTGGATTTTAAAGAGGTAATGGTGTAGACATGTTTTCTGATGTTTGGACATGGGATTGTTGCCTTGTAAGTACAATGATAAAAAATGAGCAACCACTTATGAAATTAAAAATAACTAGATGGGTTGTTTATAAACAACAAACAAAGCAAGAAGAAAGAATTTTAAGATTATCTTGATTAATTATAAAAAGATGAAATATGTAAAATGGTTGATGGGGTCCTAGGAAATGGTTGTCTGTGGATGGTTTTAGGACTATTTAAGGCTAGTGTCCTTAATATACCTGAAGGTACATGAGGCTCAAATATATTCTAGTACCAGTACGAGGCTTGCTGTTGGGGCCTACCCCCTCACTTCATGGTCCCTCACTAGTTGTTTATACTTAGTCAGAAAATTGAGTCAGTTTCTCTATTGGGTGATGAAATCCAAATAGTTATCACCTGGGTAGGATGTTTTGATGCAAATTTAAAATTTTATGTGATTTGGATGTGTGTAGGGGAAGAATTAAGTGAATGCAACCAATTAACCTTCCTAATTAAAGCTTAAATGATCAAGCAGTATACAACTTTTGTTTAAAATCCGAAAGAAATGATTGATTTTAATGAGGAAAGACAAGAAATATGTAGTATAGAAAGTAAAAATAAGGGAAAAGGACTCACCTTAATAATGATTCCTTTTTAATTTTTTAATATTTTTTATTTAGCAATATAGCAATCCAATATGAAAAAAGTCTTCACAAATGGGAAACCTATAAAAATAGGTTAGCAAAAAATGGAAAAAACATAAAAACAAAGGTTAGAAGGTTGATTGCAAAGTAATCAAAATAATTAAGAGAAATCATCGGTGATTGACTAAATTGTTAGAAATTCACCCGATCACTGGTAATTGACCAAATTGCTAGCAATTACAAAGTAGATATGAATTTTTTTAAATTTTAATGATTGAAAAAGGGACTTTGAGTCCCACTAGGTGTGTTAGGTTATTAATAGAAGTTTTAACCTTTCTACTTGATCTAACAAAGTGAAATAATAAAAAAAATAGACCTTAGAAGATGCAAGGCTTAACAATACCTGTAGATGATGGATGTTGATACTTGACATTGATATAAGTTACACTCCATCCAAAAGTGTGTACAAGCTTTTGTCCTATGAATAAACATGCACTCAAAGACACTAAACAAAATGGATTAGATAGATAGATAGGAGAGATTTTTGGCAAAGGATGATTCTAGGAATCCAAAGGGACTCCTCAAAGGATGTCATCTCTCTTTGTAAACAATATAGTTAATTATAATGGATAAGAGATAGATGATAAATGGGTACAAGACAGATAGATAAAATAATAGCAGGTAAAGATGACTAAAACTCAAGATTGAATTGTAGGTCCCATCTAGCTTTGAATGTGGCCCAAGACAATGTGGATGTAATCTGTACATGTTTGAAATAATCTACAGAAGTCTATACATTCTTGTTTAATGTCGTGTAAGAATTCAATATGATATTTAATGCCTTCTTTAGTTTTATAAAATTGTATTGCACACAAGCTCAACTTGTGGATTATGTTGAATTATTCCCAATAGAAGGTTTGTTTGACTATTAATAGTGAGTGAATGCTTGTGATTTCATGTGATTGACCACCAATTTCCATGTAACAATGAGCCATGCTTAAAAATACGTTAGAAGTAACATGTTTAATAAAATAGATAAGAATAACTTGATGAAAAATGATAAAAGATGATAAAAGGTAAAATTGGCAGGATTCACTAGCGATTCAGGTGATTTTTGGTAGTTTACTAAAATTGAATGTTCAAAGTTTCTGATTGATATTTCAAAGTAATGTATGACTAAAAATGATGTTAAAGGGATAATAAAACATAAAAATAATACCTGGAGGTTGAAATGTAGCTAAAAAAACCTCAAACCTTACTAAAAAATGATCTGGATAGTTGGTGCAGTATACAAGTTGAATAATGAAAAGCTAATCCACACAAGCCTTAAATGACTTCAAAAATGCTTGATGAAGATTGAAAATGATGAAAATTGGTAGCTTGGATATTCTGGTGTTAAATGATCATGTCCAAGGTGTTTTAAGATGGTGATAAAAGAAAGAGTCTGGGATTCGAAATTGAGGATCATAGATGAAGCCTAAAAAACTTGTATTTATAATTATAGGAGATTACATGAATCACTGATGATCCATATTTTTTTAAATTTATGGTGGAAAAGTGGTTAAAACCACCTCCACATGAAGTTTTTATTGTTTGTGTTTGGGTAAATATTTTTCTAAGTTCTTAGGGATGAGGTGTGATGGTTAAGGGGGTTGGGAAATGGTTTGTCTTTATTTTAATTTTGATTTCAAGAAGTTTCCAGGTGGTTGAATGGGATTTTGACAACTATAGGAAGGAAATTTACATGGGGTAAAAATGATAAAGGGTTTACAACTTAGGATAATATGATTTATGATTGTAAATGATGAATTGGATTAATAAGTGATGAAGAGGATGAAGGTTGCAAATTTTTGGTGTTTACATATGTGTGTGTGTGTGTGTGTGTGTGTGTGTGTGTGTGTGTGTGTGTGTGTGTGTGTGTGTGTGTGTGTGTGTGTGTGTGTGTGTGTGTGTGTGTGTGTGTGTGTGCATATATTAAAAGTTTCATAATAAAAAATCAAAGGGAAACACCCACGAGAACATATGTCATACATCCTCCTCACTACTACTGGAGTCTACTATCAGAATTCTAGAACTTGACACCTCATCACTCGGTCTTTACCTTTTTCCTCAACACTTTTTCTCCTCTAATCGAGTTTGTAGTGATGTTGCCTTAGCTACCGCCTCTGCATATTTTCCCTAGATATCCACAAATATCTCAAATATTTTCTGAGCTAGACCACCTCCCTCACCGATGTTATCTTTATCCTCAACTTGCATCTCTTCGACATCATCATTATACATGTAGATGTTTCCACTGCCACATGATCAAATAAATAAGCATGTTATTTAACAATGTGGTATATTATCTCTAACATCCCCCACCTATGAGGACATATGGTGGCATGTTGCAAATCAATATATATATATCAATATATCTACAATCAACATCCAATACCCATCACCTGCAACACATAACCTATGCTAGTACATACTCATCACAAACACAAACTAAATAGATATCACTAATAAACAATATATTCACTTATAATTACGTCGTGCCATCTCCATTTCTATCACATCCTCCTCAGGGGTAGGTTCCTACCCTCATAATACCTATCCTCCTACTACATCACCCAATGGTATATCTCTTTCTCCATCCACTACCATGGAAATAATAGTACCCAACAGTGCTCTACCCACCACTATGTATAAGCCAGCGTACAAACCGCATCATCTACTTGGATGGTCAATATCTCCAAATCCACATCCTTTGTACCTGAGAACTACAGCTGGGATCTTGTAGTCCTTGGCCTAGCACCCAATCTCCTCACATCCAAGATTGATCGATGCAATACATATGACTGGGAGGGAACATCTCATGTTATACCAAAATTTCATAATACACGCTCATACTACAAAATATTAGATTCTCCTAGAAACATATCCTCCAACTACATGATATGATAGATGTATCATAACTCAACATGATCCACATGTTGAATTCACAATGGACTAAGAGGGGGGTGAATTAGTCCTACAATAATTTATACTTATGTACAAAGCCTTGTATTCATCATTTTATTTGTCCAAAAATCAGTCATAACCATGCATGTGAAAATTAGATGTAAATTAACCATTCATAATAAAAAAACATAAGAGAGAGTACAAAAGACACCAAATATAAGTTGGAAACCCTCAAGGAAAAGAAAAAATGAAACTTTTTTTGAAATGCAACATTTTCCCTTGACAACAATATCTTATTGCTGAAGATTTATATATTTTTTATATTTTAATGCAACATAATTGAGAGAGATAAGTTGAGTTACAACTATATTTGATTAATATAACCTAATATGAATTTAGAAATTTATGGGCTATGGCTAAACATGATTAATTAAAGCCTTAAAACAAAAAAAATCAGGTCCAGATAGAAAACGAGATTTAAGGTCAAAGAAAGGTTCTTATTTCACAATGGAAAAGGATAAATAGAGTTTGAAACTATTAAATCCATATGTATGTGGTGTTTTTATATTGGTTAACACTTTATAATGCAACATATATGACCAAAGATCATTTAATAGAAAAATGACTTGTTAAAACTATGCATACGTTGAGTCTTCTTAACAGCTCAGTGTTAGAACTCTGACATGGTTCCGAAAAAGGAAAACAACATGTGAAAGAATGTGGAATAGTATTATTGGATCACATCCGAATATTTCTAAAATATTCTTAATGTAAAAACAAAGTAGCGTGGATGGATGACTATTATTATTGGTTAACAACCGATAAGTTTAACAATAGACTGAATTTGTGAATTGTGAAGTGAGTTGGATTTTTCCTATTGGATTGGGTTTCACATTGGTCAGATACAAGTCATAAAAATTATTATATTGTGAAGATCCTAGAGTGTCTTCATTGGTTCAAACTTCAAACAGTCAATAGGTTCTATTAAATTTTTGACATTGCAAAGTTACATGTATCTTTATTATTGGCTAGAACTTCATAATGTTAAATTCCATCAGCGGACTTAGAAACCATCGAGTTACCAGTATCCAAGGAAATCTTTTAGGTTCGTAGAAGAAAGATAGAAAACACAACAGTGAAAGAAAGAAACAGATACAAATAGACTAAGTAATACTGTCAGTTACATATATCAATTCTTATTATGTATTAATCTATAAAAATATTCTTATAATAACAACATACATATCTAAAAATAATGCAACTCACTGTTCTTTATAAAAAGAATATGTATTTAAAAAATATACATATCACAATAAAAAAAATACATTCACTCCACGTTTATCTGAATAAATATAAGTTTTAAATTATTTCTATTATCTATCAACAGGAATGACATAGTTTTACTTAGAGAGAACTTATTTGAGATAATGATCGGGAATTCTAATACAAAATTCAAATGCACACCCTAGTTAACAGACACCAAACTATGGCCACATTATTAAGAGGAAATACTATGCACCTAGTGCATTTTCACCTTTCCCTGGTCAGGAACAATGTGAGGTTGTACATTGTACCCCTGGTTAGAACACCTATGGTGTCACTCTCTCTTTCCCACCACATGCATGTAACCTAGTCTACGTTGGAGTTACTATCAATAAATTCAATTATCGTGGTGATTAAAATTTCACTCCAAGATTTACTTTCTAATTTCCTTTTCTTAAGTACATGTCTCTCTTTTACATTCGTATGTCTCTTTTATAACATTATCATGATTAGTTACGAACCAACACAACAGTTCACATATTTTCAATAGTTTACTACAACATTTTATAAATAATCCTAACTCCAACTGGAATTATATAATAATTCAAAAATATTTTAATAATTAAAAATTTTGGGATTTAATCACATAATACTATTTATATAACATAAAGAAAAGATTTTTAGTGAGTCACCAACTTCACAAGGAACACCAACCCCGAAAGGAGAACCAACCCCTAATTTAGTGAAGCACCCACTACACAAGGAGGCTAGAACCCCCTAAGATGAATAATATAAAAATAAGCCACCTAAAGATGAATATCTCTAAAACAAAATTATGCCACAACTGATGGAGATAACTAATTCATCTCAAACACACATCTTCAAACCCTCATTCCTTCAACTCACTCTTTCTTCTTCTTTCATGGGTTTTCTTAGCTCCAAACCATTTCTCACATGATATATATAACTATTCAACCTCTAAAATACTTCCTAATCTCTAAAATTATGTAATCCTACCTATTACCCACTTCTCCTTGGGTCACACTTTTCCCTCCAAGAGTACTATCTCAAAAATGAACTCAAAACTCATTTTTATATGCATTTCATTTCGCCAACACAAGGGTGTTCGGTCCTAAACATTTTTTTATAAAAATACATCTTAAACACATACCAATAAATTCATTAAAACATTCAAATTTTACCCACATAGGTCTTCCATTCCCAATACAAACAAACATGTACAAAACTAGCTCAAAACCCCATCACCTTAATGAGCTAACACCATAAATGTGAAACCTATGGCTATTAAATCTCCAATATTCATCATAAATGTGTAATATTTCATTAAAATATCATCCATGGTCATTTATTGTCTTTCACCAATCATAGTTCACATAACTAACTCAAGAAGGCTCATATCCTTCACCAAACAATTGTTTCTTAGACCATATATCCACCTTTGGACCTCAAGCACTCACTAAAACACCTAAAATATATTAAATAACAACTCGTTTTAATCTTCAAGATCTCTAGATCACATACATGCATGTTAGGGATAATTAAATATCCATTTGTAAAAACCATGCCTACTTTCCTATTCACCAAATCAAGCTTCCCAGAAATCAGTTATACTAACTCAACTTGTTTGTGCCCTTGTTGTCACTTTCAAGACCTCTAAATTCCTTAAATAGTAAAATATTTCATCCCTATTCACTCTAAAACTTATATAAAGCGTCAACCTATCTATAAAATGCCTCATCTACCTTAATCTTTTAGCCTCAACAAATTTATCTTGAAAAACATCAAACCTTATTCTCTACAAATCAAACTAGACTACCCATCAAACCTCATCACCAAGACACAAACATACCACTAGAAATATATTTTAATCCTCTTTCCATAACATCTTACATTTCCTTCCAAAACTAAGTGTAAGGCCTTCAACTTGGTGCATCTCTGTAAACTACTTATTTAGCCTTCTAGCACTCAAGAACGAAACTTGAGCTCAACTTGATCCATCACCTCATAACGAACTTCCACAATATAAGAAAAATTATGGATCACACATAGCCATGATTTATAAACACTCATAAAACTTCAAAAATCATAAGAACTCATAAATGTCAGCTTTCCTCATGAAGCCACTTAACACCTTTTTAGACTAGGAATCTCCCTGACTCAACTGTCAAAGAACAGGTAATAAATTGTTCATACCATATGAAAATAACAAGTTTGATACACCATTGGAATGATATTTGAACCAATATCATATAACAACTTAAATGGAGTCATAACTCTTGTTGTAGCTCATGCAATTCCAATTTTACCAAAAGCTACTCCAAACTTCCCCAATAAAAAATTTCATAAATAGGGCACACTTTTCCGTTTTTAACCTCAACCATGATCTGAAACTATCATGGAGATATACAAAAAATACAAGGCTAAAAAATATGTCAATTTAATTCTCAACTCCATTGGACAATCTTTCCTTAAACTTAACTTCTTCAGAAACATGAATTTTCAAGTGGGGCTCACATAGATTCACATGATAGAATATACATTTTTGGAAATATGGAGGAGTCCTTTACAACATCCAATCATAAATTTTTCAAAAAAAATCAAGACAAGCTCAGTAAACTCCCTTTTCTCCAAGTTGTTTTGAGCTAGGATTTCAAAGCAACTTATCTTCTTACTGATCGTTCATAAAAAAACTTGACGATCAAACCACCTCATTATTTTTCATAAAACTTCTTAGATTCATGAAAAAAATCCTTGTAAGTATCTAGATCCCATGCATACCAAGCAATTCATAGAAAGCATTAGAAGGTAAACTTTTGTTTCAAAAACACACTCTAAATCACCCAGTTTTACCAAAACTGACATATCATACAAATTATTATTTATTTTGACATGAAACTTGTCATGAAGCATCATTGAAACATCCTCCAACTGTCCATAATCACCATCTAGTGAAAATATCTCTTAAATTATCTATCCATAATACTTACATGTGCTTACTTGCGTGTTCCTCACCTACTTGCTTCCCAAGGACCCTGAAATACAACCAAACCTATGAGAAATGACTTGATACTCACCATACATATAATACACAGTGTCAACATGCTACTACCATGCTCCAACAAGACTGTTCAGATCCAAATATCATACCTCCATATCATTGTACATGCTCAAGGGATAGAAATAGGCCTGGAATGCGTTGACTAAACGACAACTTCACATGTGAAAATTTATTTCTCTAAATTGGGACATATTCCACTAAATTGAGACTCCAATATTTAAAGTATTGGAACAAATCTATCTCCATTTTTTCCTATATTGGATTTCATTTTTGTCTATATTGGATTTCATTATTACTATTATTGGAATCAAATAGTAGTAATATTAGATTCTAATATTGTAATTAATGGAATTATTCTAGTTACAATTTCACTATTATTGGATTCCAATATCACTATTATTTGATTCCAATATCACTATTATTGGATTCCAATTTGGCTATTATAGGATTCTAATTTCACCATTTTTTAGATTTTCAATGTTTAGAGTATGTAAGGCTAGCAACTACGGTCACTAACTCTTATAAGTCATGATCCTCAATGTAAGGTGAGTGGTAAATAACTCTTATAAGACATGAGCATTGAATCTACGGTGAGAAGTTGCTAAAATTTATATCTTATGAGCATAGATCTAAGGTGAGTGGTCGCTAACTCTTAGAAGTCATGAGCCCATTGTATTAAATGAAAGTGAAGAAGCTTCATTATAAGATTTTTTGTGGGTAACTATTTTAAGTCATGATCCTGATGTACTTAAGTGTGAGCCTTGCACTCTGAAAGTGTGGGGATTGCACTTCTAATGTATGAGATCCTCGCAGTTTTGAAGTGCAAACCCCACGCTCTTAAAAATTGGGGAGCCCCGCAACTTTAGAAGTGCGAACCCCACAATATGAAAAGTATGAGCATCGCACTTTCTAAGTGTGCACTCTGAAGAATATGAGCCTTAAACGATGAAAGTGCAAGCCTCTCCCTCTGAAAGTGCGAGCCTCACACTTTTAAAGTTTTTGATTTGCACCTGAAAAGTGTAAAGTCTCGCGCTCACAGTTTTAGATTGCAAATGTCAAAGTTTAAAAGTGTGGGGCACATACTTTCAATGTTTAGTATGCACATATCCTAAAACTTGATATGGGCCGGAAATTGCTAGTGGTGTTATTGTTACTTTTGGTGGAACTCATAGTAAAATTACATTCTCACCCCGAAATATACCATGTAACAACTCAATTATAATTTTTTAAGATTATAAAATTTCACTAGTGTTTATTATTATAAACTATATCTACAAGTAATCATTAAAATCAAACAACAAAGTTGGGAGTTTACATATATCACAAATTCTATTACTCTGAAAGATAGTAGAATTTATGCTTGTAAATTGTTCCATTCTACATATAAGCAATGATTCACTTCCGTGAGAAAGAAAATGAAATAATACTTGAAACAATGCAAGAAAATGTTTGTGAGAAATGTTTTCTTACACCCTCGGAGATACATTAAACCATTATTTAATAGTTTACATCAATCAAAACCCTAATTGTATCATAATTGTATTGTTCTGAGTCAAGAAATAATAAAATTGATCTGCCATCATCTTTACATTGAAAAGTTTTATCTTTACATTTTAAATTTGTTAAAAATTCATACATATATAGTTGTAAATATTGTATGAGGAGTCATCGCATTTTGTGGAAAATTTTATTTGCACCAAACATGAATACTTTCTTCCTCTAAAACATCAACACAAATAGTGTTAACTGAAGAATTAGTGGAGGTGCTATCAAATTAGAGAGTAGTATTTACGAGAAGGAAGCAATAGAAGAGTGTACTACAAATTTCTTATTCATCCTTGATGTTCTTTCATATTCTGGGTCAATATAATGAATGGTACCCATAACATAGGTAGAGGTGTGATGTTTGTCCAAGGAAGTGCAATTGAAGAATACCAAAGTATGAAAAATTTAAGTTGAAATTATAATCCAAAAGAATGTTAGAAGTCTTCACGTCAATGTAAACAATGTGTGGGTTACAGTCATAATGACGATATATCTATCCTTCTTTAGCACCACGAGAAATATTTAGCCGATTCATCCATTCTATCTTAATCTTCTTTGATGATCCTATACAAAAATAAAAATAAATAAAACACTTGTTAGATTTTACAAATATCCATTTTACTATGAAGGTTATAGGTTGATTGGAAACTTCTATTTCAAAAAATGAATCTACAATGTATAGATTCATTTTTCTTCATAACATAATCATTTAACTCACCATATAGGATGTCTCTCAAAATTATGTTTCCAGGTGGAGAAAATGAACATTGATGTAGACTCTCAAGATTCCGATGCTTGATGCTTCCAACTATTTCCATATCAGTTTTGAATGCAAGCAAGCTTAGTGGGTAATGAATGTACATTCTCTTTATAGTAATTACCTTAGAATTCTTTAGATCAAATTTATAAATATTACTTCTAGCACCATAGCCAATTCCATATTTCTCTTTAATATTTTTTATGATTGTCATTATGTCTTCATACATGTAAAGAGCCATGTTCATGTGCAATATGACCAACCGTGGAGAACCTAAATGTATAAAAATAGATGTGTCGGTAAAGAAATTATAATATAATCTTGCTTTCTAATTTGTCTTCTGATAATCTATACAATATGAAATCATGTCTTGTCAAGTTAGTTTTAACACCTTTCTCCATGTTGTTTGAAAATCCTTTTGTAAATACCTTAAAATGATTTGAATGGTATAGAGCTATAATTATGCACAATAGTAGTACTAAACCCTAACAGATGCAAAAAACTGCTGGTTTTGAGATGGATGTTGTTCATTGTATTGGGCCATAATTTTGTTAGACAAGAACATACATATCCAAGTTTGCCAAATTTTCTATAACAATAGAAGAATGTCTCTAGAACCTAAGTTATTTAAAAGACATGTACTATTTTTTACATCAGTTAATTTTTGATATCCAAAAACCATAAGAAATAAAATGTAATTGGTACGCACATAAAATTTGTGTTTATATCTACAACTGTATGGAGGAAAACATGAAAAGTTTTTAATGACAGTAGTTTCCCCAAACAAATTTTTGTAGGAGAGGTTTTTGTACAAGAAATAGAGCCATTTATAGTATCTTCTATTATTATTTCAAGGGAATTAAATTTATTCCTTTCTCAAAAATCTCGATATCTTTTGAAAGTGAAGACCTCCAGGTTTCCACAATGATGTAGCATAAATCAATTTTTTTTTTAAAGTGATGGGATGACAACAATGAATCTACTATTAGCTCCTTTATCCTAAAGTTACACAGATTGGTTTTTATGTTGACGGAAAGATATTCTATAATATATTGATGCTAACAACCACTAGTCTACACTTATAGAAATGAATTGACATATTCAAACAAACCAAATTCCATAGCGATTAATTGTTGAAATTACACAGTGCAACGCACAAAAAAAATATTAATTATTTCTTGATTTTTATAACTGAAGGAGGGTTACACGGTTCATGTCCCTTTACATTACAGATACAATGAGAGCATCACTCAAAAAATCCTAAACGATCCAACAATACTTTAGTGAAAATACACTTATGGGCATATGCCAAAAACACAAGTGATTGGGAATAAAAAAATAACCCCCGACCAGTAAGACAGATAGGATGATTTGGTAACATTACAACTAGCATGGCTATATAACAACCAAAACAAATTTATAGCCTAATAGATTTTAGAATTAATTATTTATTTGAATCAGATGACACCTCCGTAACCTCTATTTTAACGGGGCTTAAAACCATTTTTGCAGGAGATTCATGAAAAAGATGCTCTTTTCTAGCAGTAGCCTAACTCTTTAACCAATCATATGCCTTGTGAACTTCCTGGAGAAGAATATCTCAACATCTCGGTTCCTCTTGCAAGAGAGAAAACATATCATCTGGGTTAGGCAAGGGGAGTGAAATATCTCCCACCCTCATTATCTCACCCTGGTTGGATACACCAGACACGAATCACATTAAGACTTCATATCATTTGTACAACTCTGAAAAAACATCCATGTCCAAAAAAAATTCCTATTTATAATGATCCTCAGATAGCAAGGGCCATGATGCACTCATGATTTTTTCCATTTCTACTTTCATTCTAACCCTATACGCTGGCTTGATCTAGTGACGACCCATCTTCAAATCCCAATCCTTCCCCCGGTGTATGATCAGAAGATGAAAAATGAACATTAAAGAAAATTCCACATTTTCCCTTGGATATCCCTCTAGAGAAATATAATTATCTCCAAGAACTCCCTCAATAGTAACTAGGTCTTTCTTTATTTCAATTCTAAAAATAAATTTGAAATGGTGACACAAAATTTTGGTATAAAATGTACTTTTGCTCACTGATGCGGAAAATTGCATGAAAGGAAACATTGGAAAGGCCATGACAATTGAAATCAAATCTAGCGAAATTAAGACAAAACGTGTGAAAATAAAGAATAGAGGATCAGTAAATATGTCTATTGACTATGCCATCACATTCTTGTAATTAATACAAGCTTGTTAGGGGCTTTAATATTGACCTTTTTTTAGAAATGGTGATGATTCCAGGTGATGAACATATTTATTTAAAATCTTATCACATGATTTTATATAAAATCCACCGTTTTAGTAGCCTCCCCATATATAACATTTAAGGTCCAATCTGTAATTAATGAAAGAGTACAAAAGTATTTTTAGTCACACAAGTTTTTTGATGGCGGCATTAGCAATAATACAAGAGTTGCATCTAATAATTAAATCATTATTATTCAATTCAATAGTAATTGACCAAATATATATCGACACTTTAATTTATTGATTCATGCATTTATTAATTTACTTTGGGTGAGATCAGGGTCCGTAATCTATAGTCGGGGACTACCTCAGTAATCAATATCATGATAGTGCACAATTTAATATTCAAACTATTAATAATCATTAAAAAAAAATTAGATATTTGGTCCTTTGAGTAATCTCAATAAATTTTACATTTACTATTAATTTAGTAATTTGGGGTTGATGGTGTGTTTTATTTATGAATAAAATTTTATATTTTATTAACAAGTAAAATGAGATAAGAATATTTACCAAAAAATTTGGTAGTATGGAAGTACTCTCCAAATATAGGAGTTCAAACTAGGCAAATAAAAAGCCTAGGAGTGCATCCAAATACAAAACATCACAAGACAAAGAAACAAAAAATTTAAGCATCAACTATGAATTAATGACCAGAAGTATGAGAATCTTTATCATGGCATCAAGAGCTAGACAAATCTCAAGGAAAGACAATTCCCTTATGTTGCTTTCCTTCGAAATAAAAAATATAGGTGTGGTCTTGAAAAAAAAAACTTATTACTTAAAATTTAATGAGAATAGTCTAAAACTTCCATACCTCATCTTGTTTCATGATACAAATCATATAGCTAGGCAATGTGAACCAATATATTGGAAAAAAATTGATCGATACAATATTGTATCGACAGGGTTGGTTAAAGACAATTCCTTCTACACAAATTATAAACAACACGATTTCCACTAACATTATTTTCTCAATACCCTCTTTTGCATTCTCTATAATAACACCTTCTCCATTTGAGAAACAACTTCTTGAAATTTACTACATATCTACATAACCACACTTCTCTTACATCAATCAACATTATCATCTTCTATCAATCAGAAAACACATTCCAATAAAAATTACAGTTGTTAGTCATGTTATTAATTATGCGATTAGCATCTGGAAGAAGGTCATCCTTTTTTTGCGGTTATCTTTCCAAACTAGCTTCGAGGATTGGAGAGATTCTGACACACTCATATAACACTTAGACCCATTTTTTATTTTACTTGGTCCACAAAAGTATGTTTTTTTATCAAACACATTATTGGACATACTATATAAGAAAGATTTGATCAATGCATTACAAGCTCATCATTTAATATTGCATCAGTATCTTGTTCACATTTTTCATGTGTATGTGGTTGATCCATTAGGTATATTTTCTTTGAAGGATGATTTTAAGAAAATATGCAAGGGCAAGATGGGAAGAACATGTCATTAGGTTTAATTGATATACATTTGTTACGATGATCTAACATTGCCACACTATGTGGCTATGTTAAATACAATAAATTATTGATCTTCACAATAGAAAAGACTTCCCTTTCACTAACTAAAGGCACTTATTGATTCCAAAAATTCTAGTCATTAGTCATCCTTCTCAAAGGTTAGTATTTAAGGATAGTGCATAGAATATAATATAATTACAAATAATGACTTAAAACCTATTGAGATTGTTTTTTCACATGGTTGAAATAGATTCATCGATAATATATAGGATGTTGTCTGATAGCCTTCTCATCAATGAATAATTGACAAACATAAAACCTGCATTTTTCTTTACAGACTCGGATCAGTCATTCTTGAGCAAGACCCATGTTCACCTTTGCCTTAAATTTTTACTTAAATGTTTAGTATTTTTTTAATGGGTTGTTTCTGTAAATGTGTAGGGCCAAGATAATAAGGCTACGTTTTCACCTTTAAATTATGTACTTCTATTATTATGCTTTAACTCTTATCTTTTTCGTAAAGACAAACATTGAGTTTTATTAGCTCGATAATTTTTACAAACATAAATAGTATATCCTAGGAAGCACCAAGCCACTCCTTTTAGTAAGTAATATAGATTAGCAGTCACTATGCATTTTATTTGATATGAACCAACATGAAAAATTCCTTGTGACGTCATTTCATCCATTCATATGATCTGTTATCTGAGCCTTATGTTTTGTAAGTATCATAGCTTAGATGGTCACTAAGCATTTTTTAGAATACAATCTTTTTTTTATTTAATTTCTATTTTCTTAGTTAAGAAACAATTTAGCCTAAAGACCCCTAATTTATTCCTTTCTCATTTAACAATAAACAATAAGCGTAGAGCATTATGTTCTGTAAGTATACGACATTAGCAATCACTATGCATTTCTTTTATATGAAATGTTTTTTTATCTCTATTTTTGATATTAATAAATAGTTTAGACTTGAGGCTGCTAATCTATTATTTTCTCAAAATACCTCCATAACTTTTGACAGTAAACAATTTTTATATCTCGCATATTTTACATCTAAAAATTTCACACAAAATTCCTAAAGCCCAATAATATCTATTACTATGATTTGTTATTAGAGTGTTATGTTCGAAAGAAGATATTGTGTAGCGTAGTTGTCGGCATATCATTCCTTCCTAAATAAATTGAGCCTAGTGGGTGCTAAGTATTTTACTTAATACGAACTATTTTTTGATCTCTATATTCAAATTAAAAAATTAGTTGAGCCTAGTGGCTACTAATCAACTCCTCTTGACAAGTAGTAGAGCTTAGCAGTCACTAATAATTTTCATCGATGCACACTGATGTTTTAAAAAAGAAAAGATGTGAAGGTTTGTGCCTAGCTGTCCCTATGGTATTATATGAGCACACTAAAAAAAAATTTAGTAATTAAATTTCTTCCCAACTATGAAAAGTCCTCCATATCTTTCGAGATTAAAAATTGTCCATGTCTCACTTATCTTCAATCAAAATATATTATGGAAAATGCCTAGTGACTGCTAATATCTATTACTATGATTTGTTCATAAAGCATCTATGTTATCAAGAAATTGTTTAGCCTATTTTCCCCATAATCATACCATTTTGTGAGTATTGATGCTTAGAAGTCACTAAGCATTTTCTTTCACACCCACTATTTCTTTTGATCTTGTTCAAATAATGGAGCTTAGTAGTCGCTAAGTATTTTACTTGATACAAACCAATATAGATTATGTGTTAGACATAAAATAACTTATGAGTAATATATAAGTTGAGAAATCCTATAATCGTATGTAGTGCCACACTTGGTTGTGGAAGGAATGTAGTGTCAATAAGATAAGATTATAATTAATGAAAATACTAGTAATCAAAAAATGTAAAGATATTTATTTACATTGCTGGAAATGAAACCTAGGAGTTTTAGAGGCTAATGACCGCTAGGCTTTTTCTCAACAAAATTATGGACATCATACGACATAAAGAGTTGTTCATTAACACGTGCTGAAGAGAATACCCTGATTCCCTATAAAATGTGATTTTTTTTTTTGAATTAAGTGTTGCAAATATATCATTCTAATGGAGCTTAGTGGTCGCTATTTTATTTGCTATCTATAAGGTACTCTAAAATTTTAGTGAAGCATAAAATTATGTTTTAGTTTTTCTAGAGTAGAGCATTAATAACTAAAAAATATCGTCGATCACTAGATTTATTAGAAATTTCATTGCATGTGGTAACATTGTAATGGATTACAATTATAACTTAATAATGAAAATTTTTATAGGTATTTGTTAATTATATTGCTAATTAATAATTTCTTAATAAATTTTTCAATTATATAACTATGTAAATTAACTGGTTCAAACTTGGAAGATGTCACATTTTATTGGATTTTTTTTAATTAACACTGACGATAGCTAAAAAAAATCGAATTTGTACTCGATAAAAATTAATAATAAATGAGGAATATATCGTTCTATAAAAAATTAAATTTTTTTCTTCATAACATTCACTTCTATTTTCTAAATGGTTTTTTATTATGCTTAAATTAATATTTGTCATTTTCCCACGCGTTTACAAAGAAACTTTTGATGATGTCCCAGAAGTTTCTAAAGTAGGTAGTATTAATAAATTTGATTTCCCCATATCCCAACCTATTTCTTGAATTAACGCACATTATAATTTTAAAATACTAAGTTCTCTCTAGATCAAATATCGCTCTCTTAAAATTTAATTTTTTTGTTTCCTAATTTTTGATTTTTTTTCTAGGAAGTTTTTTGTTATACTGAAATTAACAATTGTTTTTCTGTGAGTCCACATAGAAACTTTTGTCGATGTCCCACTTGTTTCTAAAGTAGGTAGTATTATTAAATTATATTTCCCCAAATTCCATGCTATCAACTAAATTAATGCACATTATATTTGAAAAATATCGAAATCGTACTCAATAACAATTAAGAAATAACGAAGCTTTTATCGCTCGATTAAAATTTATTTATTTTATTTCCTAATGCTCACTTATATTTTCTAAATGGTTTGTTATTAGTTTTAAATTAATATTTAAGGTTTTCCTGAGTGATCACAAAGAAAATGTTGTCTCTATCCCACTTATTTCTAACGTAGGTAAAATTAATCAATTTTATTTCCCCGTATCCTACCATATGCCATGAATTAAATGAAAATATTAATGATGGTTTGATTCAAGGTTTAATATACATAATCTTCCACATTGAATGATAATATTTGAAATATCAAAATCGCACACTTTCACTTTAAGAAGTGAAAATTGAAATTTGGAAATTTCCTCTTCCCACTTTTTTTCAGTTTTCAGAATTTCTTTTGTTGAATGCATTTGGAAAAAGCTAAATAAATAGGAGAAATATATATTGGGGTTTCTATTTTATTTTGTAAGCGTAGAAAGGGGCTCTTGAAATCAAAATATAATAGGCACAGGTACAAATTTACTGGTCTGAGTACTTAATTCCTAGAGATTTTTTTGAAGAGTATGCTGAGGAAGTGATCATAATCACATTTGGGGGCACACAAACAAGACATAAAACAATGATAGTGTATAGATCATGGGTGCGAGTGTAGATAAAGAGGCTGATAAAGGAGAGAATCAAAAGAGATAAGAAAAATAGGTTACTGATAAAATCTTGTTGATGCTAGGTTTTAGCGAGAATACAGAGCTTTAACAAACATTATCAATTATGCTAAATATCATATCCAATGAAAACAATTATTTATCAAAAGCATCTATGTTATTATATGTGTACCGTAGTTGATGGCTGACACTTGAGGCATATAAGTATTTGTCTAGTTCTTGTTTTTTATACCACAATCTATCCTTTCCTTTCCCTTGTGCACCTTTACAATTCCATTCTATCTTCTTGTCAAAAATGCATTGTTCTCTCTGAAACCACATTTTTTTATACCCATGACCGAAGATTTTGTAATATATTTAAAAAAATTTGTTCCTTCTGAAAACCCTTTTTTTATGTTTATTAGTAGCTCAAGTATTCATGTTTATTAAATGGGTTCCCTTTTCATGCCTTTTATCTATCTCTCTAGTTTTTTTGTTGATTTTTCGTTCTTCTTTGTCCATTTAATTTTTCCCATAACTGTTGGCATCTATTGCTAGCAGCCAAACAAGAATCACATATTATTTTTTTATAAATCATAATGGTTTTCTTTTATAGAGTTTACGTAATCATTTTGAATTCATTTAATCATTTTTACAATATAAAATAAATGTTCATAGCTCTAGTATAATAGAAGAGTTTACCATCGAATATTTATAAGTAGTTTGTAATCATCAACCCAAGTTCCATTTCCATTTTGTTCATTAGATTATTTTAATAAGAGGTCATGTGGACACCTTGAGGTAGGGGTCAAACTTTCCATATGGAGCCAAGCTGAACATAGGGTGACACTTCAAATGTTTCCCACAATTATATTTCAATTTTAAAATACTATTTCTAACAACTAGTGAACATGAGGGTGGTTTCTCACTACATTTCTTTCCCGTGTACTCGTTATTCCAAATGAAAATTTAATCCTATCGGTCGCTAAGCTCAATAGAATACTTGAATTCTTATGCATGAATTCCAAACGAAAATTTAAGGCTAGCAATCGTTGTGTTAAATTTTAAGCCTACTGTTTGTTGGGTTCAAAATGTTATTCAAATCATAATTCTTGCAACATCACAGAGACTTGAGGTTTTCGGCCGTCAGGATAGTTATTGTCTTGCATATACGACAATTAGTAATGACTTGATGGATATTCAAATACATGACTAGACAAAAAATATTCGAAGATAGGATGAAATCAAGTTCTTGGGCTATTGGTGAGTTCTAAGTAGTTCATAATGATCAACCCAAGTTCCATTCCCATGGAATTCATTCAAAGATTTCAATAAGTGGTCATGGGGACACCTTGAGGTAGGGATCAAAGTTCTCTATATGGACTAAATGGAACATAGTGGGGCACTTCGAATGCAGATCACTAGGTGGACATTAAGGACCCAAGCCCACCTCCATGTTCCACTCAAATAAAGTGCTCTTCCACCACTCTAGTTCATAGCTCTGGTATAATATAAGTGCTTAACATCCAAAATTTACAAGTATTTTGTAATCATAAACCCAAGTTCCATTTCTGTTGAGTTCATTAGATTTTTTCAATAAGAGGCCATGTGGACACCTTGAGGTAGGGGTTGAAATTTCCATATGGACCAAGTGCAACATAACGGGGCACTTCGATTTCTCCCCATAATTATATTTCAATTTTCAAGGAATATTTTTAATGATTAGTGAACATTAGGGTGGTTTCTAACTAATTTTATTTCCTGAGTACTCGTGATTCCAAACAAAAATTTAAGTCTATCAAAAACTAAGCTCAATAGAATAATTGAAGTTTAATGCATGAGTTCCGAATGAAAATTTAAGGCTAGCGGTCATTGTGTTCAATGTTAATTCTAGTAGCTGTTGGGTTTAAAATTTTATTCAAATCATCCTTGTTGCAACATCACCGAGACTTGAGGTTTGTGACTGCCAAAATAGTTATCACCTTCCATATAGGACAATTAGTAATGAATTAACATATATTTAAATACATGATTAGACAAAAAATATTTGAAGAAAGGATGAACTCAAGTTCTTGGGATATTAGTGAGTTACTAGTAGTTCATAATCATCAACCCAAGTTCCATTCCCATTGAGTTCATTGGATGCTTTCAATTAGTGGCCATGGGGACACCTTGAGGAAGGGGTAAAAGTTATCCATATTGGCCAAGTGGAACATAGCGGGGTGCATTGAATGTGGATATCTCAGTGGACATTAAGGACCCAAGCCCACCCTCATTTCCCACTTACAGAAAGTTCCCCTCCACTAATCCAGTTCATAGCTCTGGTATAACGGATGTGCTTACCATCTAGAATTTAAAATTAGTTTGTGATCATCAACCCAAGTTCCATTCCCATTGAGTTCATTTGATTCTTTCAATTAGTGGCGATGGGGACACCTTGAGGTTGGGGTTGAACTTGTCCATATGGACCAAGCAGAACATAGCGGGGAATTTTGAATGCTCCCCCCAATTATATTTCAATTTTAAAAGATATTTCCCCCACTTCATTAATCCCTAACAATGGGTCAACTTGTTTTAAGCGTTGGAGGATTTTTTGAGTAGTCAACCACTACCTGACATTGTTCGCTTGGGATTGGCAATGGAGGAAGCAAGGAGGGTTATAGACAAAATCTCTTCTAGAAACATGGTGTTGATGCATTTTTCTTTGTACGTTAATGTTTCTTGTTCTTAGGGGCTTGGTGAAGGCATCCGACTGGAGAAGTTATATTTTCTTGGGGATTTTTCTCCTGTAGTGCATGACTCTATTTGTGTTGCCAGTCTACGAAGGATATTGGGAATTGTATACAACTTCTTGTTGTACACTACTCACGTCAGTGTCTCAGTGGGTGAGAGGATGTCTCTGCAGCCAAACAGTTCCTCTTTTCATGTGTAATTTTTGGTTCATATCCCTTGTTAGTAGTGGTTGGGTTTTCTTGGCTTGTAGCCTAGTTAGTTTTTGTGTTTTTGTTTACTGGGTCTTGTTATCTATTGATTATCTTTTACATTTGTAATTGGGTGGGATCCCATCAATCCCCAAATTCTAGGCTCTTTTCTAAATCATTAAATCATCTAAAAATATATTTGAAGATAAGACATATTAATGATTTTTTTAAATTTCACATAGCTTATTGTACTCCCTTCATGTAACATAATTTTTTTTAACAAATTTCATTATTACACGTATTCCAAAAAGAAATTTTCAGCCTGGTAGCCAATGAGTTCAATATATTATTGGAATTCCATCACATGATATTTGAAGGATAGTGGCCACTGAGGTTGTAGATTATTTCGTGGCATTAGGAATACAAAAAACCACAGACTAGTAAGCTAGACTGTCTGATTTGATAACAATGGAAATGGAAATGATATACAACAACCAAAACAAATATACAGCCTAATGGAGTTTAGAATCACTTACTTATATGAATCAAATGACATGTCCGTAACCTCAACCTTAACGTGCATGAAAATGGTTTTCGTTGGTGGTTCCAAAAACATATGATCTTTTCCAAGAGAATCCCGACTCTTTAACCAATTGTATTCCTCATGACATTTCCTATGAAGAACATCCCAACATTTCATTTCTTGTTGCAGTGGAGCAGACATAACATCAAGGTTAGACAAATGGAGTGACCTACCTCCTATCAACGATGTCTATCCTAATTCATTCACCTCAAACAAGAAATGATTTAGGACATTAAATTGTTCAAACAACTCTCTACAAACTTCTACATGAACCAAATGTTCCTATATATAGTGAGCATCAGAAAGAAATTTCCTTGACACTCTAAAGGTTTTGTCCATTTCCTCTTCCATGCCAACCCTAGACACTGGCTTGATTAAGTGACAACCCATCTACAAATCTCAATCCTTCACCGGGTGTATGACAAACAATGACAACAAAGTTGTTGAGATTATTTTTTACATCGTTAAAATGGATTCCTTGATATTGTAAAGGCTACTAGCTACTAGCCTTCTCACCAATGACTGATTGGTAAACGTAAAACAAGCATTGATTTTAATAGATTTAGTGATAACTAACTATGCTCAGTTATTGTATTTAAATTTTACAAGACTAGCGACCACCATGAAATATGATTACTATATTTTTTTATGTTCCAGGACAAGAGAAGACATCAAATAATCCAAGATAAGAAATGTTTTTTACAATTTTTTTTGAATATATAGATGATTCAAAATGTAGATTCAAGAGAATACAATACACATATTCAAACATGTAATCTTAAGCTTAGTGCTTGTTAGGTAGATTAGCCATTGTAAGGATCCTAGAAGACGTTAGGGTTTCCATGATTTGTTTTTTTGTTGATTTTTAAACACTTTTGGCCAAAGATTTGATCTGAAGGGTTAAGGGAATCCACCCATACATAACAAAAATAGACGAGGAAAGAAAATTAGAGAGAGAGGAAAAGGGACAGAGACTAAAGACTTGGTGTGAGAGAAGGGAAACAAGGCAGAGAAAAGATATGAAAAGTTTAGCAAAAGAAGAACCAAAAAAGACATTGAAAGAACCAGAAAAAATGACAAAGAGTAGAAGTTGTCCAACAATGGAAGAACCACCAATGAGTCTTGAAATCAAACCCTGACGTAAGTCACTCCACTAGCATTTCCACTTGCATGAATAGTATTCTCTCGAAGTAAGAAACATGAATTGGCACCAACTCGATCCATCAGCTCATTAAGGTTGTTGATGGTAGAGTGTAAAGGGAAAAGGACTGCATCTATTTCTAATGGAGGGAGAAGACGAGGGTTAGGTATTCCATACACAAAAATGGTGTCCATGTTTTTAGCACAATGAAGCAAATCTCTATATTTCCCACTAATCCATTGTATCCATCTCCTAGAGCCAATTACTAGTTCGTTTACTTCCTCAACCCATAATAGGGGATGTGGTAGCTGAAATTCCACTAATTCTTTGTGAAAACCACCATGGTGGACTTGGTAAATGATATCAACATCGACAAACTTGACATCATAAGGAATGAGATGAATAATAAGGCATAAAGAAAAAAAGGTGACCGCGATATAAAAATTTGCATAATCTTTATGTGAATCAAACATGTATGTTTCACCCAAAATATTCTCGATGGCTTCAGCTTCCCTAGCTGAGTAGTAATAAAAAATATCTGAAAGAAAATAACAATCAATAACAGAGGTAAGTTCCATCTCTGGTTTCTCACCACAAAGACAAAGAAATGGAAAAAATCAAAAAAAGCCATTAGAATTCAAACCACGCAAACCAAGAAAGAAAGTGGAGAGGAATAGGCCGAAAGAAGCTTAAAAAACTGAAACACATGGGATGCCATCAATTAAGCTGATGCAAGACTATATTTCCATCATGTGAGATAATATCTGATAATCCAATCCAATATTTCAAGTTATTTGAAATGTTTATGGTGTTTGAAATATCAATTGTTGAATTGACAAGTAAATTAGCGACACTATTTTTGTCGCAACAGGTGTGATTGATGATCCACTTTTTAAGTTTCCCTCACCAATAGAGGATGTTGGATATATAGAAATTGAGATGCCATGATTGATCCAAACCTTTAGTAATAACATGGAAAACAATTTATGAGTCGTGTTCGACCTGGAGAGAGTCACAACCATTATGAGTAGCTAGTTTAACCTATTTTTTAAGGGCTTGAGCTTTAGCTAGGTTGCAAGTTCCCTTTTTGAGTGGAAAGGAACCAGCCACAAGAAATTCACCATTCTATTTTCTCACAAGACAAACTGCTCCAAATTTTCTTCAATTTCCTCTAGAGACCACATCAAAGTTGAGTTTGAAGATTCCTGAGGGAGGTAGTATCCATTGCGTATTTATTCTTCTGATAATTTTTTCAATCTGAGATAAACCTTGACAAAAAATCAATCCAGGATTAGAAATTTTGATGAGTGGCTAAGATTTCCTAATCTCAGCATCTCGTGAGGTGAAATTAGGATTGCTGAGGTTGTGGAGGATAACGTTTTTTGAAATGGAAATTTCTAGTTTATTGGAGAAGGCAAGAAAGCATGATACCTCCTCCCCGAAGATGCAAAGATTGGATTCCCACCAGAAATGTCAGTTCAAAAGGAAGGACAATATGGACTAGATGGACCTAAGAGAGATTTTACCTCCCAACTTTGGCCAATCTTTTGAAGTATCCACAATGTTCCTACAAGGAGCCCAAGCTAAGCTCAACTTGTCATTTTAACCAATTTCATCCCTAAACTATAAAAGGACAAAAAACGAAAATATTCTCAATATCTTCTTCAGAATTATCATAAAGGATGCATTTCAAGGGGCTGAAATAACACCAAAATATTCTATGAAGTTGCGTAATAATTTTCCTTTTAACTGAAATCCATCCGAAGATAGAAAATTTCAGAAGGATATTGGAATTCCAACAACCTATCCAATTGGGATCCCCCTTAGGTACCTAACATAGAGATGATATTTTCATAACCTCCCTTTGACATAATAAGAGCTATAGGGAGATCCTAACCATAGTAGATGGTCGTCTTGAGCCTTCAAAGAGAATTTTATTTGTAAGACGGCCTCTCTAAGAAAGGATACTTCTAGCTCATTCAAACCCAAAGCTAATATATCCTTCTATAGCAAATAAGGAGAGACATCAGATTTTGGAACCCCATAATAAGCCACTTTTTTGCCCCAAAATTCCTTTGAGATGTTAATTACTTGATTCAAATTTAGATTTAAAATAAGTGGATCAAGCCCACTGTAACTATCCTCTCATAAATCAGCTCTTTGACCATTGCTGATTTGCCAGGAAATTTTATCTGGGATAAAATGCCCTCATTTACAAAGAAAGTTCCTGATTTGTGAACCCTTGGGAAGATATTTGTTGGAAATAAAAATCTCAGGATGAATTTATTCAAGATATTTGTGAGAGAGAACCTAAAAAACCAACCTTTGAGGGATGGAGATGAAATTCCAAAATAATTTAGCACCCAGAGTAATGTTTTGCAGAGCCAAGTCAATTGTTCACAAATCGCCTAAATTTTTGGGGAGATTGACATCATCCCTCTTAACTAAATGGAATTTCCTCTCTTCATTATTATCCTACTAAATAAAATTTCTTACAATTTTCTCAAACTTGTTAAGGACTGATACTGGGAAATCAAAACTTTCGATTACTAATTGAACCTAGTGGCGGCTTGACATTTTCCTTTATACTAGTTGATTTCAATTACGTGATATACATGATATATCACATGATAACTATAAAATGAACCTAATTACAACATTGAAATAGATCACGACATGTATGATTTGTTACTATTAAATAATCAATTCTCAACCCTTATCACCCATGTTTGATTCTAGGTTTTCATAATGATGTAGTGTAAATCAAATATGTTTTTTACAGTGATGGGAATGTATAGATGATAACAGCCATTATTCTTCACTTCTATAAAAAAATTATCTACTTGAAACAAACCAAATTTAATAGCGACAAATTGTTTAAATTACTTCGTGCAACGCATAACAAATTTTTTTTAATGTTTTCTTGTTTACTATAACTAAAGGAGGGTTGAAGTATGCCTTGTGAACGGTATGAAATAAATATTAATTCCTATTGAATTTTTACTCTATGAAAATAATGACATTACGATACGACATCTCGTTGTTATTTTATTTTTGAGAAACATTATTTTTTATTTCCAATTACTTACAAAATATCAATTTTTTTAATTATTTTTTTTTGGGTAATATGTCTTCCATTGGCCGCACTCCGGTTATGAAAATTCCTTTGGTTGATGGATAAGGGGATTGGAAAAAGAGATATGATGAATTGTTTGTATAAATTCATTCCTTGAAAAATTACCATAGTGATTTGTGGTTATTTTTTGTTAATGAGGATGTTTTCAAAGAAGTTGGTATGGTGGTAACTTCAAAATTTATTTATGAGAAAACATTACGTATTTAGGTTGAAAAAATTGATGTTATATTGAATAAGTGTCTTATTCCTGACATGGAGTTAGAAGTTTAATTATTCAAGAAACAAGAAATGAAGGCTTCTAGAGAAAATAAGCCACGCTCTTATCTTAAATATGGCTGGAATTTGGGGAATTTCATGCAGTTATACAAAATAGGATGTGGAAATGCCCTTGAATTTCATAATAACATGAATTTGGTATTCAAAAAATTGTATAGAACCCAACATACCACTTTTATTTTTCATTATTTGAATAGAAATTTTTTTCTTTCTCCACCGAAACATGCAAAACTATTTACAACGTTGAGGAGATGATATTTTTCTAAATTAGATATAGATCCATCCAAGTCAAAGTTGCAAGGGCTTAAAAATAATAATAAATCAGATTTGTTGTTAAAGAAAGCGACTAGTATATTTGAGAAAACATAAACTACAAATGTTGAACAATCAAAATTGTTTTTGTTCAATGGTGATGTTTTTCCAATTGAATTTTCTAGGTATTGTTTTGCACCTCCAAAATATCAATTACGTGTTGTGCATGATGAGAATGTTTATCTTTTTATTTATTCAATGTGTATTAATGTTATTCCTACACTGAGGGATGCACTTCTTCTTCTCATTTTACCTTCTATAAAGGAACTTGTGCAACTCGACAATCTAGATGACATGAAAAGTGATGAAGTGCAATTCTACATTCATGACGACCAACATACCATTTGTGCCCAAAAACATTTTTCAGCTGAAAATAAAATACAAGTCATTACATACTAAGATGTAGTTTAGAATGGATCGTATTTTTTCTTCACACACTCCTTGCGAAGATATTGTTAAAAAATTTCAGAAACAAAATGATGTAAATAAAAATTGGATTCATACTAATTTTATTGATGTACTCTACAATGCTCGAATGATTTAGAGATCCCTAGGATGTCCTTAGAGGCCTAGAGTGGGAAACTCAAATTTATACGATTTGAAGGTAATGAAACACAATTTTAGCAAATTTGTTCTTAAAATTTAATTTTGTGATATGTAGAAAATAAATATAATATTTCATCTTTTAATGAAGTATTTTCAGATACAATGTCTTTTTATTTTCAAAGTGTCTAAGGCATATACCCTTCATGAAAAAATTACATTTCTATATTTACCTGAGGATATATGGACAAAATTGAAAACAAACATTGAGTTATTCAAATCCGATGGGCTGGAGTGTTCTCCTCTTAAGGATAACCAACCTAACTTTCAACTAAATTCATTGGAAAGGTTCATAGGGAATTACTTCAGGCCTATAAGAGGAATGACCGATGATGAGATATCAATTCTACTAGATAAAGTGCAAACAGGGAAAGTATGGCTAACTTGCTCTATTGAAGTAGGCGTCATAGCAGAGACTTTAGATCTTACTGGAAAAGAGTAAAAGGTGACAAAATTGAGAGAAAATTTTCTAAAATATGTTAAAAGTAAATATCCATGTAATCATGTATTAGTAGAATACACTGAAAAAATATTGTTGAAAATATGGTGTGCATGAATCTCACTACCACCAGTTATGTTTGCTCTTGGGAGAAGAGACTGAAGGAAAAAGAAAAGGTGATTCTAGAGGAAGTGAAAAATTGAAAAAATGAAAATTTGATGTTGAAGTAGCATAGGTTCTCCCAGCAACATGTCAAGAAATTATAGACAACTACGTGATTGCAATGGAACAAAATATTCTAGTAACAATGGAAGACACCGAAGACTTTACCTGTAAATGTGCATATCCCTTCCAGATGTAGTCAACAATATGTTATATTCCATTAAGTAGTCCTTCAAATTCAGAATGTGTGATCATAGATTTCTGTAATTTGTCTAGTGTAATCACTTCCGATGTAATAATGGACCTGCTTATAGTTGTTACATCTAGTTTGTTAAATTGTGTAATTATTGTGCTCTTACCTATTTATTCTTCAAAAATATTAAGAGAGACAGTAAAAAACTACATGCAAAAATTCAAATCCAAGGGGGAATTTTTTTGTGGAAGGCTATTACAGATTTTATGATAGTAGTGGAAAATTTAAGAGCTTGTGTCTTATGTACAGAATAAATAATGTGCACAATTGTGGTGTTGATGATGGGGATATAGCTAAAATTGCCATGGATTGTATGGATCAAATTCCATAGAAAATGGTGACTGTAAGAGAAATTTTCCTACGAGGAAAGACACGTTCTTTTTTACGTGAGATCTTATTTGTTTTGCATTCATATTATTCACTCGAATCGCTTCATATAATTCTTTGGTTATAGTATTGTACAACGGTAGTGTTGTAGTGAAGGATTTGGTTGACTCAACTCTATCTGCGGTTATTATTGTTGAATTGCATGATCAATATTTTTTTTACAGCATTACTATTTTCATTTGAAAAAAGGTATGTTAATTAAGATCACTTTAAATAATTCTATTAGTTTAATGTATTTGAACTGATACATATAATATTTATGAAGACAAATAAACAATAGAGGAAGACATTGTCTCTTTCTCTCCACATACAAATAGAGGATACAATGTCAATCTTAGTATGTGGAAACCAAGTCAACTTGTCACCCCTTATGTCATTGACCATCCATCCAATGAATCTATAAAAGGTGATGTGAAATACTCTATTTATAAATTTATCGCTACAAGATTTGCTTACCTATTTTTAATAATAACATCAAATTTTTTCTGATTTGATGCCAAATGGGGAGGTTTTTAGCACGTCACACATGATCTCACAAACAAATAATGCTATGATAGTCATATACAATTATAAATAAAACCATTTATAAGAACCTCATAATTAAAGGAACCTATGGTGAAGTAGTTTATTTGTAATATGTATTACCCTAGCGGTCACTAATGTGAATCTTTCAATTAGATTTATTTTGAATTGAGTAAATTTTTGGTTTAGTAATTAATATTTATTTGCGGACAATCGTAAAAAATTACCCCTGTATAGTTGGCTATCAACGGTCGCTAAGCCCATAATATACTACCAACCCAAACATAGTCCAAGCATTAATGGCTTACACCTATTGGTCGCTAATATTGTATAAAAGTGATTTGTTTCACATATTTTTTTACATCGACTTAAAATTTATTTTTAATTGATTTTTTATTTTTTATATAGAACAAGCATCACAAGAATCTATAGAGGGGGGTACGACGGGCGAGGGAATCCAAGACAAAGTATCAATCAATACTTGTATTAACATACTAAAATGTTTATTATTTGAATTGGTATTTTAGACAATTGAGAAAAAATTATTTATGTGCAATTGGCCAAATGGATTATTTAATTATTTTCGATTTGGAGGTTTTACTCTATGAGAAAAAATAACCCTACAGATACTTGACAATCAAGTTCAGTAAGGCGAATCTCAACTTGAGAGGTGAGATCAAGGAATTTTTAAAGATACCGAAATCAAAAAGTGATGTGGGATTTTTGTCTAGCTATCTCTCTTGTGCAAAATTTTAAAATCTTACTAAGGCTTTAAAAAAAAAGCACTTGTATTCAAAACATTTATAATTTTGGGTAAAGAAAATTGTTGTGTAAAAGACAAAATTGCAAAAAAATATCTATAAAATATTTGGAGTAGAGGTGGTATTGTTTTCATTGTTAAAAACACAATGTATTACAATGGGCACAAAGGGAAACCCTTTAGAAAATTTTCTGGTGGGGAAGAAATCCAATGAAGATTTTTTTTTCAAAGATATGTGGTTGATGACCAATTTGTACATAAACATATCACAGATAGTGTGTCAGGATTTAAGTTTTGTGGAGGGCATCCAAAAATTGTAGCAAACAAAAAATATATAACTATTAATTAATTCATAAAGGTTTTTACAATGATATTCATTTGTCTAGTCATATGGTCACACTTTTTTTATATGTTGAGATTACAAATTTAAAAGGAGGTAGTATTTATATCTTCACTATGATTGAGATGATATTATAGTTTTATAAGTTGTTTTTGAGTTGCGATTAAATAATTTTATGCATTATTTTTAATCACTTTTGGAATCTTATGTTGATTCTGAGTTGTTTATAAATCCTATTAGTAAGGCTCAGAAATTACTAGTTTTGGGAGTTGAAGGTTTTTTGTTTGCAATTTTTTGTATTGGTGAGAAAATACCTCGTAATATGGTTCCGAATTTTAGATCCATGGATACTGAATACTTTGAATGAGAGTTTAATGTAGACTTGATAAGAACTGCATCAAAAAAATTTGGCACTTCCTGATGGTCTTCATTTATGGATTCAACAATGGTGAAATACATGTTCATCAAAAAAATTAGTTGGCTGTGAGAAACCAACTTCAGGTTCATTTGGGGATGCCAAGAATGTAACTTGTAAAAAACACAAGCCAAGATATAGTAGACATTTATGGTAATGTCTATGGTGAAAAAAAATACACTTTTGATTGATGACTCGAGATTCTTGTCATATGAGGTCAAAGAAGAAATTAATCTCAAAATCCCAAACATACTGGAGATTTTATGGAAACTATAATAATGATTTGAAAATATAAACTAAATTATGTACATTTTTGAAACATGCAGGAGAGCACAAAAAAATGTGTAGATAATTGAAAACATTCAAATGTAAAATTGGTGTTTGAATCATATACTTTGCTTCCAAATAAAATAATATATTGTGGATTTTTATGGAGTAGAGAAACTTCCTTAAGGTTCTTAAATATTCATAGTGTGCAATCATTTTTTTCTATTCTTTTTTTGGAAAGAAAAACATTTCTCTCTAACTTGGGTGAGGAGACAATCATGGATTATAGGCCAATAAAAGGAGTTTTCCCAGATCTATATAGTTTAAACTTTGTTTTCACATATCGATGTTGGCTTCTCTTAAATAAAAAAAAAATTCCCCAGTTATGCATGGTTTAATCTTAATGATATTTTGAAATTGATAGGAACCTTATTAGGAAGCAATAAATAATCCTAATGGTCGTTAGATCGTATAAAACAGAAACATGTTATGCTAATGATTTTTAAATCCATGAAGGCTTACTTGAAATCATAAAATTATTTGTTACCACATCTTCATATGTTAATCTTATTGACAGTTTGAAAATGATAAAATCTTATTCCAAAGAAAAAATAAAGCCTAATGACCACTAACACGTATATAACTAAAACATTTTCTATTTATTGTTTTGCAAATCATTATGTTAAAGATTTTTTGTTTATTTTTTAGTGGTATATTTTCTATTTATTGGGGTGTCGTGGACCACTCCGATGACACCATGCATCACAAAAATGATGAAAATAATGTTTGAGTTACCAATCTGTTCGAGGACATGATGGATGTTGATCGACATGAGCTTTTCAAGTCGTTTGGACATATCACATGTGTCTACGTGGTCATGGATTAGAAGATGGGGGTTAGCAGGGGGTTTGGTTTTGTTAATTTCATCAACATAGAGGATCCATAGAGAGCTATAAATATTCTCAATGGTTATTTTTCTGAAAATCTTATTGTCATATTCGAATGGGCCACTCTTGTGGTATTTTTCTAGATGATTTGTATTCTACTTTTTAAACCCTTAAGACAATCTAAGATGTTGAAGTTATGTATTGCTTGATTCTTCCACTGAATTTGATGTAAATGATGATACAAAGGATTTGAGTTGGTTTCTTTGTTCTTCTAAAAAACATGTTCTCCTAAAAAACATGTTCTCCTAAGATTAAGTAAAATTGAGTAAAATTTTACATCCACTATATTGAAACAATAAATTTAAACAACTTTCTAAAATTAAATTGAAATAAATAATTATAGAAAAAATGAGTGCTACCTTATTACTTCCACATTCCATTTTGGTGCAAATTCAATCTTCAAATTTCACATTTACTGCAATAATTGTAGTTTCAGATAGTTATTTGTAAAAAATCAAAAAAGTAAAAATAAAAAAAACAATTACAAATCAAAATCAATAGAAAAACAAAAACAAAAAATCAAATAAAACTAAAAAAATTCAAACAAAACTGGAAATCAAAACTATTATATGTTTCTATTTCATAATAATTAATAAGCTAGTAAGATTAGATTATGTTCATTTTCGTTATATTTGAAAATTTCTATTTTTTATTTCTATTGTATTTTTCATGAATCTCAAAAATATTTAGTATATAATATAACATTTAATTTAGTAACTTTCTTAAATACTATGTATTAAATCTAAATTCCGTTTTTGTGTAAATTCCATACGTCATACATCGTCACTCTCAAACAAGATTATCCTCTTTTGATTATGTTCAACAGGTATCCACTTTAATGAACATGTTTGTTTAATTTTATTTGTAATAGTAATTTACTAGTTAAATTCACTTAAATCTAAATAGAATAGGAAGAGTCGACTGGACCGTAACCCTAAATTGTTTAAGATTTTTGGCAGAGAGAATATGGAGCCCTCAAACCCCTCAAACTATAAAAAAGTATTAACTCAAAAAACTTGACAAGAACTTTACACGAGCATAAGTATTCTTATTTTTATTTGTTGGATTTTACTGTGATAACCAGCGATTTGAGTGACTAAGGAGAATGAGACAACTGTCACATATTACACTCTTTACATGAATGAGTTATACATTTTACAACATAATGTTAATGAAATTTTAAAAATTTATAAAAGTTATTCCAAGGCAACAAATAGAGCCTAAAGACCGCTAGCAAGTATAGAAGAGAAATGTTATGTTTGTGGAGCCTGTTTTCATGTTAGAGTTTGTTACTCCTTCCATGTGTTACACTCGGATATTTTTATGGTGGTCCCGCTCGCTGATGAGCGGGTCAAGGGGGTCTAGGGGGGTGAATCCCCCGAAGCAAATTTTCATCGGTTGTTTATTAACCCATGGGTAATGGGTAACCGTTATGGGCTTTTTTGGGCCCATGGTTTTCCGGTACCCATTGTTTTGTAAAACTTCCTCTTCGTCTACCTATTGATGTACTTATAAATAGATGGACATACAATAGGATTTATATGAGTGTGTTTTGTGAAGGTGAATAGTGTGTGTGAATTCAAGTGCAAATTCGGGAGGGTTTGTTGAGCGTAGCTCCAAAAAAGATCTGATTATTGTAATGGTGAAGACTGTTGGCTTGTAATAAAATATGAGCAAGTGTTCTTGGTGGATGTAGTCCACATTGGGTGAACCACATTAAATATTGTCTTCGTGTTGTGCATATTTTATTTCTATAATTCTATTCATACTTCTTATTATTGCGATTCTGAGGAATTGTTCCACATTAGATATTATTGATTCCTAACAAGAAACATTGATGGCCTCCAAAAAACTGTATGTATAACACTTCTTTAATATAAGCTTCCATGATGCCATGTAATCTACTAAAGCCATACAAATTTTGGTAGAGAATAAACTCCCACGTCATCTCTTGCCTCCCCAAAATACTTTCTAAGAAAATCAGAGAACACTTTTTCTAGTAGAGGCTGAGGAAAGTCTTGGAAGGCATGTTTAGAGATAGACAAATTGTAGCTTGCATGCAAATCCACATAAATTTTGGGGTCAAAAATAGAGGGGCCTAATGTTTCCAATGTAAACTACTACATAAAAATGATAACAAACTAGAAGAATTTATGATTGTGCCACTTCTTGCCTGATAGTTGCACTCTTCTACTGGTCTATTTAGAATTAAAGAAGATAAAAATTTAAGGGAAATATGGGCTAAAATTGCTGACATTTGAAAGAAATTTGGTCCAAAAAGTTGTAGGTGGCATTTTGGGACACATATAAACTTCATTGTGCTTTGATTTATTTGTTATTAAGTATTGGTCAAAGGAACCATTTTGAAAAATGGTTGAGATGGTGGCACAAGCTTTGCAAGAGTTAAATGTATATTTCCATTAAAAAAACAAGACAATGACTCCAAAATATATACTTGCGTCATTTGTAATGTAGTGTGGGAAAAATTCTAAGACATACATCTTAGTATTGGTTACATAAGTATTTAAATTTCAAAACTGTATATATATTATTGCATAATGTTGGATTCTTGACATCAATAAAAATTGAAATATAAATAAAATATAGTTTATTTGTATATGCTCAAATTTGAAAATAAGAAAACAAAATGAGCTCCATAATTTAACAACAAAAAATTCATAAACTTTTAATTATTTATAGAAAAAATTGCATTCTCATTTTCAAACATTCAACCAGCTTCACTTAAGGAAAGTATTTTTATTGATGGACATATTTTATTTTTTCATCCACATATAAAACCTAATTGTGGATGACTAATACTATCAAATACTAGACTTGAAAGTATGTCACTTTTGGTAGTTTTGTAATTCTATCTACCTATGTCACAATCTATTTCTCAACATTTTTCATCTTACATGTATTTACAATATATTGATTTCAACATATATTTTTATATTCCTATCATCCTTTCACATGCACCTATGGATGCATTTGTTAGTAAAACAATTATAAATGTTATTCTAAGGGAAAAAATAGAGCCTAATAGATGCTAACAAGTATAAAATAGAAAAATGAATGGCCTCTAGTAGAGTATGATTGGGGGAGCTTAAAGAGGAGGATAATGAACACCTGGATTTTCATCAGCCACCACCGAAGATCATTGGGCTAGATGAAAATGGCATGAATAACTTCGTAGAATACAAGTTCAATGAGTACAAACAAAAGGTGGTTCACACCACTAGCATGCATATTCGTAAAGTTACCAAATTGTTCCTTAGTAAGCAAAATATCTAGTACCATGGGTGGTGTAAGCTCGACACTGCTCCTAACCAAGAACCCTCAGTTAAACCCCTCCCACTGGGATTCAAGGCCGATGATTCAAAAGATGGTGTAGATGCATTATCCATCTTGGCTAGCTCCAAGGGTGGTGTGATAGATTTAATTGATAACACCTTTCTGTATAATCTGTGTGACTATCTCTAGTAATGTGATTTTGTATAATGTCTGTGATTGTCTCTAGTAATGTAATTTTTTATAATGTGTGTTTATCAACAAGGGGTAGCCTTTAGTCATAATCAATCCATTTTTTTGGTGTTCCTCAGACTCCCTTATAGTTGTTGCTTTATTTTTTTGCCACTATTGGCCTAGTGTGCATGTGACTTTTGGACTTTCTCTCATACCGCCCGCTTCTTTCATTGAGAGAATATTGTATCATGTTTCATTTAATATAATATAATATCCTTTTCATTAAATAATATAGCCAATACATGTTAAAAAATTTATGACTCCATTCGTTTTTTATTGTGTAGACCTTCCTCACACGAGTCATGAGACTATTTAATTGTTGGGTTGTGCTTTCTCCTATAATCACTCGTTTTCTTATTTTTTTGTCTATTGTTTTCCCCTTCCCTCTAATGGCATCTACCTATGTTCCATTCATCCTCTTATACAATAACAAGAAGGAAATTAATTTCATCTCTACTGTGTCTAACAATCATCTTTGCAATGTCTTCCATATAGACTCCATAGATATTATGACTACGATTATGAATTCCTTGGGTGAGGATTATCTCTAGAGAGCTGGGAGAGATCGTGTAAACTCATAGATTGTGGGAATATTCATGTACAATTTCTTGGTGTTGTCTGTAGACAAAGTAGTGGTCATGACACTCACATTCCATTTCATTTACCTAGATCATCGTGTGGTTTTTGTTAAGCCTATGGCTAAAACATGCCTTCCTTTTCTCTTTGCAAAGTTGAATCCTTATCCATAACCTTATTGGATTGATATAAGGATTTTTGATGTCCCAAATCTTAAAATTTGGGTCCTACTTCAATTTTTTGACACTCTTCAAAGCATCTATCGATCAGAAGTGGCATCTATCTCCACCTTGCAATCCTTGGACCTAGTCACACTCGCAAAACCAACCCCACTCCTTCCTAATTGCATGGTGTACTTGAATTTTGTTTTTGGCATGTCATTTTCCTTTTTCAAGATGATTGCAATTCTTGGCTGGGTGGAACCATGGGGTTTCTCTATCATTCACTCTCTATTTTTTGTATTCACGGCTCTATGTTTTTTACAGGCCTGATTATTCGTATTACATGTTGTCCTCGTTATCATTCATACTCATTTTTATTTTTGTATATATCCTTTCATTGATAAAAACACAAGATGATTATAGGGTTTGGGACCCATCAACCCTCTAGTTCATAGCTCAGGTCAAAAGCATTTTACTATCTAAAAATAAAAATTATGTAATTTGTCCATAAGTTTATTTGACAGAAAGTTTCTGTATAATATTCCTGACTTTCTAAGTAATGTTTATTTGTATAATATGCATGATTATCTTTAGGAAATTTATAATACAGTAAAGGATGTAAATGATAATAGATATATTAATATATAAAAAAGTGTACATAACATTTTTATTTTTGGTGAATTCTTATTTGATTAATTTTAATTTACCTCGATAAGATACACTAGAATTAACTAGTGAGCATTGTAGACAACCATAATTATGCCCAAGCAATTTAAATACTTAAATTGTGTTAATTATCGTCTTTCTCGCAAGCACTCATTTTCCCTCATATCATCATTAATTAATTACACTAAGCTAATTAATTAAGTTTCCTATCCAACAAATACCCTAATTAACAACCTTGCATTAATAAATCACCCCTTCTACCTAGACTAATTAATTATTAATAATTAATTAGCTTTCCCTTCCATTTAACCAATAAATCAATATTTAATATATTTAATCCCCTTCTAATAGCCTAAATCGTACTAATATTCCTCTAATTATCTTTTATAAGCTTACATCTATCTATAAGTTAATCACCTTTGATTAATAAAAATAACCCCCAACTCCCATGACTTGCTAAACATGTATTAAACCCTTCTAAAGTAAGGTTACCTTTAATAAAGCAACCTTATCCATTCCTAATCATGTTTTACCTTTATCCCACATTCATGAGAATGTGTTGAATCCTTTATCCTTTGGGCTATATAAAGAGCCCTCCACCTACCATTTTACTTACACCTAAAACTTCTTAAGAGAGCTAATGCAAATCATATAGAAAAGAGACTAAGAGCTTGCCTTTTGTTTTCTTGAGAGGTCACCATTGTTAAGAGCTAAAGCTTCCTATTCTTGCATTATTTAAAGATCAAACAAAGCAATTTTTGATTTCCATTAGAGCTAAATAGGTCCTTTAATTCTTGTTGGTAATCTAGGAGAGTAGAAATTTTAAAATAGCATGCATAGTTTTGATCTCATGTTTTCAAAGTTATAATGTTAGTTTAGATCTTGCTTAGTTCTCTATCTTGATGGTGTTTATGCTTTGTTTTAGATAAATTATAGAACTATTTTAGGTGGTAGTTCTTGCTTCATTTGATTTAGCATTAAGAAAAGCATACATGCACACATTTGGAACACCCGGTGGGACTTACTCCATTGTCCTTTGCACTTAATTTCATGTTTTTGTAGTTAAGTTTCATTTTTGGTTACTAACCCTCTTTTACACATGTTCATCTGACTTGTTTTTCTTAACCTATTTTGTTGAATTTTCTTTTGTTGAGTCTTAATTTTAGGTATAAAGGAGGTGAAGTGCTGTCAAAATTTGAATTGATGGGAAAATTTCAAGATTTCTCCATGTTTTCATTTTTAGAACTTACTTTTTCAACATTCTACATGCTAGTTTTGTCAATTTCTTAAAAAAATTAAATTCTTGAGCCATGTAGGTTAGTGTTTGATAGTGTTGAGTCTTATATTTTCATATTAATGTGGTGGGTTTCTATCAAAATTTAATCTTGGTGAGAAAATTTCAATATTTCATCATGTTTTCATTTTTAGGGCTTACTTTTTCATCATTCTACATGCTAGTTTTGTCAATTTCTTGAAAATTTTAAATTCTTGAGCATGTATGTTAATGTTTGATAGCATTGAGTCTTTTATTCATATATTGATGTGATGGGTTGTTGTAAAAATTGAATATTTTTTGGAAAACTTTTCCCATTTTGTAAATTAAGAGACATTTTTTTTACATTTTTTGAGTGCATGTCAAGTGCATACCCGTGAACGTAAGAGCATATGCGTAACCCATCTTTTGAAGGCCATAAATTTTTCTCCTAAACTTGAAATGAATCCATTTTTTTTTGCGTTGGAAAGGTATTGAAGTTAAACATGTAATGAAAACATAAATTTGGGATTTATACTTACAGAAATTGTAGGTTTTTCAGTTAGTTTAAAACTAGTCATTTTCTAACATGTCTAATGTTTTGATGAATGTTGTATTTCCATGCTTTCGTAATTTATACCAAAGCATGCGTATGCTCTTATCTTGCACCTTTTGGTGATCTTGAGAATCAAAAAAAAAATCATCTATATCTTTTTAACATTGGGATTAAACTTGGAAATTTGATTATTCATTTTGCTTAAGGGAATGAACCTTTTATAAAGCATTTTTCAATGGTCCTTTGATTCGAAGTTTTCCATTTCTATATAGTTGGAATAAATTTTGTGTATTATCTTCTCTTTCACCTTAGGGTGATCTTGAGAATCAAAAGCAACTTTAATCTTCATTTTATAACATTTGGTAAATTGGAAACTTCATTTTTCTCTTTTGGTTTAATGGAATGAAGCTTTTACAAAGCATTTTTCAATAGTCCTTTGATTTGAAGTTTTCCATTTCTATATAGTTGGGATAAAGTTTGTGTATGCTCTTCTCTTGCACCTTAGGGTGATCTTGAGAATCAAAAACAACTTTAGTCTTCATTTTATAACATTTGGTAAATTGGAAGCTTCATCTTTCACTTTTGGTTTAGGGGAATGAACATTTAACAAGAATTTTTTATGGTTCATTGATTGAAAATATTTTCTTTACTTTTTAGTTGGATTATTTGTTGTGTATGCTCTTCTCTTGCATCCTTGGATGATCTTGAGAATCAAAAGAAAATCTTAATCCTATTTGAAATAATGATATTTTCTTGGAGAACTACTAACGCTCGAGTGTAGGACCTAAAAACACTTGTCAAAGAAAGGAGGAATTAAAAGAAAATCAAAAACTACTAATACAGTTGTTATACAGGTTGCCAAAAGGTGTTCAAGAAAACCACACCTAATTAAACAAGATAAAAAAAACAACATATTCAAAACACTATATTGCAAGTTTCAGAAAAGGGTACGTCCCTCTCCGCTCAACTAGAACATAACCCCTTTGGCATAACGCCTTAAGCTACAACAATGGGGGTGGTTCTAGGAACCCCAAAGTATTCCATGCAAGAGGGGACCTTGTGGATGAAACGGGAAGTGCTCTACACTACCTAATTGACTAGTGATTCCTTTGTGAGATAGTGTTATAGGTTGTCCATTGTGGCGAACCCAGTGACAGTACACGTAAATGCACTAGTTGCCTACTATTCTTGAAGGGGGTAAAGTAAAGCCGAGATACTCCCAAACTAGTCAGTGTGAATTTTTGGGTAAATCGTGCTCGCTCGTGGAAACTTTGTAACTCCTAGGGTGAGAGAACCACCTAGGAGAATTTACTTTGGCCAGGAGCCCACTTTGACCATTCTAAAACAGTGTTGATTTGTGAACCATATTTTCATTGAGAAACATGTGACGTGGTAATTTCACCTAGTTTTTACTTGCCTTAGGGTGAGGTGAAACTCTGCTGAAGTGAAGCCAACATTTTTTCATTTTTTTTATTTACTTCCTTCACATTCTTTTGAAACTTTGTTGATCAAAAGAAGGATGACTACCTTTGTGTTACCAATCGACTGTTTCAATCACTTTTATGTCCATTTATGCCCATCCATGTTTGCGGCTGGGTTAGTTAAATGTCTAAAGTGTGTGGAGGCATTTTTATGTCATTGGTGGCCATTGTGATCTTGATACCCATGTCAATATCATCATTGTAGTTAGGCGTGGTTCATCACTGCGGAATTCCTTAAAAGAGTTAGTTTATTTGTATCGTATTTCTACAATTTCGATATTTACGTCTTGTTTCTTGTAAACTCGACATAAATACCTATATTATACGGTTACCTTGCAAAAAATTTTAACTATTGCTAGCTATAATTTGAGATTTTTAGTTTGGTTCTATAATTACCTCAATTTCAAAGAGTGTTAGGTGTTACCATTTGTGCATCTTATATCAATAACACATCGATATCAATATTTCACTTTCTCACAAAGTGGGTTAACATATCTTGGTGATAATGTTGTGTCATTTGCGAATTCTAATTGGCACTTTTTGAGATATAGGTCTTAATCAAGTTTGAGCTCACTCATCGTATATCTTCATTGGGAGATCACATTAACTTCTTATTTTTTATTACATTTTGTTCATTACCTTGAACTTGGCATAAGTGAAAACATCTTGTTGATAATATTTGCATTGCATTTTCATATGGTGTATTTCCTTGTTGATTGGATTTGTGTTTCACACTTGCATGATTGTTCATTTTGATTATTCATTTAGAAAAATTATTTTCTAGGACAATCCCTCTCGATCTCATTGATATTGCATCATCACAATGTCTATTTTTCTTAGACCTTCTTCAGAAAATCATGCACGTATATCAATACTTACGAAATGTCTAGTTGGTTGTCCTTATTCTACCCAAATCGACATGCCACTTCCTTTCCTTTGAAGGATTTCCGTCACACTATCTAAATCTAGACATTTGTGCTTAAAACTGCACCAAAAATGAATGACTATCGTGCAGTTCCCCATACTTACAAAAATAAGGAACCTAGGTTTAGCAATTCAAATAAAAATATTCCCATCACAACTAAACCTCATTTGGTTCTTCGTGCTAGAGAGCCCATATGGGTAACTCGTTCCCCACCTTCATCTCATAATCGGTGGTATGATTTGGACACGTCTGATCCAAATTATTATTCGAGTTCCCCCTACTCTTCTTCTAATTCTAATATAAACATTTCCTCTTCTTCTGAGGATTCCAATCTAAATATTTCCTTTGACTCTTCTGAGGATTCAGATCCAAACTACTATTCGGATTCATCTAATTCGACTCCTAAGTCATCTAATGTGACTCCTAGGTCATGGTCCTCCCTTTCTTTGCAGGATCCTCTTCATCAATCATCTAATGCAACTCTCATGTCACGGTCCTCCATTTCTTTGAAGGACCCCTTTTATCAGTCACCCTAATGACGTCTTCTTCCTTTGAAGATACACGTGACTCCAAATCCCTCCAATCAGAAGTATAATATGATTCTTGAATCGCGGTCCTCTCTTTCTTCGCAGGACACTTATCATCATTCATCTAATGCGATGCTTGAATCATAGTCCTCCCCTTGTTTGCAGGATCTTCTTCATCAATCACCCCCACAGAATCTTCCTTCTGTGAAGATTCATGTGACTCAAAGTCCTTCAAGACAAACATTTGAATCAACCCATGCATCATAATCTATAGACTTTCAACTTAATCCTACTATTTTACATACGACATACCATTCTATAGGTAGTTCCACACCACCTTCTTCTACTCCTGAGAAATCTAGCTACATATATTCTTCGTCCCCCACATCATCTTCTTCTATCAATAATCATCAAACATCTTCTAAGCCTTCCACACCAAGTGAACCTATTTCTTCCAATAAACCCCTAGTGATCGATCAACAACTCATACCGATTGATATCTTTCAGAATGAAGAAACAATCATGGCATTTATAGGGGCATATGAAGATATTCCTTTAGTAGATTACAAAAAAGGATTCTCTTTAGACTTTGATGCATCTGCATATTGTGAGGAAAAGGTTGATTCCTTTGATCAAAAAATGGAGGAAGAGCCTCAGATCATGCAACTTGATCCTCCTCTTATTCTTCCATCTTCACATTCTTCATTATGTGATGAAACTCCTTGGTCTTACATAAATCCATGGCCCATCTTCTCATCACCCAATAACTCTTCGTATATCATAATTCCTCAATCAAAATCTCTTGTGGGGTCAATGCTTAGTAGCCCTTCATCTTCATCTAGGTGTGGGTCACCTTCTAGTAGCCCTCTCTCTTCTATTTGTGGGACATTTTTGAGTAGCCCACTATCTTTGATTATTGGGGCACGTCCAACTAGCCCCTTATCTTTTATGTATGGATCACCCCCAGGTAGTCCATCATCTTCTATCCTTGGGCCACATCCTGGTAGTCCATCATCTTGCATCTATGGGTCACATCCTAATAGCCCTTCTTCTTCTATTCTTGGGCCACATCCTAGTAGCCATTCATCTTCTATTTATGGGTCACGTCCTGGTAGCCCTTCTTCTTCTATTCTTGGGCCACATGCTAGTAGACTTTCACCTTCTATCTGTGGCTCACCTCCTGATATCCCATCCTCTTCAATTCTTGGACCGTATCCTTTTCATCTATCACATATTTCTTCTATCAATGGTTTTGGCAAGCCCACTACCATTTCTATCATTCCTATCATCAAACGTAAATGCTCACATTCTTCTCCTTCTCGAGGTCATAAAATTCAAGCGTCAGCTTATAAGAAACCCAAACAAGTTCATTATCAAGATCAAGTCAAAACTTCCAAGAGCTCAAAATCTCCCAAGAACTGGAACAATCTCAAAGTTGTAAATCAAGCGCAATTCAAGAATGCACATCAACATAACCATCAAGTATGGCACAAATTGCATAAACCTCTGGATAAGGAACTCAACCTCCCACATACAAAATCCATGTTTCAGGGTAAATCACAGTCCTTTGTTGAGTGTGAACTCACCATGATCATCGAGATTGGGGAAAACATGACTCTTGATAAAAAAACACACTTAGTCTCCCTTATCAAGGAAGTCGCAAACATCGTTGTTGGATCCTATCACATAGAGTTACTTTGTTAGTAACAACGGTTCAAAAAAAAAAGAAAATATCAAAAATCTAAAAATAAAAAACAATGCAAAAATACAAAAATACAAAAAAAAAAAAAAACAACAAAAATCAAAGGTATAAAGATCAAACATTACAATCAAGTGTTGCGTACACATGGATATTTATTTTTTCCCTTCCTTGCTATTCTTCTATAATTCTTCCTACCATTTTCATCCCTTCAGTGATATTTTGGTTAGCTTATTCGCACACATTTTTGTGACATTTATATCTATGGTATATGTTTTCCCCTGGTCTTTTATCACCTTGGTAAATTAAAGAACGACTAACCTCATGGAGATCCTATCACATTTAAACATCTAATAAATTTGTTGCGAAGAAATTTTGGACATATTTTTTGACACTAGCCAATGTCATCATCACACTCACTTCCACCTCCTTCCATCAAGCCATCAGTGGTTCTTAACCCCTTATAAAACAAGAGAGCTGAAATAAGTTTTCAGAAAGCAAAAGAATCAAAATCAATCAAAACTCAAAAGCTAAAATCTATAAAGAAAAAGAAAATTAATATATAACTCTCTCTTGGGGTATTTCCAATAATATCTATTAGGGCTATGGACGTCTGACTGGAAGTCGATAAATGTTGTGATTAGAATCAAATACATCTCCATCGGGGCTATGGATGCTTGGCTGGCAGCGGAGCAATGTACGACTATCCTTTCACCCTCCATTCACAAAATCACTTCTCAAAATAAATCATTCCTACACATTGGCTAGGGTCTCTTCACTTGTTGTTTATTAAATCTTCACTTCAAGAGGTAATAAAATCCACATGCACACACTATATCTCTATGAGTGAATAGCATTAGTATGTTATCAAGTGTCTTTTTTTGGACCTTGTTCAGACTCTTACTCTAGTCCATATCTCGTCTCACAATTTATGCCTTTGGCTAATCACTTCTTCATCGTGAGGCTTCTAACCTACATTCATATCATTCAGATCGTTCTTCTACTTTAGTCAAAACATCCATGTGTATAAGGTTACTTGTTTTCCATGTTTGCAGACACCTTTGTGCCCTTCCACAAAAATAATCTTCTCCTTTCTATCACGTGCTCTTAGGCCAACTTACGTTAGGGGCATCCTTGCTTCTTCCCATCATTTCATTGGTTTATGTTCATCATCATGTTGAACCTATCCATAATGGCCTTGGGTCCCGCTTCTACCTGTAAAGATTTTACCTTTGAATACTCCCACCTTATCGTTGGGACATTTTTGCATCTTCACCTTTCTAGTACACATGTGGCCTTATGCCCTTGTACATCTCATCTATCACTAGGGGCATCCATGCTTCCTCATCTTCCTGTACGTAGTTTCATAAAACATTTAAAATCAACCAAAACATTCAAATATGTTAGAGAAAAAATCCATCAAAAAACATTCAAATATGTTTTAGAAAACTTCTAAAAATTGAAAATCATCATACAAAAAATCACTCTTTGGTTCTCACTTGTTCATGTGTGTGACTTGTGGATCATCTTGATCTACCTCCATCAACAAAAGCAAGGATTCTTACTTCATCTATACTCCGGGGCACAACGAGTTTCCTGGTACTGTTTCATAGTGCACATTGCTTTTCCATCGGACCTAAGTGTCCTCTTTTATTCCCCTCACATGTATCGTTGCTTGGGGCACCATCACTAACCCTTGTCATTAATTTGCATAGGTCGTAACTGAAGCTCGATAATAAAAACATTATATTATGTTTCTCTATTAGTTTAGCATGTTTAATTTCTCGTATTTCATTACATTTTGTATGTTGCTTGGAGTTAGGCATATTTCACTTTTTCATATTGCATTGCATTTTGTATGTTGCATGGAGTTGGTGTTTTCAACAATGGATAATCGTTCGTAGTATGGATTTTCATGTCATTCTACCTTTGTCGTATGTTTATATTTTTCATAAGGATAGATGATGTAGCTCTTATGGTAATATGATGACACCAAAATTGTTCCAATACACAGTGGCTAGAGGCTAAGCTCTTCTCTCCCCTCCTCCATATGCATTCTACATCACTTTCCTCTCACCCCTATTCTTCCATCTTACCGGGGCATCTTGCCTCTTCACATTCTTCTATCTATCTCTCACCTTTTTCAATCGTCGATCATCTTCTTTCATCACCCCATCGACACTAGAGGGGGCATCTCTCACTTCTACTAATTTTTCTTCTACCTCTTCAAAATTCCACCTGTCTACTATCTTTTTAGTGGCGTCACTTACGCCACCCCAAAGAGGAGCAAATGTAGACACCCATAATTACGCCCAAGCAATTTAGATACTTAAATTGCGTTAATTATCATCTTTCTCAAAAATCAACGACATATCATCAAAAGCACTCATTTTCCCTCATATCATCATTAATTAATTACACTAAGCTAATTAATTAAGTTTCCTATCCAAAAAATACCCTAATTAATGACCTTCCTTTAATAAATCACCCCTTCTACCTAGACTAATTAATTATTATTAATTAATTAGCTTTCCCTTCCATTTAACCAATAAATCAATATTTAATTGATTTAATCCCCTTCTAATAGCCTAAATCGTACTAATATTCCTCTAATTATCTTCTATAAGCTTACATCTACCTATTAGTTAATCACCTTTGATTAATTAAAATACCCCCCCAACTCCCATGACTTGCTAAACATGTATTAAACCCTTCTAAAGTAAGGTTACCTTTAATAAAGCAACCTTATCCATTCCTAATCATGTTTTACCTTTATCCCACATTCATGAGAATGTGTTGAATCCTTTATCCTTTGGGCTATATAAAGATCCCTCCACCTACCGTTTTACTTACACCTAAAACTTCTTAAGAGAGCAAATGAAAAGCATATAGCAAAGAGACTAAGAGCTTGCATTTTTTTTTCTTGAGAGGTCACCATTGTTAAGAGCTAAAGCTTCCTATTCTTGCATTCTTTAAGGATAAAAAAAACAATTTTTGATTGCCATTGGAGCTAAATAGGTCCATTAATTCTTGTTGGTAATCTAGGAGAGTAGAGATATTAAAATAGCATGCATGGTTTTGATCTCATTTTTTCAAAGTTATAATGTTAGTTTAGATCTTGCTTAGTTCTCTATCTTTATTGTGTTTATGCTTTGTTTTAGCTAAATTGTAGAACTATTTTAGGTGGTAGTTCTTCCTTCATTTGATTTAGCATTAAGCAAAGTATACATGCACACAAGCGTTAAGTATTAACTCTCTTACTTTGATTTTTTAAGGTCATATTATCCTCTCAACTTCAAATTTTCCACTAAAAATATTGTTCACATCGTATTAAGGTATGTAAAGAATTTAAAAATTGGCAGGCACTTCAATAATCAGTGTGGTCATAGATATTGTGAAAACATTTTTCAATTTGCAATGAATTATTTTTTTGATTTGGGATTCCAGTGTGACTAATAGTATTACAATGAAATTCAAATTCTTCTTAAAATTATTTACCATAATTCTACCTTTAGAAAATTATTTTTAATTTATTTCATATCTATATTTAATTATGAAAATATATCCTCCTGACAACGGGAATAGGAGAATTTTCATTTTCATTTAAAGTTTCATGTGTATGAGGAAAATGTCCACAATGATTTCATGTCTCATCTTTTGAGGTATGTAAGGATGACAGAAGGTGATGTGGGGGGTTAATGATGAATGATGTCACACATTTAATACTATTAATGGGATGTTAATGTTATCATAATCCAAGTTTAGGGTATGTTTATGTTCTTGTAATGTGAGTGTCGTTGGTATTTATAACTATTAAGAAAAGGTTATTGTTCATGTAATGATAGCACCTTCAGGGTTTATAACTATTAAAAGGATGTCAATTCACATTTACTCCTCTCTAGGAATATGATATTTATGTTACTAATTAGTGTGTGGTATTGCAGTTGTGTGGTCAGGTCTATGTAGTATTGAACAATGATTTTTTCCTTGTGATATCTTGGTTGTTAATAGGAATATGGGGGAATATTTGGTTCACACTGATCCTTGGGATATCAATGATGTTAAATCTGAGGCTATGGAGGTTTTCGATCGAATGGGATTCTCCCGTTTCTTATATATTTTTGAGGGGTACAACAAGCAAATCAATAAGGATTTTGGATCATTGTGACAACCAGCAAGGAAATAGACTGGGGACAATGTGGTACTGTGCGGAGTAAAGATCGAATTATCAATCAACACAGTGGCTTATGTTGTGGGTATGCCCAAGGAAGGATGTGAAGTCTACAAACCCAAACAGGATTCAACTAATGAAATGAAGATATTTCTACGAGATAAGGAAAAACTCACCCCTCATTTTGGCTTTCTTAGGAATTGCTTACCTTCCTCATTCAACAAAGTGGCCCTTAACCTAATCCAAATATTCAATCTTGATGGACACCACAAATGTATCTATTCTTACCATCTTTCCATGCTCAATTTCCTCAGACATATTTCCTCTTTCTATGAAGTCTTTTATTTATTTACACTTAACATAAATTTTTTATCTCACATTTAGTTCAATATTACTTCAATGTAGACAAAATGTTAAAAGATGTTTAAACGCATGCCAAATTTAACAAAACGTTGTGGCTTTCATTATAACCATTGAATGAAAAGATAATATGTTCTTTATCATGTATAAATCATAAACATGTTCTATACATAACATGTCATAAATAATGCCTAGCGTCAGCTAGACCGTATAGCATAACATAAATAACATAGCATAAATAATGGCCATCAGACGTTATACCTTATAACATAGCATAAATAATGTCCATCAGACATTATCGCTTATAACATAGGATAAATATATCCCTTATAACATAACATATATAATTCCCGCAAGATGTTAGCCCATATAATGGATTCCAATATTTGATTTTCTGGATTCTAATATATGGGACTTTGGAGTACATATAATTCCAATATAGTTGATTTTGGATTCCGATATATGTGATTCTAGATTCCAATATATGAGATATTGGAATCCAATATGTGAAATTTTGGAGTGCAGATAATTCCAATATTTGACATTTTGAAATCCAAAAATAGTAATATTGGATTTCAATATTGGCTATATTTTTTAGCTATTGGGACTGCAATAAGTCCCATTTTAGTGAAATAAGTGTTTGTACTAACCATGAAGACCTCAAGCAGAATATTAGAAACCTATAACACATCACTATGACTATACTTGACCTCATGAAAACATTCAATCCACTCATAAGAGCTCATACCATGAATCTGCAAGCTATAACCATATCAAGACACCATAGATCCTCACTAAACTGTGTCACTACCAATCAACCTTCATGTTTGACCATTGAATAACACCACATGGAGACTCATAAAAAACAATGACACCCTTCTACACCAATGAAAACACAAAGACGCAATGGCGAACACCTCATATTGGCCACTGTAGTCCCTATAGGGTCTCCAAATCATGTAACTATGTCCATACTATCGAAAATAGATCTGTATGTGATAGTATTAAAACCACAACCCCTCGGCCCAACCCATCTAGCTGAGAAAGTCTCATGATGTGTGCAATCCACTTGAATATTGCTCAATGGCCTCGCGACAACTATACGCTCATAGGACCATACATGAAATAGTGTAGTAGCACTAATACGTCCACTGTGATCCTCCTGTGTAAATCTATACAGGTATCTATACAAGTGATCCAACACACAATGACTCCAAGTATACTGAGTTCCATGTTTCTCAATGCTCATAAAAAATCTCATGCATCATATATGACATGGATACACCGCCTTCATCCATAGTGACACAAGATGACGAAATAATTGTAATAAAATTCTGCAAACACGGAACACCTAATCTCACAATGTCATATAAGCCTCATTTTTCTATTTTCCACGCCATCAACAGCCCTAGAATTGTCTCTTTGATGTTTACTGCATTAAACATTGAATATTATGTTTCCTCCACTTTGTTACATGTTATACTTATAACATCCCGACTTAGTGTATATACAGTGTTGTAACGAAATTAATAACACTATGCTAAGTTATTGAATGTTTATTTGTTTCCATTATGAATTTTCATTTAAATAAGGTAGGTAATGAGGTAATAATTAGTAACAGAGACGCGCGCGCGTGTGTGTATCATTAAAAATATACACATGTATATGTATATATATTAATTTTTAGTTAATTAGATCATCGCTAATTATATATTTTGGATAATGTTTGTTGCATAGCTATTACATGACATTGTATAGGGATTTGGTAAGTTTAATTAAATTAAGATATTGGAAAAATTGAAGTGAATAACATGCAAAGGTTTACTTTTTTTGTATTTGGCAAGATACGACTTGACAGGAGCAGTGAATGAGGAAGTAAATATGGTTAGCTTCCTTCTAAACCATTAGCTTCCTTACGCAGCTAAATATGCATCAATTTGACTATTCACATTATTTGCATTACATTTGGCTTTTGAGAGCTCGTAATGGAGTTAGGAAATGAGTCTTTTGTGTAAATGTTGATTGGAGTGCATGAAAAATTTATGAAATATGTTTATCACCATTTAGGATGGAATTTTCGGTATTTAAATATGTTGTTACAATGTTTGATGGGTTTTGGAGACAATCAACTTGGTAGGTTTAAAAGATTTTTTTAGGTAAATACATATATATACATGCACCAGTTTATTTCTCACACTCCTTTATGTTATTATAATGAAATAAACAAATATATTTTTTGTTTTTGTAATTTTATTGTGAAATATGGTTTTAAAATGATGAATATGAGTGTATTAATCTTCTAATTTGTTATTAAACAATAAATACATTTTGGGTTTTGATTTTCTATATTATAATTGCAAAATAGAGAAGGAAAAAATTTAATGCATTTTGGACATGGTTTTACTATGAAATTAGGAACATGATTGCATTTGGGATATGGCTATTTAAAAAAATCTTTTAGAGTTTTGTTATCTTCTTCTTTTTAATACATCCTTATGGATTTGGATTGAGAAATCTAAGAAAATAATTTTTTATTTATTTTGATTTAATCATGATATAAGATTTGTAAACGACGCAGTAATAGTTGTGGAAAATATGAACAAACCTCTTTAACATTTTTAATTATTTCTTAGAGCTTCATTACTATTATTGAATAAATTTTTGGAAACTTTGTTATGAGAAATCTCGAATTATAAAGGGAATAATGGATCACGTTTTTGGGTTTTGAATGTTATATCATCATGCACTCTTGATATGGGTCTGATCAATACTAAAAGAATATTATATCTCACAAAGAGCTTGGTTGTATTTTTGGGTTTTCAACTTATCTTTGAGATTGAATCTTATCATTACTTTTATCTCTTAACGAGCATGAATTATGATGAAAGAACATCCTCCATGATGCTCATAGAGCATAAATAAGTTTTAATAAGCCTTGAAAAGAATGTATTTGTATTCTTAGAGTTTGAATTTGTTTCCCTGTAAATTATCATAGATGAATACTTCAAATTGTGATGTAAAATCTCTTTACCATACGTGAATACTTCAAAGAGTGAAATATTGATAACATACATGCATGCAAATTTCTTGTGAGTGTACTACATTGATAATAGGTTGAGAAAATTATGGAAGACTAGTGTGATCCTTATGGATTGTCTGTAAGCTAGAAAAATTGATTCCTAATTTAAAGCATGTATGGTTGAGAAAGTATAACCTAAAGATAGGAGTTATAATCCTAGATAAGATTTTCCACAGCTAAGTCAAGACCAATTTAATCTATTGAAGAGGACAAAGGTCGAATTCTCAAGGGAAGATATAGAGTAGTATGTTTTTTTATGAATGAATCAATGTGTTTCATAAGAGTTCAAGAAATTGTATAAATATTATGGTTTATGAGAGGTTTGCATATGAATGAAGTGGATTTTTGAGACCTCTAAGCCTAGTATATCTCTATTTCTCCTTCATATTTTATATCTTCAATGATTAATAATGTATGATGCATGATTTGGAGCTAACGAGATAGTTTGACATGTTTGAATGGGACTGTGCATGAGGGTATTGATAGGGAACTGAGCTAGAAACCATGGATATTCTTAAACCTCATTAAATTCTCTGACTGTCATGACAAAAAGGAGATGGTTAAGATTCTAAACCCATTCAAATTTATTGTGACTCTTGAAAGTGTGTTTCATGGTTTTTATAAGTCTTTATGTGGTCTCGGCCTGAAACTAGGGGAAGGTGTAAAAATGTTTCTAAATGATCAATTTGCATGAATTTTTCATGAAATCTATGCCCTAGCACGAGGAAAAATTATAAAAAATTTCAAGTTGAGCAAGCACGTTTGGTTCAATATCTTGATGACAGAATTTTTTTAAGTGCAAGGGAGCTATGACAGTGAACTAAGATAGAAAGTAAATGATGAAATATTGATAATTATTCATGTTCTGAAGCTTAAAAATGATTTGAATTATGTTTTAATGAATATTTAAGGTTCTTATAAGGTTTAAAGGTCACTTGTTAGCTCTTATTCTATGCCTAAGACAAGATTGCGTAACTTTGTTTAAACAAGTTCTTGACAAAGGAACCTAGGAAGGGTTATGAATGTATCAAGGTATGCAAATAGATATTTACTTCAGTGGTCAAGGTATTTTAACACAATCCTAATGAATGAATATTTCAAATAGCCAAACATGAGATCTATTATACTAAAGGAGGTAACCTACCCTACGAAAGTATTTGAGGATGAAATGTATAAAAACAATTGCATAGTGTGAATGATGGAAATATGAATTGTGAAATGTCTTGTAAGTGGATTGAATGTGGGTGACAGAGAAAATAAAAATTAAGTACAAGGTTGACCTGAACAGTGATATTCATCCATTAATTGATCTTAAGGGTTCAGTTTGTGTATAGAGCTTCCTAGTAGTTCTCTATTTTTATATGGCATCTCAAGAAGGTATATCCTTGAACATATAATAATAGTTCAAGGTATATATACTTTTATTTGATCATTCTACACAAAAATAAAGGATATTAAGAAGATTTTAGATCGTTATCAATAGAGAAAAACATTACATGATTACAAGGAAGAATATATGGATTGGATCTAAACAACTAAAAAAAAGTATCTTGTTAAATAAATTATAGATCAGGCCCAAAAATAGTTACCCTAAATGCCTTATAACATTAAATCAAGCATGCAAGTACATGATGTCCTATGATATATTCTACGAGTCTCAATAATACACACAATAATAGGAATGTGGGTTGTTGATGAGAAACATAACATGTAGAGATCAACTAGAAACAAGTATAACAAACTTTGAAAAACTTATAAACCATGAAAACTTATGATTTGAATGTGACCCTTTCCATTAGGATCAACTTACAAATAATAAGTACCATGGGTTTTAGTGTTAAACCATAACATTATTATTATATGATCAAGAGTTGTTGAGCTAAGGATATCACCATTTTGGTATCAGAGTAGGGATGGGAAGAAGTTTTTGAATTCATATTTTTTACTAATTATGGAATGTTGAATGGTACAATGCATATCATAGGTGAATGAGAAGATACTACAAGTAGTCAAGTAGAGTGGCTAAAAGGAGGATAGTGTGACAAAGAATAATCTCAAGAGTATATTAAGCTCAAGAAGAATTCAATAGAACAAGGTGAAATAGACTTGGGTGAAAAAATACCAAGAGATTAGGATAAAAAATACCTAGGTGAGGACGAAGAGGATCAATATACCATGGTGAAAAATGATTGGGTGAAGATCTAGTGTAATAAATTGAGAAGAGTGAAGGCCTTAGAAGAAGATATCTAATCTCATATGAAGAGATAAATGAGATAAGAGAGAATATTAAGGAGTTATAGTCCATGGTAGAGACCATGATATAATATGAAATAAATGCATTTGAATGGAAGATAAGAAAGAAGGTGAAGTGGCAACTTGAGCTATTGATTCAGAAGAAGAAGAGGAAAGAGTAGATTATCTTGGAGGAGAAAAGAAGAAAGGTACTTATAAGAGGATGATTAAGAATGAGTTTCCTTGTGAGGAAAATATATTTATCATTGCATAGAACATGAAGGAATAAGTTTATAAAAATGCAATTGAAAAAGAAAACATGGAGAATGAGAAAGTGTCTATGATGGAGGCACTCGTGAATATGTTTGAGTATCTTGTTTTGATTTCTAACTCTTTATTTAATTTTTTATATACAATGGATGAAATATGGTCTTGATAATATCATAAGCATGACCTTGAAATAGGAAAGAAATATGTCAAGGAAATGACTCGAGGAAAGATGAAGAAGATATGAAATATCTTGCAGTATCTCAAGAAGAAGACATTCACTTGGAAGCATTCAAAGAATAGGATAACATAAGCATCCATCTAGATAAGGAAGATATAGATGATGAATCTGAATTCTATGATGCATTGGGAGATGAAATAGAGAAATTACATCAAAAGGAAGAGCCTTAAGTGAAGAATTTTTTAACAAAGGTATGAGCATGCAGTATAATGATGAGAAGGTAAAGAAAAATTAATATTCTTATCATGCATATAACAAAGAAATTATAAAGAGACAATTCATACAAGAAAGTGCATAGAGACATGAGGTTCTCAGGATGAATTTAAATTCATAATCTTATATTTATAATGCCTTTAAGATGTCAAATGAATATGAAAAGGTTATAAAGGAGATGAAGGAGGTAAAAATAGGAAAATTGGCATATGATCATGGCTACATTTTTCCTAAATGACTTAAGAAATAAGATCCTCAGGTAATAACTCAAGTTTGGGTAGCTAAACATATAATAAATGATGTAGATACATCTCTATAAGATGCAGCTGATAGTGATGGTCATGAGAAGATGATAATGTCACAAAGAAACATATGGAAGAATATTGAAGCAAGCTCAAGCAAGTAGGAGAGTGAAGATGAAAAGATAAGAAAACACGAAGCATTCCATGAGCATAAAATCTATACAAGAGAAATGAAAGGTAAATAAGTTTTTTATGATGATTTAAGTAAAGACGATTTTGAATATACCTCTGATTTATCATCTCAATTCAGTTTAAGTGAAGATGAAATGTTGAAGAGCGTGCATATACTAACTTAAATGCAATTGGGTGAAGGATCTAGTTTGGAAAAAAAGGTTCATTGTCATGATCAAGTGATGGTAGAGGATGAAAGTGAATTTATTCAAGAGGATTCATACCTCTGTAATGAAACTCATAAGGAATTCTTGAGGCAAGAAGTGGTGTTAGATCATGTTCATGTAAAACAAATCCTATAAGAGGAAAATACAGACTTAGAGCCTATATATGATGAAGGAAATGATGAAATAGATGATATAACATTACATGAAGATATAAAAAGGATTTAGAAGCTATTAAATCCTCCTAAGAGGTTGCATACAATTTCAAATCAGAATAGGAACTTCATGGATCAGCTAGAGAGTGAGTTGAGACAAGTATAAGACAAGATAAAAAAGGCAAATTTGAATAAGGTTAATGAAGAAACACATAAAAATGAAGAGATAAAAAAGTATGAGGGCTCTTAAAGGATGCAAGGGGTAAAATTTTTTCATCTAATATTTCTTTTGATGTTGTTAATGAAGTTTTAAAATATATTGAGATGAATCATGTGCAAGATTCAATGAGAGAGCTCACAAACCAAGAAGAATAAGAAGAAACTGAAGATATAGAAAACATGGACATGGAGTTTTGAATCTAATAAAGATACAATGAGGAAGCTATACAAGAAGAGATAAAGGAGAAAGAAGATGAAGGAAGAAGACCATATCAATGAGACTCAAGCACTAGCATTGTCAAAAAGATCCTGGGACCCTAGCATATAAAGAAGAAATGAAGAATAAGGAAGATACTTCATTTGAAATAGAGCTCAAATATTTTCTGACCATGAGATTATGATGAGGGAGAATCCTATGTGATTCTTGGAGAGCATAAATAAGTTTGATTAAGACTAGAGAGGCATGCATTTGTATTCTTGGATTTTGAATGTGTTTCCCTCCAAATTAGCATAGTTGACTACTTCCAAATTTGTTTTAAAATCTCTTTATCATAAGAGTGAAAGTGTGAAAATATGTGTGCATGAAAATTTATTTTGTGTGTGTGACATTGATAAAAGGTTGCAAAAATCATGGAAGACTAGGGTGATCCATATGGATTGTCACAAAGCTAGAAAAATGAATTTCTAGATTCAAGCATGTATGGTTGAGAAAGTCTCACCTAAAGATAGGATTTCTAGTGCTAGATAAGATTCACCACAACTAATTCAAGAAAAATTCAGGATATTCAAGAAGAGAGAGGTCAAATTATCAAGGGAAGAGATAGAGTAGTAAGTTATTGGCATGAAGGAATCCATGTGTTGCACATGAGTGTAAAAAATTGTATGAAGACTATGTTGTATGACAGGTTTGAATATGAATGAAGTGGATTTTGGAAACCTATGAGCTTCATATATCTCTAATTATCCTTCATATTTTGTGTCTTAAATTATTAATAATGTATGATGCATGATTAGGAGCTAAAGATGTTTCTTGACATGTTTGAATGAGACAGTGCATGAGGGTATTGAAAGGGTAGAGAGATAAACCCTCCATATGCCTAAACCTCATTAAATTCCTTGAATTTAATAATGAAAAGGATAAGGCCAAGATTCTAAAATCATTTAAATTTATTGTGAGTCTTGAAAGTGCGTTTCATGGTATTTATAAGCCTTTATGTGGTCACAACCTGAAACTAGGTAAAGGTGTAAAAATGTTATTAACTGACCAATTTCCATGAATTTTTCATGAAATATACTCCCTAGTACTAGGAATAATTCTATAAAATTTCAAGTTGATAAATCACGTGTGGTTTGAGATCTTGATGATATAATTTTCTGAGTGTAGGGGAGCTATGACAGTGAAGTGAAATAGAATGTGAATGATGTAATTTTGATAATTATTCATGTTTTCAAGATTAAGAATTATCTAAATGATGTATTAAGAAATATTGAAGATGTTTATAAGGTTTCAAGGAGCTGTAGAATTTAATTTTGGTTAAAGGTCACTTGTGATCTCCTATTCTATGCCTAAGAAAAGATTGTCTAACTTTGTTTCTTCAAGTTCTTGACAAAGGAACCTAGGCAGGGTTATGTATGCATCAGGGTATGTAAAGAGATATTTAATTTAGTGCCTAAGGTCCTCTGACAAAGTCCTAATGAATTAATATTGAAAATAGCCTAGCCTAAGACCTATTGGAGTAAAGGAGGTAACCTACCCTATGAAAATATTGAAGTATGAATTGTATAAAAACTCTTGCATAATGTGAATGATGGAGATATGAATAGTGAAATAATGTCTAGCAAGTGGATTAAATACATGTGAAACATAAAACAAGGATTAAGGAAAAGGTGGACCTAAAAAATGATCTTCGTCCAATATATGATATTAAGGGGTTAGTTTGTGTATAAAGCTTTCTATTATTTCTCTATTTTTATATGGCATCTCAAGAAGGTATTTCCTTTAACATATAACAATAGGTCAAGTTATATGTTATTTACTTTTATCATTGTAGACAAAACTAAAGGAGATTAAGAAGATTTTGGATCCTTATCAATAGAGAAAAACATTGCATGAATACAAGGAAGAATATATGGATCGGATCTAAGAAACTCAAACACAAGTATCTTGTTAAAGAACATATATATCAAGCCCAAAATAGTGACCCTAAATCCCTTATTACATTGAATCAAGAATGAAAGTAGATGATTTCTTATGATATAGGCTATGAGGCTCAAGAATACACACAATAATAGCAATATGGGTTGTTGATGAGAAAAATATCATGTAGAGATCATCTACAAAATAGTATACAGAACTTCTAAAAACTTGCAAACCATGCAAGCATATGATTCCAATGTGACCATTTCCATTACGATCAAGCTAAAAATAAGGACTATCAGTTTTAGTGTGAAACCATATCATGATTGTTCTATGATCAATATTTTCTAAGCTAAGTATGACACTAGTTGTTATAACCTATCTATGAATATGTGTTGCTTCTCATTCGTCTAATGAAATCTAGACAAGGTATAAAAAACACTATGGTTTAATTATTAAGAAATAATGTCATTCTTCTCCCTATGTATACAATATTGGATTCGGAATACTAAGTGTAAACTAGAAAAGGATTCACTAGTTTAGTTTATCTTATAAATCTCATAATAGAAACAATTGGTTTGTCATCATTAGTGAATATAGAAAATGGGAAATGAGTGTATTACAACTCTGTCATTAGAAATTTTTTCATACCTTATTAAATATCATTTTGAAACCGAGTTTTATGATTTGAGAATCTAACTAATGATATAGATTTATTAATATTCCTTAAGCACTGATTTTTTATTCATTTTTACTGATATTTGTAGAAATGAAATCACACACTTGGGTACATTTATATGTCCTAAAATCATACTTGCATTCATATGATTGTTAAGTGAGAAAACTAGTAATTGACAACTATCTTTGGCTTATTTTCCTTGTTTCATGTCATGTTTCTAGTTGTTTACATCCAAGAGCCTATTCATAGCTTTACTTGTTTATATTTTATGGCTTTCGACACCAATGCTTAGGTTCCCTCATCCCCTCTAGGAACCTCTGACCCTTTCCTATATTTCTCACTTGTTTTGGGTCTCTTTTATCTTTTGGGCATCTTATTTTCTTATGAGTTAGAATTCCAACTGTCAATTATAAAATTCAACCAAGGGAATCAAATAAATACAAATCTATGTGACAAAAATAAGGTACCGAGCTTTAAGAATCTATTATCATCACCTAAGCTTACATCCAAAGGCATTTAAGAGCATAAAAGGCATCCATTTAACATCCATTCAAGGGATAAGGGGTTACATTTTCTTCCTACACTGCATTGGAGGGGGAAGCTCATTATTCCATCCACAAATGTATTTACATTGATAAATCTAGTTATTTCTTATTTTTTTAAGTGAATTTTCACAAGGGATTCCTAAGGCATGATTATTTCACACACGCACAAGAACTACATGGATTTTGAGATGTATTGCAGCGCTCGGTTGAAGCTCACTCGATTGGGTGATCATACGGTTCATTCTGAATCCTCATATTACATCTTTCAGTTTTGGTATTTGATGGAGTTTGAGGGTTTTATAGGTGAACATGTTTTTTTCAGGTTATAGGTACATTATTTAAACAAGGTATGACATATAGGATACCAATAATAAATGCTAGTAACACTTGTTCAACACCATCACAAATCATATTCTGACCACTTTCATAGTCATGGGCACCCATAAGAAGGATTTGGCACCTAGGCACCACTGACCCAGTCCAGGTGCCTTGGTCTGACCTTATCCGATAGCTCCAGATTTTACAATGCACGGTTATGATGATCTATCCTTCCTATTCATTAGTTTTCCTAGTCTACATCACTTCTAGATAACACATAAATTAGTTAAATAATTTCATACCTCTCTTGCACTTAGGGTTTCGTATTTTATTAGCTTATTACTTATGTAAAATCTGTATTCTAGAATTTATTTATCATATGTGACTATACAATTAGGGTTTAGCATTAAATTTATTTTTTAAAAAACATTTGGTGAGCCTAACTTCAAATACACTTAGATCCTTATTTTTCTTCTCTCATGGCTCCTAAAAATTCTATAATCTCCTTGTGTAACTTGCTTCAAATGTACCCACCTTGAAAATATGTTCTTAAAAAATCCCTAGACAATATGTATTTTCCTCACAATACATGACCCACTCAAGTAAATTCCATTTTTGATCATGTATCTTATAACCCTATTCCTCCTAATCCTCCATCTAATCAACCCATTTGAGATTACATTCAATATTTACACTTTTATTTCAATATAAAGTTCAAGTTATGGAATCCACAATTACGTCTCTCAATTCTAAAATCCAAGATCTGAAGGATGCTTCTCAAGCCCATGCTTCTTCTTCTTCTACATATCATCCTTATTCTATGTCTTCTACTTGTGCTCGTATCAGTGAACCTCAATTCTTACCATTCCCCACATCTCTCAATGTTGATTCAAATGCTAAGAAACAAGATATTCTTCCTCAACCCCTCACTCATCAATTGATCTAATTTCCATCTACTCATCACTATCCTCCTTATCCACTTGCACAATATCAAGGTCATTCATATTGTAATTATCATCAAATTAATAGACATAATGACAATGATTGCTATGATTTAAAACAAACAAATGGCCACATTAAGCATTATGGTCTCATTTTATTTTCTACACAAAAGGCTACATGTTCATCTCCAGTTGCTACATCCCATGAGGTTCCTAAATTTGATTCATATATGTCTAATGAGCATCATACCATCACTTGTAATGTTCCTTCTTCAATGACTCAAGTGGTACCTATAAAACCAACTCCAACTAAATAATCACCTCTCAAGGTCCACCCTCTATCAGCCCCTCCTACTAAGTCTTCTACAAAAAATTTACCAACTCCAACTAAGAAAAATCCTCTAAAAATGGTCCAAACCATCCTCTTCTCAAGTCTTCTATAACTTTATCAATCCCACATAAGCTACCACCATTCAAGATCCCTCCTTATCCTCCACTTCCACCTCCAATTAATTTTATCAAACAAAATCTTTCTTATATTAATGGCCAAGACCCATTTCAAAATTTTCTACCATAGCAAGGTCCTTCTCACATCTCCACATAGATCTTTGCCACCTGCATAGTTGGGGAGAATCATATATTCTCTCCCCTTATATTGTTATCAAATATTTATATCATCTTATGCACTTGACGCTCCACGCTTAAATGTTTAATATTTCCTAATCATCATTAAAAACCCTTTGATACAAAACTTGTATCATCATTACCCTATGACACACTCTCATGCTAAGCTTTACACTTTACTGTTGAAGGAATACTACATCCATGAACCTACCACACTACACATTTTACGCTCCATGCTTCAGGATACATCCTTCTAGGACTCTATTTCTCACATATCAGACTACCCTATGACGCACTATAGTTCCATGGTTCATACTTGACTGCTGAGAGTGTAAATATTAAATGAACCTTACCTTTTCAACATTTGACACTCTTCATTTCATGATCTATCTTGCTAGCATATATTTTCAAACCATTTCCCAATGGCACACTCTTATTATATAATTCATTCTTGATTTTTGAGGGATATTTTATAAATGAATTGCATATCATGCTCATCCACATATTCTAGGGGGCATGCTACTCCTAGCACATTCACATCACATATAATTCCATCCCACTCATTCATAGCATACTGCATATCTTAGTTTCGCATACTCTTTCTTATTTACCCAAGTTACATGTACACTTTGTTTCCCATGTCAGACAAATACTTTGTATGTCATTATTTTTATCATATACACATGGTCATTCACTTGTTCTTTAGTTGTGAATGTAGACTTCCTACATATATTTACACATAGTAATGATGTTTGACATTGTACCTTTTACCAGTCCCATTAAGGCTTCTAAGGGCATCCACTTTCTCACACACTACATATGATATTGCTTAATTTTGTATTACTTCCTATTCTTACTAGCACATTACTTTATATTGATACATACATGATTTGACATACTCTTTATCTTTCTAACATGCTAATAGGTGCTTCATGTGCATCATTTTCTTTACAATACTATGTACCACCATGGTTTTATGTCATAATTTGTTTGACATTATCTTCTCTTTTATGATTTTTTTAACGAGATATGCCCTTTGTCTTGTATGCACACTATATGATTTTTGACGCTTCCACCCTGACTATTTTGTGACATTGTGAGAGATGTCACATGTTTTGAACTTACTTTTTTCGTTCCACCTCATATGCACAATTTCTTGTTACACTTATTTTCTAATTTTTCTACTAACAAATGTTTGTAACCATATTTTTTACATGTGACTTGGTTTCTGCCATGCACATTCCCTCCCCCTATAGGGATATAGTTCATATTAACATTAGGTCCTCTCCTTCGCGCCACACTCTCCTAGTGACATCGCATATACCCTAAACAAGAGGGATGTACCTTCGATGAATTAATCCTCCAATACAACATATCAGAGCTAAAATACCGTATAATTAACTATAGGAAAAGAACACAATACAGTTACAAAAATGGAATAGAATCTAACTTGGGTCCTTAATTCGGAAAAAAATCCAACACCTAGATACAGACTCTAGCGCTTGGATGCTCCTTACATCTTATGGGTGCCTATGCCATGGGGAAAATACAACTACTTTCCTCTATCAAAAAGGTCCAAAACACTTCAAAAATTAGTTTCCTAGTGCATGCACAATCCTCCAACAAGAAGAATGCATTCTTTCTCTATTTACATATGGAAAAAATAAGGAACTAATATAGTATAACTTGGAACAAAAAAATATCACACCATCTAAAATGGTGTATAATAAGGAAACATTCATAGAAGGACCATAACACTAGACCTCTCCTCAACACTCTTCTCTCGTGGCGTGAGATCACCCAAAAAATTTGCACTTGGTATGAGATCACAAAAAACACTCATTCTTTGCATGAGATTGCCAAAAAAAAACACTCTTGGCATGGGATCTCCCAAAAAACTTACTCTACATATCATTTTCATGACTTATTTTTATCCTTTTTCATGCATTTTCATCAGGTGCACACTTTCCTTTTACTACTTTTACACATTTACATACTTTTGCAAGAGTTTTCATAATACATGTCTTTCACTACTCTTTATCTCTTACTTTTTAGGTTTATCCTTAATATACAATAAGAAGAATCACTACATCAAGAAAAATATCAAATAAAATAACAAGTACAACACAATACGCTTCACCCCTAGGGTCACTTCCACTTTCTTGGTTTCCACACTTCATTTTATTGAATTCACGTTTTCACTTGTCTATTCGGAAGGTTATCACCATTGAAATCTACATGTTTATTAGGTGTGCATCTCTAATCTAATCTATGTTATCAAGTATTCACTCAACAACATAAAGCGGGGGAAAAATTAGATACAAAATCATGCACTTGGGTACATTTCTATGTCTTAAAAGAATACTTGCATTCATATGATTCTTAAGTGAGAAAACTAGTAATTGATAGTTATCTTTTCCCTATTTTCTTTGTTTCTTATCTTCTTTCTGGTCTTTTACACCCTACAACCCAATCATAGATTTAATTTTCTATAGTTTATGGCTTCAAACACAAAATATCAACTAAGATGCGAGTTTCCTCGTCCCCTCTAGACACCCCTGACCCTTTCTATCTTTCTCCCTTCTTTTAGGTCTCTTTGATATTTTGGAGATCTTATTTTCTTATGGGTTAGACTTCCAATTGTAAATTATGAAATTTAACCAAGGGAATCAAATAAATAAAAAATTGTGTGACCAAAATAAGGGTCCAATCTCTAAGCATATATTACCATCACCTAAGCTTGCATCCAAACACATATAAGAGCATCAAAGACATCCATCTAGCATCCATTATAGGAACAAGGGGATGCATTTTCTGCATACATTGCATAGGAAGGGGAAGTTCATTATTTCATGCATAAATCTTTTTACATTGATATATCTAGCTATTGCTCGCTATAAAGTGAATTTACACAAGGGATTCCTAGGGCACGATTCTTTTAAACATGCACAAGACCTATATGGATTCTGAGATATAGTATAGTTGGTGGTATAAATTAACTTGCAACAATTAATATGTTGTTCACTAATTCACATTCATTTAATAATCAAATCAAGGGACGTGAAATTTCAATAATGCTAGTGGTTTATGAATAGTTAAAGAGTATTTAGGAGTTATGGAAAGAAATAATTATCACTACAATACTTGAAATAACAATGCTTGGAATAAAAACTCAAAAATAAAAGAAAATGGCTTATAAACACTATGTCTAAAGAAAATCTTATAAATTTAGAATGCAGATAAAGAGTTAAATTTCTTTCTAGTCTACTCATGCAACAAAAATGAGAAACAAAACTATGGAGTTTAGAATACCACAAGTGGGCTCTTCCTTGGGTTTTAATCCCTCCTAAGGCATATAACTAAAAGCTACTAAATAGAACTCTGATTATCTATTGAATTGGCATGAATGTTACATCTAGGAAGAAAGTTTTTTTTTTTATCTGTGAATATCCTATTCTTTAATTCCACTACTCTCTATATTCTTCCTCTAGATATCTTTTCAGCATTAATCCTTTTTCTTTTATACTCCTCAATTATAGAAAAAGATTAAAAGAAGAGTTCAACTAGGATTTCAAACAGACTAAGTAAAAGATCTTCAATGGAACAAGTGGAAGATCTCAAACAGAACAAGATATTTTTATTATTATTAGTACACAGTTTTGAAGGGACTATACCCTGTTACAAAAAGGGCTCAACAACCAAATAGAGCTATATTAGAACTAAAAAAGAGGATCGAAATCTAAATAAAACAATATGTCCAATAGTAACCAAAAGATAGTTACAAGAAAGAAACAAAATAGAATAGAGACTACAACAACACAACAAAAAAGAAGCATAGAAACAACAAAAAGACCAAAAAAGAGAAGTGATTAAAATGATGCCCTCTAGCCCAGGAAGATTACTTCTTGGAATCTCTTTTGATCCTGAATTGGATTGTTTGTAGTGAAGTGAACAACACGAAAGTGGTGATGTGCGTTGGGTCAGTTGTGTTTAACTTTGAGATGGTCTGACTTCTCTCTTTTTCATTCCCCCAAATAGTGTCAGGGATCCTACTAAGCATGGTAATGATACCAACATGCTGCTTTAAGAAGTCACTAATGGTATTGAAAATAGCCATGTTGTGATCATGCCTATCTTTTGCTCTCCCCAATCTATTGTCCAGAGAGTTCAATTTATTGTAAATGTTAGCAATCTGATCCTTTCTAATGTCATTATCATCACAAATTTTTCTTTTGAACAAAACAATATATTAAACACATGCAATAGAAATATTTAATATGTGTCTAGATATCAAACATATAAATCAAGTAATTGAAAATTTCCTTTAATCACATGTTAACTAATCAATTAGTTCTTTAGTGAGTTACAATGAATAATCAGTTGTATTGTTAATTTATCTCCCATTTCTCCATGTTCTGATTGTAACTACTCATTAAATGACACGTACATACTTTGAGTGTCATTCTTCATGTTGTAATATATCTTCATAGTGTGGTTTATTTTCTATAGGTGATCCCATTTAGCTATGGAAGGGTTATTGTAGATAGGTCCTTTGTTGCATACGAGTTTCTATATATAAAAATTTTCTTAAAAATAAGAGTGGCATCAAACATATCATCATACGATTGACTTATTTCAACCATAAGAATAAACACATACTCAAAATAACACAAAATAAAATATAACTAGTATAACTATATTAATTAGTATTTATGTCATAAGTTCAAGTTATGATAATAACGTTTAACAGTAACTGGGAAATATAAGGACATAGCTATAATGACTTGAAAAAAGTATATAGGATGAGTTGTTTATGAAGGGGATTTACACAACTCATCACACCCATAGGCTTTATTTCTTAAATTTGCTCATTTAAGTGGTTTAATTTCTTGTTGCTAAAAATAACGTTAATGCTTGAAATCAACTGGGGTCTCTATTCCTTCTGGTTATGAGAAGAAGTAACCACCATTTAGCAGGAACATATGCCTAACTCCGTTATGTATCATTTCATTCCGTGGTCTGTCACTGGTCTATGGTGGTATAGGGAAGTGGAATATTAGGGGGTGATAACCAATTTCAAGCTAGGTATCTACGCAATTGGTAGAAATGTCAATGTATGTATTCACTCTTTTAAGAGTTTGCATTATATTAGGGTAAGAGTGTATACCTTTATATCTTAGTGTAGGATACATCTCATTCTAGCACATTATCCATTTCTGAACCAACTTAAATCCCTTGTCCCCTAATAATTTCCTTGACTTCATTATGTGTTACTTTCCTCATTTTCCACACTCTCCTTTTAATCTCCTTCTTCTTCATATACTTTGCATACTATTCTACAACTTCTTCAATATTTATAGCTTCAACCCTGACCATCATTAGTTGTACCTTCTCTAAATTCTAGTATTCCTCCATTTTTATTTCTCTATCCAACTCGTTCACAAAATAAGAACAAAGTGCTTTGACTTGAACATATCCAATGTATATCAAAATTGATACAAGCAAGTTTGAGTTGTAACATTGTTTCCTTAAATAAAATAGCATAAACATTAGATGGAGGCCTGCATTTAAATATCTCATGGGCCACCTGGACTGTGTCTTTTTACTTTTTCTTTAGCATTTCTATCTCTTTGTCCTTTTCCTTTAGTTCTTCTTCATGTTTGGAGATAAGGTCTTATTTTTCCTTTTTCCATTTCCCTTTTATCTTATCAACATAGATCTCAAATTGTGACATCAGATAATCAATATTTGGTAGCATAGTTTGTGTGTCCATCTCCTTATAAAGTTGTTTTACATGTTCTCTTACAATTTCCTTAATAATAATTTTGGGGTTATCTTGTGCTGCATCCATCTAGTGTACATTGACATGTGGTGTTTGTTCCAACACTTTCTTAATTACATATTCTTCAACTACATGAATGTTCTCATGTTCATGTTCCACTTCTAAAAACATATTCCATTGCTCAATTCCATGAATGTGGTTCTCAACGACCTACTCAATAACTTATAGAACTTTTTCATGTTCAATCTCTTCTTTATGTGATTTAATGCTTGACAATGTCTAGTTTTGTTCATTTTCAATATCTTCTCAAACTTATACTTATTTTTCTTCCTCATGACCTTTTTTGTATGAATAGTCTCCTCATCATGAGATTCTTAGTCAGCTGCCTTTCCAATATTGTCTCCATTCTTCTGTTCATGATGTTTCATTGGATAAAATTCCTCTTCATTATGAGTTTCCTCTGCATGCTCCTCCATGGATTGTTCAAGTTTATCCTTCTCAGGAATTGGTGCATCAACATCTCCCTATTATGTTTCGATTGGTTGAGGCTTGAATATTTCTTCGGTAGTCTCCACATCCATATCTAGTGATATGGGATTTGTTTTTTTAATATAGAGGTCCTTGGAATTTTTGTTTTGAGCCTATGAGAGTTCTTTGGTGGTTTAGGAGTGGAGTTGGATGAATTATACTTATCTTTGGAGGTGGAGGATTCAGAAGTGGAGAACTCTAGGATGGTTTCAGTAATAAAAATTCTCTTAGGGGAGATAGCTATAGGGTTTTTCTCAGTAGATGGAAAATTCTTAGAAGTAAGGGGTTATTTAGCCTGGGAGGTTGATGTTGTAGGCTCATTTACATGTGTAGAAGAGATATTATTGTTGTTTCTGTTGTTTCTCCTACTTCCCAAGAAATAATCTATAATTTTGTCCCTTACAAAATATTCCCACCTTATCTCAGGATAATCCCTCTACAGGGTATATTTTACTATCAAGGTGATGAGGCAATGGTGTGACAATAAAAACCTTCCCCTTTGTGCTTCTTTACTCATTATCCTTAATATATCATCCAAAACATTCAATGCATTCACTTTCCTCTTATTCTTTAGGTGATTTAAAAAATTTCAGTGAACTATATTCAACCTAAAATATATTCCCTCACAGGTAAAATACTTAATTACATTATTTTCAACATCATCCCATAAACATTTAATGGAAGTTATTTGTGTACCTTTCATGTTTGAGATGAATTGGTCATCAACATTTGAAAATTCTCTTTTGGATGCTTCTGGGTTATCCTTCTCTAGAAACAGTTCTCCCTAGGTAGGTAGGCCAGTTACTTATGTCAATATGTCATCACTAATTTTGATTAATAAACCCTTCACTTTTTCCTCCCCATCATGAAATGTGTTGACAAATTGTTCAACTGTTAGTTCATTAAAACGATGAAATTGGTTGATGTAGTCTAGCCATCCATTATCTTGAAAATAATGTAGAATTTGAGGGTGACTAAGAAATTGAGAATGATTAGTGGGTTCATGTCATATCAAATCTCCTCCCATGGTGATTGTGAAGTGTGCTCTGGTTTCTATCCGTAACAACAAAACTATGCCTTGAAAGAATGATGCATAATTCAGTTATATTGATTGTTCTTGATTTTTTTTTACTTTGAGATCAAAAGGACACACAACATAGTTACGGGAGAGATCATTAACTGATGAGACAATGTGAATCATTAAAATTGAATTAATTTGACAATATGAGATTATTTGGAGGGACGCCTCATAGCATGAAAGGTGAGTGAGTTTTAAATGCACTAAATACATGATGAATTTGCATAAATAATAATTAATTATAATCATTCTAATTATACTTTAATAAAGTGATAGTTGAGTGCACTTATCTGGATCTTAGTTTTCATTTATTATTGTGCATTCTTATTTGTATTTCCGCTTTGGTTACATGCAACCTTGATATAACTTTACAGATGTTGATATGATGCTACAAACTTGTGTCGAAATGATATTAGTTGATCCTTACTAAAACCAAATAACTCCTAGAGAGGCAATTTCTATCTGTTGGGGTGTCAGTTGTCTCTTTTGCATCAATCAGACATGCATATATCCTTTATCTTTTTTCATGCAATCATGAGTTAAGCCAAACAAAAAACATAAAATAGGGGTTTTTTAATGTTGCTATAACTGGAACCTTCAGCAATTGTATTCTCTCGTTGTGATGGAGATCATGTACTCCTGTAATCACCTTACATCAAACCCCATTAAAAAACTACAAGAAATGAAATGTGTTAGCAAACTGTTGTTGATCACTAGAAGGGCTGATCACAACACTTTTATTTGAACTTGGAATATTTAGAAATATGAATGCACCAAGGCCACTGAAATATCTCAATCCTCTAAAATATTAGAACATGAGCCAACATGCTCAACCCCTGATGTTAAATCTAACATCCTTATGTCAATCCTTCTTAGACCTTTTTTGAACTGATGCATGAATGTATTTCTATCACTTGGATTCTTATACAACCTCAACATGTGACCATTAACCAATAACATGAATATCATAGGATCTATGGTGGTGAGTTTTATATCCCTGTTTAGGAAATATCTTCTCAATCTCATATGGACCTATCCAACTGTTATCCAAAATTCACCCCTCAGGGTAATTTTGATAACATGCATTAAATTCTCAAGTCCCAGGAAAATAGATTGACTCAGGGCAAAAAATCACGTTTCTAGGGTCCCCTCAGTTTTTTTCTAACTCCCCTGTCCAAGAAGAAAAGAGCAAGATCTGAGAAAAGGTGAAAAATTTGTAGAAGACAAGCTTGGGCCAGGAAAAATCATGAAAAATGGCTAGGTCCTAGTCCTCGCAACAGTCGGGACATGACGGACATCTGGGCGTGAATCGGCCGAAAGGCCGCCAGGCAGTCTGCAGAGCAGAGGGACATCTGGGCCGTCAGGATGTGCGGGACGCGAAAAGCCGGTTTGGCTGGAGGAGAAGAAAATTGACTAACTGCTGAGCGGCATAGTTGGGACATTTGGGCCGTGAGGACGTAAAGAACGCGAACCACCCAGATTGGCCAAAAAGGAGAACTTTTGCACTAAGCAGTTCGGGACATCTAGGACAGAGGGACACGAAAGACACAGATAGCTGAGAAAGACAAGAGCCAATCAGATCATGCCATGTGTCATCAGCAAAAAAGGGACAGGGAAGCCCATTTTAGGCGGATCGGAAGTTTTTGTCCCAGACATCACTAGGACAGCCGGGCCAAAGGGACGCGAGGGACGCGAAAAGCCGGTAGACCATGAGACCAATCAAATCACGACACGTGTCCTAAGGAGAAAGAAGAGTGTGGAGCTTGGGGAGGAGTTAGAAAATTGGGCCAAGTTTCAGCCAAAAATCTAAAAGTAAAGGAATACCCCGCACCCCTATCCTCCAATCAATGCATGCCACGTGTCCCTAGTGGCGGGAGCGTGGGAGGAAAGTGGAAAATGTTCCAAAAATCATCAAGAAAGTCAAAATTTTCAAGGAAAACCCATGGGTGAGCAGAGGAGAGAGAGTTACGCATCCAATCAGTGCTTGACATGTGTCGTCCAGGTGGCAGAATGCGGGAAAGATTTTCAAAACACATTTTTGCCTGTTTTGTGCCCTAAATCTTCAGATCTCCATATCTTTCGATCCAGAGCTCGGATTTGCATGTTTTTTATATCAACGGAAAGATTATGAAATTCTCTACATAATTCTGGGGTTAATATTGAATTTTGGTGTAGTCTAGAGAGAGAAAGTTGAGAAACGGCTCTGACGCGTGTTCATGGCTAGAAGTGACATTTCAGCGACCAAATTTAACACAGAATGGGTTACATTCTCCTGCAATTCAGTCAAAATTGATAGGGTATGGGTTTGTAAGGTATCCCATGCTGTTTTGATGCATCTGTAGTTGAGGAGGGATGGACTCTCATGTTTTTGTACGTTTCTATCTCCTGGGCTCGACCCATGCAATGAAAAAGCCAGATTTGGCTCACTTCTAAGGGGGAACATTTTTTTTGGCATAGCAACTTCTTCTATCACCTCCAGAAAGTGATTGTTTGAAGAATCACACCTCTTCAAAGACTATAATAGTCTTTACCTCTCTGAGGTTGTAATGCATGATTTTGACACTAAAATGATAATGCAAGCTTTGTGAATGGTTTCAGTCCTTTGTTTTTGTTATTTGCTTCATTTTAGATCCTAAATTTTATCTTATCAGTGTGTGTATGTTTTATGTTACAATATTTGGTCTGTGTCTATTTGTATGATAGAAATGTTTCACCAATCCTTTTGGTGCATCACCACCTTTAGTTAGTTTCAATTTTTGCATTTCTATCCTTGTCTCCTTACAGTTTAGAGTAGGATTAGGATTTGAACCTCTGTAGTTGCCTAATCATTAGATCTAATCAGAGGAATTTGAGGAACCAGCCTCTAATATGGAGATTCCTCTCTCAGTTTGACAAGTCCCACACTTGGAGAGAGGTTTCCATGTTGTGCAATCACACTGGATGCTAGAGTGATCAACCTAGAAGCCTGATCTGCATCCAGGGGTGTTGTGAGTCTGCAACAATAGTTTTGGCACACTCGGTGGGACACTAGAGGTATCATTTTTATTGCAGCAAGGTTGATGTGCATCTGCTGCAATTTTCTTTCTTAAAAAGAGCTATTATTTGCATATCTGGTGACTCCAAGGGGAATAATCGATTGGTTTCAAGTGCAGGCCTGAAAAATCATGAGAAGAAGAAGTACTGTTTGAATACCTACAATTATCTCCAAGAAGCTGGCAAAGAGGAAGAAGGATTCAAAGGTCTCCATCTCCACCAAATAGAACTCTCTGAACTCCTCCACCTGGTAGGCCTTTCATTCAGTCAACAAGGGTTTTAAGACCAATCAGAATGGCTCAAAACAATCCCTACGTCAACTTCACAGGTAGCAGCCCACTTGCCCTCAATGCGCAACATCCAATCCCTATTGCAGCCTTGAAGAACATTCCCTACTTCACTGGAGAAAATCAGAATGCTCCAGGTGATCATGTTAAAGATATTGCTAACCTTTGTGCAATCCATGAAATCAATGAGATGCAAGTGACTGTCAAGTTACTAGCATCTTCATTCAAGGGTAAAGCATTGCAATAGTTTAGAAGCCTTGGAGCTGGTTTTATCAAAAATTGGAATGAGCTATGTATAGCACTTCATGAGCAATTTGGAGAGAAGGGAGACAACTTGTCTCTTTTGGAGCAGCTGACAACCATCAAGAGAGCTCCCAATGAGCAGCTGACTAACTTCAACTTCAGATTTCAAAGGACTTGGGAGAGAATTCCAGTGGCAGTCAGGCCAACAGTAGAAGGTGATTTTCTATACTATCTCAAAGCTTTAAATTCTAATATTTCTATGTTGATTCAATCCATGGGAGGCATAACTATCCCTATGGCTTATAGCATTGCCATTAGGGCTGAAAATTGTTTGATCCAAGCTAGCAAACTTGCCCCTAGACCTCCCATGCCATTGTTTCCAAGCTTAGAGAATCCAAACACCCATCAAGCACCTAGTTTGGCTCCTTCTCCCACTCCTAGAAATCAGAGTTCAAATGAAGCTTCCACTTCATCTCCCAGTGCCCCAAATGAGCTTCAAGAGGTCATGAAGCAATTACAAAACCTAGGCAATGAGCTGGTTACACTCAAGAGGTAGCAAGCCCAAGGTTTCAGACCTTCTTATCAACCTCTGGCTTAGCCTAATAGGTAGCCATACCAACCACAAAGGCCTCCTAATCCATCTGCAAATATGAATCAAACAAGGCCTCCTGCCAATAGACCATTTCAGCCATATAATCCAAATGTCATATCTACCTCTAAGGCATTGGTGCCAACACAACACAACATTTCTCAGGAGTATGATTGGTGTTTTCCATGCAATGAGCCTCACAACCAATCCATGTGCTTTAATGGTGCTCTCAATCAAGCATTGATGGTGATAACTACTGGTGTGGAGGGTGAGGGCAGTCAAGGAAATAATCAACAACAAGAAACATTCCAACAACAATCAGCCCCAAATGACACCACATTGGTGAACTGGCAAGCAGAAGATTTTTGTGGCATGAATCAAGCAGTTTCTCGAGGTGTTACAGCCAACACAAGGTCAAAAAGGAGGAATTTGGGTGAAGAACAACCATTAGCCCCAGCCAATCCACAACCTTCCATGGCTCCACAAATGGTTGGCAAGCAAAATCCAATTCCAAATACACAAGGACAGCCAGGAACAGCTCCTAGACTGACTCAAATACCAGTTGTTGCTGCCCACATGCAAGGAGTGAATGTGTAAACCAAGGGACAACAAAAGGATACTTCATCCCCGTTCAGTATCATTGATCAGATGAAGAAGACAAACGTCAACATATCAATGTGGGAATCCCTATCTATCCCAGGCCAAAGAGATTTGCTGCAAGCTTCCATGAAGGACTGGCCAACTTCGAATCAACAAGTTCAGATGCAAGACAAAGTGCTTACAAATGCTGCCCAGCCTGAGGGAAATCATGAAGGATAGAAAGGTAAAATGTTGAAGCCCCCTCCTTTCTATGTTTCATTGATAATTGGAAATCAGCTAGTGCACAATTGCATGATAGACTCCAGAGAAAGTAGTTCAGTAATGCCTAAACAAATAGCTGATCAGCTAGGGCTCCAGTATGAAATAACATCCAAAGGGGTAGTACAGCTAGATGGGACAGCAATAGTAACATCCAGAGTGATTAGAAATTTGAGTCTTACCTTGCATGCATGTCCAAATGTTGTTGTTTTACAAGATGTATCAGTCATAGACCTTCCACCACTCTTTTCCCTTTGCTTGTTAAGGGACTTCACATCCAATATTGGAGGATATTTTTCTGTTGATTGGTCTCACATGTTGTTCAGAACAAGGTATGGAACCAAGGCTACAATCAGGTCAGAACCTATTGCAAACTTCTACATTGAGCCTTACACTCCAAGTCAGATTAATGCCAATTGCTCAGCATTTGATCAAGAAGATCACCCAAGCACTGATGAAGCTGACACTAAAGTTGGAAGCATCTTGGACCTAACTCTTGATGAATGGGCAAGCAAGATACATGCATTTGATCCCTATCAAGAAGTGGAGGAATCTGAGCTAGGGGTTTATTCTTTACATGAAGAGAATTAACCTCTCCCCAGCATCACCAAGCCAGATCATAAGGACAAGAATGAAGTATGGAGATTGTTCTTTGATGGGTCAAGGAGTAGACAAGGAGCAGGCAGAGGGGCTATGCTCATTTCACCACAAGGTATAAAGTATTACTCAGCCTTCCGTTTTCAATTTTCTTGCTTAAACAATACAGCTGAGTATGAAGCCTTAATTAATGGACTGCACTGGGCAAAGAAGAGAGGCATCAGGAATTTACAAGTATTTGGTGATAGTGAGCTGATCGTAAACCAAGTCAAAGGAAAAAATGCTGCCAAGAATAATCTACTCAAGTGCTACAAAAATTGGGTATGGGATCTTATTGAAGATTTTGAATATTTTAGCATCAATTCCATCCCAAGAAAAAAGAATGAAGCCATTAACAGGCTAGCAGCAATTGGAGCTGCATTTGATGTTGTAAAAAGTATCAAAAGTGAGAAATCTCAACCTCATATCAAATTGGTTGTGAGACCAGCTGTTCCAGATAACAATACAAGTTGGCAAGTCTTCGAGAATGATCAGCAAACTGTTAATTTCCTCCAAGAAGAAGCTGAGTTCTCCGCCAGGAATCAAGACAAGTTAGAACAACAGTATGGTGACCAGGTAGTACACCTGAGAACTAACAAGCTGCCCAAAGGCCTCATAACCTTGGAGTCAATCTTCAACCCGAATGATCAGTTCCGGAAGGAGAAAGTGAATATTCAAGTGAAGGGTGAAGATTCAAAGCCTATTTTAGTGGAAGAAGGAAAAACATTGCAGATTGGCAAAGTAAGTACCTCACAAGAGAAATCTGATTTTGTTCAGCTTTGTCAAGAGTTCCCAGATGTCTTTTCTTGGACTTACAAAGATCTAAGAGGTTTCAACCCAAAGTTGGCACAACATACTATTGAGTTGGATCCGGAATCCAAGCTTGTCAGGCAAAAGCAAAGGCCAGTGAATCCCCATATTGAACCTCTCATGAGAAAAGAGTTAAGCAAGCTTATTCAGGCCAGTATCATCTTCCCCATCAAACACTCAAGTTGGGTTGCAAACTTGGTGCCATTAAGAAAGAGAAATGGAGAAATAAGATTGTGTGTGTACTTTCGTAATCTAAATAGAGCATCACTCAAAGATCATTATCCACTTCCATCAATGGAACAAATATTGCAGGTTGTAGCTGCTTCAAAAAGGTTTTCATTACTGGATGGATATTCAGGCTATAATCAGATAATGGTGAAGGAAGATCAATTCAAGACGGCCTTCACTACAAAATGGGGCACATATGCTTACAAGAAGATGCCATTTGGACTGTCGAATGCTAGAGCAACATTCCAACAAGCTATGGATATGGCATTCAAAGGCTTGATCAACAAGATAGTGCTGGTATACCTAGATGATATCACTGTCTTCTCAAAGAATGCAGTAGACCACCTCTCTCATTTGAGGCAAGTCTTCACAAGGTGCAGGAGATTTGGAGTGTCTTTGAATCCTAAGAAGTGCATCTTTCTTGCACATGAAGGAAAGCTCCTTGGCCATATTGTCTCCAAAGAAGGATTAGCAATTGATTCAGAGAGGGTTGAAGCCATAAGAGCACTACCATTACCAAGCCATAAGAAAGCCCTTCAGAGTTTCTTGGGAAGGATAAACTTTATTCGGAGGTTTTTCCCAGATTTTACAGCCCTTGCCAAGCCCATCACCAAAATGTTAAAGAAGAGCATGGCTTTCAAGTGGACAAAAAAAGGCAAGGAGATTTTTGAAGCAATCAAAGAAGCTATCTCTCAAGCACCAACTCTCATCAATCCGGACTTCTCCAAGGATTTCATCCTCTATGCATTTGGAGGTAATGACACTATCTCTGCCATTTTGGTACAGCAGAACAAGGATAATGATGAACAGATAATTACCTTCTTCAGCCAAATCCTAGATGACTATGAGGTGAGGTACTCTTTTATTGAGAAGCATGTGCTTGCAGTAATCAAAAGCTTGAAGAAATTCAAGCATTTAGTCTCAAACAACAAGGTCCAGTTATTGGTCTCACATGCTGGGGTTAAGGACTTCCTCCTGAACAAGGATTTGAATGAGAAAAGGGCAGGTTGGATCACCTGTGTCATGGAGTATGACATTGAGATCAAGATCACCAAGCTGGTAAGAGGGAAAGCATTGTGTGAGCAGCTGGTTTTGGGGAAGCAAAAGGAAGTATGCATTGAAGAAGAGGCTTTTTTGACAGTCCAGGACAGCCATGAGCCAAGTGGCAATCGAGAGGAAGACAATGTTGCCCCCACTCCTTGCTGGACCCAAGGAATTACACACTTCCTAGGCACAGGCCTATGCCCTCCGGAAATGAACAAGACCCAAAGGAGACACTTCCGATTGCAGATTGTCCCGTATGCCATTGTTGATGGAGTTCTACACAAGAAAGATGTGAATGGAGTATTGCTGAGATGCATTAGCGCAAATCAAATTCAAAGGGTGTTGGAAGAGTTCCATGGTGGACCAGCTGGTGGCTATTTTGCACCAAGAGTGACAGCTCTAAAAATCATGAAGGCTGGTTATTATTGGCCTAAAATCTTCAGTGATTGCTATGCATGGATCAATAGATGTAAGAATTGTGCATTCTTCACAGGGAAAGAAAGACTTGTTGCCCTTCCATTGCACCCAATCTCAGTTGACCAGCCATTCATGCAATGGGGTTTGGACTTCATCGAAGTCATTAATCCCAATTCAAGCCAAGGGTACAAATGGATTTTGACAGCCACAGACTACTTCACCAAATGGACAGAAGCAAGTAGCACTCAAAGAGGCAAATGAGTCTAGTATCTTAGACTTTTATGAGGGGATAACAACTAGATTTCGTGTACCTACCACAATAATCTCTGATAATGCATTGGCATTCATTGGATCTAAGGTGATTGAGTGGGCTGTCAAGAACGGTATTTACCTAAGCACTTCATCAAACTATTACCCCCAAGGTAATGGCCAGGCCGAGTCTACAAACAAGAACTTGTTGAGGATCATTAGGAGGAATCTTGACGAGAATCAGAGGTCTTGACATACCAAACTGAAATCAGCCTTATGGGCTGATAGGATAACTCCCAAAAGATCCACAGGTAACTCTCCATTCAAGCTTGTCTATGGAAGAGAGGCAATCTTGCCCATGTCACTTGAGTTTCCAACATTGGAACTCATGAAGCAGCTGGAGTTGCTTGAATTTGAGCCCATGGAGGTGAGGTATGTAGAGTTGATGGAACTGCAAGAGATCAGAAATCAGGCATCCCAAGCAATGGAAAAGGATCGAGCTTTGATCAAGAAGACCTTTGATAGAAAGGCCAAGGATAGATCTTTTCAAGTTGAAGATCTAGTGTTGAAATGGGATGTGGACAGAGAAAAACCAGGAAGGCATTCAAAATTTTATGCCATTTGGAGTGGCCCATACATGGTCACGAAGTGCAAGAACAACAATGCTTTTCAATTGGCCTCATTGGATGGTGAAGAACTACAGATTCCAGTCAATGGAATCTATCTCAAGCATTGCTTCTAAAGGGAAGTTCATTACTTTGTAAATATTAGATTAGATTTTCATTCCTCCAAGTGTTGTTCACATTGTTTTACTATAGGTTAGTTTTGTTTTCCCTAAGTGCTTTGGCATAGCTTGGTGTCCCTGGAGATGTTTTGTAGTCCTTGCTTTCATCAGGTGATATTCCATCTTCCTCCTTACACATTAGGAGTTAGTTAGGGTTCTAAACTGAATATTTGACGAGTCCATGCCCAATGGACTGCTTCAGGCAACTGGTATCTTCTACCTAGTAGGTAGGTAACCTCGCTGAGTCACCAAATTGTTATCCAAAATTCACCCCTCAGGGTAATTTTGATAACATGCATTAAATTCTCAAGTCCCAGGAAAATTGATTGACTCAGGGCAAAAAATCATGTTTCTAGGGTCCCCTCAGATTTTTTCTAAATCCCCTATCCAAGAAGAAAAGAGCAAGATCTGAGAAAAGGTGAAAAAGTTGCAGAAGACAAGCTTGGACCAGGAAAAATCATGAAAAATGGCTAAGTCCTAGTCCTCGCAACAGTTGGGACATGAGGGACATCTGGGCACGAATCGGCTGAACGGCCGCTAGGCAGTCTGCAGAGCAGAGGGACATTTAGGCTGTCGGGACGCGTGGGACGTAGAAAGCCGGTTCGGCTGAAGGAGAAGAAAATTGACTAACTGCTGAGTGGCAAAGTTGGGACATTTGGGCCGTGAGGACGCAAATGACGCGAACCGCCCGAATCGACTGAAAAGGAGAACTTTCACACTAAGCAGTTCGGGACATCTGGGACAGAGGGATACGGAAGACATAGATAGCCGAGAAAGCCAAGAGCCAATCAGATCATGCCATGTGTCATCGGCAGAAAAGGGACAGGGAATCCCTTTTCAGGTGGATCGAAAGTTTTTGTCCTAGACAGCACTGAGATAGCCGGGCCAAAGGGACGTGAGGGACACGAAATGTCGGCAGACCAGGAGACCAATCAAATCACGAAACGTGTCCTAAGGAGAAAGAAGAATGCAGAGCTCAGGGAGGAGTTAGAAAATTGGGCCAAGTTTCGGCCAAAAAGCTAAAAGTAAAAGAAGACCCTGCACCCCTGTCCTCTAATCAATGCATGCCATGTGTCCCCAGTGGCGGGAGCACAGGAGGAAAGTGGAAAATGTTCCAAAAATCATCAAGAAAGTCAAAATTTTCAAGGAAAAACCATGGGTGAGAAGAGGAGAGAGAATTACACATCCAATCAGCACTTGACATGTGTCGTCCAGGTGGCAGAATGCGGGAAAGATTTTCAAAACACATTTTCACCTATTTTGTGCCCTAAATCTTTAGATCTCCATATCTTTCGATCCAGAGCTCGGATTTGCACGTTTTTTATATCAGCAAAAAGCTTATGAAATTCTCCACATAATTCTGGGGTTAATCTTGAATTTTGGTGTAGTCTAGAGAGAAAAAGTTGAGAAACGGCTCTGACACATGTTCATGGCCAGAAGTGACATTTCAGTGACCAAATTTAACACAAAATGGGTCGCATTCTCCTACAATTCGGTCAAAATTGACAAGGTATGGGTTTGTAAGGTATCCCATGCCATTTTAATGCATCTGCAGTCAAGGAGGGATGGGCTCTCATGTTTTTGTACGTTTCTGTCTCCTGGGCTCGACCCATGCAATGAAAAAGCCAAATTTGGCTCATTTCTAAGGGGGAACTTTTTTTTGGCATAGAAACTTCTTCTTTCACCTCCAGCAAGTGATTGTTTGAAGAATCAGACCTCTTCAAAGATTGTAACAATTTTTACCTCTATGAGGTTGTAATGCATGGTTTTGACACTGAAATGATAATGCAAGCTTTGTGAATGGTTTCAGTCCTTTGTTTGTGTTATTTTCTTCATTTTAGATCCTAAATTATATCTTATCAGCCTGTGTATGTTTTATGTTACAATCTTTGGTTTGTGTCTATTTGCATGACAGAAATGTTTCACCACTCCTTTTGGTGCATCACCACCTTTAGTTAGTTTTAATTTTTGCATTTCTATCCCTGTCTCCTTGCAGTTTAGAGTAGGATTAGGATCTGAACCTCTGTAGTTTTGCAATCATTAGATCTAATCAGAGGAGTTTGAGGAACCAGCCTCTAATCTGGAGATTCCTCTCTCAGTTTCACAAGTCCCACACTTGGAGAGAGGTTTCCATGTTGTGCAATCACACTGGATGCTAGAGTGATCAACCTAGAAGCCTGATCTGCATCCAGGGGTGCTATGAGTCTACAACAACACCAACTTTTCCTGATTTTTCCCATATGGTCCTTATATTTTGAATGAAACAAGAGTGCTCAGTCACCTTCCTAAAAATTTCTGTCTTGATGTACCTGTCATGCCATTTGAATATTTTCTTTTACACTACCTCTATGTTATGTACAACTTGTCTTCTTCATTCATCCAATTCATTGAGATACGGGATTCTCTTTCTTTGAGATTTAGATAAATCTATGCCTAGCTTAAATGAACTCCATAGTGTTTTATGCTCAAATTCAATTAGTAAAATAAAATTATTTCCATACAAGATTTCAAATGGTGTAAATCTAGTTGTTGTTTTCCACTTTGTGTTAAATTCCCATATTGCCTCTGGAATCTTATATTCCTAATATTTCATGTGGAGTACAATGGTTTTTGTCAATATGGCTTCTATCTCTCTATTTTTTTCCTTTACGTGGCCATTAGATTAGGGATGGTATGGTGTAGACTTTCTATGCCTAATTTCATACTCCTTAACTAGATAATAAATTACATCAAATATAAAGTGTGTACCTTGATCTATTATAATTTCACTTGGAACTCCATACATGGTGAAGATGTGATCATTTACAAACTTGACCACCTTCTCACTTTTCTTATTTGGTAATGCCTTCACCTCTATCCACATGGTTAGATAAGTTGTGCATACCAAGATGTATTCCTTCTACTGAGATTTAGGATCTATAGGGTTGATGAAGTCTAAGCCCCATTTTTCAAAAGGTTGTAAGACCAATTGAGGATATAATGGAATTTCATCAGATTTAGTGGGATTTCCCCTTCTCTAGCATCCATCACATCTTCTGGTGTATTGTGTTGCATCTTTATGCAATTTTGGTCAATAATATCCATTATTCAAAAGATTTTGTACTATTTTTTTGTAGAAAAACTTCCTCTACAAGGTTCACTATAGCATGCTCTAAGGACATCATAGATCTCTTCATCATCTATACACCTTCTCATGATTTGATCTTATCCTAAATTAAATAGAAATGCATCCATCCATGAAAAATGTACACTCTTTCCAACTATGTATTTCTTCTCAGAGTATAAATAATGTGGAGGTGTTTTACTTGAAACCAAATAATTGGCTATGTCTACAAACCAGGGTGTTTTGATAGAAATAGAATACAAGTGCTCATATGGAAAGGTGTCATCATCTACTTGTTCTTCATCATTAGTATCCATCATAGAGAGAAAATATTCTACCATGTTGTCCTTTCTAGGCTTATCAACTATTGTGACATCAATTTCTTGCAAGATGAGAAACCATCTAATGATTTTTCTACTTAATACTATTTTATTTATCAAATATTTGGTTGCAACATGATCAATTTGAATGAAAATTAGATAACCTGTGATGTAGTGTCTACATTTTTTGATAGCATATAAAAATACCAAGAACTCCATTTCTATTACTATATAATTTAGCTTTTCATGCCACAAGTTCTTGCTAACATAATAAATTACATAATTTATAAATCCATTTTTTTTCTTAAGAAATCTCAAATACCATGGTCTCATGCATCAATGAGGATGTGTAATGGAAGGTTCCAATCACATCCTCTCAATAAAGGAGAAGTAGTCAACATTGACTTCAAAGTTTTAAAAGAATCTTTACAACATTTAGTCTAAAAAAATCAACATCCTTTCCTAGAAATGCAAAGAGTGGTGTTACAATCTTGTATGAACCTTCTGTAATATCCAGTATGGCCTAAAAATCTATTAACATCCTTTTGTTTTTTTGGTGTTTCTAGGTTGATTATAACAGATACCTTTTTTTTATCAACTTGAATCATTAGAAGAAAGATAGTGTCCCAAAACTATAGCTTCAGAAATCATCATTAGCATTTTTCATTAATTAAGGAAAAATTGTGTTCTTTGCATATTTTCACAACCTTTTCTATATTTTTCATAGCTTCATCAAAATTTCTGCCATGTACTATGAATTCATCCATGTAGACTTATATGCAGTCATTTGTTAAATTTGAAAATATACTTAAGACTACCCTCTAGAATGTAGCAAGTGCATTACAGAAGCCAAATGGTAGAACTGAATATATAAATGTTCCCCATGGACATGTGAAGGTATTTATTTCTTGGTATTCTATTACAATTTGAATTTGATTATAACCACTATATCCATTAAGAAAATAAAAGTATATCTTACCAGTTAAATTTTTAAGCAGTTGATCAATGAAAGGAAATGGAAAATTATCTTTCATTGTTGTTACATTCAACTCTCTATAATCTATGAAGATCCTAAATTTTCCATTCTTATTTGCCACAATCACAAGAGTTGATACCCACTGATTGTCTGATATGGGATATATAAATCCAACATCCAATAACATCTTCAATTCTCCATGTACAATATCTCTCACTGTTGGGTTCATCCTCCTTTGTGGCTTCCTGATTGGTTGACAAATTTCATTTATATAAATCTTATGAGTGCAAGTATTAGGATGAATTCCATGCATATAACCATAGTCCCAAACAAATGCTTTTTTTATGTTTTTTTTAAGATAAGTCAACAACTGCTCTTATTCTCTATCAAACAGCTTGTTCACATTCAATTATTTTCCTAGTGTTATTTCCAATTGTTTGGAGAGATCCATCATTGAACAAATGTTGTTGCTAATAGAATTCATTATGCAGTCATGGGGGAGAAGTTGATGAAGGGTATAGTTCTTACTTGGAATACTTTTGGTTTTATTCTATGGTATAATTTGGTTCAAGGGAAAACCTAATAATCTCAACTTATCATCAACTTCTTTATTTATTCCATAGTTATTCTACAATAAATTAGAGAGAACAACGTATTATTCTTATCCTTCATTTGTACAAGAATTTTCCAGCATCATGAGTTGTTGTACAAAACTCTCATTTGATTCCATTTTTTCAACCCAAATTTTTTGATCTTCATAATTCAACAGTTGGGTAGGAGGATAGAGCATAATATTCTTAGTACTAATTCCATTAGAAATAATCATATTTCCATAATTGTAACCTATGAATGCATCTGCAATGTCCCACCATGACCTTCCTTTACTTTTGGTTCAAGGAAAATAAAGTCCGCATGGTATTCCCAAGAGAATACCACGATAGATATGTCCTCGAGGACTAATTTAGGTCTCACTATTGATCTAGTTACAAGTTTTAAGACTATAGATGTTGGCCTTAGTCCTTCCAATTTCAAGTCATCCATAATTTTCTTGGTCCTGAAATTAATGACAGCCCATAACTCAAATAGAGTATTCTTTATTGTTATGTCTTTAATAATAACGTTTAGTAAATGACTTCTTGGATCTATATACTTTAGTAAAATTGAATTTCCAAACATGATATTAGCTAGCAGTCTAATAAATTTTTCAGTGGATGGATCCTTCCTTCTTCTACCTAGTTTTTTTAATGTATAGCTCCTTAACAAAAAAAAATTAGATGCAAATGTCCTTGATGGATTGAATTAGTGGAATATTTACATAAATATCCTTATAATAATTGAAATTTTTTTAATCAAAATATGATTTGAGGTCACTCTTTCTTTCTTGTAATATTTTTAGAAATGGTGGTTTATTAGCTTGCATTTTACCCTTGTTGAAATTCTATTCCGGTTAATATGGATTAGGTTACAACATTTTAAGGATATTCTATGGATCCATCTACAGTAGTTTTGTTTCATCCATAATCTCCGTAATGGTGGGTTTACTTGGTTGAGGAATCACTCTTCCTGAGTGAAGATGGATGTTATTAACATCAACTGAATAAGTAGGGTATTGAGCTGATTTAGTGGTATAAACTGGCTGAGCAACTTTATTGTTGGGGATAGGTGTTGGTTGAGCTAGTAATTGGGTATCCTTTGGTTAAGAGAAAAATTGGGGGTTTATCATTAGATATTTCTGTTGTGGATAAAGAGGTTTCTCATAAGATTAATGGTAATTACGAAGTGGGTTATTCCATTGCTACCCTTATCTCTAAGGATGTTTCCATGTTTGAGGGGGTTATTTCCATTGTTGTTGGTTGTTTTTGGTATTGGATAGGGTATGGAGTCCAATCTTGCTGAGTATTATCCCAGGGTAGGGGTTCCATATATGGATTACTAGCCCAATTTTGAAAAGATGACATAGGATCCTGTGGCATACCTCCTTGTCTTCGTGGCGATGGCTTCCTTTAAGAAACATAGAATAATTGTCCATCCTATATTTCTATCTTCTTGAATTCTAGTGAAGCCTCATTTTCTTCTGTAATGTTGGCCAATCCACTACATCTACAATCATCTTTCTTTATTCTACATGCATGGAATAACTCTATAAGTGTTACCTTTGAATCTCTTCTCCTTAGCATGTAAATAATCAAGCTAGGTGGCCATGTCATTGACTATCTCTTGTTTCATGTTCTTAAACATGTTCACTATCTCTTATTTGAATATCTCCCCAATTCCTTTGGTAGTTGATCCACCCTTTGATCTAGCACTTCTTATTCTTTTCCTAATTTCTCTAGAGTAATTCCTTCATGCTTCATAAATTTCCTTAAAGGTATATTTTGAGATATCTCCGTCTCTTATCAAGTTAAAATCATCCTTATCCTCCTCACTAAGTCCTTTTAAGAAAATTAGATTGAGGGAATCATTAGGTAATCTTGTGTGTTTTGACTTCTAGACGTTGAATAAGAATATTTCTAGGTAATCTTCCAGTGGCTCATCTTCCTTTTGCATCATCCTGAAGAGTTCATCACATCCTCTACTACTTGGACTTTAGTTATATTGGTATTTTAATAGAAATGTTTCCTTCCTCTATGAATAGGTTGTGACAACATTTCTTCCTAAACACATGAACCATCTCAAGGCTAGATCGTTGACTATATCATGGAACAAATTAAGCTTATTTTCATCTCTTGTGTAGTCATAATTCATCCGTAAATTTTAAAACTCAAACAAGATATTGTCTAGGTATTTAGTTATGGATCTATGAAAGTTAGGAAGGGCTGAGGGAGAAATGTTCTTTATTACAACATGTTGATTGTTGTTGCATATTAGGAACTCAAAGGTAGTTTCCCAGTATTCAACATTTTGGTTCACTTATTTTTCAATGTCTAGCTAATAAGGATCAGCTTCAAAGATTTCACATGGAGGGGTATATTCTAACAATAATCCTTGTACATATGAGAGTATGCCTTCTTCAGAATCTTCAAAATCATATGAAGAGATGTGTGTTATTTGAGGATTGTGTAGGAATCTACCACAAGCATATCTTGGACGGTGAATGCATCAACTAACTCAACTCAATCAACATACATTAGTGGGGGGTTTGGAGGTGGAATTTCATAAACCTAAACTATTTCTAATGACTATAAAACCTCTCAAATACCTTATAACTTGGTAGTGTTCCCAAAAATGGTGCAAAAAATGGTGGTGGAAATTAAATTGCAATTATTAATATGTTGTTCCGTAATTCAAAATCATTTAATCATAAAACTAAGGGAATCACACATATCATCATTCAATCAACTTATTGCAACCATAATAATAAATGCACACTCAAAATACCACAAAATAAAGATAATTAGTTATAACTATATTAATCAGTATTCATGCCATAAGTTCAAGTTGTGATAATAATGTTTAACATTAACTAGGAAATACAAGTACATAGCTACAATGACTTGACAAAAGTACATAAGATGTGTTGTTTATGAAGGGGATTTACATGAATCATCAGGAGTGCTTTGTTCAAGTTCACTTTTTTGAGTGACCTCTAGGATCAGTTTGACTCCCTATAATGCATCTTTCTATTTTTAGAAGTTGATGTAGTTTGATGGTTTTGTAAGTGAACACATTTTTTGTGTGTTACAAGTTCTACAAACAAGGTGTGACATACATGAGACCAACAATGACTACGAAAAAACTCATGTGACACTAGAAACATAAGATTTTTACCACTTTCGCAATCATGGGCGCCTAAAAGAAGATTCTGGAAACTAGCCACCCCTGACCCAATCCAGGTACCCTGGTATGGCCTTATCTAACAACTCCATATTTTACAGTGTAACATTGTGATGATTTATCCTTCATGTTCATCAGTTTTCCAGTCTATAGCTATTCGAGACATTACATAAATTATCTATTTCATTTCCTCCCTCTCTTTCACTTAGGGTTTCATATTTTATTATCTTATTACTTGTGTCAAATCTTTATTCTAACATTCATTTATCATATGTGACTCTTCAATTAGGGTTTAGGATTAAATCTATTTTTTTGTTAAATCAACGTTCTCCTTAAGCATAAAATTTATTATATTCTTAAAACTTTCTTTATGATATATTGTTGTTATTATTATTTTGTGCAATATAAATTGTTTGTAAAAAACTGAAAGGAGGAATTAGATGAGACAAATATCAGTTACCAGAGTTACATTTTGAAGTTTTTGTTATCATTATTTTTGTTAATTTTATAGAAGAAAAGCTATGATTTGTGGTTATTTATCATCTTAAAAGTAATGAAGTTTTAACTAAAGAAGGATTGACTTTCATTTAGTGAACTATTTTTTCATTTCATATGTGTATGCGATATAAATATAATTATAAACTAGGAAGTTTATAATTATAATGCATGGTTTATGAATAAACTTAACCATAACTTATGTTGTTATTTCATTATGATTACAACATGGAATATGAGTTTATGTAATCATGTCAATTCATATGAATAGACCCATATCTATTTTCTCTCCTACACTTTACAGGAAAGAATGAAAAATATTGATGTTACTATTTGGATTTGATTATGATTGATTTATGTCTTATGATATTTTTATATAAATCGAGAAAGGATTATTTTAATAAATTGTTAATGTGAATGAAATGTCATCACACCTTATAAATGGGTATTATGTCCCAATGTATTATCTGTGATTAATTTTTATATCATTATTAATTAAGACTAATTTTTATCCTTATTTAAATCAAAATATATGAATTAGCTGATTTGTGACTTATCTTGTTGGATATGAAAATGAACATATATTGTTTATACATTTGATTATTAATAAAGTTGATTATTCTTAAGATAAATATTATTTTCATAGTTCATTGATTCAATTGAAATAATCAATTGAACTGAATGATGAAATAAAAAAATAAGGATTTCAATGAAAAACAATTAAGATGTTTAGAGATATTGTTGTACATTATGATATTAAATGTACTAATAACAAAAAGCAATGTAATTAATGGAATAAAGAGTCTTCTTAACAAGATAATTTAATGAAACAAATTGATATAGGAAATGATTAGCAAACCTATACTTAAAAAGAAATACTACATGGTAATAGAAAAATAAGAGGGAATAGTTAAAGTCAGTAACTCATTGAGTTAATATAACCCTCTTATGAGTATCTAATATTGTGTATCAAAATATTTTAATGTGTTGTAAGGAAAAAGTTAGTTACTTTATCTAATAAAGGTAACTTAAAGAAAATAAGAAATGTAGGTGCAATGTCCCTCCATCTTTTCGTTAGTATCCTTCCCATGCTAACTTAGGATGGATATGAAAATGGTAGTTCTGATGTAATGATAGAAATCATTACATGGTTACTATCTTTCCCATAGGGATCATAAGATGGTATGGATAAGATCTATTCTTTTAGTAGGATGAGTCGAAAATGGAATATTCTTATTCTTAACTAAATAATCATTTCAAACTACAAAATGAAATCCAGATAGATGTGTTGTGATGGTTTTGTGGTGACGAAAGATGAGCTTCGTAGACTTGTGTGGAGTCTAGAAACTAAGCTTGTAAATAAATGATTAAAAATCCTTTGCCAAAAGTATTGTATTAGATGACTACATTATCTTTTCGCCAATCCCCTATTTTATTTTTGTCAGATAATGGATGGAAGATATAATTAATGTTTTCTAGGCGTGCACTTAGGAGATGCACATAGTTCTCATAACCTATAAAATTTTTAACAAATTATACAAGATATAAACACTTGGGTAGGGTGATTTAAGGGTGATCATGGAGATCTAGATATACCCTGACAACTGCACATGGTTATCATATTCTATTAGTTGGAATATGAATATTAAATAGTGCAAGATTATTTAACAGTAAGATAATTAATAATGTTAATCACTAGAAGAATTAACTTTTTTGTCTTTCGTATTTACCCCTTGGGAGATGGATGAGATGTGAATGCAAAGGAGGAAGGGGTGAGGGAGAGTGACCCACTTGCACTGTCATTTTATAGTCGGGGATGGGGTCTTCTTCCACTGACCCATGCACTCTTCTAGAGGAAGTGACATGGAGACACCGTGACAAAGGGTGTGGCTGATGTCCATTTTATTTTTGACTTCTATCTTAGTTAGGGTGAGAGGACCTGAGATGACGTCAGGGGAACACAAGGGTTTATGTGTGTAGTCAGGGTAATATCCTGAAACCTTGAAAACAATAGTTCAAAACCAGGTACAACCACATAATATAATGTTCACTCAAGAGAGTGGTCACTAAGCACTTCATATACTCAAGGAATCTATACGAACCACTAAAGGTAGTTCTAGTATGACCTATATTTATAACTTAGAGGATTTTCATGAATCATTTGCAAGTCGATAATGGGGATCTCATATCATTGATGAGAACATGCAAGGTATATGTATTGATAATGTGTTATCCTAGGAGGATTTGTAAAACATAAAAAAATAATCTAGGATCCGTGCAATGAGTTAAAAATGTTTTCTCAAAATTATTCATATTTTAGTGGAGTGGAGATGAACCTACACCAGAGAATAGGAATAAGGGGATTTAGAGGTGATTGGGGAAATTCAGAAACAAAGTGTCATCCATCGCATTTTTCCATTTACTACATGAGTGTGAGGTGAAAATGCATGAAATGTTTGTAGGAGATTGACTTATAAGGAAAGCTTCGGGTAATCCAAGATATAAATTACTAACAATCCAACTTATTACACCTAAGGATAGATCATCCTGTGTAAATAATGCTAAGTAGTTATGATCAAGGAACCCCCAAGAATTTACAAACTTATACCCCCAAATCCTACTCATTCCGCAAGGAGATTTTATAGTTCTCATTAATGAAGTTTTCAGGTACCCCCAAAAAATTAAAAATACTCACACCCTTCCTATACAAGAGCTAAGTAGTTGTAGGATACTTTCATAATTGAACTACATCCATGATTCACACAAAATCAAAATAAAAAGACAGATATCACTTTAACCCCAATATCATTTCACAAAAATAAAAAATAAATACCATAAACCCTGATGATTTTTCTAGGTGAAACCCATTAAACTTAGGAAAAGATAAGGTAAACACATATTAATGCTCTCAAATCTCATTAATAACTATAAACATACAATCATCTTAACATAAATTCCCAATAATTGGGTTACACAGGAAAAAACCCTCATCACAACATAATGTCTCCTCCTAGTTAGTAGTTCCTCTATAAATTCCATCCAATTTCCCCCTGAAGAGATTCCTTCCCCTTTGCCTCCTTTTCACCACAAAATCCCCTAATAATGCATCTCCTCCAAAAACACTCATAACTTTGTATATATTTCCTTGTCATCTTAGGGTTTTAGAGTTTATTCCACATATATTAGAAAAACTATCACTGTTCACAACTGCTCAGGGCCACCATGAAAAAATGATAATGATTAATCATAAACAATAACCATTTTTTTCGACTACCACCATGTCATTCATATAACATCATGAGGTAGCCAATTTTTTTTAAGGTTATCTCCAACGACATGTTCCGTATAAATATTTTATCTTTATTTAAACCTCCCATCTACCTATAAATCAGAATGAGATATGGTATTAATAACATAATGATGTCTTTAGCCACATCAACGTAATCACCATGCCTATGTAAATAGTCTACCCTTGCTCCCATTCATCACCAATCATATTTGGAATTTGCACATGTGTATAAGCATGACTTTGCCAAAAAAACTTAATGCGAGAAAACATTTTTGAAATGTAAATACCTTTAATCACTCTCCAATGACACGTTCTACATAAATATTTTATCTTTATTTAAACCTCCCATGTACCTATAAATCAGAATGGGATATGGTATTAATAACATTATGATGTCTTTTTCCACATCATCATAATCCTTATGCCTATATAAATGGTCTACCATCCCTCCCATTCATTGTCAATATTTTATAAAGCCTTCTAATTTCCATTTTGGACCACCATCCACAAAATCTTGGAGCCATTTCCCTTCGTATTGTTCCATTCCATATCAGTGCTCTTAGGAATTGCCTCGTCTTATTTGAGTGAAATTCCATCAGGGGAGGAATTGGGCCACGTGGGACACTTATTCTAACTAACAAGGCCAAACAAGGCCCTAATCCATCAACTTTTTATTGTGTAAAACATTAGATTGAATGTGCAAGATTTCCCTCATCAGGCAGCCCTGGAATTTTCCTTCTTGAATCGCTTGGCTGAGATGTTTCCTTCCTTCCTAGTTTTTCAAACCTTGCATTTCCACCTGGTCTTCCCTGAGCTCCATTTAAGTCCAGAATCCCTCAAGAATCACTAGTCTCACCATTATCCTCATGTTCATGATGACCACTGGAAAATGTTCTAGGCCTATTATTCCCCCTCCCTGGTTGAAAAAAATATTCCTCTTTTAGCCCAAATACAAGAGCCAAAAATTAAAGGTCCATCCTTAGATTCTTGGATGAGCAGAACAGAGGAGCGGCTTATTGCATTAGAGTCCACTCTGGCAGATATCCAAGTTGTGGTTGGTTTGTAGGAATTTTCATCCAAGAAGAGGAATTCCCTCCTTGACACCCAAATTAGTGACGTGACACCAGTTCCAATGGCCCATCAAACCAAATGCCGACACACCAAAGCATACGAAAGAGGAGGGATAGCTCTACGTGAATGGGTGAATTCATCTTAGCGGAGGAAGAAGTTGGTTGACATTTTGAATGGGCCGAGAGCGAGCATCCATAAATTGCATGAGAAAGGGATGTTGAGGGGCTTAGTAAGAGACATAAAATTCATCTTCATTGTCATGCCCCATGAGGATTTTATTTGGATTTGAGACTAATTGTTGAAGGGTGTCCCCCATGTATTTGAAGAAATAGAAGTTTGACTTAAGTGTCGCTATGTTATATATATAGATATATTTTATTTTCTTATTTTATTCATATACTTATACAATGGAGGGTTGGTGTCCCTTAAATAGAATTCCATTTTTCTACTATAAATCATGTGTTTGATTCTACTATTTTTTTTCCTTTGCATTGCACATAACAATTTTTCTATGTTTTTAGTATTGCATTTTTTCAATCTTCAATTACTGGAAAAACTAACCCCTTAATCTGATGCACATCTTTCTAGTGACATGAAACCAATTAAATCATACTGAGATAATGAAATGATTTTCAATTTACCTTATAAATCAAGCTTCCAAACTTGAAAATGATAAATCCATAATCATTTTCAAAGTGTTTGGAAAAAGTACCACACTCAACTCTAGGGCTAGAAACTCTATCCAAATATGAGTATCCATGTGCATGAATTGGGTTTCGAACCATAAATGTAATCTCGTAAAATCCTAGTACCTGGATTATCCCCTTCATCACACTTTTTCTATTATTAATATAAGTATGAAATTTCGGAAAGGACCAATCCTTAGGTCTTGGGGAGAGACCCTCCTATCCACACAATACTTATCTTTAGTATAGAATCCAGAGATCCTGATCTTGCATTAAGGCATATTTTTTCTAGTTCATTTGATTGTGTGAAATCATCATGAACACTTGTAACAACAACAAGGACATTTACACAATTAGCCATCCTATTATATCAAACACAATCAGAAGGAGATATGCCCCCCAAAATCAAACCCTCATCAATATCTCTTCTTGAAAAATGATTCAAAGGGAAGAATAACACTAAAGATAAAACAAACATAAATGGATACCAACATCAGCTCTAGCTCGGTAATGGAATCCCCCAGTGGCTATCAAAAGAACACAAGAAATAATACTATAATAGTAATATCATAGGCCTATCCATTGGGAAACAGAATAAAAAGATGATCAAAATTGCAATTCATTACCATGAGAGAAAAAACCAACAACCAAATACAAACAGAACCAAAAACAAAAATAAGAAAGGAAAAATTTCACAACTATACACTGTATAAGCAAACCACCGAGGTCCAATAGACCCCAAAAATTTCCATCAAAATCCACAAGGATCCCATATAACATGCATTTATACCATTATGATAGGCAAGTTATCCTACCAATTTCTAAAGGTAATGATCACAATTACTCCAACCAAACACATATTATCAACTGGTTACCATCATCTAGAACCCCTTCATTTTGTATAAGCATAGACATATCTTCATTCATACCTATAAACCCACTTTTCTCACACATTACAGTCCATTCATAAATTATTCCCTTTTCACAACACACCACATGATATAGAAATATGAGAAACTACATGTGTTTCTCAAGAATTGTAATAAATTTGTCTCTTTCTAGAGAAGAAAAACCTCCATTCATCCAATCATTTTTAAAATTAACATAGACATTAAGAAAATGATCATCATACTCACCTTTGCTTGTATTTACCATACCTTGTTCTGAAATGAGATCATATGTTCTCATTGTATTCCTCTCAATAGGTGGTGAACCGACACCAAACTCCATACACACTTTACTGTTAGTTTCAAAGGGGGGAGACGAACCTATATTTGAAACTTGAAATCCTTAGACCTGAAACAACTTGTTGTATCCCAAAAGGTTTGGGAAAAAAATAAGACTCTATCATTTGATCAAAAAATAGGGGATCAATAACATCTACCCCCTGTTTTATAAGAAATCTAGTACTAACATGCTATGAGGCCAAAGCCAAATCACCATCCTCATACCTTTCATTTACTAATATAGTATTCTCAGTATTACTACCAAAGTGATATTCCCCTTTATCCAAGCCATTAAACCTATTTTAGGAAAATATAAGGGGATCAACTCATCCACATTCATGTCTATAACTTCATCTAACAATTTACATCGTACTCAAAACTACTTTTCTTGTTCTACTATTGCATCAAGAAAAAGGAATATATCTTCTACTGAGGGCCCACCTCCACCATACTTAGAAATTATTTCATCTTTTAGCAGAAAAAAGTCATGAACAAATGAAGTACATCTTGTGTCCAAAAACACAAGCCATGTACTTTATAAAAAATGATATATTTTGTAAAAAATATTCCATAATTCATCAGTTGTTCGGGCACGCAGAACATCAGTAGAAGACACCCCACTGCTTTGGTTTGTGGAAACATGTGGCACACTTCTTTATGCAGTTCCTAATTTATATTCATCAACATTAAGCATATTGTCCATAACAAAAGGGGCATTGTGTCATAAAACATTTTTCATGCCAGACATAAGTATAACTAATTTTATCTTCTTTCTTAACACATTCTTCAATCATTGTCTTAACATTTGAGACATATTTCATAGTGTAAATTTCTTCATCTCTAAAACATATGAACCTACTTCATTCAGCTGAAAACATGGCATTTCCACCATGCTCATAGGAAAGGGAGACATGGTCATCACTAAATTGATTTCCAAAGACCATTACCATTTCCATCCATAAATAATAAGATCCCTGAGGCAAAGAATTAAACTAGTCTCTATCATCTCCTTATAGTTTCTACACAAATAACCTCATAAAAATATATTTTTAACTTACCTAGTACTCAAGCATAATTTCCCAAAACATGGAAAAATGTTGTTCGAAAAAGGTATTTCCATACCCTTGAAACACACTCAGTTTGAGTCTAATTCTGGTACGGATATGATGGGGTTATCCACATATTTTTTCAAAATCAAGTGGTATGAATGTATTTTATTTAAACGGGACCATATAAGGAACACAGATCTCACCACCATTAAAGATACCCATGGAATGATTCATAGAGAACTAATTTTTACAAATAAAGCCTCACCTTATAAAGTCTATATGAAACAATCGTAAACATTAAACTCATAATTTAAACAAGGCATAGAAATTTAGTTGTAATACATCATGATGAAAAACATTGGTCAACTTCAACTCAAAAGGTAACAAATTTTCCACTAGAGTGATAACTCTACAAAATACAATCTACAAAAACATGAGAGTTAATCACAAATGAAATATTATTTCTCAAATGTCACAAAGAATAACAAAATAAGGTCAAATAAAAAATCCAGATGAATACAAAATGTTTATCCCTATAAACGTTGGATCCGAATTCACCCTCGAGGAATGGGTACAAGGTACAGAGTGGACATGGAAGTGGAATAATGGATTTAGATCCACATGAAACCTTGTTTGGTAACAAAGGGTGGAATCTTCCTCTACTTTCCCACCATCCCTTCCCGAGGGAGTGATAGAGAGGCACCTGAACAAAGGGTGTGGTTGATATCCCTATTAATTTTTACTCTACCTTAGTTAGGGTGAGAGGACCTGAGATGTGGTCAAGGGAGCATAGGGAAAGGTTAAATATCACAATAAAATCCTAGATCCATTGGAGTATACTATTTGGATCGGGCATAATGAAAAAATGTAACACTCACTTGAAAGAGTTGTCACTGAAAAACTACAAGCACCTGAAGCCTCGATATGGACCACTGAAGGCAGTGTAATCCTAACCCGCACTTTGATCCTGAAGGTTTTCACAAATTTTTTTAGGTGACGGTGGGGATCTCAGATCAGGGGTGATAAAAAACAAGGTGTACGCATCGAAAATGTGTTCTCCATGGTGGATTTGTAAATTATTAATACATAGTCTAAGATCTGCACAGTGTGTTAAAATGTTTGCCAAAGGTTATTGAAATTTTTTGTAGGAACAAGTTAAAATTAGACTAAAGGATGGGAAGAGGGAAGAAGATTCAAGGGGAATCAGGGAAACTCAGAAACAATATGTTAACTATCATATTTCTCTATTTTCATATGATTGTGGAGGAAAAAATAATGAGCCTCTTGTAGGAGATTGGTTTGCAAGGAAGCCTCTGGGAATGCGAAGAACTAAATTCCTGACAATCCAGCTTAGTACACCTAAGGCTAGATTGTCTCATGTGAATCATACTAGATAGTCTAAATCAAGGGACCCCCAAGATATAAAAATCATATCCCTAAATCCTACTCAATCTGGAGGGAGATTTTGACAGGTTTCAGAAATGATGCTTTCAAGTACCCAATAAAACGTCAACTTCTCATACTCTTCCTAGAAAGGAGCTAAGTAGTAACATGAAAGCTTCATAATTTAATCACAACCACAATTCATGTAAAATCACAAAAAAATATGCACATCACCTCATCCATAACATCGTTTCCCAACAAGAAAAAATAAATATCACAAATCTTGATAAATTTTCCAAGTGAAACCCATTAAGCTTACAAAAACCAAGGGAGACATATATTTACACTCTTATAGCCTGTTAATAATAGTACACGTACAATCATATTAATAAATATTCTCGATAATTGAGTTACATAGAAAAAAACATTCATCAAAACATTGGGTCATTTCCTTGTTGGTGGCACATTTGTGAATTCCCTCTAATTTTCCCCTCAGGAGATTCCCTCCTTTTTTCCTTCCTACTAAGACCTCTCCAAAAGAACCACCAACTCTTTCTAAAACCCTCTTTACTTCTTATATATTACCTTCTCATCTTAGGGTTTTTAGTAAATTCCTCATATCTCCAATAAACTATCACTACCCACAGCTAATTCTCAAGGCCGACATGGAATAATATAGATGATTCCTTCTAAATCGCTGCCAAATTTGGTTACTTCCACCATGTCATTCATATGTCATTATGACGCAGTGAAATTTTTTCCATGCCACGTCACATTTAATATCAAAATTTCCACATGTATACAAGCATGACTTGACCAAAAAACTTAATGTGATAAGAAATTTTTGAAATGCGCAGACCTTTAATCACTCTCCAGTGACACATTTTGTAGAAATAGTTGATATTTATTTAAACTTCACACATACCTGTAAATTGGAATGTGATATGGTATTAATAGTGAAAGTATGTTTTTTAGCCACATCGTTGCTAACACCATGCCTATTTAAAAATTCCACTAGCCTTCCCATTCATCATCAATCTTTTGTAGAGCCTTTCAATTTCCATTTTGGATGGTTATATGTGAAATCTCAGAGCCATTTCACTTTTGTTATTCCATTCCATATCAATTCTCTCAGCAATGGACTCATCTTCTTTAAGTGCATGTCCATCAAAAGAGGAATTGGCCCACATGGGCCAATTATTCCAACTCTTAGGGTCAAATGAGGAACTAATTCTTCTATTTTTTAGTGTGCCAAATGTTAGAGCCAATCCCCAATATTTCCCTCATTAGGAAACCATGGTGTTTTCCTTCTTGAATCATATGGCTGAGATGTGTCCTTACTTCCTATTTTTTCAAACCTTCCACTTCCACGTGGTCTACCCAGATTTCCATTTAATTCTAGAATCTCTGAGGAATCATTGGTCTCACTATAATCCAATCATTCAAGAATATCAGTGGCATATGTTTAAGTATTATTATGCCCCATCTCTACTAGAAAAAGAGATCCCTCTTTCACCCCAAACACGGGAATTAAAAAGTGAATATCCATCCTTAGATTCTCGCATGAGTAGAATAGAGGAGTGGCTTGTGGTATTAGAGTCCAATCTGGAAGATATCCAAGCTATGGTTAGACTTTAGGAATTTTCATCCAAGATGAGGCATGCCCTCCCTAACACCCAAATTAGTGACGTGACACTAATTCCAGAGGCTCGTACGACAAGAGGACAAACCATTAAAGCATATGAAAGAGGAGTGTTTTCTCTGCATGAATGGGTAAACTCACTTGAGTGGAGGAAGGAGATATTTGAAATTCTAAATTTGTCTAAGAGTGAGCATCCCTAAATTACATGAGAAATGGATGTCAAGGGGCCTGATGGGAGATATACAATTCTTCTTCAGAATTTTGGCTCATGAGGATTTTATTCAGCATCGAGACCAGTTTCTGAAGGGTGTCCCCCATGTATCCAAAAAATGGAAGTTTGACTTAAGTACCACTATGCTATATAAATATCTCAATGTATCTTTTTATCTTATTTTGTCCATACATTTATACAACAGAGGTTTGCGGCCCCTTAAATAGAACCCCAATTTTACTACTGTAAATCTTGCTTTTGAGTCTTCTCTTATTTTTTCTTTGCACTGCACACAAAAAATATTCTATGTTTTTAATATTACATTTGTTTAATATTCAATTATAGGGAAAATACCCCCTTAATCTGTTATACTTTTTTATAGTGACATGAAACCAATTAAAACATAGTGAAGTACCAAAATGATTTTCAGCATAACTTATAGATCAAACTTCAAAATTCAAAATTGATAAATCCATAATAATTTTCAAAGTGTTTGGCCAAAGTACCACATTCAACTCTAGAGCCCAAAACTCTCTCCAAATATGAATATCCACATACACCAATCAGGTTTCAGACCATAAATGCAATCTCATAATATCCTAGGTACTCGGCTTATCCCCAACATCACACTTTGTCTATCATTAATAAAAGTCTGGAAACCCGAACTAGACTTTCATAAAGGACCAATCCGTAGGCCTCTAGGGGAAGACCATCCTGTCTACACAATACTTATCTTTAACATAGAGTCTCGACATCCCAATTTTTCATTAAGGCATAGTTTGTCCTATTCATTTGATTATTTAAACTCCTCATGAACATTTATAACAACAACATGACCATTTGCATACTTATCCATCTGATTGTAGAAGACACAATGGGAAGGAGAAAAACTCCCCAAAATTGAGCACTCATTGATATGTCATCATGAAAAAGGATTCAAAGGGAAGAATAATCATCTTTTGTAATTAATGGGTTCATAACACTAATGGACATATTATCCTTTCATTAATATGAGATGATGGTTAGGAGAAAGGAGAATAATTAGTATGTAACCATTCCAAAAAATGTTAAAGGTTTAACATCTCAAAAGTTAGATGAAATTATAACAGTCCTTTAGGACACATGAAACTGAATAATTTCCTTGGAGTAGTAGGTAGTGGGTGAGAATGAAGAGTATGAGGAATAATACCCGTAATAATGAGAGGAAGAACAACATGAAAAAACTAATGCTTAAAATTAGTGAGTGTATAAAAGATCTCACTTGGCTGTTGAACTATCATGGGACGTAAAGTCGATCAACCCACCTAAATTTGATGGAACTACTTTGGGGATGGAGCTGAAAATTGGTTAAGTGAGATAGAGAAAAAAATTGAAATAAGGGACTTTTCATATGGAAAAAAAGTAAATTTTGGGTGCTTTCCAACTCTCTAATGAAACATCTTCTTGGTGGGATAACAGTAAGATGGAGTTAGGAGTTAATACTACCTCAATTACTTGGGATTAGTTCAAGGTATACTTCTATCAATGTTGGTTTCCTCAGCTATATTTTGACCAAAAAATGTCTGAATTTGAGAATCTAACTCAAGGTAAACTGAGTGTGGTGGATTATTGGGAATGTTACACCAAGCTTTTGAAATACACACCTCAATACCAAAAGGATGAAAAATTTAGGATCCGTATGTTTTTTATGGGATTAAATCCAAACATAGGAGGTGAAGTAGATGTTCATGGACCATCTACAATGGAAGCAATGTTCGAAAAAACCATAAGGCAGTAACATAAATTGTAAGCAATTTTAGCCTTTAGAGAAGATAAACATAAGATGAATGTTTGCGTACATGTACCATTAGCTCCTAGGAAAACATGGTGGAAGAAAGAAGGAAGAAAAATGAATACTGTCAAGAAAGGTACATCAGTTAAACCTACTGCAAACACAAGGAAATTGAGAAAAACAATGTTGTTTTTGGTGAAAACAAATTTTAGAGGTAAGGCCCTATTGGGGGATGTTTTAAATGTGGTGGTGATCATTATGAAAATAATTATCCCTAAAATAATTAAGGGAAAAACCAGCAATAAAGGATTCATATTGCAGTGGGTAACCACAAAGATGAGAAAAAGCTACTTTAAAAGTGCCTAGTCAACTTTATGGTTATCATGTTATTGTCTTGTATGACACCGATGCTACTGAGTTCTTTATTTCAAGTAATTTAGCTGGTAAATTATCTAAGAAAGATGAATTTGTGGAAAATTATTCAACTATTTAATATGGGAATGATGTTATTAATATAGTAGACCACTTTTTTTAAAGAAACATTGGAATTAGCTAGTTTTACAACAAAACTTGACCTCTATGTGACTCCCTTATGGTATTATGACATCATAATAGGAGTAAACTTTCTTTCCAAACACAAGGAAATAGTGGAATTTTTAAAAATATGAATAGAATGTCTTGATGACATGCATGAGACATCCATCATTCAAGCCAATAATAAATATTTTGGAATTTAGAAAAATATCTACAATGCATCTTAAGAAAGCCAAAAACAAAGGTTGCATGTTGTATGTAATTAAAATTTAAAAAATTAGTAAGGAAGGTAAGCCTTCCTTAGAATATTTTTCACTTTTACATGAGTATAGGTACGTCTTTACGGAATATTTTCCTTGACTTCCTCCTAAAAGAGAATGTTATTTAAAAATTGACATTAAATCTAAAACTGAACCAATATCGAAAGCACCTTATAGAATGACAACAATCGAGGTGGTTAAATTAATTGCACAACTACATGAACTCTTATCTAAATGACTAATCTACCCTAGTGTGTCTCTTTGGGGAGAATCATTCATTTTTGTTAAAAGGAAGGATGGAATGTTAAGTTTATGCATTTATTATGACATTCTTAACAAAGTAACAATAAAGAATAGATATCATTTGCTAAGGATTGATGATATTTTTGATCATATGAGACATGGATCTCTTTATTCAAAAATTGTTTATGATCTAGTTATCATTAGTTAAGGATAAAAGGTGAAGATGTTCATTAAACAACATTCATAACACACTATGAGGATTATGATTTTACTTTTTATCCTTTTGGACACACTAATGCACCATCAACACTTATGAACCTTATGAATAATATTATTCAAGAATACTTAGATAAGTTTGTTCTAGTTTTTCTTGATGATATTCTAATTTATTCTAAGAACATTGATGAGCATAATGAAAACTATATAATAGTGTTAGAAGTGCTTAGAAAGAGGAAACATTATGGAAAGATTTCAAAATGTTTTTTTTATAGCAAATGAAGTAAAATGCCTTAGACACATCATAAAAAATTATGATATTTTTGTTGACCCATCGAAAATCAAAGCTATTACTGAGTAGCCAACACCTATAAAACATACATGAGGTAAGATTTTTTTTAGAATGACTAGGTATTATACATATATTTTATAGTAATTTTCAAGAGTGATTAGACCAATTAATTCCTTGTAGAAAAAAGATAATAAGTTTGTATGGAATGATAAATGTGGAAATGCATTTAATTTACTAAAATATAATGATGGTGGAGAATCAACCTATAATGCTTCTTAGAGTCAAATTTAACTATGAGAATGATTAGGAGATCTATAAAGTTGATTTGAAGTTAATAAAGGCCATTAGAGGGATCTAAAATTTAAAATGTGGTTTAAATGAGTTTTCCCTCCAAATCTCATATTTGAATTCTAGAGAAGAAATAACCTCCTTTTGGTCAATTTTGGTTAGCTAGTAGGTAGATAGGGGTCTAGAGTGTTTTGGATGTACATGAATAGGTTGTAATATCCCTTTTCTAGGGTTATTCTCATTAGTAGAGGTGTTTGGTATGTTTGCTCCTTGAAAATTTCTTAACTCAAGTGAGTTAGTGTGTGTTAAGTCAAGTTAGGTTCATAACTATGGAAATGTAGATATTGGGTGATCTGTAATCTTCAAACTTTGGAAACTTAAATATCCAAATTAATGTTGTTCTAATTTAAACCTTGGAAAGTTATAGATTGCAATATAGTGATTGAATTATTAATGCCTTAAAATAAAAATTGTAGAGAGTGATAAAGAAATTAGGGGAAACAACACACAAATTTTATCCTAGAAACCCTGAGTGTGAGAGAAAACCAGTCGAGAAGTGAAACTGCTCTTTCTTCCCACTTTATTATTAGCCAATATAATGTAAAGATACAAATTAAAATAAGTATAAAAAGAGATAAAAATGTCAAACTCTCCTTTCCTATGTGTTTCACCAGATTCCTAACAAATTAATGTAATAGATAAGAGGTAATGGGCCAAGGATCAATACATGTTAATGATGTTGGTCGAAGGTTGTGCACGTGTTCTTATTTCTCAATCCAAGTTTATTGCAAGATATTCCTTTTGGCTAAGAGGAACTACCTGTAATACAAATCAAGACAAAAAAACATATTTAATAGAAAAAGGTTAGTGGATTGCCTAGTGTGAATTAGATCCAGGAAGTGTTATACTTCCTTGATGGTTGTTAGTCCACTGATATATATAATTTAATATAAAATAAATGGAAATACAAAAAAAAAATTATAATTATAGTACTTTGATTTAGGTATCTCAGATTACTATCAATTTTAATCTACTTAAATTCTTTGATAATTAAATTGGTGAAGGTCTTGGGTTAGGTTACAGGCTAGGTACGGGGTCTGGAGGTCACAAACAGGGTCTGGGTAAAACTTGGTGGATTTTGGGCTTGATTTGGGTGATTGGAATGATTGTTGGTCTGAGGTAGCTTACTAGACACAGAGACCAATATTGGTCAAGGAGTGACCAATCATAGTTTATCTATGACCGATACCAGTTAGGGATGACCAATCTAAGTTTTTGTGGGAATGGTAAAATATCAAAAATAGTTGTCCTGGTTCTCTCTGTTTTTACACAGAGAGATGAGGAGGTATATGGATAGGTTTCAGGTAGATTATCCAGCTTGGGTGAGGCTTTTGCGAGTTTTTTTTGGGGTGTTAAGGTCAATTTAGTAAAATCTTGATAGGAGATATAGTAACCGATGTCATTTTGGTGACTGGTGCTATTGAAGGGGAAAGTGATAATGATTAAGGTAACCGACATCAGTAGGGGAAATTTGGTGAAATATGATTAACAAGTGGTTTTGGGATTCTCTGTGATTACACAGAGAATGTAGAGGTACTGGTTGGGTTTGTGATAAGGTGATAAAAACTTAGAAACGCGTAAAAGGTTATGAATAAATATCTAGAAGGTTATGCTAGATGGATAGGGATATAGGATGGAAAGTGGGGATGGTGGGATACATGAAATAACAAGTTATAATAACAAGAGGATAAATAACCTAATGAGTAATTACAGAAATGATACATAATCAAATGCACTTACTTGTTCCTGCAACATTGGGTGAAGGAAGTTGATGGTCGATCTGTGAACGATATGACTCTGCATTTTATAGTCCTTTGTGGAGATTTATGAACTTTTATCAAGTCTTTTCCTGTGAGCTAACTCTAGTTACCTCAAGAAGAAGAAAACCACCTAACTGAACAAATCATTCTCTCCCTTCAAAAACAAAAAACCACCCTCCTTATCAAGAATTGTTATGGAAGGTGAACCGTTTAATTTTCTATTGTCCTATGTTTTTACATGGAAAAAATTCACTTAAAAATAGGACAATCATGGGACCCTAGTGTCAAAGATGAGAACAATTATGTCATACCTTTCAGAGACACCCTCGGGTCAGCCTATTCCTCCAGTTTCAGATCCACATCCTTTCCTTCCAGATGGTTTGCTAAAATGTGAGTTTCATCCTTCCCCTTAGGATGATTCAGGGTAATAAATAAGATCATTCAAGTACTTTTGGAGCAGTCTCTCTAAACTACAAATTTGATGCACCGAGTAATGCTTAGGAAGGGCTATCATCAGCCTTTCTAAGACAAGTTAACATAGATCAACAGAGAAGTTTTAAAGGAATATATTCATCAATAAGGTGTATCCAGGTAGCCAAAATCATTTTGCAACTAAGAGATCAATAATGACAGCAATGAATACAATTCGAGAGGTTTGAGAGCCAGTTCACCACACATGTGGGTTTTTGAGGCTCGAAGAAGCTTGTATCGTAAAAGGGTACCTAAACTTGCAGTGGCCAGTGATTTTGGGAGATCTAGAATGATTTCTGGCATAAAAACCCATATGGGAGGTCCATGAAAGCTCCACATTTTCAGTCCTCTACAGCGAGTGGAAGAAATTAGGATCCAAAACAAGAATGCCATGACATTTTTCTAGCCAACTCATTCTTCACAAGCATAGTTGGTAATCCTGAGGAAAAATGAGATTTTTGAGGGAAGAGAGAGTCATAATAAAGGCATGGTACCCCATACCATACTTCTCAAAATACCTTTTCCATAAAAAATCTCATTATAACATAAGAAGTTGATGGTGGAATCATGGCGGTCCCTGAATATCTAATAACTCGATGCGGTTGAGACTCTCAATGCGATTGCATTAACAGTGGAGCTTGTTCCCAAGCATGTGGGACCTATGTGAATCGGGACCAGCTCTCCGGATGAAGGCGTTTTCCTAATTTTCTCTATCCAGAATACGCACATAAAAATGTTAAGGGTTTATCTCAAAACCTAATCTAGAGAATTGCCAAGGAGATAGGGTCCAGAAGATACATAAACAAACCTGTAAACTCAAAGGTGATGCACCGAGGAATCGAAAGATACGAAGGTTTTACCAGATAAAGGGCACAAACCAGGCAAGAACATGCAATTAAATATCATTTCACGCGATCTACCAAATTTAGTAGTGAAAGATCAAGAGGATGCAAATGAACACTGAGTAGGGTTGAGAATCATCCACCTTTTCATGGGATTATCTTGTGGGCTCCTTAAGACTTGATACATGTGGCACTACAAAATGCCAAGAGGTGAAGTTCGCATTACAGTGCTCGAAAACTGGGAGGTTTTAATTTTTGGACAAATTCACCTTGGTGACACATGAGAATGAAGGGAGGGGTCAAAACAAGAATGTCCAGATTTTAGAAAGAAGCCATCACGTCCTTACAATTGTATAGGATTTCCCAATGCTTCGAGGGATAGAGATCCTCCGAAATACCCGAAATGGGCTACCCCGTCCACCTTTCTACCGGTTACATTTGGCGTCATCTCATTATGGCGGTAGGTCGAGAACTCCTTCGGCAAACCGCAAAAAATGGAGAATTGTATTTTTTATTTTTGAAGAAATTGTCCTCACCCAATCGTAGTTGGACAGAGGACCTTGTAAGCTTTCGAAAAATTCCAACCTTGCGTGAATCCGAGCTCCCTGTGAAAAGTTATGGCCATTATAATATTCCCCAAGTCAGGGTCTGTTTCCAGTCGGGTTTGGGATTCTCCTTTGCATTTGCATTGGGTTTGGAGGATGCCTCGACATGTGTTCACCCCATGCTTTCCTGACTCCAAAACCTGATTTGGACTAGGTAGTGTTTCAGGTCTTTCGGAACTCCCAAGCATTTGGGACATTTCGCTTGTGATTTGTCCCATGATTCATGTCTCATGTTTCCCGAAACCCGAAACCCGAATTCCTTGTGTCGGGTTTTTTAACTGATCTCCGGCATATTTTCCTTGTGTCGGGTTGTTCCAACTTCTCCGGCATATTTGGCCTTGTGTCGGGTTTTTGCCACTTCTCCGGCATATTTCTCCTGAATCTGTATAGTTGCTTGGAACTTCTCCAACATATGATCCTTGTTTCATTGTCCATATTTACTCTGGGGGGTAGATATATGGACAACAATTTGGCGACTCAATGGGATTACCTACCTACTAGGTAGAAGATCAGTGGCTTTTAAGCGATCCATTAGGCATGGAGTCATAAGCAATAACCTGAAACCAACCTGATATCTGATCCCTGAGCCTGATACCAAAACTCCTTCTCCAAGAGCACGTTGAACTGTAGAAATCCAACCTAGGAGAAACAAAACCTGTGCCAAATCACTTAGGGAAACTAAAACCTAACTACAACAAGACAATGTGCACCCACACTTAGAGGAATCGAAAACTAGGCTAATATTTACAAGGGTAAACTTCTTCCTTTTCAATAGCAATGTTTAAGGTAGATTCCATGTTAACCAGAATCGGGAGTTCATCTCCATCCAATGTAGACAATTGGAAGGCATTACTATTCTTACATCCTGTGACCATGTAGGGGCCACTCCAAATGGCATCAAACTTGGAATGCCTTCCTGGTTTTGCCCGATTTGCATCCCATTTCAGAACTAGGTCCCCTTCCTAGAAGGTCCTTGCTCTTGCTTTCTTATCAAACCATCTTTTTACTAAGGTCTGATCTTTCTCAATTGTTTGAACTGCATGTTCTCTAATTTCTTCCAATTCCATCAACTCTGCATACCTAGCCTCCATTGGTTCGAACTCAGCCAACTCCAACTGCTTCATGGACTCCAATGCAGGCAGTTGTAATGATATAGGAAATACTGCTTCTTTCCTATAGACCAGCTTGTAAGGGGAATTACCTATAGACCTTTTTGGTGTTATTCTGTCAGCCCATAATGCTGATTTTAGCTTGGTAGGCCATGTTCTTTGATTTTCATCCAAAGTCCTCCTGATGATTCTTAGCAAATTTTTGTTCGTGGACTCTGCCTGTCCATTACCCTATGGGTAATAATTGGAAGAGGTGCTCAAGTAGATTCCATTATTGAAAGCCCATTCTGTAATCTTAGAACCTATGAATGCCAATGCATTGTCTGATATGATAGTGGCTGACACACCGAACCTGGTCACTATTCCTTCATAAAATTAGAGTATACTAGACTTTTTTTCTTCTTCGAGTGTTACTACCTCAGTCCACTTGGTTAAATAGTCCGTTGCTGTGAGAATCCACTTATGGCCTTGGCTTGAGTTTAGATTGACGACCCTGATGAAATCCAATCCCCATTGCATAAATGGTTGGTCAACCAAAATTGGGTGCAATGGAAGCGCTGCTAGTCTTTCTTTGCCTGTGAAGAGTGCACATTTCTTACACTTTCTTATCCATGTATAGCAGTCATTGAACACCGTGGGCCAATAATACCCTGCCTTTATTATCTTGAGAGTTGTTACTCGTGGGGCAAAATGTCCTCCAGAATCTCCATCGTGAAAATCTCGTAACACCCTCTCAATTTGACTAGTCCCAATGCACCTCAATAGAACCCCATTGATGTCTTTCTTAAACAAAACACCATCAACAAGCACATATGGAATGGCTTGTAATCTAAAGTATCTCCTCTTTGCTTTGCTCATTTCCGGAGGGCATAGTCCTGTCTGTAGGAAGTGTATCATATTCTGAGTCCAACAAGGAGTAGGCACATCATCATTTTCATGTTCTTGGCCATCTTGTAGTACCAAGACAGTCTCTTTTTCATCACCTGCTTCAACCTGTTGACTCAAGGCTAGCTGTTCACATAGTCCCTTTCCACGTACTAGTTTGGTGACCTTGATCTCGATGTCATATTCCATGACACGAGTTATCCACCCTGCACGCTTCTCATTCAGATCCTTGTTTAGAAGGAAGTCCTTGACTCCCGCATGAGAGACCAATAATTGGATCTTGTTGTTTGAGACTAGGTGCTTGAATTTCTTTAAACTCCTGATCACTGCAAGTACATGCTTTTCAATGAAAGAGTATCTAGTTTCATATTCCTCCAAGCCTTGACTGAAGAAAGCAACTGGTTGTTCTAATCCTTCTTTGTTTTGTTGTGCCAGGATTGCAGAAATTGTGTCTCCACCACCGAAGGCATATAGCACGAAGTCCTTGGAGAAGTCTGGATTGACAAGAGTTGGGCTTGAGATATAGCCTCTTTTATTGCCTCAAAACTTGCCTTGCCTTCAGATGTCCACTTAAATTCCATGCTCTTCTTTAACATCAGCGTTATTGGCTTTACGAGAGCTGCAAAGTTTGGAACAAACCTGCGGACAAAATTGATCCTTCCCAAGAAGCTTTGAAGAGCCTTCTTGTGACTTGGCAATGGCAATGCTTGAATTGCTTCAACCTGTTCTAGGTCAATCGTCAACCCTTCCTTTGAAACAATATGGCCTAGAAGTTTTCCCTCGTGAGCCAAGAATATGCACTTTTTGGGATTCAATGATACCCCAAATCTTCTACATCTCTAAAATACTTTCCTAAGGTGAAAGAGATGGTCTACTGCATTCTTTGAGAAGACAGTGATATCATCTAGATATATCAGCACTATCTTGTTGATTAATCCTTTGAATGCCATGTCCATTGCCCTTTGAAAGGTAGCACCAGTGTTGGACAGTCCAAATGGCATCTTCTTGTAAGCATATGTGCCCCATTTAGTTGTGAAGGATGTCTTGAATTGGTCTTCTTCTTTAACCATCACCTGATTATACCCTGAGTAGCCATCTAGGAGAGAGAATCTCTCTGAACTGGATACTACTTGCAATATTTGTTCCATTGAAGGAAGTGGGTAATGGTCTTTGAGAGATGCCCTATTGAGGTCTTAGAAATATACACACAACCTGATTTCTCCGCTCTTCTTCCTTACCAGAACCAATTTTGCAACCCATCTTGAGTGCTTGATCGGGAATATAATGCTTGCCTCTATTAGCTTGTTAAGCTCTTTCTTCATTAGAGGCTCAATGTGAAGGTTGACAGGTCTCTGCTTCTACCTGATGGATTTAGCATCTGGATCCAATTCTATGGTATGTTGTGCCAACTTCGGATTGAATCCTCTAAAGTCTTCATAACTCCAAGCGAAGACATCTGGAAATTCTTGGCAAAGCTGTATGAAATCTGATTTCTCTTGCTCAGTGGCCACTTTACCAATTTGAAGTATTTTGCCTTCCCCGACCAGAATTGGCTCTGAATCTTCTCTCTTGACCTGTATGTTAGCCTTTTCCTTACGGAACTAGTCGTTAGGGTTGAAGATAGACTCCAATGTTACTAAACCCTTAGGAAGCTTGTTTTTCCATAGCTGCACTGCTTGATCCCCATACTGCTGCTCTAATCTGTCCTGATTTCTAGCTAAGAATTTAGCCTCTTCCTATAGAAAATTGATGATCTGTTGATCGTTCTCAAACACCTGCCAGCTTGTGTTATTAACTAGAACTGTTGGCCTCACAATCACATGGATATGTGGTTGTGTTTTTTCCCTTTTGATGTTGTCAACCACATCAAACATTGCTCCAACTGCTGCGAGCCTATCCGCGGCTTCATTTTTCTTCCTGGGTATGGACACAATGTTGAAAGCTTCGAAATATTCACTGAGGTCACATACCCTATTCTTGTAGCTCCTCATCAGGTCATTCTTCATAGCATGTTGTCCTCTAACTTGGTTGACGATTAGCTTGCTATCCCTGAACACGTGCAAGTTATTTATCCCTTTTTTCCTAGCCCAATGAAGTCCATGAATCAAGGCCTCATATTCAGCTGTTTTGTTTGAACAAGAAAACTAGAAACGAAAAGCTGAATAATATTTGATGCCTTGAGGTGAAACAAGCATGGCTCCACCTCCTGCACCTTGCCTACTCCTTGATCCGTCAAAAAACAGCCGCCATACCTCATTGTCATCATTATGGCTTGGCTTGGTGATGCTAGGAACAAGTTGATTTTCTTCATGTATACAATAGACTCCCATCTCAGATTCTTCTACTTCTTGATAGGGATCAAAAGCATGTATCTTTTTTGCCCATTCATCGAGAGTTAGGTCCAGGATACTTCAAACCTTGGTGTCAGCCTCATCAGTACTAGGGTGATCTTCTTGATCAAATGCTGAGCAATTGGCATTATTCTGACTAGGAGTGTAAGGCTCGATATGGAAGTTTGCAATAGGTTCAGACCTAATTGTAGCCTTAGTTCCATACCTTGTTCTAAACAACATGTTAGACCAATCAACAGACAAATAGCTTGCAATTTTAGCAGTGAAGTCCCTTGAGAAACACAATGCAAAAGAGTGGTGGAAAATATGTGACTGATACATCTTGTCCAATACAGTCAACATTGGGGTAGGCATGTAAGTGTGAGACTCAAAATCCTTGATGACTCCAACCATTATTACTGTTGTCCTATCTAATTGCACTATGCCCCTTTGGATGATGACTTTCATATTGAAGACCCTAGCTAATTGGCTATGTTGCTTGGGCAATACATTGAGCTACTTGCCCCCGAATCAATCATGCAATTATGCACTAGCTTGTCTTGAATGATCAATGAAATATAGAATGGAGGGGCTTCAACATTCTTACCTTGTTTTCCTCCATGGTTTCCTTCAGAGCCGAGCTGCATTAGTAAACACTTTCTCTTGCATCTGAACTTAGGGGTATGGTTTGAAGTTTGACCAATTGGCCTTCATGCAACTTGCAACAAATCTCTCTGTCTTGGGATAACAAATGAATTCCCACATTGAAATATTGACATTTGTTTTCTGTCATTTGTTCAATGATGTTAAATGGGGATTAAGCTATCCTTTTTCTATCCCCTCCCTGGTTTGCACATTTACTCTCTTGCACATGGGTCATTATACACCTGGCATCTTGAGTTGGCTTTTGGAAGGCTATTCTTGGGATGACCTTGTGCATATTGAAACTGGAGTTTGCTTTTTGCCAGTGCCAATACCTTGTGGAATAATAGAGGGTTGAGGATTGGCTGGGGCTAATGTTTGATTACTGTCCCTCTCCAATATTCCTTTTCTTGGACCGTGTATTGGAAACTACACTTTGAGAAGGGGCTTGGTCTAATTCATGCCACAGAAGTCTTCAGCTTGCCAATTGACCAATGCATAGTTTCACTTGGAGGCTGCCTGCTTGCTGGAACTCCTTGCTGCTGATTGGTTCCTCTTGGCTAGACTTCCCTCACCCTCCACACTAATGGTTTGTCACCATCAAAGTTCTGGTTTGAGTGCACCATTAAAACACATTGATTGGTTGTGGGGCTCGATTGCAAGGGAAAGCACCAATTGTATTCTTTTGCCATGTTATTTTTTGTTGGAACTAAGGCCCTTAAAATTAGATATGCTCTGTTTGGATCATATGGTTAGAAGGGCCTAGTAGCTTGAGATTTTCCTTGGTTTTGATTCATGATTCGCATCCTGGAGCTAGGTTGCCTTATTGGTTGCTGATATGGGGGTCTAGCCTAATAGGCTAAGTTTTAGGATGATATGAAGGTCTGAGAACCTCTGAGCCTATTTCCTTTTGATATTCAGTAGCTCATTTCCCTAGGTTCTTGCAGTTGTTTCATAACTTCTTGTAGCTCGTTTGAAGTGTTAGAGGATGAGGTGGAGGCTTCAGCTTGAACTTTGATTCCTTGGAGTAGGTATGGGAGCTAATGTGGGTGCTCTGACTAGTGCTTGGAGCTCCTAAGTTTTGGATATAAGAGGCATAGGTGGCCTAGGTGCAAGCTTACCAACCTGAATTAAGACAATTTTAAGATCTAATGGAAATGCTCATAGGCTTCATAGTAATTGTTGTGCCTCCCATTGATTGAATCATTATAGGAAATATTAGAATTTAAAGCTTCTAAGGTAAGTATAGAGAAAGAACCTTCATGCTGTTGGCCTGACTGCCACTGGAATCCTATCCCAAGACCTTTGAAATCTGAAGTTGAAGTCAGTCAGCTACTCGTGGGGGGCTCTTTTGATAGTTGTCAGCTGCTCCAAAAGAGACAAGTTGTCTACCTTCTCTCCAAATTGCCAGTGAAGTGCAATACATAGTTGATTCCAATTTGTGATAGAACCAGCTCCAAGGCTCCTAAACCATTGCAATGCTTTACCCTTGAATAAAGATGCCAGTAATTTGACAGCCACTTGCATTTCGTTGATTTCATGGATTGCACAAAGGTTAGCAATATCTTTAACATGATCATCTGGAGTAGTCTGATTTTCTCCAGTGAAGTAGGGAAAGTTCTTCAAGGCTGCAATAGGAACTGGATGTTGTGCATTGAGAACAAGTGGGCTGATGCCTGTGAAGTTGACGTAGGGATTGTTCTGAGCCATTCTAATCGGTCTTAAAACCCTTGTATACTGAATGAAAGGCCTATCAGGTGGAGGAGTTGAGAGAGTTCTGTTTGGTGGAGATGGAGACCTTTGAATCCTTCTTCCTCTTTGCCTTCTTCTTGGAGATAACTGCAGGTATTCAAACAGCACTTCTTCTTCTCCGACTCTTGACCTTATGGTGATTCCTCTCATGAGTTTTCAGGCCTGCACTGCATGAAACCAGTTGATTCTTCCTCTTGGAGTCACCAAATATGTAAATAATAGCTCTTATAAGCAAGAACTGTAGCAGATGCATATCAACTTTGCTGCAATAAAAATGAGACCTCTAGGTCCCACCGGGCATGCTAAAACTATTGTTGCAGGCTCACAACACCCCTGGATGCAGATCAGGCTTCTAGGTTGATGTTCAGGCATCTAGTGTGATTGCACAACATGGAATCCTTTCTCCAAGCATGGGACTTGTAAAGATGGAAAAGATTCTCCAGAGAAGGCTGGTTCCTATTCCTCTGTTCAGATGCACACAAAAAATGCAGAGGGTTTGCTAAAACCTAATCTAACTTGCCAAGGAGACAGGGTAAGAAAATGCATAGAATAAAACCTAAACTACAAAGGTGATGCACCGAGGAATGTTAGACAATCGTTTTGCAAATTTAACACAGACCTAATAGATGCAATACAACCACCATGCACAGGTAACCAAACTGCAATAAGAGATCAAAATGACAGCAATAAATACATGAGATGGTTGAGAGTCAATCACAACACATATATTATTGCTCAAGTGTCGATACAATAGATTGCAGTGGCCAAGAGGCAAAAAGAATGGCATTACAACCCATATGGGAGGTTTGAAAGCTCCACAATTTCTCTTGCAAGTGAGAGAAGGGAGGATGCAAAACAAGAATGTCTGACCCCTTAAAGGAGCTCTTCTTTACAATATATATCAAGAAATGAGAGAGGGAAGAGAGAGGAAATCTAGAATTTGCCCCAACCACTTCTTGGCAGCATTTAAAATCATCTCATTATGACAGAAGTGGTGGATCCTGGTAAAACGGCGGGCTGTCTAACAGGAGCGGCGAGCTATCTGCTGCATTAAAGTTGTTTGTTGAAGCATTACTTCTGTCTATCACCACGCGTCAGAGACATTTTCTTAATTTTCTCCCTCCAAACTACACCAAAATGTGAGATTGATCCCAGAATCATGTAGACAATTTCAACAGCTTTCCGTTGATATAAAGAACGTGTAAATTTGAACTCTGGAACGAAAGATACGAAGGTCTAAAGATTTAGGGCACAAAATAGGCAAGAACAGGTTTTAAAATCTTTTCCCGCGCTCTGCCATCTGGATGACACGTGGCAGGCCCTGATTCACTGAGTAATTCCCTCTCTCCACCTTTTCATGGGCTTTTCTTGTGGGCCCCTTAAACTTGGACACATGGCACTATTTCATTGGTTCGGATTAGTGCTTGAAAACTCACCCCTTTGACTTTTTGGACCTTTTTCCTTGGCGACACGTGTCATGCTATGATTTTTCCACGGGCCTGCCATATTTTCACATCCATCGTGCCCTTTTTTCCCAAATGTCCCAGTGCTGTCTGGGAAAAATTCTTCCGGTTCACCCGAAATGGGCTTCCTCGTCCCTTTTCTGCCGGTGACACGTGGCGTGATCTGATTGGCTTTCAGCTCCTTCAGCTATCCACGTCCCGCACGTCCCTTTGTCCCACTTGTCCTTGTGCTGAATTTTCCTGTTTCGGCCGAACCGGCCGGTTCGCATCCTTCATGTCCATTTGTCCCAAATGTCTGAGTGTTGTCTGGGACAAATTCTTCCGGTTCGTCTGATTCGGCCCGGTTCACGTTCCTTTGTCCCATATGCCCTAAAAGTAGTTGGTCGGTTTTCTTCTCCCTTCAACCGAGTCGGCTTCTCGTGCCCTACGCATCCTTCTAGTCCGACTGTCCCAGTGCTACAGTTCTCTTTTTCGGGTGAACCGGCCGGTTCACGTCCTCTGCGCACTCTTGTCCCGCTTGCTCCTGGTAAAGGACTTGGACAAATTTTCTTTCTTTCGGCCGATTCAGGCATTTTGCGTCTATTTGTCCCAGATGTCCCTTTTTTGTTTGGGCCACCTAGAGGCTTTTCGGCCGATTCGCGCCTTCCGCGTATAATTTTTCCAACTGTCCCAAAGGTGGCCTTGAGCAGGACTTAGCCAATTTTATGATTTTCTCCTGAATCAATCTACTTGCTTGGAACTAAAAAAATCTTATGCATGTTATCAAATTAACTCTGGGGGGTGAAATTTGGATAATAGTATGTTTTCATCTTTATGTTGAGAAAACTCTAGTTCGTGCTTGAATTCAAATAGCTCTCCCAAAACTCGAAATGACTAACCTAAGGAAAAGGTTGCTAAATTATATATATGGTGACTGACGATGGTCAAGGTGACTGATTTCATTTAATGTTTAACTTGCATTGGTTAAGGTGGGATATCCTAGGTTTACCAAAAATAGCAGATCTTGGCTATTTTTTGTGTTCTCTGCTTGTTGGCCTATGTCTTAAGTGATGGTTAACGCTTAGATAAACAAGAATGTTTTTGGAGAAGGAATATGAATTTAATGCTAGGATTATACTAAGTCCTAGGTGGTTAGGATAAGTGGAGACTGAGTCTTAGTTAATTAATAGGCTAAGAATAAGTCCATGGTGAGGTGTCTAGAAGAGGTGTTTAGGTGATGTGTTTAGGTAAGGTGTAAATTAACCTAATTAAAGTAATTAGATTAATAAATAATGTGAGGATGGACATTCATTCAATTGTAGATAACTAAATTAACATGAACGTGAGGTAAAGTGGTCATGGCTAGCTAAACACGTTATGTTACCTGATTAAAAGGGACCAAGGGGAGTTTGTATTAAATGTCGTGTCTACATTTTCCCCTTTTTGTCATGTAGCTTGTATTTTTAAGCGATGCTGACAAAAACAAGAAGTGGTTGCGCCAAATATAAATTGGATTTAGGCTTCCCCAGGTATGGGTGAAGGTGATCCCACTCAAACTAGTAGCTGATGAGGTGTGAGACAAAATCAGTGAGTTGTTTGATAAATGGGTTAGTGATGAAAGTGAAGGCAAGGGAGTTGTAGGTAAGGGTATGGGATGTTTGGGTAATGGGTAAGGATCAAATTAGGAAATGGGTAATGGTCGAGGGTCATATCAGGTAATGGGTAATGACAATCAAATGCACACACACATATAGATTGTGACACGGTACATGGTTGAAGATCTTGCAAACTCTACATCATGTAAGGTCAATAGGTTTATCTAAATAAGTTTGAAGTGATTCAAGTATTTAGGCTACATGATATGGTCTGAAAACATGATGTAGGTTAGGTGCATGGAAGTTTAGGTATGTTTTGATACTCCAAAGGTTTGGTCGGAAAAAAACATGGAAATAGGAAAGGTAAGGTAATTAGGCTCAAACAACACATGTAATAACATCGCAAGGTATAATGAGTACACAAGTTAAGGTCAAGTTATATTGGTCATGGAACGGTTAAATCCAAGGTATAGGTAAAATAACAGGTCCTTAAACGTAATTAAGGAAATGTATAGGTAAAATAATAGGTCCCAAAAGGTATGTGGCAGTAAGGATTTTAGGTTAAAATGGGAAAAATGTAGAGGAAATGGTACTAGAAGGTGAGCGATGCCGGTTATAAGGTAACCAACGTCAGTTTTGGGTGACCTTCATCGGTCATGTCAGGTGAGGGTGATAAAGATGAAATTATGTATTTTACGGAATCATTGTTGTCTTTTGACTTTGAGAAAATGACGAAGCTTAGTGACTTGTACATTTTTTTGGGAGGGAAAGACAAGGCATTGTACCTGGTTGAGGTGGAGGTGAGTAATTGGTGAGAAGAGCCAAGTAGATGGGTCCACGAGAGTGGTTGGTGACATGTGATTAGTGGAGGGATTTGAGGTAGATTCTAGCATGGTATAGGTAGTAGAGGGTTTGGGAAGACCACCGATGCAACGGCCTCATGTTCCACCATGTAGGTGACACTTTGATGAGGTAAGAGGTATTTTAGAACTTGTTATGTGCTAAAAATTTGGTGAAAAATGAAGAAATTGGGGTGGGGGGGTTTTCATTTTAAAATGTGAACTAAAAGTGGGTAAAAATGAAGGGAATGATGAGTGGGAAGGTCATAAGTAGGTGAGATAGGTTTGGGAATTATAGAGAATATATAAGGGATGAGTATTGAAAAAAGTTGATAGGTAGTGAGTGAAAGGGATCTCAATATTTTTTTTTAAGATTAGGGGTTTAGGTAAGTTGTTTTCAATTTTTGAAAACGGAGGGATAACTTTTTAGTTTTCAATGGTGTGATAGAGACCGGCATGAGTTAAGGTTTGGCCAATGTTGATTGGTGTTTTCCAGCATCAGTCTTGCCTTAGATGACCAATACCAGTTAAAGGAAACCAACGAAGGTCATGGGAAAACTGGTGATGGTCAAGGGGACCGGTGTCGGTTAGGTTTAAACAATGACAAGGGTAAGAGAGGCTAGTTTGGAAAGAAAAATGGGTACATAAGGGATAAGTAAAGATGGCATGTAGAGGGATAAGGATAAAATAGGATCTTTGGTGATATGGGATAGGTGAGTAGGTGAAATAATGTTAAGGTAATGGTTGATGATTGTAAGTGTTTTCCAGCATCAGTCTTGCCTTAGATGACCAATACCAGTTAAAGGAAACCAACGAAGGTCATGGGAAAACTGGTGATGGTCAAGGGTTACCCTTTCCATCCTCTCTCCTCTCACCCCATAAACTCCTAACATGTCACGCCCTCGGGACCCACTCTTAATCCCCCTAGTTGACTCAATACGCCTGCACCACGTACAACTTCCTTTCCTCTATCATCCTCTACTCACCATGCACCACCCTTCCGTTTCCGTCTTTGCTAATCAAGGCCCCATCACGTCTCCCTCTGGCCCTTATGCACCCCCACACTTCGATGACCAATTCCCTGCCTATCGCCACCTCCAGTCCCTCACTCTTCCTTTCCCCCCCATGTCCCGCTATCCCCCACCCATCTTCTCTTTTTCCACCCCCCCACCGTCCATTACTACCCCCCGCACTAAACAGATTCTTCCCCCCCATACCGCTTCGTTTTCTTAAACACCTCTACGTAACTTCTCTTTTGTATCTAACTGCTAAATCTGGGAATATCCACCCCCAAACCCTAGACCCATCCTCACATCATCTCCTACCACCAACTAACTCTGCACGCTATATCTGTTCCACCCATTTACGGACCCGTCCTCCCCCCCCGTCAAACAACACACAATCCACCACCTCTCCCCCCGCATGGCCCACATTCGCTACCCCTCGACACCCTTCTACCCTCCCCCAACCCACCACTCACCTTATCCCCCCCTCTCCTTTGCTGCTTCTTACTAATCTTCCCCCCACCATTTTGCCACCATTCTCCCTACCTTACCTACTCACCTCCTCTTCGTGCATACTCTCTCCACCGCTTCTACGGCCACTCCCCCCCCCCTAACTACCCCCATATTCCATTCCCCCTAACAACCACTCTGATCTTACTACTACCTACCCTTAGTGTAAGTAATCTTTGTAGGTGAATTAGGTAAATGGGGTAATCATGATTGGTGTGGTTGGGTATGGTTTTGGGGTTAATAGGTAATTGGAGGTAGTTAGGTCTTAACAATGTTGTGGTTTGTTGGATGTAAGCCACGGACCAGTTACAGATGTGAGATAGACTACCCCCTATGTTGGTAACGATGTGGTCTAGTGTGAATATAAAGGAGTGGAAGCATATGACTGATGTTTGACAAACTGAGATATGACGCTATAGGTGAATAGCCTGAGATCCTGGCTTGATGGTCGCACTCATCAATAGATGGGATTCAGAGACAAACACATTTCATTTACTGATGGGTGAGATGACTGTCACCCTAGAGGATGTGTAGAGGATCATGCAGCTACCGATTGTTGGGGAGCCAGTGTTTTTTATTTCATCTGAGGCATCTGTGGAGTCGATATTGGCTATATTTAGGGAGGTGATGGGTGAGATGAGGTACCATAGCACGATCCTAAGCTATGGATACATGTATGTGACCCATCCGTAGGAGACGAGGTTGGTTGTTTTGATGATGGAGGTAGTATGTTGCTTCACCTTACCAGATGCTGAGGGTGGGAGATTCTCATGAGCACTGATGGGAGTGCTCCAAGATATAATGGAGGAGCAGATCTATTTTTCCTGGGCACCTACATTCCTAGTGTAGCTGTATAGGGAGCTATGGACCTATGGGATATTACGGCGGTTAAGTTTTTGAAGTACCTTTCTTCTACATTATTACTCATACGAGAACATCATAATTTTACATCAAGTTAGTTTTACCCAACATGATTGGTTCGGGGTGGTCGGGTGAGAGTTGGGTATAGATGGCGGGTACTAGTTATTGGGCAACATAGAGTGTCTAGGGCCACATGTGATGTTTTGTCTTACAGATGGGTATTGAAAGGGATTTCAGGAGTTGATATTATTTGTAGGCCATATGTTGGCTATCCCTCATATAGGGACATGGTAGAGGAATTAGAGGAGTTATAGATGTTGAGGTAGATTTGAGGTTTTTATGCTGACGACCACATGATGATATCTATTGATAGGGTCAGATGGAATTTTGTGCTATTGTAGGATGTGTCTCCACCTTTCTCACAGTACAGAAAAGATAATGTGGAGAGACCTATGTCTCCACTATGATTGAGAATGCTGACAGAGCAGGAGCAGTAGGCGGTGGATAGGTAGATTGATGTTATTGTGGTCATTGATATATAGAGGCAGCGGTGGGAGAAATAGCTACATGTGGTATAACCGAGCCCAGTGCAGCTAGACTTAGTCACCATCACAGTGTAGAGGGTTTCCTTACAGGGTTAAGTAGTTGTTATTAAGGCCAAAATTGTAGCTTTACAGGGGCAACTTATAGGGTTAGAGGCACATGTTTCCATTTTATAGGCATAAGTGGTGGCCTTACAGTCATAAGTAGCACAAAGACTAGTACCCACATAGGATGGAGATAGAGATCAGGGACATGTAGCCACCTTAGAGGCACATGTATCAGGTTTGAAAGTCTAGTTGGCCACTGTACAGGGGCAAGTAGTGACTTTACAAGCCCAGGTTGTAGCACAGACACCTCCACAAAATCAGGGATAAGGTCCCATACTATAGGAAATTATGGTGGGATAGGGTCCCAGTGTACAGGGAGGATGACATGGCTCACATATATATGGTCTGAGGATAGTGTTTGCAGGTCAAAGCTCATAGGTTGTTGTGATACCTATGGCACTATTGTCCATTTTTTCCCCCCTGGGTAAAAATGAACAAGGGTCTACAGGATAAAATGGTTAGAGTTGGTGTATATAGTTTTATTTGGCATTTTATTATGAATTCCATGATGTCTCAAAATCGAGGCAATCCCATGAATTTCATGTTGTTCACAAGAAGGCCAAGCCATGGGTGCTTTAATCTGAGTTTGAGAATTTGTGAGTAACTCGGCATATGTTTTCTTCAGTGTTTGGGGATGGAAATTCTTGGTTTGGTGTGATATGTCAAAAATGGCTCACTTAACATAGTAAAACGAGGAATGAATTAAGCTCACTGGTGAGCATATTGGTAGCTCATGTTGGTAATTTTGAAAAAAAAACTCACCATTCTTGGTCTGATCGAGCTTGTCGATAAAATATTGGATGGTGATTGTCACTAAAAGGGCATATTGATGATGAGTCGTTGAAGAAACTTGGATAATTAAAACCAAATTAAGAGTGAGCCCGTGTGGCTCAACTTAGGATAGAGCTCAGTCATAGATGTTGGCTTAGCCAGAAGCGAGAATGGTATGCATATGAATCAAACAAGCATACCGGATAATCATTTAATGACTCAGGCTGAGCCAATGTTTGCACAAATTCTGGGAAACTTGGTGGTGTGAGATCAGTGTCGAGCCTGGTTGGAACAAGAAATTTTAAAAAACATAGGGCCAAGATACTCGGTAGGGTGCTTTAGGCCCAAGTTATAGGTTTTGAATGTGGAACATGTGCAAAGGAGCCATCGAGTTCAGTTACAGGAGACAAGCTCGAAGAGGATAGAAATCATATGTCAAGGTGTTAGGAAATTGGACCTATGCAGACAACTTCTATTGGAGGTTGTATTTATTTTATGACATTCATTGATGATTACACAAGGAAGACATGGGTTTATTTTCTGAGAAATAAATCAAATGCCTTTGATACATTTCAGCAATTCAAGGCATTAGTGGAGAAGCAAAGTGGATACTACATCAAAGTTCTTAGAACGGACAGAGGAGGTGAGTATGTTTCTAATGAGTTTATGAATTTTTGCAGATTTCATGGTATACGCAAGCAGTTTACTATCAGGTATACACCACAACAGAATGGTGTGGTAGAGAGGAAAAATAGAACCATCATGGAGATGGCGAGAAGCATGTTGAAGGAAAAACATCTTCCAAATGAGTATTGGGCAGAAGCAGTAGCAACTTCTATTTATATTTTGAACAGGTGTCCAACGAAACTTGTTAAGAACATGGTTCCTCAACAAGCATGGACTAATAGGAAACAAAGTGTTCCTCAACAAGCATGGACTAATAGGAAACAAAGTGTTTCACATTTCAGATTTTTTGGTTGTGTAGCATATGCACATGTACCTGATGAGATAAGGAAGAAGTTAGATAACAAAGGAGAAAAGTGTATTTTTGTTGGGTATTCAAAGAATACAAAAACATAAAAGTTGTACAATCCAGTCACTGGAAAGGTTGTGATCAGCAGGGATGTACAGTTTATTGAGAATGAAGCATGGGATGGAAGTATAGAGAAAACAGTGAGTATAACAACGTCTATTCTGCATGATGATATGACAGATGAAACTCTAGAGCAACAAACTACTGTATCTACAAATCTTGGACATGCACCACAAGTTGTAGTACAAGCTACACCGCCATCTATAGTCAGGAGGTCACCAAGATTTCAGCCATCTTCAGCCATGTAAGAGACACCACAGGGAACACCAGAAGCTACTCCATCACCAAAAAGCAGTCCTGCATCGAATGCTCTTGTGCAGCGGAAAACAAGAAGTCTAAGTGAGATTTATAATGTTGATACAACTAATTCATTTTCAGTTTTTGCATTATTTTCTCAAGCTGCAGATCCAATATATTACGAAGAGGCTATAAAGAATGAAGTTTGGGAAAAATCCATGGATGATGAGATTGATGCTATAGAGAAGAATCAGACATGGGAGCTAATGGATCTTCCAAAAGCAAAGGACGTGATAGGAGTCAAGTGGGTCTACAAGACAAAATACAATGCTGATGGAAAAGTACAGAAGCACAAAGCAAGGCTGGTTGTAAGAGGTTTTACGCAGCAATATGGAGTTGACTACAACGAAACATTTGCACCAGTAGCATGTTTGGATACGGTAAGAATGGTTTTAGCAATTGCAGCTCAAAACAAATGGCCTATTTATCAGATGGATGTTAAATCATCATTCTTAAATGGATTCCTTGAAGAGGAAGTTTATGTAAATCAGCCAGAAGGTTATGAGATTGAAGGTCATGAAGGAAAAGTATACAGATTGAAGAAAGCACTCTATGGTCTCAAGCAAGCACCTAGAGCTTGGTACAGCAGAATAGATTCTTATTTGATTGAGAATGGTTTCAGTAGGAGCAGTAGTGAGCCTACCTTATACACCAAGATAAATGAACAAGGTAAAATTTTAATTGTTTGTTTATATGTAGATGATTTGATCATTACTGGAAATCTATCTACAGAGTCATTCAAATCAGCCATGAAGAAGGAGTTTGAGATGACAAATCTTGGTCTTATGCATTATTTTGTGGGTATTAAAGTTCAACAATCAGAAGGTGAAGTTTTTATCTCACAAGAAAAGTATGCAAGTGAAGTTTTGAAAAGGTTTAACATGTTGAATTGTAAGCCAACACCAACACTAGTTGTAGTAGGTTTGAAGTTGAGCAAAGAGGATGAAGGATCGTTTGTGGATCCAACATTGTTTAAAAAATTGGTTAGAAGTCTTATGTATTTGACGGCCACAAGGCCTGATATCATGTATGGTGTGAGCCTCATATCAAGGTTCATGGAATCTCCAAAAGATTCACATTAGCAAGCTAGAAAAAGAATTTTGAGGTATGTACGTGGAACAAGAAATTATGGAATTCTTTATTCAAGTTCAGATGAGTTCAAACTCATTGGTTATACAGATAGTGACAATGCTGGAAGTATAGATGATTGGAAAAGAACATCCGGCTATACTTTTCACTTTGGAACATGAGTGGTTTCATGGGCATCAAAGAAGTAGCCCATTGTCACGTTATCTTCAGCAGAAGCAGAGTATGTAGCAGCAACAGGAGCAGCATGTCAAGTTGTTTGGATGAGAAGAGTGTTGACAGATTTACAACAGAAACAAGAGGAAGCTACACAGATTTTTTGTGACAACAACTCAGCCATAGCGTTGTCAAAAAATCATGTTTTTCATAAGAGGAGCAAGCATATTTATACGAGGTATCATTTCATCAGGGAGCTGGTAAACAACAAGGAAATTCATCTTGAATTTTGTAGATCCGAAGATCAGTTTGTAGACATTTTTACAAAGGCTTTAGCAAAAGAAGTTTTCGAATATTTGAGAGATTGTTTGGGAGTATGTGATCCTACACATGGCAGATCTGAAAAAGAAAACACAACTCTAGAAGAGTGAAAGCTACAGTTTGAAATTAAGGGGGAGTGTTGGAAATATGCATGTGATGCATATTTAATTCCAACTATAGCTTTTTTAGGAAAGCTAATTTTAGCTTTAGTCTTGTTTTAGTTTGCTTTAGTTAAGTTAGCTTTATCTTATTTTTATCATTAGATTTAATTCAAATAAATCTGTTTTAAATCATGCATAACATGCAACTGTTTTAAAGCATGAGTTTAGATTTAGAATGCCCAGTTGAAGAGCTGTTAGTGGATGAGTTATTCTATTTAAATAACAACAATTGTAATTGCTTTGTATGCACACACAAAGGTGTGAAATCTGCACAAGCTAGGAAGGATGTGTATTGAAAGTACACAGCTGCACGCATAGCTTGATTGTAAAGCGCTGAAGCTCTGAGTATGATGAAGCTTTATTAATGGAGATTATGCACAGCAGTGCTGGTTCGAATATTCATCTGTTTATGCAAGTTATATAAGTATTCTGTTTATTTCTTTTATGTTGTTTGTTGAGTGGCACGGAAGATGTGGATGATAGTGGTGTGGAAATGAAGCTCGGCGCATGGGACTGGGTTACTTAGAGAACACGAATGACACTAGAAGGTGGTTCAACATTATTAGTGGGTTCATGAATGAATACCAAAACACAAGGGAGGGGATCACTAAAGTTGATTGATCTAAATAATAATTTGTTCAGGAATAACAAATGGTGGAAGATTTTCAGGCTTTTAGTAGTAATCCCATGGAGATATGGTTGAAGAACTTGGATTCAGCATGGGGATTTCAGGAGATACTGTTTGCAAGTAGGGAAAATCTCAGGTAAATAATGAGATTAAATGGGCTTTAAGGATACTGAAATAGTGAATTTTGAACTCTTCAGACATCAAATAACTTGACATGGAATACACAAATCTCAGGATCGTATGCATTGTGAAAAGGCACGAGTGTCAGGGAAAAAGTTAAGCTAGTTAGTTTTAGTAAGCCTATACATAGAAAAAGTTGAGATTAATACTGGAATAGTTGACCCATGTCAACGATGAGGAACTTGAGTTTCATTTGTGATTAGTAGGGTTATTCATGAACAATAATGAAGCCTCGGCCATTCAATCTCACGATCGTCAAGGAGATGGGATCTAGGGCCAACTCAATTTGAGGAAATCATTTCATAGTTCAGAAGGAGATGTAGGATGGCTTGATAAAAATATGCCATGCCGAGCTTACAGAAGTAGCTCAGGTGTTGAGATCATTAAGGCATCGATGATTGAAACTCGATGGGGAGGCATGGTTTAAATCATGAGTTGGAGGAGGTTGAGCCATAGAGTCTTGATTTAGCGAGACGTGAATGATATAGGCCTAATTAAATTGAGGAAATAGTTCAAAGAAGGTGTAGGAAATGGTGTTGAGCTAGCACGGATTCAGTGAGTTCTGGACTAGATCTATATTAGTTTGATTCAATCCAGAGATTTAAAGCCTAAGCAGTCTTGTCATTATGATGGTGAATTGAGTCGACATTTGGCTCTAGAAATTAGAATGCAATGTTTTGACATGGGAGGTGCTCACAGATTCGTTGGTTTAGCACAAGATCTCAGTGTTCAAGAAGAATAATGGATTGTGAATCAATGGAGTTTGAGGATTTTTCTTAGACATAACAATGGGTAGGTTTCTTATCAAATGATGACTCGGTGTGAAGCTCGGCTAGGGTTTTTGGTGGCTCGGACCAGAGGATTCTTGGAATGTGATTTCATGTGTGGAGGAGAATGAATTTGTTAAGATATAGATCTAAGTTGATGATTCAGGCCGAGCTCACAAGTATGCAATGGAGTTCTCGTAGGGATAAGACAAGTTCAAAGCATGAAGTATCGAATGAGCCATTCGAGTTATCTTGGTCAGAGATGAATGATGGTTTGACATTAAGCTCACGGTTGGTGGGAAGGATTGGTGGAAAATGTAAAAGGAAGATTTGTCTCAGTACAAAGAGAACTAGGTGAGGAATTTGCCCCTTTTCGGGTTTTCAAGGATTTCCATTTCGGAAGTTGTTGATGTGAATTTGTTAAAACACAAAAAAAGTCCAAAGTTTGAAAGTCTGAATTTTGGACTTTCAGACTTTTAGACATTCAGGGTTCAGGATTCTCGATATGAATGGAGCTTGGTGGGTTGTGAGGCCTAGGAAATTTCAAAGTCCAATTTGATTTGAGCAACGTATTTCTTGGGTGGTTTCCAAATTAAATGTCGAGACAAGGCTGACCAATCCATGCAAAATGAAATATAATGAGTTAACTTCTGAGTCTAATGTTGAGTTCGCATGACAAGTTGAGTGGGCCAAGTCATTGGATATTAAAACGAAGTGAGAAATTTATAAGGGATAGTTGTAGTTAATGTCTACCACATGGAGAAAGAAGGATTTTGGGGAGATTAAAGCATGACTTGCTCAAGTCATTTAAAGAAATTTATTAAAGACTGCATTTCAATCATTTGGAGGGTGCATTTGTATAAATGGAGAAATTTAAAAATTGTTGGGGTTTTATCCAGCATGTTAATAAGGACAGTGCCCCGAAATTCCCAACAAGCAAGTTTTTCTGACGAAGTCATAACTTCCTCCCCAGTTGCCAGTTTTTTTTACAAAATTACAGTTATTGGAACCAGGAGAAAGAGAGCTATGCATTGGAATTTCAAGAACATGAATTTTTGGAGGTTTTGCATTTGAAAATTACAGGTTTTCCTCGTTCCTTGAGTGGTGCCTCGAAAGGTGGAGGTGTAATAAATGAGAAAACATGGCCAACAACAATGATGAATTGTTTTCTACATTATGGCCTATATTCTAGGACTTCTCCTTCTTTCTCTTAACCACTCAAAATTTTCAATAAATGTGAGTTGAAAGCCCATTCCAAAGGGTTCCAACAAGTGGATTTCAACAGGTCATAGAAGTTGGACAAGTTAGGCAATTTCCAAGCTTCCCCTCTCTTCACAAGCTGATATGTTGTGATTTTTAGGCTCTCAAGCCTTTCTTCTCGAATTGTAATGGCAGCTTGTGCCCTTTTCACCTGATGTAATAATGCATTGTGCAATTTCTTAAAGTAATGAGAATTATACTTTGTGATCATATGATTGTCCTTCCATGATTTTTTAGCTTCTATTTGCCTCTCTCATGTTTTCAGGTGCATAGTGAAAATTCTTGTTTCCATTGTAGGTTCATGGAATTATGTGCTTATCAAGTGGTGAAATATTGCATGCAGTTGAGTTGTGGTGCTTGTTCACCCTTTTCAAGTTCATCCTTGTTCACTGGGAGATTGGTAGCTTATTTTCTGATCGAGTTTAACAAAGGAATGCATGCTTCCAATCTGTGGTATTTTGTACCCTTTCCAAGTTGTAATAGGTGAAGGTGGCCGACGATGCAAGCATCCTACCCACATTAACCCTTCCAGAGGTTAAACATCCCTTTCTTAGTACACCACCATTTCTAGTTTAGGTTTTATTTCCTTTCCGATCTCTTTCCCTAATCCCATGAAATGTTAGCATAGGACTAGATAGCCTTCTTTCTTGCATTAGAAGTAGTGTTGTGTTTAGTTTAGGAAGAGGAAACCATCCTTCTCTGAAGGTTCACCTCAAGCATAAGTCCAATATCTTGAGAAGTGATTCCATTTGTCCCAATTACACTGAATGTCATGATTAATTCCCAGGCCATTCAGGGGGTGTAGTTATTTATTGACAACAATTTTTTGGCATGCTCGGTGGGACAGAGGAACACCTTTCATAGGTGTGTGTATTGTGTTTATTTCATTTCATTAAGTCATTTTTCTCTTAGTGAAATTTCAGCCTTATGAGGTATACCCAAGGACAAATGGCGACTCCATTGGTCTAAGTACCCTACTCTCTGTATTGCAAACTTTCATTTTGTCCATTTTCCATCTAGTTTTCTTCCATATATTTCAATTTTTATCCCATTCATGAAGTTGTGCAAATAGGGTTTCATTTCCACATTGGGATTCCCACTTCCAATAGCAAAAATTTCCATCTTCAAGCTAATTTAATCCACCCCGAGCTTCATTCTGTAATGAGAATCCACAATATGCATATCCCTCTAAGAAAATTCATGATCATTTATGTTTTCCACTTAACTATGTAGATTTTCAAGGGATGGAACATGTATATGATGGAGTCTATCCTAAAGGTGAAGATGTAAAGTTGCAGCTAAAAATATAGAAATTGGAGGCAAACATGGTACAATCTAGAGCCACATCGTAGATGAAGGCATTCAAAATTGGCTTCAGGATACCATGTCTGTGGGTTGGCCCTATGCCGAAGTTTGCTAACCTGCAAGAAAAAGGTTCTTTTATTACTGAAATCTTGCCTTAGATTGAAGTTTGGATTGAAGAAATAGAGGCCTATGAGTTTGATGCAATGCAATCTTATCAATGGGTTAATGTTGCACCGCCGCCACCTCAAAGTTCTCTTTCAATTTCACATTCAATGTCATTTTAGTCTAAACCTCAAATTCCAATCTTTTCAGCATTTTCACATGTTAAGAATTCCTTTCTTTTACCTCATATTCCTCCTTTCAATCATGAATATTCCATGCCTCGTTCTTCTAAAGTTCCTTATTTTCTACAAGCGCCATCAGTACAAGAAGCAAAATGTTTTTCTCTTCCTCAAATAGTGATAGAATCAGTTAAATTCCAACCCAACCCTCTTGTGGTCCCAAATCCATATTGGGAGGAGTATATGGTCAAGGAGAATAGAAAAAGAGAGCATACAGATAAAATGAGTAAATGGGCTGCAAACCTTAACATCAAGCAAACTTCATTCCTGACTAAACCTTTTGCAGATGTTGAGACTCAAGAACAAGTGGAACAAACTAGTTTTGTACCATAGAAAAATCTAGATTTGAACAAGGAGGACTAGTAGTCTACTTATTCAGAATGTAGCATTCATATTGTCTCAATTATGTCAGAGGAGTTTGAATCACCAAAGGTGGCAGAGTCTATTTGAGAAGAGAATGTGCAAGATGAAGAAGAAATATTCTCAAGTGTACGGGTTGATTATTATGAGTGTAATGATCCTACCTATCAAGCACATCAAGAAATTGCATCAATTTTGGAGTATTGTAATGACTTTCCAACATCATCATTAAATACAACAACTTATCATAGCGGGATTCTTTCCATGATGGACTCGGAAGTTTTAAGTATAGATTATACCATGCAAGGAGTTTCAGATTCTTCCCTTTCTTCATCTTTTCAAAAATTTGTTTTCTTAGATGAATTTGATCTTGCAAATTTTATGTTTGAAGACAAAAAAGGTCATGGGGAATAAGTTGCTAATTATGGAAACACCATGAGGGAGGTTGAAATCTTTGCACATTCGGAGAACAAAGAAGTAGATTTTCTGATAGATTCAGAGGAGTATTTGGATGCAGAAGATCCTATAGAAATACCCACTTCTGAAACACATGTAGTTTCAAGTTATCTCCTTGAATGGGAAGAATTGGATCATCTACAATTTTCATTGAATGAAGAAAGAGAGGAGCATGTGGGATAAACTAAGTCAACTCTGAAGGTTTTGGTGAAGATGATATTATTGAGAGTTTCTTACTTTCAATTGTGAAGTCAGATTTGTTCGATGAATAAGTGCTGGTGGAAGAAAAACAAGGAGATATCGCTTCCCTTAATTAGCCTGAAAAACAACAGGTGAAAGGATTTGATCTTGCAAGTTTCATGTGGGATGAAGAGGTTAGAGTTTTTGAACAACTTTTCCTTCATATGAAAGTGGAACTCCTATATGATCAATATGCTTCAAATACTTGCAGTGACTTTCCAACAACTTCATTTGAGGTTACAAACAATCCAAAAGAGTTATATGTGTAAGAATCTCTCATTGTTAAGAAACAGAAAGGAAATGGGGGAGACATTAATTTAGTACCATTCATTCATATGGGATAAGATTTATTTGTAAATGGGAAACATGAGAAGAGTTAGCTCATGGATCATCATTATTTTTAAGGAAGTCTCCCGGTAGACTTTATTTTCAGAATTGAAGTCCAAACAAGAAGGAATATCCATCATTTTAGACCATGTCCTATCAGGTACCTAGCTTCATTGAATCTAGAAGAGAATCCAAAACCATTCACATTCACTTCAGAATGTGAGGATAAGTTTCAAAATTATGAGGATCAGTTGTAATGCTTCTATAGGACAAATGCAGAGTAACTAAAAGAGGAATTCTTTCTCTTTCTAGTTGATGTATTAGTGGATCAAGTAGAGGATTGGGCCCGTTTCAGTTTTTCACTCTCATTTTCAGCCATGTGCATTATCACATCATTTGCATGGTAATCCATTGTGAGGAAAGGAAGGTATTTTGTACAACCAATTACAGGTTTTGTTTAGCTCACCTGTACTTTTTGTTAGTAAAGGGTAGTATAGGTTTTCTTTTATTAGAATAAGTGAATTACACACCCTGCATGTTTCAAATGGGGGCATGTATGGTTTTCAATTTCAGCATGTTTTGTTTTCCATTGTTGTTCTTGTTTTGTTTTGCACACTGTTGCATCATTGGAAGGTTTCAAAGAGAAGAAAGATTCAAGGTTTCAATAAGCGTTTCGTGATCTACTTCATTCAAAGTTCTAGATGCTAAGTGTTCATAAAATTCAGTGTACTTCATGCTTAACATTCAAGGGAGGTCCAAGATTAGCAATGCTTAAGGGGATTTCAAGATATATCACAGAGGATCGAATTGGTTTTCAGATTTACAAATATTGACTCCATGCCCAACAGATATACAAGGCTACTAGAATCATACTTAGTAGGAAATCATCCCTGAGAGGTTACCAAAAATGTTTTCAATTTTCACCCCCTGGGTAAAAATGAAAAACGAGGGTGTACAGGATAAAATGGTCAAAGTTGGTGTATACATTTTTTTTGGAATTTTATTATGAATTCCATGATGTCTCAAAACTAAGCGAATCCTGTGAATTCCATTTTTTTCACAAGAAGGCCGAGCCATGGGTGCATTAATCTGAGTTTGAGATTTTGTGAGTAACTTGGCGTATGTTGTCTTCAATGTTTAGGGATGGACATTCTTGGATTAGTGTGATATGTCAAAAATGGCTCACTCAACACAGTAAGATGATTGGAACACTGAACTTAGAACCCACTAGGTGAGCATCGTAGTAGTTTAGGTGGGCTCACAAGTGGAAGGGATCGCTCGAGCATTAGCCGTGAGTCTGAGAGGAGCTCACTCGGATTCAGACCAAGCTAAAGGATGGAGAAGTAGCCTGATCAATCGAGCTAGGGCATATAACGAAGAGATTAGCTCATTGATGAGGCTCTGGACCATAATGAACTGAGTTAAGCTTGTTGCCTATCAGGCTCGACTTAGGCTAGAGCTTGGTAATGCAATAGATATGCCGCATGCGTAGAGTGAAAGAATGACATTTCATATGAATCTAACAAGCGTAGCTTGGGAATAGATCATGGAATGAGCTCAGGCTGAGTGACATAGTTTGAGTTGAGAGTCTAGCATTACTTGATGGTGTGATATTAGAGTCAAGCTTGAGCAAGGTAAGCCCGAGGTAAGCATCAATAATTATGGAAAAGATGACTTGGTAGTGGGGTAAAAGGCCTCGATTGTTCGAGGTTTACAGATATGTCAGAAATTACTCAGTGTAATTGAGACATTGAGTTTGCAGCTATAGAAGGATGAGATTGACGAGGTTCCAACGAATCATCGCTAAGCCATCGTGGGAAGTCAAAAATGCACTGAAGACAACATGGGACCCCTAATAGAATCTGAAGGTGGAGCAGGGAAATTGAGGAACTCAGCTCATGGTTGAAGAGGCTCAAGCATTGTGGTAAAGCTGTCAGGGTTGGCGTCAGATGAAAGTATCAGACCTCATGTCTTGAGCTTGAGATAATGATTCACAAAAATGCATGATGAAGGGATGTCAATCGAGTCAAGAGCACGAGAATTTTTGCCGATGAATGAGTTGTTTCATGCCAAGAGCTACAAATTTAGATGCTACCGATTCCATAGAGGGAAGGCTCGACGAGGATTTATAAATTCTGGGGATAAGCTCAAAAAAAAAATTCACCCAACACAATGAGCTTGGTCGGTCACCGATAGGCTTAAGCACGAGACTATGCACGAAGATCACCAAATTGATACATAGTGAGTGGGTCACCAAGTCGGCTCAAATGTAGAAATCTCAAGATCCATTAACACAAGCCAATGAATTTGCATTTTTTAGGAGCTCGAGGTGATTTCGAAGCTCATACTATTAGTCAAGAGTCTGATGCAGTTTTGACATGTTATTTGCAGACGTGTCGGGGTATGTAGCACATAGGATGTCAGTCGAATCAATTGGACCAATGATATAGAGCTCAGGTTAGAGCTAGGTGAGAAGGTTCATTTTGAGAGCTTGACAGATGGGGAAGGTCAGCTTGGCTAGTAAGTATGGAAGAGCTCGTCGGACATCTATTTTGGAGAGAAATTTGTAATTCTAGAGCGTGGGAATGAGACATGTTTTAGAGCTTCGGTAATGGAAGGCAGTGGTCCGAATCGATGAAGGCTCGAGCTAGAGATCATGGTGAGGATCACAATTTAGAAAGTTATGTAACACAGACTCTAAGCTGAATTGGTGTCCATGCTCATGGAGTTTTTGAACAACTCGGTATGATATTACCTTGTGGGGTTGGTTGAATGGGTCATCTAAATCGTGAAAGGATGGACATGAGCATCGTGGTCGATTAGAAGCGATCTCGTGAAAACATGAAGCCTGAACATTGCAATGAGACTCACAGATGAATCCAGAGTTTCAGGATGTTGTAGAGGATTCAAAGAAGGTTGAGTTGCATTTCCTTTCGGAATTATCTTTCAAAGGTCATATTTCAGACAGTTTACCGATTTTGGTACTTCGGAGTTAGTGTTCAAGTCAGAAATGGTTTCCATTTAGTCGAGCTCAAGTTCACCAAGGTCAGGCACCGAGTTTGACAAGGAGTTCGCCGGATTGTTGGCCAAGATGGCTGAGTTGAGGCATACATGTAAGCAGTTCACGGTTGTGGAACAAAGGTGAGCTCGCTAGGCATAGTGTTGGTTGGATTTGAGAGCTCGAGTTGGATAGGACTTGGGTTCGGAGCTTGGTAAGAACCACCGAATGTCACCAGAAGCTTGTTCAATGTTATCTCAGTGGGTTCATGGAGGAAGAACTGTGGGAAACACTAGCGAGGGGATCCACTGAAGCTCAGTGATCGAAACTAAAATCTGGTTCCACACGAAAGATAGTTTTGAGAGCATGTTTAGGGAGAGATTGGTGGTAAGCGGCATATGATGAAGCCCATCGCATGGAGTCTAGTTTGGCTGAGAGATCATTGGATTGCAAAACGATGGCCAATATAAGAAGATGAGACATCATGTGATTGAGCCAAGCAGCCCCCATATCAGGTATAAAAAAGTTTAAAATGAGCTATGTACGGATGAATGGTGATACATGAGATTTCCAAGTCATTCTTATGGTCGTCGAAGATCACGATGTGGAATATGCAGAGCTAGCAAGGAATGTATGAACATCAATAGACACAAGCCATGAGTGTACAAGGTAAAATTAACGAGTCAGTTATCTCCTCGTGACTAAGAACAGCATGCAAACCACACACCCAAGTCAATTTTTAGATCTCAGATCATCATGGAACCCACGTGAATAGAGGCCATGTCAATGGAATATGATCTCGAGTTCCATTTCAAAATGCTAGGGGTAAGTCGGTGCGCAATAATGAAGCCTCAGCCATTCAATCTCATGATCGGCAAGGAGTTGGGATCTAGGGCCAAGTCAATGTGAGGAAATATTTTCATAGTTTGGAAGAAGATGCAGGATGACTTGGTAAAAACATGCCATGTAAAGCTCAGAGAAGTAGCTCAGGTGTTGAGATCATTGAAGCATCGATGTTTGAAACTCATTGGGGAGGTAGGGTTTAAATCATGATCTGGATGAGGTCGATCCATAGAGTCTTGATTTATCAATCCGTGAATGATATAGGCCTAATTAAATGGAGGAAATAGTTTAAATAATGTGGAGGCAATGGTGTTGAGCTAGCACAATTTCAGCAAGTTCTGGATTGGATCTATATTAGTTCAAGTCAATCTAGAGATTCAAAGCCTAAGTAGTATGGTCATTATGATGGTGAGCTAAGTCGGCATTTGTCTCTAGAAATTAGAATGAAAATTTTTAGCATGGGAGTTGCTTATAGATTTGTTGTTTTAGTATAGGATCTTAGTGTTCAAGAAGAATAATGGATTATGAATCAACGGATTTTGAGGATTTGGCTCAGACATAACAATAGGCAGGTTTCTTATCAAATGATGAATCAGTGTGAAGCTCAGCCATGGTTTTGGCGGCTTCGACCAGAGGACTCTTAGAATGTGATTTCAAGTGTGTATGAGAATGAATTTTTTAAGATATAGATCCAAGTTGATGATTTGGGCTGAGCTCGCCGGTATGTGATGGATTGCTCATAAGGATAAGACAAGTTCAAAGCATAAAGGATCGAATGAGCCATTTAAGCTAGCTTGGTTAGAGATGAATAATGACTTGACATCAATCTCATGGTTGGTGGGAAGGATTGGTGGAAAATGTAGAAGGTAGATTTGTGTCTGCATGAATAGGATATCGTGAGGAATTTTCCCCCTTTTGGGTTTTCGAGGATTTTCATTTTAGAAGTTGTTGATGTGAATTTGTTAAAACACAAACAAATGTTTGAAGTCTGAAAGTCTCAATTTCATACTTTCAGACATTCGAGGTTCAGGATTCTCGATATGGATGGAGCTCAGTGGGTCATGAGGCTTAGGCACTTTCAAAGTCTGATTTGATTTGGTTAACATATTTCTAGGGTGGTTTCTAGATTAAATGCTGAGACAAGGCCAACCGAGCCATGCAAAATGAAATATAATGAGTTAACTTCCAAGTCTAATGTTGAGTTAGCATGACAAGTTGAGTGGGCCAAATCATTGGATATTGAAGTGAAGTGAGAAATTTATAAGGGATGGTTGTAGTTAATAGTCTACCATGTGGAGAAAGAAGGATTTTGGGGAGATTAAAACATTACTTTTCTGAGTCATTTCGGGAAATTTATTAAAGTTTTCATTTCAATCATTTGGAGGGAGCATTTATATAAATGGACAAATTTAAAAATTATTGGGCTATTATCCAGCATGTTAATGAGGATAGTTCCCTGGAATGCCCAACAAGCAATTTTTTCTCAGGAAGCCATAACTTCCTCCCCAGTTGCTAGGTTTTTTTACAAAATTATAGTCATTAGAACCAAGAGAAAGAGAGCTACGCAGTCAAATTTCTAGAAGATGAATTTTTGGAGGTTTTTCATTTGAATATACAGGTTTTCCTCATTCCTTGAGTGGTGCCTTGAAAGGTGGAGGTGCAATAAATAAGCAAACATGGCCAACAACAATGATGAATTGTTTTCTACATTATGGCCTATATTCTAGGACTTCTCCCTCTTTCACTCAACCACTCAAAATTTTCAATAAATGTAAGTTGGAAGCCCATTCCAAAGGGTTCCAACAAGTGGATTCCAACAAGTCACACAAGTTAGATAAGTTAGACACTTTCCAAGCTTCCCCTCTCTTCACAAGTTGAGATGCTATGATTTGTAGGCTTTGAAGCCTTTCTTCTCAAATTTTAATGGCAGCCTATGCCCTTTTCACCTGATGTAATGATGCACTGCACAAGTTCCTGAAGTAATGAGAATTATGCTTTGTGATCATATGAATGTCCTTCCATGATTTTCCGGCTTCTATTTTCCTCTCTCATGTTTTCAGGTGCATAGTGCAAGTTCTGGTTTCCATTGTAGGTTCATGGAATTATGTGCTTATCAAGTGGTGAAATATTGCATGTAGTTGAGTTGTGGTGCTTGCTCACCCTTTTCAAGTTCATCCTTTTTCATTGGGAGATTAGTAGTTTACTGTCTAATTGAGTTTAAGAAAGGAATGCATGCTTCTAGTTTGTGGTATTTTGTACCCTTTCCAAGTTGCAATAGGTGAATGTGGCCGACGATGCAAGCATCCTACCCATATTAACCCTTCCAAAGGTTAAACATACCTTTCTTGGTGAATCACCATTTCTAGTTTAGGTTTGATTTCCTTGCATATCTCTTTCCCTAATCCAATGAAATGTTAGCATAAGACTAGATAGCCTTATTTTTTGCATTAGAAGTAGTGTTGTGTTTAGTTTACGAAGAGGAAGCCGGCCTTCTCCAAAGGTTCACCTCAAGAAAAATTCCCACAGCTTTAGAGGTGATCCCATGTGTCTCAATCACACCGAACTTCATGATTAATTCTCAGGCTATTCGGGGGGTACACTGATTTGGTGACAATAGGCACCACCTCAGATGTTGTTGATGGTGAGGTTTAAGGATTTCTTGAATAAGGGATGGTATTACCAGGATCATCTGATGACCACCGATATAGATGTTCCTTCCTTTGTTGAGTATAGGGTATAATAGGCAGTGAGTGAGAGGGCTAGATCCCACATAGATAGTTTAGATGGCACAAAGTGGTTGAAGAGCCTAGAGGTAGGGCCAGGGTGATGCTACGAGTTCATGGAGGCCAGTCCTAGGTGAGGGGTAGGAAGAGATTAGGCCGAGACCCATGTTATATGGAGAGATGTAGGAAGGTTGCGAGGATGGAGGAAACAAATGAGACTTGCATGGATATCAGGAGGAGTGACGATTAGTCACCTTATATAATCAGTGTATTTATTTTTGGTATATATCATCCTACATGCCAATGATAGTGAGGATGTATATGAGGGTTTTGGTATTTTGATTTTATACTGGTCTACGTGCCGAATATAGTGAGGATGTATGTGATAGTTTTGAGCTAGTGATTATTTATTTGTATCGGTGTACATTTTTATTGATAGATAGATGTTCATATTGTTATAGATGATGATTTTTATGGTATGGATGATGTACTTACATTTGAATTTTCATTTTTATTGTGTATGTGATGGAAACCAGGTGAATTAGGTATGATTGAGTCAAGGTCATGTAGGCATGATGGATTTAGGTATAATTGTGTTTGAGTTAGGTCAGTTAGGTATGGTGGAGTCAGGTATATGCATGATTGAGTTGAGGTTAGTTAGGCATGGTTGAGTTTAGGTAATTTGGCATGGTTGATTTTAGGTCATTTAGGTATGGTGGGCTCTAGGTGATTAGGCATGGTTGAGTTTAGGTCATTTAGCCATGGTGGGGTCTTGGTGAGTTAGGCATGATGGAGTTACATCAATTAGGTATTGTGGAGTTATGTTTTTGGTTTTGATTTAATTTTCAAGTTATTGGTAACATGGAAAAATAAATGATGATGAATATGTATGTGATGATGTTGTAATAAATAGGTAAGTATACATGATTATATGTTCATATATTTGTTTAAATTCCAAGTAATGTAGAAGATGGAAACTAACTAATGGTATAATGTAAATAAAAAAGTGGGGGGAAAATTTGCTAGGGTAAAAATTGTCGACCTAACCTCCAAGGGCCCCATGCCCTCGAAGTTCTACCTATATAGCCCCAAAGAAAAGGGGCCTCAGGTTGATGGAGTTCTCCTATAAGCTAGGGAAAATTTTGACGAGGTAGAGGTATGGGTTGGTAGGTTTTAGGCATGGTTGACTCTAGGTCAGTTAGGTATGGTTGAGTTTAGGTCACTTACACATGACTGAGTCTAGGTCATGAAGATAGAGGTGAATTGAGGTCATTGAGGTGTTGTTAAATTGAGGTGTCGAAGGATGGGTCCTATATAGGATAATCAACAAGTGATGAAGAAGGTGAAGGGTAAGAGGTGACCAAAAGAGCTTCCTAATTGATAAGAACCATAACGAGTCGATCATACCAAAGATGGGATCATGAATGTAATACCTTAAGGGCACTACATGATTGAATATTCTGAGGGTGAAGAAAGTTACATGGTCACAAAATTTTACATTTATGGCACATCCCTTGAGTGGGTGGGAAATTAGGGTGAAAAAGGTGACGAGGTGAAAGAAGGTTGGTTTTAGTGGAACCTAGTGTGAGACAACATGACTACTTTCCAAGAGACCCAAGAACACAATAGGAAAGTCCATGACAGAAAACTTAAATTTTTTTCTTTTTGCTATTTTTTTCTTATAGACTAATTGATGTGGGAAGTCTGTCCTATGAGTAGATTTTCTCCTTGAGGTATTTGTGAAGCTGATCAATGTGGGAATCCTCAAAATAATTTTATATTAGTTTTTGCAAGAATAGTCTTCTTTTGACGATAGACTAAGTACAATATAGTTGGCTTCGTATAGTTGTCCTTCGAGGGAACAATCTATTTATAACAGCGAGATAGAAAGCATATATGTCCTTTTTTAGGGAGTCATATTTATTTTGGAAGTTTGACTCAAGGAATTGAATCCCATTTTACATTTGAATTTTTTTTAACTTTTGGACTTTCAAGTTATGGACAAGACTATAGAGAAAAATAGGATCTTGTTTTTGAAGAAAAAATTATAACACACAGACGTTAACTGTGATAGAGAGGTTGTAAGTGATAAATGACCATGGGATTCAATCTTGAAATATAAGAAAAGTATCCATGAGAATCATGTCATGACTAGAGCCGTGGTACTCATATTGAAGACAAGGTTTAAAGGTAACAGGTAATCACATGATCTTGGTTTAGTTGTTGATCCTTAAAATAGGTAGAATGGAAGGTGAAAGGTGCTCAAGGGATGGGCATTGAATAGATAAGAGGTGATATAGGACTTAATTCAATAGTAGAATGGTTGAAGATGCAAGGAATTGAGGGGTACATTTTTAGGTTTACCTTCGAGTAAAGACAAACGATAAGCACCTGATCCATAAGTATGAGTAAGAATATAAGGTCTAAGCAAATTAGGAGAAAATTTTCCCCATTTACTTTTTTCCTCTTATGTTAAATTTTGATTTTCTTTTAGGATGAGGTCATTCAATTGGAAGTTTCATTCATGGATGCGTTTTTCATATGAACATTTGATAATGTTTTTGTAGATTTGAAGGTGATCAGGAGCATTAAGATGGCATTCATCTAATAACTTTAGTTACACCAAACAGTCTTGGGGAAATTCATCATAGTTGACAATTTATTTAAGTGAGATACAAAGAGATGGAATCTAGACTTCAAGAGGTAGAACAACCTCCGTAGCATATAACAGAGAGAAAGGTGTGGAAACAGTTGATGTATGAATACTAGTGTGATAAGACCATAAGGAAAAAGGAATATGCGTATCTCAATCCTTTCCAGTATCGTCCACAACTTTCATAATATTTTTGTTCAATGTTTTATTGGTTGATCATGCTTGGCCATTTGTTTGAGGGTAGTAGGGTAAAGAAAAATTGAGTTGAATTCCGAAGGCATCACAAAGCTTCTATAGAGTTTTTCTGAACCGTTTTCCATTATCAGTGATGAGATGATGGGGAACAACAAAGTGACAAATGATGTGAGGATTGATAAATTCACATATTTTCTCAACTTTTGTTGAAATAAGAGGTATGGATTCTACGCATTTAGTGTAGTATTTAGTAGTTGTAATAATCCATTGATGGCGATGTGAAGAATGGGGATTGATTTCTCCAACAAGATCCAAACCCTATTGAGAGAAAGGATAAAGGTATTGTGTGACTTGTAAGGCGTGACTAGGTTTTTGATGAAGATTAACATGTTGCTAGCACTTCACACAACATTTCAAACAATCAGAAAAATTTTGGTTTAAGGTTAACCAATAATAACCTAGCCGTATAATGTGTTTAGCGACACAAAAACCACTGAACTGACCTCCACAGATTCCATCGTGAACTTCCTTGATGGTTGAAGGAACTTCAAAACTGGTAAGGAATCATAAGAGGATACCGTCAAAGACATGTTTATAAAGAATACCCCCCATGATGACATAGTGAGAGATACTTTTGAGAAAGGCTCGTTGGCCATTGCGAGTAAGGTCTAGAGGTAGAATTGAAAGGGAAAGGTAGTCAACAGATTGCTTATACCAAAGGTCACATGGGTCAGGTTGAATGGTTCTGGTGAGGTTGATGTTTTGAAATAGATAGGAAGGTGATTATAGCCTTTACACTGTGACAAATATTTTTGAGTCAGAAGGCGAGGTAGGTATTTGAGAAGAAAGGAAGGACGTGGTATCTACAAATTTTTTAGTGGAATGTGGTGTAGTTTGAAGTTCATAACAGTCAAAGGTAGTCAAAATTTTGTCTACATGATGTTTATACTTTTGAAGTATTTCGTTACAACACTAGTATATACCATTGACTTGATTTACAACTAGTTGAGAGTCACCAAATATAATAATTGATTTGACATATAAAGCTATGGTGGTTTGAAGGCCTAACATGAGTGCTTCATATTCGGTGATATTGTTAGTTCATTCAAAATCTAGTTTAAAAGATAACGACATAGGATCACCATCAATAACAATGAGGATAACTCTAACACCATCCCCACGCTGAAATTTGGAACCATTGAAGAATAATGTCATGTGGTAAACGATATCATCCAAAGAAAGGGTAGTGATAGATTCATCTGGAAAATAAAAATTAGAGGACTGATCTATGGAGAGAGGTGCATCTAAAAGTTGGTCAACAATAGTTTTTCTTTTGATAGAATTTTGATGAGTGAATTTGAGGTCTAGTTTGCAAGAAGTATGAGCCAAGGTGCAACACGCTGATGTTTGTAGGGCTTGGTGTACATGTAATGTAAGGGGTCTTTATTGGTGAAAACAAATGTTTTTTTGGTTAAGTAGGTAATGGCAAAGTGTAGTAGTGAAAAAAAATAAGGATAAGAAAAGTTTTTTGGCATGGGTGTATCGGGTTTCATAATAAAAAAGCATATGGTTTATATAATTAACCAATTCCTTCCTATGTTTATAGTCACGATGAGGGAGCATGGCTCCGAAGGAATTATCCATAACATAAATGTAAAGGTAAATGGTTGGTCATCCTTAGGAGGAATGAGTACAGGTGGTTCGAAGAGGTATTATTTTCATGCCTCAAATGATTTGTGGCATTCATCATCACATTTGAAGTAGATTTCCTTTTTGAGGAGATGATGAAAGTGGTGGTAGTGGTCGGAAAGTTGAGAAATGAAACATTGAATAGACTACAACTTTCCTTTTAAACTACATAGTTATCACAGGTTTGTAGGTGGAGGCATTTTTAGAATATCCTTTATTTTAGTGGGATCAAATTCTATGCTACGTAAAGAAATGATAAAACTAAGGAGTTTTCTTGAGAGGATAGTGAAGACACCTTTCTTAGCTTGAAGGAAAACACAATACTTGATGACATGGTAAAAAATGACATTAGGAACTATAATTTGTTCGACTGGATGTTTGGATTTGGAAAGAAGGTCATCTTTATAATCGTCTAATATGAAATGCATGATGTCATGAAATATATAATTCATAGCCTGCTAATATGTAGCACCAATGTTTTTTAAGGCCAAAGGGAATGACTCAATAGCAGAAGGTCCCCCAAGGAGTGATGAAGGTAGTTTTGTGTTGATCTTACAGGGTGAGTAATATTTAGTTATAACTCGAGAATTTTTGCATAAGTGATAACATCTCATGGTCGACGCTAAGATCAACTAGTTGGTCTATAATAGGTAGATGAAAGTCATATTTAGGGAAGGCTAAATTAAGGTTGCAGAAATCCATGTATATGTGAAGTTGTCCTATCAATTTTGTGATAGGAACAATGTTAGAGATCCATTGGGGATAATCAATGGTTAGGATGAAGGAAACTAAGAGAAGGAACTGAATTTCTTCTTTCACAAGAAGGGAAATGAGAGGATGCATTTTTCATAACTTTTATTTTACCGATTTGGCTTCAGGAATAGTTATGATATTGTGGACCACAATGTTCATGTCAATATCAAGCATATCAGTGTAGGAACAAGAAAAATCATTGTTATGATCTGAGAGGAATGAGATAAAATCTTCCTATTTAGTAGTGTTTAAATATTGGCTTATCTTTAGAATGTGGGGGTCGTCTTGAGTGTTAATGTTGATTTTGATGGTCGATTCATTTAACATGGTTTGCATTTTAGAAGGAAACGACCGATGAATATAAGAATCTTCCACACTAAGATAGGTTAGAATAGACTCATCGTCCTGACATTGAATGACGTTAATAGAAGGTGTATCATCATCGATCGTGTCAGGATATAGGAAGGGAAGGGAAGAGGGAGCTTCATCATCGTGTTGATAAGTCAAAGGTCCCAGGGAAATGGTTTTTATGAAGAAAAAAAGTTAGGAGGAATGGATTCTGGATCCATAGACTTCGTGGGTAAAGGTGGTGTAGTTAGTAGATGGGGTGAAGAAGGTTTATAGTCCTTAATGAGTTTGACTCAGGATTTCTTGAAAGATGGTTCAACAAAGCTAATTACATTGTTGTTGTTGTATTTACGTGTGGTACATGGGATGAAATTATGCTGGCCATGTTCATAGAACCCAAAGATAAAGAATTTCCATGCACATCAGTGAAGGAAAGTGTGGGAAAAATGATGGTTGGTGAGGGATTGAAGGTCATAAGAAAATGAATCACTAGGTAAATGGGAAGAAGAAGCATTGGTCAATTCAGAAGTAGAAGGGTCAACGGATGGGTCAGGTGTAGAGGCTATTGTGGCAATGGGAATAGAGGAGGTAGGTGTAGAAAAGGTAGCAACAACATCAGTGGATGGATTAGTGGGTGAAGGAGAAGTAGAAATAGTGGTAGAAGCCTTATTTGGTACACGGACATCATTAGGTTGGTATAACATGTTACAAGTTTTGAATGGTGACGGGTCAGTGAGGATGGTATAGTTATGTCCTTCATGTTCAAATTTTACACAACAATGTAAGGTTGAAGGAACAAAACCCATGACATAGATCCAAGCTCAACCAAGAAGTAGGTTATACTAGAAATCCCCCTCTAAGATGAATAGTTCTGGAATGGTATGGGGGCCCACACGAAGGTGGAGGATGATGGTTTCATTCAATGAATGCAACATAAATGTGTTATTATGAATGTAATTTGAAGGGATGAAAATTTTATTAAATGTGTGGGAGGATATGATGTTGATGATGGCATCACCATTGATAAAAGTGTGTCAAATGCATATACTATTGATATAAACTGAGATGAAAATGATGGGATCAAGATCATCTAATTGAAGAGGTATAATCTTGCCATCAGAGAAACTGAGGTCAGATACTTGGTGAGTAGTGGCGGGTGTAGATGAAGGGGATGAATTTGTAAGAGAATTTACATGGTGAGGGGTGATAATGGAGGCCATAGGTGTCAGGTCATTAGGTAAAACCTCGATGGATTGCAGAAGCTCCATGAGTGCATGTTGATGGGATTTGGAAGTTTGAACGAGGTCATAAAAAGAAATTTTTAGAGGGGATTGGTGTAATTGTTTTATCCTTATATAATGGGCTACACAATCAAAAATAGGATATGTGGGTCCTTGAATGGTGATTCTCAGTGTAGGTATAGATGGTATGTTGGGCACAGGATTGGTGGAAGGGCTAGTTGCTTTCTCCTTTCCTTTGTATTTATGAGTGCGAGTGGTAACTTGGATCATGTTAAGATGAGGAAGAGATGTGGATGGAGAAGGTGTGTCAAGAAAATTATAACGAAATGATGGAGCAAAACCTAGTGCACTGTAAGAACCTTGTGAAATGAGTAGGGTGCACTGGCATTTTCATGGGGTTTTGGCTAGTTCTCCTATACAGGCCATATTGATCTCAAATTTTGGAGTTAGATAAATGCGTTGTGGAGGTGGTTGTGCAGGTCGCTAAATAGGTAGTGGGAAAGTATGTGTAGTGATAGGTAGAGGTGGAATTGGATCCTTGTCTAGAAGATCATCTTCATCAAAGTTTTTTCAGGAGGACAAAGTTGGAGAAGAATGGTTTTTAGAGCCTTACAATTTTCAACATCATGTCTTGGCACATGATGGTAGGCATACATTTTAGTATCATCAAACCCTTTTGGTTTTGGTTTCATTGGTTCATAAGGTCTAAGGGGTAGTAATGTGGTGATGGAGGTCTCTAAAAGGTTATCTAGAATATTGGCGTAAGACCTTGCCAATGGATCACAATGTGAGGTGAGTGTGGTTTTGGATTGAAGTGTAGGTGATTTTGATGTTTGATGTACTACAAGAGGTGGAATTGGATATGGGATAGGTTTGACCACTTATTTGGTATGTGGTACTATTTTAGGCTTGGGTTGTACCTTCCTGGGTAAAGGCGTAGTAGAAAAACTAGTGATAGAAGGAATTGTAGGCTTCACTACCTATTTGGAGGGTAGTGGGTTTTTCAATTTTGGTTTCATCTTCTTGGGTAAAGGTGAAGGAGGAGTATGTGATGTAGAAGGGAAAGTGGATGGAGGAAGAGGATGGGTTAGCCATGGTGATAATGGAGGTGCGGTAAAAGGTTTATGGTGGAGGTAAGGTAGAAGGTATGGGTTGAAAAGAAGGAAGTCTCATAGGTAGTGATGAGGTTATTGTAGTTGGTGGGGGTATAGGTGGTAAAAAAGATATGGGTAATGGTGAAGGTGTACGTTATGCTGATGGGTTGAGTGTAATAAAGGATTGTGATGAAGAGACAGGTTGTGGTGCTTTTGATTTTCTTTGGATAGGTAGTATCATGGAAAACATTAATGGGTGATGTCCTAAGATAGATGGAAGGGGTGAAGATGAAAAAGGTGTGGTGGGTTAAATTGGTGTGTGTGGCCTAAAATGTTGGGTCTTCATTTTAGGTGAAGGATTTATTTTTGCACGAGCTTGGGAAGATGTGTCTAAATCCAACTTAACGAGTGGGTGGACTAGGCTTGACATTGGCATAACACCCAAGGTAGTGATGGGTCTAGATGTAGAAGGTGTGGATACATGTAGATTCTTAGGCATAGGAATAGGTTTGGATGGAGGAGAGGGTGATGAAGAAGAGGTTGTCGCAACATGCATGGTCATGGTTGATTGGGTTCCTTGAAATACCTTTGGATAGATCATGGAAGTATCAATAGGTGACACTTGCATTTGAGTTGAAAAGGGTAGCCGAAGGCATCCTCAGAGCATGGTATTGTAACTGTAACCCAAGCGGTTAGCCAAGCATGAAAACGGAACTGTTATAAGAGAATATGATGTTGGCTTAATAGAAATTCCTATAAAATATGTCTGTGAGATAGGGAACTGGATGGATTCAGACTCTATGGGTAAGAGAGGTGAGAGAAAGTCAATGAGATCCTAGAATATTAATGGGGATTTTTCCTCAACAAGCAGTGGTGTGTCTAAAGGATCTCCTATGGTTAGTGAAGATAATAGTTGGGATGAGTTAGTTTCCTTTGTCGACAGAGATGAAAAAAAAGATGACTCTCCCATGGGTCGAAGAGTTACTACTATATGTTATTCATTAGGCTGTGAGGTAAGTGGTGAAATGACATTGGCGAGAGTTGTAGACTCCACCATGGGTGAAGGGGGGATGAAGGGGACTCCTTTGTGGGTAAAGAAGTACAGGAAGTAGGATCCTCCGTGGGTAAAGGAGCTCGTGCTAGAATGTCCTCAATAGAGGGGATAAGATGAAATTTTTGAAGGGATGGTATGTTGTCAAACACAAAATGGACCTTGTATACATTACTATCATTAGTTGAAGGTTTTCCAGTTTGGTTTGATGATGGGGTATGGTAAGGGAATGAGTTCTTGAATATATGAAAATTTTGATTGGCAGGTGTGTTCAAGTTGTCTAGGATGAGATCTCCATTGTATAACATATCCTGGAAAAATTTCTCGAAGATTATACAATCACCATCGCCATTGCCTTTTATGCAATGATAGTTACAATAGTCATGTTCCTTGTACCATGTCAGCATAAGACAAGTGGGGTTAAATCAAGTATGTGTTTTTATGGGTGGAAGAGAAATGGCTCTAGCCTTACGATTTTTTTCTAATAATGAAGAATAAGGCTCCCCAATTGGAGTGTATTTTTCATTGCTCCCATCTAAACTAAAAAGTTTGAACGAGAGAAATTTTGGAGGTAGGCTTCGATTGATTAGAGGGATGATATGGGCCATCCTTTAAAAATAGCACATTGGTAGATCCTTTGTATTTTGAATAATTTATTTGAAGAAGCATCATCTAATTTAAATGTGGAAATTTTGTTACTCATTTGAATTTTCTTCTCTTCAATGACACGAATTTCCAGTTTTCACACCATGGTAAATGCTTCATCGAAGGTACATAAGGTTTGTACTTATAGAATTGGTGAGATATGCCTAGCACAAGCTCTAGTGAACAAATCTATAAGGTAGGTTTGAGGAAACTCGAATGTTATCTTCTTAATGAGGCTCCACCAACAAGTGACAAAATCACTAATAGACTCATCATCATATTGTTGAGTCAAGTACAAGTCGATCATAGTGACCTTCTTGATGATATTGATTGAAAAATGGTCCAGGGAGGCTTGAGCTACTTGATTAAATGAGTAAATAGAATGTCAAGGAAAACCACTATACCATTCTAACGCAGGTCATGTTAAGGAAATGGGGAATGTTTATAGGAGTAAAGCATCATCATGGGTGATTAAATAATACCCATGTTTGAAAGACCACAAGTATAGCTGCAGGTATTTTTTACTGTTGAACCAGTTAAATTTGGGCATTTTCCAATGCGCAGGGTATGGCCGAATGGGAATAGATGGAAGGATGGGATGATTATAGATTCCATCGTAGGTTAAGGAGTTACGAGGGACAAAATATGATGTTTCTAATGTTTGGATCTTTTCCATCATCATCTTAATAGGGTCGTTGGTGGGTTGTGATGTTTGGGAACCACCTACAATATAAGGAGGTTGGTGATGGATGTATGATGTGGATGGAATCCCAGTATATGGTGGAGCCGAGAATGAGAATTGTGAAGGGTGAATATATGCATGTGGAAGGTAGCCTGAATAGGAAATAGACGAGATTGGGGGTTGTTGGTGGTATGTATAAGTAGGTGGGGTAGTCATAAGGACTCTTATGGTAATTGGGGGTAGGGACTACGGTATGGAAAGAACAAGGTTTTGGAATGGGGTATGGGTTATCGACACCATGGGTGGTTGGGATGTAACTGTTACATATGAGGTAAAGGGTATAGATGGGGTTATGCTCAAGGTGGCTAGTGAAGGAATAGTTGACAACACAGGTGTGACAGATGTCGTATGTGCAATAGTTATAGAGAATTTGGGGTCCAATTGGGACACCATAGGTGTTAAGGTGGATGAAGGTGATGTTGATCTAGTGGTAGCTGACACAGAAGTGGGGGCGAGGGAAGGAGGGATAGACATGGGCATGTCATATACCAACTATCTTGATAAATCCCAGGTAGACAATTACGTGAGATAGTGTTGTAGGGCACCATGATTTTGATTAAGGAGTCTTGCGAACTCCTCATCATTGGTACTAATGGTAATGGGTTGAGTTAGATCCATAGGTGATAGGATGGAAAGCGGTGATAGGGTGCGCAGAAGTAGATGAAGGCTAGTGTGATACACAAGAGCGTTGGCTTGGCTACGAGTCAAAACCATGTGAGTTAGCATAAAATTGGTAATTTGTTCTCTGTAAATGACACAGAAAAACAACAAAAATGGAGAAAAATAGATTCTAGGAAGTGAAACTGGTCATTGTTTTAATTAAATATTAAAACACAAGAACTAATAATGGTTAGGGTAAGTGATAATGGTGATAGGGTGACTGACACTGGTTACTATGGGAAATCAACAATTTTTCAAATGAGGAAAAAACTAATGAAAATGAAGTAAATAAGTTTTATTTGACTGTGATTTTAAAATTATGGGGGTATGATGATGTCCTGAGAACTTAAAAAAGAATAGAAGGTGTGATGAGTGTTATTTTTTGGTAAAATTGACCAAAAATTTGGAAACTGATAATGGTTAGGTAAAGTGATGATGGTTAGATGTTAACCAATGATGGTCACTGGAATGATGCTGGTCACTATGAAATTTGAAAAAAATGAAGAAAAAATTAGTTTTTGAATTAAGTCCGATGAAATATCAACCCAAAAACTTGAGTATGATAGTAATGGACTCTAACACACTTAGAAACAATCAGAATACACCAACTATGAAGGCAGAGTGTGAAAGGAAGAAGAAAATAAATAACGTTACCTCAAAACTCAAAACACAACTCACAAATAAGCTAAGAAAAACATGAAATCCTATAAGTAAATTTTTTATGATCTAGCTTATTCTATTTAAGACTGAATTGTGTATAGAATAGATTTTTCTAGTTGGAAAGGTTTCCTATTAAGAGGAAAGATTTAAAGGTGGTTTGAAGTTATGTTTTGGCGAGGGTAGTCCTTTCTCGGAGTTAAATACTAGATATAAAAACCAGCTGGGCACCCATTTTCAATCCTTTGATCATATGATCATTGATAGCTTCTTCCAAGAAATGTGTTGTTTAAGAATATTTGTAAATATATATTGGAGTAGTTTGGAAAAGAGAGAGAAGAGAAATTTATATATGATTCAATTATGTCAACCATCATCTAGGAATTACTTCTAGTGTATGGGTATCCCTCATTTTTAATGTGAGCTAAAACTAGAAGCATAGAAGTATGAAATGCAAGTGTTTTAGAACCAAAATATAAATCTTATATGAAATGTAAACAAATATTGAATAGGAAAGAGAACGACCTTCACTAATACAAATGCGAGAAGAAAAAGAATGATTCTTTTTAGTTCTGAAATACAAGTACCACTGAGATAAATAGATGAAAGAGAAGATTTCCAAGGAGAGAATTTAATGTTAACTTCCTTTTGAAAATTAAAAAACATAAAAAATTTCCCTAAGAATGATTAAATGCAAGGAACCTCGGATAGGTCCCACTGGGCATGCCAAAAGTTTTCACTGGATTATAAACAAATTAATGAAACAAATAAGAGGTAATAGGCCAAGGAGTAATACCTGTTTGTGATGTCAGTCAATGGTTGTGCGCATGTTTTGATTTCCCAATCCAAGTTAATTGTGAGAGATTCCTTTTGGCTAGGAGGAACTACCTTAAATACAAGGCAAGACCACAAAACATAGTAAATAATAAAATGTTACTGGATTGCCTAGCATGAGCTAAATCTAGGAAGTTTGATACTTACTTAATGATTTTCAATCCACTGATATATATATATATATATATATATATTATATATATATATATATAATATATATATAATTTAATATAAAATAAATGGGCATGCAAAAAAAATAATTCTAATGCCAGTAATCTGATTTAGGTATCTCATATTAATATCAATGTTAATCTACTTAAATGTTTTGATAATTAAACCGGTGAAGGTCCTGGGTCACGTTACAGACTGGGTAGGGGGTTTGGGGGTCACAAGAAGGGTCTCGGTAAAACTTGGTAGATTTTTGGATTCATTTGGGTGATTGGAGAGCTTGATGTTATGAGGTAACTTTCCAGACACAGAGACCGATGTTGGTAAGGGAGTGACCAACGACAATTTATCTATAATTGATACTAGTTAGGGATGACCGATCTTGGTTTCTGTGGGAATGGTAAAATATAAGAAAAAGTTGTCTAGGTTCTCTCTACATCTACACAGAGAGATGGCGAGGTCTATGAATAGATTTCAGGTAGAGTATCTAGCTTGGGTGAGGTTTTTGTGATATGTTTTTGGGGTGTTAGGTCAATTTAGTAAAATCCTGACAGGAGATACAATAACGGACATCGGTCTGGTGACTGGTGTCAGTGAAGGAGAAAATGATGATGGTTAAGGTAACCAGCACCGGTAGTGGAAATTTGGTGAAATTTTATTAATAGGTGGTTTTGGGATTCTCTGTGATTGCATAGAGAATGGAGGGGGACTGGTTGGGTTTGTGATAAGGTGATAAAAACTCATAAACATGTAAAAGGTCAGGAATAAAAATCTGGAAGGTTGTGATGGATGGATAGGGATATAGGATGGAAATTGGGGATGGCGGGATAGAGGGAATAAAAATTTCTAATAATAAGTGGATAAATAACCTAATGAGTAAGTACATAAATGATATAGAAATAATGCACTTACTTGTTCCTACAAGATTGGTGGGTGAAGGAATGTGACGGTCGATCTTTGAACCTAGTGGTAAGTGTCACAACAGTGCTTCTTAGAGTGTCACCATGATTTTCAATTCCTTTACATCAGTCCTGGTACTTGTTTGGGCTTCTGGATGAATGTATTCTATCATTTTTATTCTACGTAAACTTTGGTTTTTGTTTGAATTCAGAGAGCTCTCCCAGAACTCAAAGTAACCAACTTGGGAAAAAGGTTGCAAAATTGTATATATGGTGACCGATGATGATCAAGGTGACTGGAATTGGTTAGGGTTTACCAACGTCAGTTAAGGTGAGATATCCTAGGTTTACCAAAAATAACAAATCTTGGCTATTTATGGTAGGCTTTTCTTATTGGCCTAGGTCTTAAGTGATGGTTAATGCTTAGATAAGCAGGTATATTATTAGAGAAGGAATAGGAATTCAATGCTATGATTATGCTAAGTCCTAGGTGGTTAGGATAAGTAGATACCGAGTATTAGTTAATTAATAGGAAAAGAATTCAAATCTGGATTCTATTTATGAAGAGATGGTAGAAATATGATATTGAATCTGGAAGTAGATCCAATTGAAGAAATATCAAATTTCATTCTTGAAAACCACCACCATTCCCCATTGTATAAACTAATAGCTGAGTGATCTTATTTCACACAACTTTAGTAAAAAAATTGGCTTATCTAGTTTGTAATAATAAAGTGATAGCATTTCTCATTATCTCCATCCATATTCCAGGAATTCATTAGAGCCAAAATAAAAACTCATTCATAATAAATCCACCCATCCAAATTAATTTTTCATCCCATAATAAAGTTGAATCCCTGAACCATATCCATTAGAAAAAAAGGTTTTCATCTCTTTCAATTTCTTCATTTTTATATATGTTTGTATAATGTTAAGAAGCAATTATTGTGAATATCAAGGAAATCACTTTTTTAATGCTAACATCTGAGGACTAAATCTACTTAAATTTCCAAAAAAATTCTTGATACCAGCATGCAGATTTTTTAGAACCAATAGTATCAACCAAGGAGATGTTTGGAGGGACCTACGGATACCTTCACTCTCTCTTTTAACAACTATAGACATAACACAATCCATCTCCTGAGATCACTAGTTTGGGATTTGAATATTACGATGGTGATCCCGATACTGCACAATTTAAGTTGGGTTTTGAAGAACTAGAAATTGTCTACACCATTTTTGGAAATCTTCTTAGAGTTACCAATTATGCAAGAATGTTTTTTATGAGATCTTAGACATTGCTTCCTATTTTACATAGGCTGCACTTTGATGAATATATTATGATGATGGATCAAATTTTTCTCTTATCTTTCTCATGTTATCGTGTCAAATTTTTTTGAGTGGAAAACCAGTTTACTAGCCAATCAATGGAAAAAAAACAACTTTGACTGGAAAACCAACTTGTTGGCCAATTGAAGGAAAAAATAAATAAATAATGTCAAAATGTCAAAAAAAAACTTTGATTGGAAAACCAACTTGCTGACTAATCAAAGGCAAACAAAAAGGGGCGGCTCTTCTTCAAATGAAATCAACGGTTACCTAGTGGCTTCCTTCTCAGCACTATTTTACCATGTTAACAATAGGACAACACAAACAACTATAGGTATGATCAAGTTATTTTTTTCTACTATTTTATTTTTAATCTTTCTTGTATGTTTATTATTATAGTTAGATCCACTTTTAAGATCTCCCCTACTTACAAATCTGAAAAATATGTGCACCTCTTTACAATCAAAATTTTGGAGTCTAATTTATGGGCAACCATGAATAAACAACATTCATGAGGATATGCATGAGCTTAGGTGTGGGAGAGAAGGAGAAGCACATGGTTCACATTTTGATCTTAAATATGAGGCACAATAGGAGGATTTCCACACAAGAACCTGCTCAAATAAAAAAACGAGCAGTAGGAGGAGTCACACATAATAACTTGTGCCAAAGGTATTACAAAAATAAGAAGGCATAATAAGAGGCTTTCCACACAAGAACCTACTCAAATAAAAAGAGAGAGTAGTAGGAGGATTCCCACACAAGAACTTATGATAAAGGTCTTACAAAAATAAGGTGTAATTGGAGGCTTTCCACACAATAACATGCTATAAAAAGAAATAAAATCAAGGACAACAGGAAAAACCTCCACACAAGAACCTGCTATAAAAAGAAAAAAAAGAAAAAATAAAAGAAGGATATCCACACAAGATCCTATCATTGAACTATATATGGAATTCATACATTCATAAAATCAATATTGAGAAGACTCTAATAAGAGCAGATAATACTATAATTCATGAGAACATGAATAAGATTAGGTGTGGGGCAACGATGAGGCCATAAAATGGCAATAAATTACCATTATTTTTTTGTTCCAAAGTTACCTTTGAAAGTGTATTTAAATGTAATCTTAGACATTATAGTTTTCTTGAGATGGAATATAGGATATATATCTTGTTCATTCCTTAGAATTATTTTGTTATCTATTTTTTTTACTAATCCTATTGATTATTTAGGCCATAAAGGAAAGATAGTACTATTTTGGTAAAATTGGAATTGATCATTAATATTATATCTAGACTAAAATATGATTTTATATCTAGATTCCTCTTGAAAAATTATGCAAGTTCAAAAAAATAATTGTCTCAATCTGAGATCGTGTTGAAAAGTTATAGTTGTTTTTACTTAGCTCCCAAACAATTGGAGTTAACTACAGAATGGCAGTTTTAGTTCTGGAACTTGCAGTTTTAGTTTTGGAAATTGCATCAATGAAATGACAGTTCTAATTTTGGAATACTACGGAATGACATCTTTAGTTCATGAACTTGCATCAACAGAATGGCAGTTTTAGTTCCAAAACTTGCATCAACGGAAAGACAGTTTTAGTTTCAGAAGTTACATAAAATACGAAATTATGAAAAAGCAGAGAATTCAATGCAAAATATGAGAAATGTTTTGTTCATAGAAATTTAAAAAAAAAAAACCTCATTCATATTTGCTTCAAGTTTTACCAATAAATATAAATCTAACTTTTAGTGAGTTTTAGTCCAAGGAAAAGTGTATCAAATGAGCACCAATAGTTCCACAAAAAAAAACAAAAGAATCAAATGGAAAAAATGACAGAGGATTTTGTTCATGGAAATATTTTTAAAAAAAAAATGCAATCTGATTTGCTATAGGTTTTACCAATAAATAGAAATCTAAATTTTAGTGAGTTGCAATCTAAGGAAAAAGTGTATCAGACAAGCACCAAAAGTTCCACAAATAGAAATAGAAGAATCAAATGGAAAACCTGGGAGAGGTTTTTGTTCATGGATATATTTTTAACAAAAAAATAATTCATATTTGCTACATTTTTTATCAATAAAGAAAAATTTAAATTTTAGTGAGTTGTAACCTAAGGAAAAAGTGTATCAGACGAGCACAAAAAGTTCCACAATCAGAAACGAAAAATTCAAATGGAAAATACGAGAGAGGTATTTGGTCAAAGTAATTTTTTAGAGGAAAAAAATACTTCCAATGAAGTAGGAGAATAAAATCATTGTGATTCTTGTTACCAAATAAAAGGAGAATATTGGGGAGCAAATATTTGTAAAAGAGTGAGATAAGACTTTGACTCCAATAATATATCTCTCTCCATATTTTTTGGAGATGGATATCTTAGTTGTTAGGATTGGAATAAAGATAATATCAGATTGCATTCTCCAAAAAAAGGAGTTGGTTGGATTCATGAATTATAAATGCAACCTTGCACACTCATATATGTAATTTTTTCCACCAAGAAATGAATATATCCATTCTTTCTCACCAATATTCTGAGTGAAATTATTCTGCAGGTTTTGAATTAAAGTTGAAAGTATGAATTAATCCCTCTTCTGAGGAATGAGTTGGACACTCATTCCAAGGAAGATGGATCAATGTTTTATGTTCATTTCTTTATTATGTAGTTTTTCCTTTTTGTTGTGTATTTCTAATTTTATGTTATGTAATCTTTCCTTCTATACAATTTCTTTTGTGAACATGTAGGTATCTTATTTATTTTTCACTTGTTTTTCATTCATCAATTTCATTTGTGTAAGTGTGCCTTTCTATTTATGCATGTGTGATTTACATTATGCAAGTTTGAATTGTGTTTAAAGGAGTTGTTTTCCAAAGATATTTTTTCTCTTATTACATACAACCATCAGACACCATCCCTGGATTGACATTATTAATGAAGAGGATTGACATTATCAGTGGTTGTGCATCAAATACTCTCATCTACATCTGATTCATCCTCTATCTCCACCTCCCCTTCTGTCTCCACAACTGACATGGACTTCTTTGAATCCTTGGTTCAGTTTTTTGGATGTAAATTTGGATGTAACTTCCAACATGTAGTGTCAGTTTGACCATTGATCTCATAGTTCTTGCAAAAATTCTTAGGATCTTTACAAGTATTCAAAGTAGTGGCAAAATTTTTACCTTTCCTCTTCCATTTACCTTTGTTACTTGTCTAACCTTTCTCTTTTTTTGATTGATTTGGTGATTTTTTTTCTTCAACTTTTCTTCTCCTTGTTTCCTTTCATTATCTATGTAGTATTCCTGTACACATGCCTCATTGAGATCTTCAAGCTTCATGGAGATGAATTTTATTTTAAGGTGAGTTTGAAGTCCTCCAAAATAATTGGTCATAATTTCCTCATCCTGCAAGTCCATATTCAACAACATTGCTTATCTTCAAAACACTGTAGTATAGTCCTACACACTTTGACCACTGGCTTGTCTAAAATATTGTCATTTAATCATCTGGTGAATCTTATGGAAAATAGGATAGAACTTAGCTCTAAGTAATTCCTTAAAACCCTCCCAAGTATTGAAAACATGACATTTCTTCTTTTCGCAAGTGGCTAGATGGTTTTCCCACCAAACCAGAGCATGTCCTTCCATTTTGAGATGTATAAAGGTAATATTTTGTTCCTCTGTGACATTATTCACACTAACATAGATTTCCAAATGTTTTAACTACTTATCTAATAATTCTACATCTACTTTTCCTTCAAAGATTTAAATTTTAACCTTCGTTTCAACTTTGAAAGGAGTATGATCATATTTTACCTTCCCAATTAAATCCTCTTCTTCACGCTCTTCTACATCTTCTTCATCATGGCTCTTCCCTATGATTTTTTTTTTAGCTAAGGCTCGAACCACTAAATTTATGTTATTTGGCTTAACATAAGCTACCTCTTGCAGATTTAAGACTTCTTTTTGTTGTCTATACAATCTATCCATCATGGTCTCTAGTATCTTAACTCTATGGACCAAGTTTTATTCCTCTATTTGTCCCCGAATTCTATTCTTCCACTTCTTTGTAGAAATGTTTGGATTTCAAGGTAAATCCTCTTCACCTTTAGACCTTGTCACTATCAAAAAATTCACAAGAAAAAATACCACGGTCTTGGATACTTGTTAGCTCTGATACCAAAATGATCTGTAATCTTCAAAATTTGGGAACTTAAAAGTCACAATTAATGATGTCCTACTTTCAACCTTGGAAAATTAATTATTTGAAGCTAGTGATTGAATTCTTAATGCCTTAGAAAAAAACTGTAGAGAGTGATAAATAAATTATGAGAGAAATCACACAAATTTTATCCGGGAGACCCCCAGTGTGACAAAAAACCAGTCACGAAGGGAAAATGCTCTTTCTTCCCACTTATGTATTGGCCAATATAATGCAAAGATATAAATTACAATAGCTAGAAAAAAAGATAAAAATTTCAAATTGTCCTTTCCCATGCTTGATTGCTTGGTTTTATATACACCTTGCTTCTACAAATCAACTCCAGCACTGAAATTCTCTTTCTTACTTACTCCCATGAATCCAATTGTCTTCAATGGCTAATTCTCTTTCTCCTCCATGTATTTATATCCCTTCTCATGTCATCCCATGCACTAGAGAAAGAAAAAAGTCATGAAAGGGAAGTGACACAATCCAGACGCTTCAAATCTGAGATATTTCATGCTCCATTTTTGTTTTCCATCAAAAGTTACAGGACTGCTGCCCTGTGTAGACCGATGATTACAAGACTGACACATTTCCAAAGGGGTTATTATAGGCAGACCACCCTGTAGGGTGGGGATTATAGGACCACCTCTCTACACATGGTGGTGGTTCCATAAAAATATAGACTACCTCATGTTTTTCTTCATTTTTCCTTCTTGGTGCTAGTTGATCTGATGAAGTGGTGCTGTTTTGCATCCCTATGGATCATTGGGAGAGACATATTCAAATAAGAGATGGAATTTTAGAAGGATGAAGGAGAAGAGATGAGGGATCCACATGAGATGGGGTAGAGAAAAGGGAGAATAACCCTATTTGATAAAGGGAAAATTGTATTGGTAAAAACATTCAAGAATAAAAGGAATTTAAATGTGAAATTTAAGTGATCTTGTGTTGCCATGGTTTTTTCTTCACTGTGATGATACATTCTATTTCATGGTAGATTATTATTATTTTTTTTAATTCTTAGAAGACTGCAAATATGAATAAATGGTATGAAAAGCAACCACCTACATGTGTAAGTCAAAATCTACAATTTTAGAAGGGAAAATTTTATCATTCCATGATATTTCTAGTTCTATTTCCATTAACTAATGCCCAAGAATGTTTTCGAGACTTAGGAAGAGGTATGAAAGGATTCTTAGAGCTTATAAGTTTTAGGAGTTGCTTAAAATCAAAATTTCTCTCTTAATGGGATGTGTGTGAATGCTAGTTAGGGTTTAGAAGATAATCTTGGTTAAAGGAGTTTCATTATGTCTTGAGACTTGAAAATTGAAAGACATCATATATAATATGTATCCTCACATATTTTAAAGGTTTTGAAACTTTAAAATCCCTCCATTTCTTGATATTCATAACATTTAGGATCTTATATGATTTTTTATTAAAAAGACTAGTTATAGGCCTAAAAATTGTGGTTTAAGGGACTTATGCTTTCTATCAATTTTTGAAACTCATAAGACATAATATGAGGATTGTGTACTATAATAGTAATGAATATTTAAGGCATTTCATTCCCTCATTTTCTCCTAATTGTTATGATTTTATTTTTTGGATGCATGTCCCAGTAAGAGACTTGTTATCCAAAATAAGCCCCTTGCTTATTTTTGACTAACTTCCTTTCATTCCTTCCTTCCTTGTGCCTCAGTCAATTTTTTTCAATTTTCAAGCACTCAAAATTATCTAGAAATGGCTTCATAAGATAGAGAGTTTTCTCATTTCCAAAAACGTAAAATTTTCCTTCTAACTCCTTGTATATTGCAAGTTATGGCTCCATGGAGTTTTTGAGGGAAAATTTCCCTAGGAAGGTCCGCAGACCAATCAAAATGTGCCACGTGACAGCGAAATGGTGGGGCGTGGAGCGATTTTGGAATTTTTTCCAAAATGCAAAAAAGGTGTAAAATGGTCATTTCAGCCTGCAGACCAAAAGGAATGTTCCACGTGGCATCGGAGAAGTGGGGGGCGGAGTTTTTTGGGAAAATTTTCCCAAATTCAAAACAAGGGATTTTTTTGGGTTTCAGCCCACCGACCTGATTTTTGCCTTGTTTTGCCCTAAATCTTCAGAGGGGCATATCTTTCGATCCAGATCTCATTTTTTCTCGATTTTTGTGTTATTGGAAATATATTGAAGTCCTCTACATGATGGAATCTTCAATTTTGTATTTTGATGGAGTTTGGTGAGAGAAAAATAAAAAAATTGCTTTGGCATGGGGAAAGGGGTAGAACCGACATTCAACCACCATTTTTAATGCAGTATGGCTTCCATTCTTCTCCAGCACGGTCTAAAATCTTTGGGAACGAAATTTTAAGGGTACCCATTATATTTTCATGGATCTTGTTAGTGGTTAAATGATTCCTTTCATTTTTCCCGCATTTCTCCTTCCTAAGCTCGGGTTTTCATTGTTAAAAGCCAGATTTGGCTCATTTGTAAAGGGTTGGACTTTTTTATGATCTGCAGGCTACCTTCTTCACCCTAGAAAGTGAATTTTTGGAATATCAGAATTTTTTTAGGATTGTAACATGTTTTTCCTCATTTTTGTAATTCACTGTATTTAAAAATGGAAATGAAAATGCAAGCTCTGTGAATGAATTTTCAATCTTTTCTTGTGTTGTTTGCTTCATTATGATCCTTCATTACATTTTAGAAATTTTTGCATGATGTGTGTTACATTTTATGATCTGTGTCAATTTGTAGAAGTAGATGTTCACCACTCCTTTGGTGTACTCACCTTGTTAGTGTAGTTTTATCTTCTTTTCTCTCTTCTATCCTTGTCTCCTTAGCAGAATTAGAGTAGGAATTTTGAGTTAAACCTTCACAAATTGCATGTATATAATCTGATTAGAGGATTAGAGGAACCATCAATTTAATCTAGAGAGTCTTTTCCCATTTTTCCAAGTCCCACACTTGGGGAAAAGATTCAATGTTGTGCAATCCATACTGGATGCCTATTATCAAACTAGAAATCTAAGAAAAACATCTAGGGGGTGTTTGCTGATTTGCACTAATAGTTTTGGCATGCCCAGTGGGACCTTAGAGGTATTCATCTTCATTATGAAAAAGTTGATGCACAATTTTTGTAAGTTTCTTTCTTAAAAAGAGCCCTAATTTGCACATTTGATGACTCCAAAGAGATAAATCAACTATTTTCAGTAGTCCAATGATTGAAGATTCATGAGAAGCATCCAAACAAGGTCAAGGGCCAAAGAGGAAGGATTTTCTAAGTATTTGCAATTATCCCTAGGAAGAAGAGAGAGGGGAAGAAGAATTAAAAGGTCTCCATCTCCGCCAAATAGAACTCTATCAACTCCTCCACCTGGTATACCTTTCACCCAATCAATAAGGGTTCCCAGGCCAATCAAAATGGCACAACAAAACCCTTATGTAAACTTCACTAGCAACATCCCACTTGCTCTCAATGCACAAAATCCAGTTCCAGTTGCAGCATTGAAGAATATCCCATACTTTACTAGGGAAAATCAGACCACTCCTGGTGATCATGTCAAATACATTGTTAAGGGTTTTTGCAATCCATGGATATTGTTGAGATGTAAATTGCTATCAAATTGATGGCATCTTCATTCAAAGGTAAATCCTTACAATGGTTTGCGAGTCTTGGGGGGTTTGCGAGCCTTGGGGCAGGCTCTATCCAAAATTGGAACCAGTTGTGCATAGCTCTGCAGGCATGCAGTTTGGAGAAAAGGGAGATAATTTGTCTCTTTTAGAAAAACTGACAACTATCAAGAGACCTCCTAATGACCAGCTAACAGACTTCAACTTCAAATTTCAGAAGACATGGGATAGAATTCCAGTGATAGTAAGGCCAATAGTTGAAGGTGCTTTCTTATACTATCTCAAAACTTTAAATTATGATATTTCTATGTTACTCCAATCCATCGGGAGATGCAAATATACCTGCAGCTTATAGAATTTCCATTAGGGCTAAGAATTTTTTGATTCAGGCTGATAAAATAGCTCCTAGGCCTCCCCTGCCCTTATATCCAAACTTGGAAAGTTCAAGCACTAGTCAAACACCTACTTTAGCTCCTATTCCCACTCCTAGAAATCAGAGTTCAAATGAAACCTCTACTTCATCCCCTAGTGCCTCAAATGAACTTCAAGAAGTCATGAAACAATTACAAAAGTTAGGCAATGAGCTGGTTACACTCAAGAGGGCAGCAAGTCCAAAGTTTTAGACCTTCTTATCAGTCTCAAAATTATCCTAATAGGTAACCATATCAGCCTAATAGGCAATCCAATCTAGTTACGAATCAAAATTACGTAAGGCCTTCTACCAATAGAGCATTTCAGCCCTATAACCCAAATGTTGCTTCTACCTCTAAAGCCTTAGTGTCAATGCAAAATATAATATAGCTCAAGAGTATGATTGGTGTTTCCCATGAAATGAACCTCACAACCAATGTATGTGCTTCAATGGTGCTTTGAACCAAGCTTTGATGGTGACAAAAACTAGCATAGAGGGTGAGGTAAGTCAAGAAATAAACCAACAACAAGGAACATCTCAGCAAAATACAACTCCAAATGACACTACACTTGTGAATTGGTAGGCTAAAGATTTTTGTGGTATGAATCAAATAATTTCTCAAAATGTAGTAGTTAACACTTGGTCAAAGAAGATAAATTTTGGTGAAGGGTAGTCATTAGCTCTAGGTGATTCACAACCTTCCATCACTCAACAAAGTGTTGGTAAACAAAATGTAGTTCCAAATGTGCAAGGACATCCCAAACCACCTTCTAGACCAGCTCAAATTCCAACTATTGCAGCCCATGTACAAGAAAATAATGTGCAGGCTAAGGGGAAACAAAGATATGTTTCATCCCCATTTAGCATCATTCAACAAATGAAGAAGACAAATGTGAATATATCTATGTGGGAATCACTATCCATCCCAGGCCAAAGGGATCTATTTATAAGCTGTCATGAAGAATTGGTCAACTTGAAATCAGCAAAGCTCATATACAAGAGAAGGTACTCACAAATGCTACCCAGCCTGAGGGAAAGCTTGGAGGACATCAAGGTAAATTTTTAAAGCCCCCTCCATTCTATGTTGCATTGATCATTAGGGATAAACTAGTACACAATTGTATGATTGATTTTGGGGCAAGTAGTTCTGTGATGCCCAAGCAAATAGTTGATCAGTTAGGCCTCCAATATGAAGTCATATCCAAAGGGGTAGTGCAATTGGATGGGATGATAGTAACAAAAATTGGGGTAATTAAATATTTGAGCCTCACTTTGCATGCATGCCCCAATGTCACTATTTTGCAAGATGTGTCAGTGATAGATTTACCATCACTTTTTGCCCTATGTTTGTCAAGGGATTTCATAGCTAGAATTGGAGGCTATTTATCTGTTGATTGGTCACACATGTTGTTTAGAACCAGATATGGAACTAAGGCCACAATCAGGTCTGAACCTATTGCAAAATTTAACATTGAGCCTCATACACCAAACCCAATCAATGCCAACTATTTAGCATTTGATCAAGAGGATTATCCATGCACCGATGAAGCTAACACCAAAGTTGGAAGCTTCCTAGATTTGAATCTTGATGAATGGGAAAGAAAGGTACATGCTTTTGATCCTTATAAGGAAATAGAGGAATATGAAGTAGGATTTTATTACATGCATGAAGAAAATCAACATATTCCTAGCATCGCCAAGCCAGAGCATAAAGATGACAATGAGGTATGGCAGCTGTTCTTTGATGGATCAAGAAGTAGACAAGGTACAGAGGGGGAGATATGCTTGTTTCACCTCAAGGCATTAAGTATTATTCATCTTTTAGATTTTAGTTTGCATGTTCTAACAACACTGCTGAATATGAAGCTTTTATACAAGGATTACATTGGTCAAGAAAGAGAGGTATCAAAAAATTGCAAGTATTTGGTGATAGTGAGCTGATTGTTAATTAAGTTAAAGGAAAACATGCTGTCAAAAATGACCTGCTCAAGTGTTATAATAATAGGGTGTGGGACCTCATTGAGGATTTTAAAGGCTTTGGCATCAACTCCATCCCTATGAAAGAAAACCAAGTTTGCTGATAGACTTGCAATAGTTGGAGCAGCCTTTGATGTTGTGGAGAGTATAAAGGAAGATAAAGTGTAGCCAAAAATTCATGTGCTTGTAAGGCCATCAGTGCTAGACAATAATGTAAGTTGGAAAGTGTTTAAAAGTGACTAACAAATCATCAATTTCTTGCAAGAAGAAGTTGAGTTCTCAGCCAAAAATCAGGAAAAGTTAGAACAGTAGTATGGTGATCAAGTGGTACAACTGAGAACCAATAGACTTCCAAAAATACTTGTCACCTTTTGGATTCCATCTTTAATCCTAATGATCAATTTAGGAAGGAGAAAGAAAAAATCCAAGTCAAGGGAGAAGATTCAGTTCCCATCTCAGTGGGAGAAGGAAAATCACTTCAAATTGGTAAAGTGGCAACCAAACAAGAAAGGTATGAGTTCATGCAACTTTTCCAAGAGTTCCTGGATATATTTGATTAGAGCTATAAAGACTTGAGAGGTTTCAATCCCAAGCTATATCAACACACCATTTAATTAGATCCAAGTGCTAAACCCATAAGGAAAAAACAAAGACAAGTCAATCCACACATGGAGCCTCTCATGAAGAAGGAATTGAATAAGTTAATAAAGGAAAGTATCATATTTCCCATCAAGCATTCAAGCTGGGTTGCAAAATTGGTTCTAGTTAGAAAGAAGAGTGGAGAAATTATATTTTGTGTAGAATTTAGAGATTTGGATAGAGCATGCCTCAAGGATCATTACCCACTTCCTTCTATGGAGTAGATTTTGCAAGTTGTTGCTGGCTCTGAGAGGTTTTCATTACTAGATGGTTATTCAGGGTATAATTAGATCATGGTGAAGGAGGATGATCAGTTCAAAACAGCATTCACCACCAAATGGGGAACCTATGCATATAGAAAAATGCCATTTGGGATGTCTAATGTCGGAGCCACCTTCCAGAGGGAAATGAATATGGCATTCAAGGGATTTATCAACAAAATAGTACTAATATACCTAGATGATATTACTGTATTTTCTAAAAGTGTAGCAGAACATATCTTTCATTTGAGACAAGTGTTCCAAATATGTAGAAGATTCTGGGTATCCTTGAATCCCAAAAAATGTATTTTCCTAGCTCATGAGGGAAAGCTCCTAGGCCACATTTTTTCCAAAGAGGTATTAGAAATTGATCCAAAGAGAGTTGAAGCAATAAAATTACTGCCATTACCAAGTCACAAGAAGGCCCTTCAAAGTTTCTTGGGAAGAATCAGTTTTGTTCAAAGGTTTGTTCCAAACTTTGCAACCCTTGTCAAGCCAATAACTATGATGTTGAAGAAAATTATGGATTTCAAATGGAAAGTTGAAGGTAAGGAAAGTTTTGGGGAAATAAAGGAGGCTATCTCACAAGCTCCAACTCTCATTAACCAAGATTTCTCTAAGGATTTTATTCTTTATGCATTTGGTGGTGATGATACAATTTCTGCAATTTTAGTACAACATAACAAAGAAAATGCAGAGAATCCAATTTCCTTCTTTATCCAAAGCTTGGAGGACTATGAGGTGAGGTATTCTTTCATTGAGAAGCATATTCTTGCAGTGATTAGGAGATTGAAGAAATTTAAGAATCTAGTTTCAAACAACAAGGTTCAACTATTGGTTTCTCATGTGGGAGTTAAGGACTTCCTCCTCAACAAATACCTAAATGAAAAATGTGCAGGGTGGATTACTCGTGTCATGGAGTATGACATTGAGATCAAATTCACCAAGCTGGTCCAAGGAAAGGGATTCTATGAGCATATGGTCTTGAGAAAATCAATGGAAGCAAGCAATGGGAAGGATGTTGTTTTGACGTTGCAAGACAACCAAGAAAAAAGAGGTGTTCAAGAAGAGAATGGTGATATGCTCACTTCTTGTTGGACCCAGGACATAATGCACTTCTTACAAATAGGCCTATGCCCTCTAGAGATGAAAAAAACCAAGAGAAGACACTTTAGATTGTAGGATATCCCATATGCACTTGTTTATGGTGTCTTGTTCAAAAAGGATATAAATGGAGTACTGCTGAGATGAATTGGGACAAATTAAATTAATAGAATATTAGAAGAGTTCCATGGTGGATCAGCTAGGGGTCATTTTGCTCCAAGAGTGACATCCCTCAAGATTATGAAGGATGGCTATTATTGGCCCAAGGTGTTCAATGATTGTTATGCATGGATGAAGAGGTGTAAAAATTGTGCATTCTTCACAGTCAAGGAAAGATTAGAAGCCCTTCCATTGCACCCAATTTCAATTGACCAGCCATTCATGCAATGAGGTTTGGACTTCATTGGAGTCATTAACCAAAAATCAAGCCAAGGACACAAGTGGATTCTAATAGCAATAGACTACTTCACAAAATGGACTAAGGCGGTCCCACTCAAAGAGGCAAATGAATCTAACATTCTAGACTTCTATGAGGGTATAGTAACTAGATTTGGTATACCTACCACTATAATATCAGATATTGCATTGGCATTCATATGATCAAAGGTAATTGAATGGGCTGTTAAGAATGGGATCTATCTGAGCACTTCATCAAATTATTACCCCCAAGGCAATGGCCAAGCTGAGTCTACCAACAAGAACCTAGTAAAGATCATCAAGAGGACTCTTGATGAAAATCATATGACTTGGTATACTAAACTGAAATCATCCTTATGGGATGATAGGATAACTCCCAAGAGATCCACATGTAACTCTCCATTTATAATTGTTTATGGAAGAGATGCAATCTTGCCTATGCCACTTGAGTTTCCAACGTTGAAACTCATGAAGCAATTGGAATTGTTGGAGTTTGAACCCATGGAGGTTAGATATGAAAAATTGATGGAACTCCAAGAAATAAGAGAATATGTAGCCCAAACAATGGAGAAGGACCAAGCCTTGATCAAGAGAACCTTTGATAGGAAGCCTAAGGCTAGAACCTTCCAAGTTGGAGATTTAGTGTTGAAATGGGATGCAGACTGAGCAAAGCCAGGAAGGAATTCAAAGTTTGATGCCATTTGGAGTGGCCCCTATATGATCACAAAATGTAAGAACAACATTTCCTTCCAATTGTCTACATTTGATGGTGAAGAACTGTAGATTCTGGTTAATGGAATCCATCTAAAGCATTGCTACTAGAAGGGAAAATCTTCACCTTGTACATATTAGCTTAAATTTTCATTCCTCCAAGTGCTTGTGCACATTGTTTTGTTGTAGCTTATTTTACATTTCTCTGAGTGCTTTGGCACAAGATTTTTTGTCCCAAGGATGCATCTTTGTAGGCCATGTTCCAGATCAAGTGATGTTCTACTCTCACAATCCTCTTTCTATAAATTTTCTAATGAGTTAAGAGTGCCAATCAGTTAAGTTGATGAATCTATACCCAACGGATTGCTTCAGGTAGCTGGTTCATTCATCCAGCAGGCAGATGACCACTATGAATCACCAAAATTGTTATCCAAAATAATCCCCTTGCTTATTTTTGACTAACTTCCTTTCATTCCTTCCTTTCTTGTGTTGTAGTCAAAAATTTTCAATTTTCAGGCACTCAAAATTATCTGGAAATGGCTTCATCAAATAGAGAATTTTCTCACCTTTCTAGAAAGGTAAAATTTTCCTTCTAACTCCATGTATTTTACAATTTATGGCTCGGTAAATTTTCCGTAGGAAGGTCCACAGAACAATCAAAACGCACCACGTGGTAGTGGACTGGCAGGGTACAGAGTGATTTTGGAAAATTTTCCAAAATGCAAAAAAGGCGTAAAATGGTCATTCGAGCCCGCAGACCAACATGAATGTGCCACATGGCATCAGAGCGGCAAGAGGTGGAGTTTTTTCAGAAAATTTTCCCAAATTCAAAAAAAAGGGAAAATTTTTGGGTTTCAGCCCGCCAATCCGATTTTTGCCCTGTTTTTCCCTAAATCTTCAAAGGGGCATTTCTTTTGATACAGAGCTCAGGTTTTCTTGATTTTCATGTCATTGGAAATCTATTGAAGTCCTTTACATGATGGAATATTCAATTTTGTTTTTCATGGAGTTTGGTGAGAGAAAAATTTTAAAACACCTTTGTCGTGGGGAAAGGGGTAGAACTGACATTTAACCACAACTTTTAATGCAATATGGCTTCCATTCTTCTCCAACATGGTTGAAAATCTTGAGAAATGAACTTTTAATGGTACCCATGCTATTTTAATGGATCTAGTAAGTGGTTGAATGATTCCTTTAATTTTTCCCATGTATCTCCTTCCTGAGCTCGAGTTTTCATTGTTAAAAGCCAGATTTGGCTCATTTGTAAAGGGTTGGACATTTTTTATGATCTGCAGGCTCCCTCCTTCACCCTAGAGAGTTAATTTTTTGAATATCAGACCATTTTTTAGGATTGCATCATGTTTTTCCTCCTTGCTATTGTAATGTGTTGTATTTAAAAATGGAAATGACAATGCAAGCTCTGTGAATGAATTTTCAATCCTTTCTTGTGTTGTTTACTTCATTTTGATCCTTCATTACATTTAAGTAATTTGTGCATGATTTTTGTTGAATTTTTATGATCCATGTCAATTTGCAGAAGTATATGTTCACCGCTCCTTTGGTGTATCACCTTGTTAGTTTATTTTTATCTTATTTTCTCTCTTCTATCCTTGTCTCCTTGGCAAAATTAGAGTAGAATTTTGAGTTAAACCTCCATAAATATCATGTATACATCTGATTAGAGGAGTAGAGGAACCATCCTTTAATCTGGAGAGTCTTTTACCATTTTTGCAAGTCCCACACTTGGGGAAAAGATTCAATTTTGCGCAATCATATTAGATGCCTATTATCAAACTCGAAATATGAGAAATTATCCAGTGGTGCTACTGATTTGCACTAACAAGACCTAATTGCCGAAGATTGAATTATAGAGAAAAAGTGGTCTAAATATTCAGTTTAGACTTGAAACTTATTTGAAAAGTGAAACAGCCAAACAATTACCTGAAAAGTCTTTGGGTTTGTTTTGAAACCATTAAAATAAAAATTTATACATCTAAAACCTCTGGAGTGGGACTAGTAGCTTTAGGGACAATCTTTGAAGGGTAAAATAAGAATAAAAATGGATGGGATTGGATATAGGCCTTAAAAATTTGGAGTAATATTAAATGCCATCAAGGGTATTTAAAAATACAAGCATTGAGAGATAATTCGTTGTGGAAATTTTTATTCATCAATTTTTTTCTTCTAGCAAGGCTACAAGGAGGAAGGGTTAATTACTTAAGACTAAGTTAGAGAGAGTAGACTTGCATTCATATTTGATCCATAAATTTTTTAATACACCTTAGGGATCGAAAAGGGTATCCTAAATTGTTTTTACTTTCAACTAGGTGTTTTTAGTTTGCTCCCAACACCAATCTCATAAAGTAATAGGCTTAAGAAGGATAATAAGTTGTTTTTTGAGAAATTTGATGAAAGTTGAAATTATTATTTTTTCCTAATCAAATTAAATGTTAATATTGCATCTATATTGAATGAAAAAAAAGTGATTAAACTCCACTTCTCAATAAATACCATTAAAACCCAAATTTGCATGCTTGAGAGCCTTAAAGGATTATGAAGAAATATCCTCTGGCAGAGGTGAAAGGACTGATTTGGAGAGTTATTTTTGATAACTTGTTTGATTTTTTGGATCCCATATCCATCTACATCATTTTGGTGTCAAAACGTAGTTTTTCTCTTGATAAGTGATAACAAACTATGAAGACAAAGAATCATAAGAAAGTGATGAATAAGGAGATAGAATATTTGAGAAATGGTTTGAAGAGGTTAGAGGTTTTATAGAAGTGGTGTCTATAGATAATAATAAATCATATATGTGGATGGATGTAGAAAGTAAACCTGAAGAGGCATGTTGAATCACTTGTTTAGAAAATAAGAAGACCAAGGAGAAGAAGGAAAGTCCAAAAAGAAGCACCTAAGAAAGAGGTAAAGGAAGAGAAGAAAGTATATAGAAAATAGGCACTCTTGAAGACATTTCAGTATTTTATTTTGTTGAATAATTATATGTTTTAGTTTATATGTATGTGTAGGAATAGTATTGGGAATAAAATGAAGGACAAGGCATTATAATTTGTAAGAAAATGGTCGAGTAAAGTATCCATGGAGGAGAATGAAAGAAATGAAGGAAGAGAGCATGTTCTTGAGAAATAAATTAAATTTCTTCAATATAGTAATGAAGAGTTAGATGAAGATGCAATATTTCATGATGGCGTGGAGATTATTCTAGTAGAAGAAGAAAATAAACAGTATAAAAAGAGAATATTCCAACTAAAGAAAGCATGAAGAAGGAATTGATCAAGAAACATGCCTTTGAATAGGTAACTAGCATTGTGAATTTTGATTCTAATTATGTAAATAATAATGAGAATGTTGATGTACAATTGGGTTCTAAGAATATTCTTATTAAGTTCTCAAAAATAGTAAAAGATCATGGATATAGGATGCCTAAATGGCTTAACAAACTAGAAGAGGTGAAGATAAAAATGCAAAGATTAAGCAAGTTTTTGTGGGAAATGAAAGGTCAAATGGACAAGAGAATAACAAGAAGGAAAAATTAGACTTCTTGAGGAAAAAAATCAGGAACAATGTGACAAACACAATATGTAAAAAGAAGAATGTAATACAACAAAGAGAGGTTAATAGACTGGAAGATGGTGAAGAAGGACATGTAGGTCCCAATTTTGATGAATAAAGTGGAGAGATGGATGATATTTCATTGAGATATGAAATGGAAATGATATAAAAAAAATTAAACCTTATTGAAACTTTGATACAACAAATGAAGACACAAATCAAATGGATGAGGCTATTGAGAAGCTTGAAGAGAAGAAAGAAAGGTGTGAAGAAAATCAAGAGAAGAATGATTCATGGAGGATACATGACGAAGACTTACCTAAAGGGAAAATTTGAAATTAAAGAGAGGACCATGAGGTTTGCCACAACTCAAATTTTGCAATCTGATGTTTCTTTGAGTGGTGTTTATGTAAGTACATCAGTTGATAAGATGAAGATATAACAAGTGATAACAAGAGTCTCAAGCAAGAAAAATCCATCATTATCAGTTCTTGAGATCACAATAACAAAATAAGGAAAAATTTAGAGCAATCAGCATGACTCTAAGGTCATGGATAGTCAATAAAATTTTCAAGGACAACTAGAGAAGAGGTGCAGTGAACAACAAAGAAAGAGGATATAAATCAATACAAGCATAGTCATCTTACAAGGAAAACAACTCATTCATATAAAAAAAAGCTATTAAAAATAGTGAATACCATAATGAACACATTATACTCATGGAATAACATCAAGAAAAATCTTATGAAGATCAACTAAAATTGGAAAATTAGAAATAAGAAGATAACTTTGTTGAAACGAAAGTTCATTGGGACAACTCTTTTGTTCCCAAGGAGTATGATGTAGGAGCATTAACCTACAATGCTTCTTGGAGTCAAATTTTACTATGATAATTATTAGGATATCTAGAAAGGTTAGTTGAAGTGGTTAGAGGCCATTAGAGGGTTTGAAAATTAAAAAAGTGGTTTAAATGAGTTTTCTCTCCAAATTTCAAATTTGAACTCCAGAAAAGAAATCGCCACCTTTTGCTCAAATTTTTGCTAGTTAGTAGGTTGATAGGGCTATAATTTTTGTTGGATGTACATGAATAATGTGTAAAATCCCCTTTTTAGGGGTTTTTATCATTTTAGAGGTGCTTGATATGTCTACTCCTTAAAAATATCTTAACTCGAGTGAGTTAGTGGATGTTAAGTCAAGTTAAGCTCATAACTATGGAAAGTTTGTTATTGTGAGAGATATATTCAAATAAGAGATGGAGTTTTGGAATAATGTAGGAAAAGAGATGAGGGTTCCAGATGAGATAGGGTAGAGAAAAGTGAGAACAACCCTGTTTCATAATGGGCAAAATTGTATTTTGTGAAAATAATCGAGAATAAAAGGAGTTTGAATGTGGAATTTGAGTGATCTTTTGTTGCCATGGTTTTTTATTTCTTGTGATTAATCATTATATTTCATGTGAGCCTATTATTGTTGATTTTAATTCCTAGAAGACTGTAAATATGAATAAATGGTATGGAAAACACACACAGGCCCATGTAAGTCGAAATCTACGGTTCTAGAATGGAAAATTTTATCATTTCATGATATTTCGAGTTCTATTTTCATTAACTAATTGTCAAAAAAATTGGAGATACTCGGGAAGAGGTATTACAATAGTCTTAGAGATTAAAATTTTGAGGAGTTTCTTAAAATCTAAATTTCTCGCTTACTGGGTAGTGTGTGAACTCTAGTTAGGGTTCAAAAGATAATCTTAGTTGAAGGAATTCCATTATGTGTTGAGACTTGAAACTTGAAATTTATAATCTATGATATGTATCCTCACATATTTAAAAGGTTTTGAAATTTTAAAATCCCTCCATTTCTTGATTTTCATGACAGTTGGTATCTTATATGTTTACTTCTTAAAAAGACTAGTTGTTAGGCCTAAAATGGTGGTTTAAGGGACTTATGATTTGAATTAATGTTTGAAACTCATAATACATCATTTGAGAAGTGTGTAATGAAATAATAATGAATATTTAAGGCCTTTCATGCTCTCATTTACTCATAATCACTACCAATTTGCTTCTTAGATGACTATCCCAGTAAGAGATCTAATTGAAGAAGATCACAACATAAAGAAAAAGGGGTCTAAAGGTTGATTTAGGACTTGAAAGTTCTTAGACAAGTGAAACAACAAAATTTGTACTTGAAAATTCTTTGGGTTTGTCTTGAAACCATCTTAACTAAAATTTATTCCTATAAACCTCTAGAATAGGGCCAGTTTTTTGAGAGGACAGGGTTTGAAGGGTAAAATGAGAATAAAAATGGATGGGCTTGGAGATAGGAATTGAAACTTTTGAGTAATCATAAATTCCATAAAGGTTATTGTAGAATTTGGTAAAAGTTGCATAATTAAATCAAGGAAATAATAATAGTATATATCTTGTCTAAATCAAATGGGTCTGCATACAAAATAAATAGGACAAGAATCTCCTATATTTTAGGAGTTTGGCTTCAACAAATAAAACACCCAAAACTCCATATCAAGAGTGATTGTTACTCACATAAAAATAAACTCTCTAAATAACATGAGTTGTTAATAACAAATCATTTACATATTAGTGAATAATTACTTATGTAATTATTAATATTACAATACATAATATATGTGAACACTAAACATGATTTCCTAACATTCCCCCCCTTATTGTTTATATGGGAATAAACACATCTGAAAAGAATGGACACAAAATCTTAATTTTCCACATAATTTTAGGTCTACATACTACTGGTTTGGATCTTATTTTCTAGATATTACTACACATGATCACCTCTCTGGCTCACCAGCTGATCATGATCACCTCTCTGTGTGAATCTATTCACCAATTGATCATTTTCCAATGAAGTACAATAGTTATAGGACCATACGACAGTCAGAGGATCACCGCAGTTAACTTCCCTCCTATACAACTATTCACATATTATAAAATGTACACCTTCTTCGTTTCAAACATAGAAAGGGAATGAAACCACACACCACTCAAAGAAAAGAACTGAAATCTAGAAAAGTGTCACCAGTATTATATGTGACCCCGTCATTGGTGACTAACAAGAGGCGTTGATCACCCTCCTTCCTTTATTACCTGTAACTTCTAATGAATGACACTGCTGGCTTAGTGTAATGTGAACATGTTGCTCAATAATTTCAACTAGACATTGGGTAACACTGAAAATGTGTTCGTGAGGAAAATTTTTACAATTTTTGACATTGACATGATGAGGCTCAAAAGAGGGTATTTTAAAAAAATTGTATTTTCTCCCAAAATTATAACCAATGCGACGGGAATGAAACAATAAGTACTTTTACAAAAAAATGGTGCTCAATTTTGAGTTACTATGCAAACATTATTAAGGATACACTTTCCTGTAAACAGGTCTAATTTAATTAAAATTAGATCAATGATTAAAAAAAATTCTCCATATGGAGAGGAAATTTATCGTGTGACCACTTGTTAGACTAGGAGGAAATGAGGATTCTGAAAACATCAAAATCTAGAAGAAATGGTGCCAAAAAAATATTAATTTGGTCAAAAACATAATAATTGCCCTTAAATGCAATTATTAAACCAAAACTATATAAAAATTAAAAATTTTAAACTATAGTCTTTGCTAAATATTAAAAATATTAGCCAATAGAAAATGGCTTTGTAGACACTCATGACTTATTTTGAGTTGAAGTGACCCTCAATGATTTATTCATAACTTGAAAACCAGAGCTTTGATTTGCAAACCATTTAATGAATTGGAAAGGGAGATTCAATATCTTTGCAATGGTATCAAAAAAATTTACTTTCATCACCTAACCTAAAACAAATTCATGACTGAGTTACACATGAATTTGGAGCTTTCTTTATGCCTGAAATTTCTTGAATGATTCAATATTGATGAAAATCATTGCATGTAAATTTATGAAGCATATTCCATAGGGCCACGATCTAAGAAAATATTTCTAGATCACACTATAATAATATTTCAATTGATTTACAAATTTCATTCAATGGGTAAATAACATAACACCATTGCCCTTTGAATAATATCAGAATTCTGTGATATGTACATGAGCAACCTGCTCTGATACCTGATGTAGAATTTGGGCAAAGTTGCAGAATTAAATCAAGGAAATAATAATAGTATATTTCTTGTCTAAATCAAATGGCTCTTCATACAAATTAAATAGGCCAATAATCTCCTATATTTTAGGAGCTTGGTTCAGCAACTAAAACACCCAAAACTCCATATCAAGAGTGATTGTTACTCAAGTATTAACACACTCTCTAAATAACATGAGTTGTTAATAACAACTCATTTACATATTAGTTAATAATTAATCATTTTATTATTCATATTACAATATATAATAAATGTGAACACTAAACATGATTTCCTAACAGGTATTTGAAAAACTAGAGAGTGAGAGAAAATTCATTGTGTAAAATTTTATTCTTCGATTTTTGTCTTTTAGACATGTTACAATGACAAAGGGCTAATTGTTTTAGATCAAGTTGGAGAAAGTATAATTTCATTGGGATTTGAGCCATTAACTTTTGAATAAATCTTATTGATACAAAAAAATTTCTTAAATTTTTTTTACTTTGGTCTGGGTGTTTCCATTTTTCTCCCAACACCAACATCAGAAAGGGATTGGCTTAAGAAGGCTAATAGGGCGGTTTTGGGTAAAGTTTATAAAATTTGAAATTATTATTTGTTCCTAATCAAATTAAATTTTGATATTGCATCTATATAATATGAAATTAGAGTGATTAAATTCCAATTCTCAGTAAATACCCTTAAAATCCAAATTTGCATGCTTGAGAGCATTAAATGCTTATGAAGAAGGATCCTCTGGTAGAGATAAAAAGAATTATTTGGAGATTTGGTTTTGATACATTGTTTAAATTTTTGGAGTCCTTAATATAACTATACATTAGATAAACTTACAACAACACTTGTATTGAAGGTTCTATATCCCAATGGAAACTTATTGTAGTAATTGATGCCTTATTCAAATGTTTGAAAGGAATAGTTCTTCAAAAAGATCACATAATTCTTATGAGAGTAGAAAAATTAAGGTGCACGAGTAGAGATATTCTCCCCATGAATTATAACTTTCTACCATAGTTCATGCCCTACAAATTTGGAGGCATTATTTTCTAAGAAATCCATTTTAACTTAAAATAGATCATTTGCGGTTAAAATACATTGTTGCATAGCCCAATTTAAATGAAAGACAACGTAGGTGGATGGAATTTATATCCCAATATGACTGATATTAGTTACACAAAAGGAAATTAAAATCGATTGATTGATGCTTTAAATCACATGAAGCATATATCCGTAATTATGACCCTCAGAACTTAGTTTAAGGAAGAAGTTAAGAAACATCTTGAAACGTATATGTACTATCAACATGTGAAAAAAAAATTAGTAGAAGATCCGTATGATAGAAGATAAAAGGGTTTTAAGTTCGAAAATGAATGAGTTTTACAGTATGACAACATAGTTTATGTACCTTGGGTAATGATCTTAGAATTAAAGTTATGAAGGAATTTCATGATGCACCATATTCCGGTCATATTTGAGTAACAAAGTTGTTGGCTGATGTAAAAAACCAATATTTTTGGAAAGGAAACAAGAATGATATGATAAATTATGTTGCACATTGTGTAGAATGCCAACGTGTAAAGATAGAAAACTTGCATCCCACAGGTATGTTGTATCCTCACAACATTTTGCAATATAAATGATAAGTAATCAACATGGATTTTTTTTAAAGACATCCATTATCCAAATAAAAACATTATATGATTTTTATAGTAGTTGATAAAATGACCAAAATAGATTACTTCATACTGATAAATCTTAAGGATGATTCCCTGGTACATGAAAAGAAGTTTTTGCATGATTTTTTTTGATTGCACGGAATTCCAGAATCAATCATTTTAGAAAGAAATCCTAGAATGACATATCAGTTTTGGTATACTTTGAAATTTGTGTTGGGAATGAAAATAAACTTAGTTCACCCTACCATCGTAAAAAAATGGTAAAATAGAAAGAGTTCACTAGGATATGAAAGATACGCTCAGAATGTATTGTATGGATTATAATTACAAATGGGAGGAATATCTTCAATTGGTTTAATTTTCCTACGATAAAACTTAACATTCCTTGCTAAAAATTTCTCCATTTGAATCATTGTATGGAGGAAATTTTATAACTTATATAAAATGGCATAATATAGAGGACATAGAGGTAGTGGGTACGAATCTGTTGACTGAAATGGAAGAGAAAGTTATAGTCATTCGTGAGTGATTAAAAGAAACAACTGATAGGAAGAAAAGGTACACTAATTTAAATAGATTGGAGAGAAAATTTGATTAGGGGGAGAAGGTATTTTTGATGGTAAAACCCAAAATAAGGTCTCTTTCATTTGACAAGGTTGTCAAATTATCACCTAGATATATAGGACACTATGAAGTCCTATGATTTATAAGTTTGGTGGCTTACAAATTAACATTACCCCCCACATTGTCTAGGATGCATAATTTCATACATCTTTCTTTTCTTGAAAAGTATTTTTATGATATAACACATATTATCAATTGTAATTCATTACAAGTTCAAGACCCAAGAATTGTCGTATTTGAACCAATAAGAATTCTAGAAACACGCAGGCTACATCTCCAAAATCGTGAAATTACACAATGTAAGGTCTAATGACCAATATTCTAAGACCAACGTAAGTTGGGAGAACATGGATGAAATGAAAATTACTTTTCCTTTCTCATTTCAGTGATCATAATAGTTGTTTGATTATTTGATGTAGATTCATTTTATACTAGTTTATACTTATTATGATTAAATAACAATTTAAGCCACACCGAGGACTATTTGGGAAACAACTTGCTATGATAAGGTTGATTACAACTGAGTGTTAGAAAAAAAATTGAATTAAGTTCTGGAAATTTCCAATGCATGAGAAAATGAACCATTTTATTTTGTATTGATTTTGAGTTTGCTTACAATTAACATGTTTATCAATGTTAAATTTAAATCATTGGGATGATGATTCTTTTAAGAGGGGATGTATGTAACATATCGTCTTAGTTTATATACGTTACCATAGAGAAATCGATAATACTTGTCTAAGTTATTGGATGTTGAGTTGAATGTAGTATGAATTTTCATTTAAATAAGTTAATTGATGATTAAATAATTAGTAACAAATACATACATATATATTCCTTGTGTGTGTGTGTGTGTGTGTGTGTGTGTGTGTGTGTGTGTGTGTGTGTGTGTGTGTGTGTGTGTGTGTGTGTGTGTGTGTGTGTGTGTGTACGAATGGGTCATATGACCACCATTGGTTAATACTGTTAAGTATGGTCATGGACTATTCAATCTTATGTTATATATATTGGATAATGTTTGTTTCATTGTTGTTATGTGGCATTGTATGGGGATTTGGGAAGCTTAATTTGCTTTAAAGCTTGGAAATATTAAACTAAATAACATGAAAAGGTTTATGGTTTTTTTAGCAAGCCATGATGTGGAAGGGACATTGAATGAGGAAGTAAATACAGTTAATTTACTTGGGAATTTTTAGCTTATTTAATATGCTAAATATATATTGATTCCACTATTCACAATGTTTGCATTTTATTTGGTTTTTGAGAGCTCAACATGGAGCTGAGAAATGAATTTTTTTTGGAAAGTTTGTTTGGCTTGCATGGAGAATTTATGAACTTCTTTAATAACCATTTGAGATGGAATTTTTGGTATTTAAATTTTCTGTTGGAATATTTGATGGGTTTTGAAGGCATTCGACTTGGAAGGTTTCAAATAAATTTGAGGAAAATAAAGACAAATACATGCATGGATTTATTTTTCACATGCCTTGTTATTATTATGAACTAAACCAATAATGTTTTTTGTTTTTTTACTATTTAATTGTTAAATTTGGTTTGAGAATGATAAATATAAGTGTATTCGGGTTTTGGGTTTATTATTAAATAATAAATATCTTATGGGTTTTGATTTTCTATATTATACTTGGAAAACAAAGAAGGAAATAACTGAATGCATTTTAGATCTCATTTTATTATGAAATTTGGATCATGATTATGTTTGCGATATGGATATTTCAATAGCTCTTTTAGAGCTTCGTTGTTATCTTATTCTTTTCAATATGTCATTTGGGTTTGGATTGATAAATTTGGAAACTATAATTGTTTTATTTTGAGTTAATCATTATATGAGATCTATAAATGATATAGTAAGAGTTGTGAAAAATATGAATAAACCTATATAATAGTTTTAATTATTTCTTAGAGCTTCGTTTCTATTATTAAATACGTTTTTGGAAAATTTCTTATGAGAAATTTGGTATTATATAGGAAATAATGGTTCATGTTTTTTGGTTTTGAATGTTCAGTGAGTTTTGCACTCTTGATATGAGTTTTGTCAATTCTAAAATAATATTACAACTCTCAAAGAGCTTGGCTATATTGTTGTGTCTTAAACTCATCTATGAGCTTGATCATTATCATTACTTTTAGCTCTTAACAAGCATGGTTGTTATAACTTGTCTATGACCATGTTTTTTCTTTTATTTCATTGAATGAAATCTAAACAAAGTATTAAGAACAATATATTTTTCTTATTGAGAAATAATGTCTTCCTTCTCCCTCTGCATACATTATAGGATTTGGAATACTAAGTGTAAATTGGAAATGGATTCACTAGTTTGGTTTATCTGATAAGTTTGGTAATAGAAATAATTGGGTTGTGGTCATTACTAAATATAGAAAATTGGAAATGAATTGGATGCAACTCATTCATTAGAAATTTTGTTAATACCTTCTTAAATATCATTTTAAAATAGAGTTTTGTGATTTGAGAAACTAACTAATGACATAGATTTGGGGTTCTTCCTTGAGAATTGGTGTTTGAGTTAGTTTCATTGATCTTCTACTTGAGCATAACGATTATTATATGGTTGAAAATTTCTTTTTGATATATTATTGTTATTATTATTTTACAGAATATAAATTGTTTTTAACAAATGAAAGGAGGAATCAAAGGATACATATATGTATTATCTTAGCTAGGATAGCTACCTTTTTCAAGTTATTGTTATCATTTTGTTTGTTAATTTTATAGAAGAAAAGGTATAATTTGTGGTTTTTTATTATCTTGAAAGGAATTAAGGTTTACTTAAACAAGGATTGATTTCTATTCAGTGAAAAAATGTTTCAATCCATGAATTATTGAAATAAAGGAGAACATTAATATGTTACTTTATCATGTAAATGTTAAGTTTAACAGGTTGTTTTCATGTAGTGAAAGTAAACATATTTTTTTTATATAAATACGAAGTATCATTTCATATGTGTATGCGATAAAATTGTTATTCTAAACTAGGACGTTTATAGTTAGAATGTATGTATTAAAAATAAACTTGGCCATAACTTATTATGTTATTTCATTATGAATACAACATGGAATATGTGTTTTCAGACTTATCCTAGTTCATATGAACTGAACCATATTTATTCTCCTTGCTACAGTTTGCATGAAAGGTCGACAATTTTGAAGTGATTGTTTTGATTTTATTATGATTGATTTATGTCTTATGATATTCTGATATAAATAAAGAAATGATTATTGTAATCAATTTTTAATGTGAATGAAATTTTCTTGCACCTTATAAATGGGAATTATGTCCCAATGTATTATCTTTGATTAATTTGTATATCATTATTAATGAATAATAATGTTTATCCTTATTTAAATGAAACTATATGACTTAGCTAATTTGTGACTTATCTTGTTTGATATGAAAATGAGCATATAATGTTTATACATATGATTATTAATAAAGTTGATTATTCTTAAGTTAAATATTATTTGCAGAGTTCATTGATTCAATTGAAATAATCAAGTGAAATAAATGATGAAATTTAAACAATAAGGATATCAATGAAAGTTAAATAAATATGTTTAGAGATATTGTTGTACCTTGTGATATTAAATGTACTAATCACGACAAAAAATGCACTTAATGGAATCAAGACTATTCTTAACAAGATAATGTAATGAAATAACTCCATATGGGAAATGATTATTAAATATACGTAATGATGAATACTATGTAGTGATAGTACAATCGTGTATCAAAACATTTTAATGTGTCATAAATAAATACTTAGTTACTTATATGTCACTGGTCACTACTCATTTTATAAGTTTCTATATTCTATTCACACAAGAACTCTAAGTTTCTTTAGCTCATGGTTCACCTCCTTGCTTCTCAACCTTCAATGTAAGCAAGAATTTTTTTGGGGTTATCCTATTACCCCCATAGAATGATCTGAGAAAAATTCCAATTTATTACACACAGATGTGTTGCATACTACCACCATATCCTTAATCAATCATAAAGAAACTTTGAAAGTTATTACTCCAAAAATAGAGTGTCAATATATCTCAAGAGCCAAAGTGTTGGAAAATTTCACATCTTTTCTCAAATTATCACAATCTTTTTCCCTCAAATGACCTAATATGAGGGAAATTCAATCATTCAAAGTATTTTCAATCAATACTCAATAAAATACTATGTTTTAACCAATATAAATTGTTTCAATTCCATTCCAACAAGTAATAATATTTCTCCCAGACAAGATAAATTTTAAGACCCCTTAACAAACTCGTCAATATTACTAGGTGAATATGTGAAAATGACTTTTGAATTTATGATGAATCTTAAGGAAACATGTTTCAAATGGTATAACAAGTCATTTGATAATGGTGTTGGTTAGTAACATTGTTTAGCTAATAGTATATGCTGTCATCCAACATCATATGTAATTTTTCAAAAATCAATTTTTTACAATAACAGTTAAAATCGACTGTCTTGACGAGAAATATGTCCTAACAAAATATGACACAAACTTTTTTTTTAAAAAAAGTGTTTTTTTGTGGAAAAAATGATATTTTTGCGAGTTTTGTATGGGATTTTAATTGAATATTTTTATGTTAGTAGTTAAAATGATCATCTCAATGAGAAATCCCTCTCCACAAAATATGTCGTAAGAAAAAACATTTCCCTTACTTTTTTTTTGACATCACTAAAAAAATGCTACTGGCCGATAACATTTTTTCATATTATCAATCTGTAGCATTTTTTTCATGCTACCGGTTAGTAACATATAGTATGCTACTTGCTAGTAGCATACTATATGCTATTGAATGGTATCATTTTTAATGCTACTAGACAACAATTTTTGTTGCTACTGGTTTGTAGCATATATCTATGTTACTCTTTGCTATTATTTTTTTCATTCTACTAGACAGTAGCATACTATATGCTACCGAGTGGTATCATATTATATGGTACCAATTGGTAGCATACTGTATGTTGTAGTCTGATAGCATACATTTCATTTATGCTACCATTCGAAGGAATAAATGTATGCTACTGACCAATAACATACATTATTCTACTAGAAAGTAGCATACATTATAGTACTAGATACTAGTATATATTTATTCTATTGATTGGTAGCATATTATATGCTACCGAACGATATCATACATTTATGTTACTATTGCTAGTCATTTCTGGAATTTTATATTATATAAAACTCTTTCACCAATAGTTTTTACGCTTTCTCAGACAAAATAGATAGAAATTAAAATGGTTAAGGAGGAATACCTATGAGGTGAAGGTGGAAGGTAGAATGCACGTGTTGTAGACTTTTGATCCAAGCGGATTGTGTGAGTTTCCCTTTCACTAGGAGGAACGACCTGTATAAGAAACACAATAAAACCACCAAGTAGTATTAAATAGCAAGAGTTAGAGGACTACCTAGCAAGGCTAGATCTAGGAAGCATGATGCTTCCTCGAATGGCTATCAATCCTCTATTTAATAACAATTTAATGTGAATAAAAATTTAAAATAAATAGGTCTTATTGCAATATAATGATTTAGGTTTCTCATACACACAATACAATAGATTCAATGCTAAACAAAAATTGAACACTAAATATAATTAGAACTAAGGATTTTTTAGGTTAGGAAGGTCTGTCAGAGGCCTTGTAAGGGTTCGGGGCTGATTAGTTGAGGTCTGGATTGATTTTGGGTGAGTGGGAAGCTTGTTGGTCTTAGAATATGAATTGACATAGAGACTGATATCAGTCTGGTGATCGATGCCGATATGGGGAATAAACCGACGAGAGTCAAGGAACCAACATTGGTAGGGTCAATAGGTAATAACTCATTAAAAATGGGTTTTTAGGCTCTCTGTGATTGTATATAGAGTGATGGTAGAAAGGTTTGGGTTGTAATATGGCTGAGAAGACTTAGGAATGCTAAGGAGATTTAGATGGGTGAAAAGGATTAGGGTGGTTGAATAGTGGGTTGGTTGGAAGAAGGTGATGTACAAGTAACAGAAGAAATAAAATAATTAACAAAGAAATAGATCTACAATGAGATAAGCATGAATGATTAAAATCACAGTACTTACTTGGTGTCTTGTAGACCTTGTGAGTTGAGATGGTTGATGGTTAATTAGAGGAGAGGTGTTTAAGTCTAGTGCCATGGAAATACAACTTGTGTGCTCCTGTGAGTATTCCAATGTTTTGGAAGGAGAATTGGATGGTTTTCTTGCACTTTGGTTGTGTTTGTTTGTTTTGTAGATGCAAGAGGTCTTGAAGATTCAAGATTGAATGCAATAAGGCTCTAATAACTAAATGACCAACCCATGTAAAGAGTTTTGAAAATGTATATAAGGTGACTGATGGCATTTAGGTAACTGACTTCAGCCAAGGAAAAACCAACGTTAGTTAGGGTGAATTAGTTCCTTTTACCAAAAATAGGAAGATCTTCCCATATTTGGCGTATTTTCCAAGTTGAATCTTCTTATGGAAGTGGATTTCTCATTAGAAAAGGTAGAAAGGTCATAGAATAAGTTTGATTAGGTTTGAGATGAATTATTAGTTAGTTAGGTCAAGTGGTGACTCAACAATTACAAAGACGACTCAGTGTTCAGAGTGATGACTTGGTCACTGTGAGTTAAATTCCCCTAGAATGGGTCCAGGGTGAGGTTTAATGATGAGGTGGAGGTGTGAGGATGAAATTAACTTAATTAAAATAATTAAGTCAATTAATAATGTGAGGATTAATATTAATATGGGATGAAGGGGTCATGATTCATTAAATGTGTTATGTTAATTAATTGAAGGGGACTAAAGGGAGTATGACCCAAATTTTGTGTCTACATTTTCCCATTTTTATCGCATAGCTTGTATTGATAAGTGATGTTGAAAAAAATATGAAGTTCATGCCCCAGGTATGAGTGAAGATTAGGTTGCCCCAACTATGGTGGAGGTGATCCCCCTCAAATATGGAACTGATGAGGTCTTAAATGGATGTGGTGAGTGCTTTGAAAAATAGGTAAGTAATGAAAATGAGGGTAAGGTGGTTGTAGATAAGGGTGATTTCAGTCGATTAATAGGTAGTGACAGTATAACACATGCACACTTATAGATTCTGATAAGGTACTAGGGTGAAAATCTTATAAACTCTACGTCGTCAAAGTTTAAAAGGTTTATCCAAATGAGGTTGAAGTTGTTCATGTATCTAAGGTATAGGCTATGGTTCTGAAACACAACTAGGCTAGGTATAGAAACATGTAATAGGTTTTGTTCCAAGGTACCAAAGTTATGGTTGGGATAAACATCATGACATTAAGAAAGGTAAGGTCATTATGCTGAACAACATAAGTAGCATCATTACAAGTTATAGCGAGCACAAATATTCAAATATCAAAAAAGGTGAGTGTCAGTTGGGTGAGGTAGGAAAGGCCGTAGGTAAGGACACATTAGGGGTGAAAATATGTCCCAGCTGATGGTGAGGTTATAAGGCCATTGTGGTAATGGGTAAGGGCAGGGTCAAGTATGGGGTGGGTGGAAAAGGTGGTAGGAAAGAAGATTTAGTGAAGAATTAGGCAATGGGATAAAAGGATAAACAATATTAGTGATGTAAAATTGACATCGGCTAAAGGTAACTGTTCATAGTAAACAAGGGCACCTGACTAATGTCGATCAAGAAAAATTGGCATCAGTCAGGTCTTGGGTGTAGTAAAAAATATAAAATCTGTATAATATAGATTCATTTTCACCTGTTAACCTAGAGAAAATGACAGAGTGAAGAGTGTTTTGAATTTTCCATGGAGAAAGAGACGAGGTATTATACTTAACTAACTTACCGAGGAATCATTGGTCGATTGGATTCTATTTTCTAGGCCCACAAGATCAAGACAAGCGATTCGATTGGTGGAGAGCGAGAGGTTTGATTTAGACATGAAATCAGTAGGAGGAGGTGTGGGAGGGGCTCAAGCACCCGTATAAGAGATTCTAGCATGATCACGGAAGTGTGTAGAGGTAGGACTCAATACTTTCTTATTGTTTTTAATGAAATTGTATGTAAGAAATGAAAAAAATAGGGTGGGGAATTAAATTTTCAAAATGTAGTGAAAAAAGTAAAAATATGGGTAGGGGTGGGGAAATATAATTTAATTAGGTGTAAAATAGAAATGGGTAGGGTTTGGGTAGTTTTTAGGTAGTTTTAGATTTGTTTTTTTTTATTATTATTATTTGGAAAATTGGAGATGTAGGGTTTCGGCTGTGGAGCCGGACCAGAGACTAACATCAATCAGGTCTCGATCAGCGTCAGTTCGGCATACCAACTTCAGTGGGGAAATTAGTATAGTGACGTCGATTAAGGGTGACTAGTATCGGTGAAGGTGACTGATGTTGGTCATAGGAAAAAGTTACTGGGTCCAAATGGGTTAGATTTTAGAAGGCCAAAATGGGGTAAAACTCAAATGGGAGGGTAGATGGGAAAATAATGAAGGAAACCTAGATGGATGAGGTATATAATTGGGATGGTTTGCATAAATTTAGGTAAACGTAGGTAGGTAATACATGATTATATTAGTTTGGGAACATAGTAGGCTAGATTAGAAATAATAATAAGTCAAGAAGGTAGTTTAGGCACTAGATAGGTAGGTAAACAAATGTGGGTATGTGGTGTAGGTAGGGGTGAGTTAATTAGTTTTGAAGAAATGAGAAAAATTAGTTCAGTACTTGACATTAATAAGTTGTATGAATGAAAGCATGACAATAGATCATGATGCTTGATATACAGTCACCATGTTTGGAAGATATTAGACCCACCATCATAGGGGATGAGTGGGACCACATCTGATATGTCGATCTTAGTTCTATTAGGTGATATAAATGGATTTTTAGGGATCACAGTATGATGGTTACTCTCATCGATATATTGGATTATATGACCAATACCTTCCATTCACTAATTGGGGAGATGACTATCACTTGGGAGGATGTATATCAGATCTTAACGTTGCCCATTATAGGGGAATAGATCTATCAGATTAGAGAAAATGAGGCATTGGAGCCCATTTGTAAAATGTTTGGATATGTTGTGGTAGGGCTGACATACCATAATGTGAGTGTAGGGTATGGAGAGATGTATGCGACACATCTTGAAGAGAGTCATTTGACAATGTTGATCACGGTCGCGATTACTTGTATTTCCCTCCTAGATTTAGAGGGTGGTCAGTTTCCTCAAGCGTTAATGGGTGTTTTGGAGGATATGGTATAACAACAAGTATGGTTTGCATGGGCACCTACATTTCTAGTGCATCTATATAGAGAGATATTGGCGTATCAGTGGATAAGCAGAATTTGGAGTGTGTTTTAGCTTCTTATTACTTTGTTGGGTGTATGATTATATAGTGTTCCTATGACTAGTTGGACTGCTAAGGAAAGATTTGTTTCAAGGAGTATCCTGAGTTGGTTTCCGATGGTGGGTACCAGTCAAAGCCCATCCTAGGTTTACAAAGTTAGACATGTAAGTGACCTATTACAGATGACTATTTGATTACGTATCATCCATTGATATATTGTGGAGACCTTACATAGGTTGTTTATATTATAGATGGATGGTAGTTGAGTTGAATGGATTAAAGCTAGTCAGGTGGATACAAAGCAGACGTGTCAACGAGCATGAGATTATTCCTATGGATAGAGTATGATGGTAGATCAGGCTCTAATAGGATGTGCCTCCACATTTTCCATTATACTATAGAGATGATGTGGAGAGACCACTGTCTCCACCACATCCAACAGATCTAGTCGGGTAGGAGGAGAGGGTAGTAGATAGGAGGATTGATGACACAATTACCACTGATGGCTATAAGAAGTAGTGGATAACATAGTTATAGGTGGAACCTCTAAGGCTAGGGTAGCTTGATTTAGTGATGGTCATAATTTAGAGAGATACATTATAGGTGTAAGTGTCTTCCCTACAGGCACATATTATATGGTTATAGGGACAACTGACAGGGGCATAATCATAGGTGACAACTCTATAGGCCCAGGTAGCATAGGAATAGACTCCCACATAGGGTGGAGATGGGGATTGATGGCAAGTATCCCACCTTATAAGCACAAGTGGCTGGATTATAGGGATAGTTGGCCACAACACAAGCACATGTTGCAACCTTATAGGCACAAGTAGCAGTACAAGTACCACCACAGGATCCTACACAAAGACAGGGTCCTATTTTGGTAGGGGAAAGTTCTCAGGTGGTAGTTAGGTCGATGGCACCACTATAGACCATATCCATGACAAGGTTCAGGGATGTCTTAATTGAGGCTCGCTACTATCAGGACTAGCTAGCGAGTGCAATAATTGATGTTCCCTCCTATGCCAAGCACCAAGCTCAATAGAAAGCCAGTGAGTAGACTAGATCTAGGACTCACAACTTAGGTAGCATAAGGGGTCATCAGCCCCAGAGACAGGGCCAGGGTGAGGTTATGAGTTCTCAAAGACCAGGCCCCACAGAGGGTAAGGAGGAGGCTATGGATTCCTGGAAGGGACAAACATAGGGTTGCGATATGATGGCAAGGTGCTAGACTGGTAGGGAGGAGGAGGAGATATGTGATACTAGAGAGGAGGGCATGAGGTGGGGGTGATTGATATCCATAGCAGATATTGTACTATCACTTTTATTTTTGTTATAAATATCGGCTTGCATGCTGAAGATGTGAGATTCTACATGATAGTTTTGAGATACTGATACTTATTTATATATCTATATATATGTATTGATACATAGACACTCCCATTATATAGTTGATGATGTTTGTTGGATGGATGATGTACTCTTTCATTAATTTCTATTGTTATTGTATACCATAGGAACTAGGTTAGGCATTATTGATTCTTGGTCATCCAGGCATGATGGAGCCAGGTATAGGCATAGTTTGGTCAGGTATAGGCATGGTGGAGTCAGGTAATAGGCATGATGTATTCTAGGTAATTTCCAAGTTATTGGTCTTATGGAAATAATGTATTATATGTATGTTGTGGTTAAATTTACAAGTATTTGATATCATGGAAATGTGAAAAGATTGATGTATGATATTGTTGATGTTATAAAATGGTAGGTATGTATGTTTTTATGATAGATTAATTTCTAATTTTTTGTGTAAAATGGAAACTAACTAGTGTAAAATGGGAATATAAAGGGAGAAAATTGGTTAGGGGAAAAAGTGGTCAAGCTAACCTCTAAGGGCCCCATGCCCTTGGAGTGCTTCCTATATAGCCTTGGTAAAGAGGGGCCTCAGGCTGATGTAGCTCTCCCATAAGCTAGGGATGCATATAATAGGGGAGCTAAATGGGTTGGTAGGTTTTTAGGAATGATTGAGTCTAGGTCCTTCAGGGATGGTTGATTCTAGGTCATCTAGGAAGGATGGAGTCACGCATAGGCATGGTGGAGTCAAGTATATGCATGGTTTGGTCCGGTATAGGCATGGATTGGTCAGGTATAGAAATGGTAGAGTCAGGTAATAGGTATGGTGGAGTATAGATTGAATAGGCATGGTTGTTTTCTATGTTTAATAGATACGGGTGGTTTTAGTGGAAGAGGAATTCCCATAATGTAGGTGTTGAAGGTCAATTCCTATGGAGGATAAATAGGTTAGATAAGAGGTGAATTGTAGTTATTTTTACCCCTATCACAAAAGAAAGGAACCCCATGCACATTGACCTATCACCCAGCGTGAATTGGGTTCTCATTTGAGGCACGAGTGGGTGCCGAGTCTCTCTTTTTTGTGATTTTAGTGGGAAACATCATCTATGATCCATGTTTAAGATATTTGAAAGGAAGTAAAACATAAAAGCACTATAGAGCTTCAGAACAATTTCTAGATCCTTACAGTCATTTCAAACAGAAAGATCTCAATAGATTTTATAACTTACACCAAAAAAAATAAGTTGTACAAGAATCCATACTTAATCATAAACATAAATGAAAAAGAACTATGAGAAAGATGTATGCATCAAAATCATCAATGTTCATATTCATGTAAGCTGGTAACCTCATTACATTCATGGAGCCATTATAGAATGTCATAGAGAAGTAGACTACAGTCATGCATTATATCTAGACTCATATGGCTAGGCTATTAAAAGAATTTTATAATCCACATACCCTTGATACATCCTTTTCTAAGCACAATTACCCAAACTAATAGAGTTCTTGCAATATTTCTGTAGAGCTCCGCCCTCTATCTATTTCTCTCTATCTTTACTTATGTAGGCGCTTGTATATATAGGATTTCTAGACTTCCAAATCATCCTCTAGTGGCCTTAGATCCAATGCCAAGTGTCTGAATGTGGTCCTCCATGTGAGTATGCTCCTCCAGGCCTGAGCTTTCCACTTTTTACCATGATATGCTTCTAGAAGCTTCTACCACAGGCATGCTCCTTCTTGGGCCAACTTGTCACCAGGATGGCACCTTATCCACTCCACATGTGCATTTGAGTCACGCTTTTCATGTGTTCTTCAAAAAACACCCAATATGGCTAAGTCCTGAACCCTTGGTTCTATCTGTGCATGCACCACATGTTTCCTTAAAGCCTTCCTTAAACCCTTCCCTGTGCGCTTTATCCTTGTGCACCTTTCTTCAACTAGGCCTTGCGTGTCTATGCTCCTTATTATACATAGCCAATAGTTTAGGGGCCCAACATCACCCCACACTATGTCTATTCTCCATCCGTGGGAACACTTCTCTAGTGAAAATAAAGAATATATTAGACTTACGCCTTGGGACAAAAATAAGGGGATGAAAGAATAGGGAAAGAAGAAAAAATGGGGAAGTGATGGAATCACTGCAATAAGCTAGGAAAATCCTTTTGCAAGTCATCCTCTAACTTGTTCTAAGCATCAACTTCATTCTATGCTTTCTGACACAGGTCGCCGACCAGGGTGCTCACCTTCTCAAAACTAAATCCTTTTCCTTGTTTGCTTATGGTGTTAGAAATTTTATCTAAATATTTTCCTACATCATCTAGTGCATCCATTCTTCATGTAATCTATGGGTACAATTCCTTCAACCAATTTTTGATTGAACCCTATAAGGTTTCAATGGCTTCAAATTTTCTTTTGACCTCGGCAAGGATTCTATCCCTTTCTGCCCTATTTCCCTTATTCTTTTTTTGAAACTCCTTGAGTTCTTCTTCATGAGTGGCGACCAAGATGCCTACCACTTTTTCTATGTCCACATAATTGTCGTATGTGGCCTCAGCAATCTAGGAAGAAAATTTTATATCAGCAAGAACCTTGCTGTACTCAGCTACGAATGCAACAAATTTTAATTTATCTTCTTTCTCCAAGCATGCGGCCACTTCTTCTACAAATTCCAAGGCTAACGGCTACCTCTCCATGGTGAGGAATCTTGTTAAATCCTCTAGGCATCCCAAGTCAGATCCATACTTTTACACGAGAGGCACTAGGTCTAGATGCTTCAACACTATAACATTGTTAATGGACTCCACCTTTTTGTATACTTGCCTAGTTTATCCTTCTCATCTTTTAATTCATGATGCAACTAGGTGTTGATTAGTTTCTCTTGACTTATCTCCTTTTCCCTTACAGCTATCTCTTCCTCTTTATTCTTCAGGTCCTCCTCTAGATCTTTGATTCTATCATTCTACCTAAAGATTCTAGCTTCGACCTCAACAGATACCTTGTTGAACGTGTTGCATAGTTGTTCATCTGAGAGCTACTAAGCATTCACCACAAGGTTGTCATCTCTTGGTCCTAGTAATGTTATTATTTTCCCATGGCTTACTTAAAATTATAGCTTATCAAGATGTGACTCAATTTCCCATGAGAGAATCTTCCTTTTCCATGAGTATAAAACCTCCTTATCAAAATATGACATTTCCATGAGCTCCTCTGTTGGAATCATGCTTTGGAACCATGTGTGAAACACTTTGTTGGGGTCATCAATATAACCCATCCCTCTCCTCTCCTCCCCTACATGCCTTCCTACCTTATGCATGCCCTTAGGAATACTTATAGTTAAAATGGGGCCTCTAATGCTTTCATTGTCCCTATTTTTACTCTCCTCCTTATCCTTGTTCAACACCAGCTCAGCGTTGCATTCCAACTTCTCCTCCACCAAGGTCTCAATGTTATTTATTTCTTCTCTCTCTACCACCTTGGTTATTTGTTCCAGTGTAAGGCTTGGAGCCTTCTACTTCTGTGTGCTATCTTCATCACTTCTTCCTATGCCCTGGGAGCCTTCCCCCTCCTGGCTATCCTTGTGCCATGCGAAAAGGAACCCTTGTTCCTCTTCACCACCTTCTTCTTCTGAATCATGCACATTGAAGATAGGTGGTTCTTAATCTGTTTTAGGTTCATCTTCCCCACTAACATCTTCTTCACCTATGTATTTCTCCAATCTCCCATTTTCTTCCGAGGCGGGCTCCTCTTCTATCCTCTACTTCTTCCTAACTAGATATTCTAGTGTAGGTGACTCTATTTCTTCTTCTCCTGAGGACTCCTTATTTGACATATTTTCTAGCTCTAAATTATTTTCTTTGACTATGGGCCTCTTCTTGCATGAATACTTTCTTGTTCTAGCACTTTTCCCAGGGGAACCTATTACCTGTGTATCCACCACACTTGGTATTTTATTCTCTATCTCTTTTTCCTCCCGTTTGGACGTAGGTATCTTCCTACCTGTTGGGTCCTTAGGTATAGGCACCTCGTTCTCTAGATACATTACCTTTTTAGATTTGGGTCTTATGCAGAGGTATACACATGTCGTGGATCCTCTTGCAATGGGAAAAGTCACGGGCCTTGTCATTTGAAATTCATGTGACATGTACCTCTCCATGTACGTGTGCTTGCTGGGGTAGACCAACCCTTTGCACATTTCCCTTTGGTCCTGGTCGAGATTACCAAGGTCCAGTTTCAAATTTTTGGATTCTTTGAACCTATTTACTCCCGTTTGGAAGTATTGAGCTATCTAGGAAAAGGGGAGATTGCACCATGAGCTCCATGTCTCATCCATTAGTCTGAATCTACCTTGGAAGAAATTTTGGTACATAGCAAATTTAGCTTCTCCTTTAGTGGCCACTAGAATTTGTTTGGGAATCCTCCATTCTAACCTGAATGTGTTCCTTAGGTGTGTATACCATTTCTCCAAGTGTGCCTTGTGCACGGTCGTCATAGTGTCATAGACGTATTTTTCAAATCTCTTTGCGGGTGAAGGGTCCTCACCAGAGTACTCCCACACAAATTTTTCTGATGTATTAGGTACTCCAATCTTTGAAAACATAATGGTTAGTAGGAAATTTCCGAAAAGGATTCTATCACCTTCCTTTTCACAGTTGACAATCTCATCCATGATGAATGTAGACAAGTTGTAGATGGTGCCCTTTGAAATTTTGCTACAAACATTCAACCATGGCTTATTGACCTAGGTCCATCTCTTCTGGCCATTTAAATTTGTCATCAAGTGTAGAGAAATATTCATCATTGGGTCCTTGATGTCCGTGATATCATAGTACCCTGACCCCTTTTGTATGCATAGGCAGCGACCATCTCCTTAATTACCTCTTTATTCCTTAGGTCATCCTCTAATCTATCTCCTTCATAGATGAGGCCTGTGAAATGTGAAATGAGTTGAGGGGTAATGTGCATCTTGCACCCTAATGAAGTGGAAGTAGTCTTCATGCACGTGTGACATCAGCTATTGATATACGCACTCAGGCCTCCTAAAGTAGGAAAACTCAAAGATTTACAATAACCCTACCTTCTCCAAATTGACCTTCACATAATTGTTATAGATGGGAAAACCCTATAGTGTCATTTTATTTCTTATGCACACTAACTCCAGTGCCATCTCCTTCTCGATTGTGCTCATACGATGATTATAGTCATTTACAGACATGTTTCTTAGATGGGACTCCCACTCCTTCCCGAAAAACACTCCATGTGGGTGTTATAATTTTGCATACCACTCTTAGTTTGTATGTGTGTCAATTTCTTGTTTTTTCCCCTTGCCCTTGCCCTTTCCCTTCTGAGGTGTGCTAACTGGTTTCTTGGGTGCCATTTTCTAGGTCCTCTTCTTACTTCAATCACTTATTATAACTCTATTCTTATACTCTTTCCCACCTTAGATCTTGAATTTGTGAAGAAAATTCCTTAAACCCATGCCCTAGTTCTTTAAACCCTAGCTAGGATAATCCCTTCACAAGACAGAGCCTTATCACCACTTCTCTTATGCCCGTGAAATCCCTTTCTTCTGGTTTGCATATCCAAGCTAGTTACTCACGCTCAATCTCTTCATTTTTTTCTTCACATAGATCAATTTCTAGAATCCCTAGTTTGCAAAGATGTAAAAAGAACTTCTTTCTCCTTATACATAAAGTGAATAATGAAATGCCTCAACCCTTTATTTGTAGTTTTTCCCCTTTTAAGCATTAAATGCTACTACACCTACCACCATAATTTTCACGTTTAATGCATATTTTTCAAACAAAGTCTGACTTTAGAACTTTAACTCACGCACCCAAGCCTGCGCAGACAATCTTCCAACCTTTTGGCATGAAACCAATCCATCTAGATAGGAGACTCTTGCACACGTGTCAATGGCACCGAAGGAAATTATTTTGTCTTGATTTTTGCTCTCTCCTACCTTATGTTACTTATACAATTTTTCCTCCTTTGTAAGTGGGATCTGAAAGTAGCCTTATCTTGACACCAAAAATCATTTTCCATAGTTTCTTTCCATGCACCTCCTTTAACAGGGCCATCCAATCGGGATTTTTAACAAAAAATTCATTGGAAATTTACCCATGCTCTTCTTCACATCACTCCACCCCACACTATAATGATGTGCCGTCCTCTGCACACTCAGAAATCCTTAAAGTAATAAGGTTACCATTGCCTAAGGCGTAAAAAAAACACAAAAGGGAAACACAAGAAAAGAAATGCATAAAGGAAATTCCAAATTAATTGGCAAAACTACCTTATTTACAAACACCAAGAATCCTTATTTATAGTAGGGTTTCAGCCTACTCCAATTGAAGTGTCCAGGAAATTTCATTCCATCTAGCGCTTGTAACTAGCATGTGCCCGAATCAAGGCTATATGATATTTTATAGTTACCTAACCAATGGACCTTCAACTTCCTAGGATGGCACAAAAACTTGGAATCATAAAGCAAGACCATCTTCCCAACCTCAAAATTCTTATTCTTAATGTGACGATCATGCCATGCCATTTGTTTTGATTTTTTAGTTATCTGGCTCCACCTATCTAATGATCATCTCTCATCTGACTGCATTAATTTTTCTATTCTTTCCTCTAACGCTTGTTCATAATCTAATCCTCCTACATGCACTATACGCAGAGAAGGTAATATGAATTTAACCAGTAGGATATCCTTCACACCAAACACCAATTAGAATGGTGTGGATTTATTCAACCTCTTGTAGGTTTTCCTATATGCCCAAAGAATGGCTAATACTTTATCATCCCAATCCTGTCTACCAACATCAAAAATCTTCGTCAAAGTGTGGCTAAGTATTTTGTTAAATGCCTTTACGTGGTTCCATTTTCTTTGTGGATGGTAAGGGGTATTCTTGTGATGAGCCACCATGAATTCTACTAACAGATATGCTTACTATCTCATTCAAGAAATGTGTACCCCTGTCACTGAGTCAAACTCAAAGGGACATCCATACCTTGTAATAATGTTTTCCCATAGGAACCTTGCTGCACTAGCTGCTCTGTTCAATCCTTAGTTAGGTGCTACCTTCTACCCACCTTGTCAGAGTAATTCATGTGCAAGTGCTTATATACCATGATCTAGTCCTACACACTGGATGGTGCAATAGGGCCTATGAAGTCTATAGCCCATTTTTCATATGGCTTGGTGCTGGGAATAGGGTGTGAAGGAATTTCATCTCTTCACCCTGGTTTGCCAATGCACTGATAATGGTAACATGCCTTGCAATATTCCTTGCAGTCTTGATATATGGTCTCCCACCATAATCTGGCCATTAATATCTTGTGTGCATTGGCGTCACCTGCATAGTGTCCTCCTGCACTAACTTCATGCGCTTCTTCTATTATGGCTAGGAACTCATGTTTTAGCACACACCAGTGCAAAATATCATCACGTCCTAGTTTTTATAAATCCCCACTAATCAACATGTAGGACGTGATAGCGTATAGCTAACTACTTTTTATCCAATGCCTTCATCCCTTTCGATGTTACACTTGTCTTGAGAAAAATTGCAATATCTTCTAATTTTGAGGGTGCTTGCCACAACCTAAATAGTTGTGCATATGGCATGGTATCCTCAATGATTTACACATCCTCCCCTGAATCTATTCTAAACAAATGATCAAGTCCAGAATTACTTTTTCCTGGTTTGAAAACAACCATGAAATCAAATTCTTGGAACAATAGTACCCACTGACATATGCACCCTTGTAGAATGGGATTGTTCACTAAATATTTCAATGCCATATGGTTAGTGTAAAATATAAATGGAGCTACTAGAAAATATTGTCTAAACTTGTGAAGCGCATAGATCATTAACAATGCCTCGCACTCAGTTGTAGTATAATTCTTCTCCGCTAATGTTAACTTCCTACTTGCAAAGTACAAAGGATGATCAATAATCCCTTCACCTAGCTGTGTAAGCACTGCTCTAATGGTGGTTCCTAAGGCATCTACATGAATATGGAAGGGCTTGTACCAAGGGGAAAAACATAATATAGGTGTGGTGACAAGCCTATCCTTTAATGTGTCAAATGCCTTCTACTGCACCTCTCCCCAATGGAAGGAACTTTTATGTCTAAGCAACTCTTCTAAAGGCGTGCGAAGATCTTGGCATATTCCTTGATGAATTTCCTGTAATAGCCCGTATGCCCAAGAAATTTACACACTACACTCTGGCTAGTAGGCTCCCCCAATCCCATAATAACTGCAACTTTAGTGTAGGATCTACTAGCAAGCCCTCCTTACATATGATATGTCCCAATAAAGTCCCAAAGGGTGTAACAAAGACACATTTATTAATATTGAGGGATATCCTCAACTACCTGACACCTCTCAAACATTAACCTTAAATTATCACAATGGTCTTTCACTAGCCCATACACTATCCAATCATCCAGATAGACCTAAAGAAATTTATGGATGAAGTCCTGGAACGCATGTACCAATATGCATGAGAAAACAAGAGGTGCATTCTTCAACCCAAAGGGCATGACCATCTATGCAAAGCTTCCCCACTCAGTGGCGAAATTTGTCTTCTCTCTGGTATCTCCTTTGCAATCCTGAACTTAGTGATACCCTAAAAATCCATCTGTAAAGGAATAGATTTCGTTCTCCTAGTGACTCCTTCCAAAAATTTCTTCAGTGAAGGGGGTTGGAAAAGGATCAATGACACACACTGCATTTCAGGTCCCTATAATCCACACAGATCCTAATCCTTCCATCCTTCTTAATTCTTATTTCCATCAGACTTATCCATTTTGATTCTTCCACAACTTCAATGATCTTAGAAGCTATCATTTTATCTATCTGTTCCTTTACCTTTACTCATAAATTGGGATTCATATAGTAGGGTCTCTTCCTAACCGGGCACACACCATCCTTCAGCTTTATCTATCATTTCCCCCAAGGAATGGTGAACGCCTTTGAGCTCATGGTACCTGTGTGGGAATAAATCACTCAAATTCATGTAAAAGATCAATGATCTTAGAGACTCACTTCTTCTGACCAATAATCTCCAATAATAGCTTCCTTAGGTTCTTCTCCTGAGCTGATGTTAACCTTCTTTTTATTTAAGGGCTCATGGTAGGCGTGACACCCATGTGAGTATCAGACACTATCTACTACCTCACATGCATCCCTACAGAATGGTTAACATCTAAGTTTTCTGATTCCTCCCCATCAATAACATATACCAATTTCCTTTTTCTTTTTCTAAGCATGCACGTGCTCAAGCTATATCTCTTCTGTTTCTTCTACTTCTTCTTCAAAGCGCACCTCCAACCTTGGTTCACCTAGTAATTCTAAGTAGTCCTATCTTCTACCATGGCACTATCCCCCATGGTAAGGTGCTTGATAACCTGTAAACACCTTATCAACCAATGGTTTGGTACTATCGATACTCAAATGTTTGAATGAGGTTAGCTGCTACAAGCTCTTGCCAATTTCCTTATCTAGTGGTGGCATGTCTCTCAGAATGTGATGTACCATGCATGCACACAACCCTGTAGTGTAGAATACAACTTTTGAACCCAGAGGGATGGTGGCAAAGCTTCCGTGCACTTCTCTCTAGACTTGTCTCACACTGCTTGGATATGGAAAGAGGTGGGATCCTTTACCATGGTAGTCCTTGATGGCGGTGGGAACATTGCTCCTTAGCAAAACCTTGATAGAGAGAGGCAATTCTCACCTCGCACCATTCCAAAAGGCTCTCTTGATGTGTAGCCCACCACTGCATGTGCTGTTCCGAGTAGGACATAACTTAACATCCCCCTCTATTCCTTCTCATCATTCCACTGAGCTTCCATCTACTACAAAAAGATATCGGGGAAGGCCCCTCCTGAATAATTAGGTAGCTCTTTTCCTCCTAAGCATCAGACTATACATGCCTATGTTACTTTTGTTACTGATCCTCTCAACTGTCATCCTATCAATTCATAAGTCCCATGTCACCCAATTATCACATGCTAGGCTAGTGGTGTCACTTACCGACCATGAGCATCCTCAAACTAGATAACTCCTTTAGTAGGATGGATTATCTCTAGATCCTGATTGAGTGCACATATATCCTATCCAGGACCTCTTCCCCCAAAGCTTCACTATAGGGTGTTGACTTCCCATCAACCAGTGGTATAATGACTTGTTCCTCCTTATTTGCAAAGATGATGTACCCCTTATTGAACCAAAGATCCACATTGTTCTAGTAACACCAAGGGCACCCAAGTAGTGTTGGGAAATTGTCTCCTCAGCGAGCGCCAAGAATTTGAATTCCCCAGTAAACTTAGCTCCCTGGATAGTGATAGTTGCATCCTTTAAGACACCGATGGTAATTTCCTTCCTCATGTTTTCCATATACAACAAATTTGAGGATGGGTGTAATGCATGTCTCCCCATCAGATGCCATGCATCCAAAGTTAGAACATTCACTTCTACACCTATGTCAATGAGGATGATACTAAGGAGCCATCCATCTACGACTGCATTTAATGTGATCTCCTTGTCATAGTCAAGGCTGTGAGGGGGAAGGTTTACATGTAAGACCTACCTCTTGTACTCTTCTCCGATGCGTGGTACCTTCTCTCTCAACCATGCTCTTAGCAAGGGAATAATATTCTATTCCCTTAGCATTTTATAGACTTCCTTGACCTCATCCAGGTCATCTTTTGGCACCTCGACCTTCCTTCCTTTGCTCCTCCCTCCTGGACAGACTCCTTTAGACACTATATTTCTCCTTGTAAACTCTAAATGACATCCATGGTTTCTTGATATACTATCCTTTTGATGCGTGGGGTTTGGGTACTTCCCATGAACCACTTCCTCCCTTGAAACATAAGGTTCTTCTAATCTTGGCATTTCCTTTGAGTGCCCACGACATCTTCTCTTGTTGTTACCAAAACAGGTTCCAAACCTACATCACGTGTCACATCGATGGCATCCATTATGTCTACCTTCTTGATACTGATCATTACAATGCACCATTGTCTTTTTGGTGTTACTGATACATGTGCTCAAACAATTCTAGGAACTCCTCATACTTGTGCTTCTTCCTGCACCATGAGCACTGTAATAGGTCTGGGCACTCGCTGTTTGTAATGTTCCTGTAGATCCACAATTAAAATAGGTTCCATATGGGAACTCACTTCTTCCTCCTCTGTACGGTTACCATGACCACAAAATCCTCTATAAAATTCCCTCCTTCCATGCACACCTCCATCTATGTACTCCTCATAATAGTGATCATCACCTTTATAACTGCAGGCAATGTTGGTTTTGTGCACCCCATGATCAATGACCTCATGGATCTGATCAATGAGCCTACAATCCTTAGTATCATGGGTTGTAGAGGTGTAGATCTTATAGTAGTAAGATACATTCTTCCTAATTGTATGTTGTATATCAAGGGACATCTACTTGCATCATGGTCCCCACAAAAAATTTCACAATCTATTACAATGGTGTGTACTGTCCTCCGGGGACAACTATCCTTAACTTTTCCCTCTACTTCATAATCTATACACCACAAACCATTGCGAAGTCTCATGGGACTGAGTTCACGTAGACAAATTTTCCAGCTGCTTAGCCATAGTAGCAATTTGAGCCTCCAGGAATGGGCTAACACCAATATCAACACTACCAACAACCTCGGCATACAGGGTAGCTTCCAATTCCTCGTGCAGGTTTGTAAAAGTTTTATGAGATAAGACCCTTCTAAAAGGGGTGATCAATCCTCCAAAAAACCATTGAGCATGCTGCGAAGGTTGAATATCATATGATAACTTAGACAAGAGAGTTTTGAAGTGCACATCATACTCTCACACATTCTCTTCCATCCCTTGTTGAATCTCCTTCAGGGTGCTGGTGCTCTTCCGTTCAAACTCAGGGATGTGGAATTCTGCCAAGAAGGCATTCTTTAAAGTAGTATAATCCACCACTATTTGATGAGGGTCATACTTCTTATACCAGCTATGTGCATGCCCTTGCAACGTTGTTACAAATTAACTGGCCTTCCGTTCTAGGGGTTGTGATCCCCTTTACATGCCATAGCAGTCTCACACTTGTGAACATGTTCTGTAACATCTTCAATACCTCTATAATCTAAGAAAATGTAAAGACATCTCAAAGAAAACTTGTGGAGGTGGTTGGGGCCCTTGTCCTCCTGATCCAGAGTCCTTGGTTTCCTCTGGTGTTCCCTCTTCTGCCGGATCCACTAGGTCCACTAGGTCTTGAATGCCACATCCTGAGATCCACTAGGTCCAGATCCACCAGATCCATGTCAGATCCACCAGTTCCTCCCTCCTGAATCCACCAGATCCACTAGTACCACCAGGTCTTGAAGTAGTCGTGCCTAGTTTCCTTACAGGGTTCCACTGAAACTATGCACCAACGGTCTGTGATAATGCCTCACTACCAATATGTGTACCCCGTGCCACTCCTAGACACAATGCACTACCCAACACATTGTGTGCCTTCTACTTTGTCCTAAAAATTACTCCAAATACTGGGCTGGTATGCGTACAGTCATAGAAGTAGGAAATGAAGAAATTATACCACCTGGGATGAAGATCTAATCACCTCCAATGGTACTCAACTAGATCAGTAATACTCCTATCCCATTGATATAGAAATCCAAGTGCTAGGGTCTGGTCACTAGGTGGGCTCAGATGCACGCCAACGGTTATTCAGTTATCTCTTTCTCCACACGATAAACTCTCATTAGAAGCCAAAGGGGTATCTCTTACGTACTTGCCAAGATTGGGTAGCATAGACTGCTTAGGTTCCACATCCTCTGTGTGAACCTCAAATCCTTCTTGCAACGTCTACCTACATATATCCATCACACTTACAACCTCATGTTGTATAGTAATCTCCCTTTCACGTGCTTCACTATACTTGAGTTGTCTCTCCTCCCTTCCCTTCTCAGTCACAATATCTGTCATCTTCCTCCTCCCTAGCTTCCTTGCCTAGCACTCAGAACAGTTTATCCGGGCATCAAAAATGCCTCTAAACTCAATGTAACAATCAATATTTTCATTTCTAGAGGGATAACACATAGAAATGATCCTCTGGGTTCCTACAGAAAATCAAACTCAGCAACGTCTGGATAAGAATATGTGGAAATTGTAACATCCTCATTTTAAACTTTAGAACAAGTGAATTTTTTTATTTTTTATTTTTGATAATTACATACTGGTTCTAAATACATAATTTAGAACTCACAATTCAAATAACCATTCATATAACAGACAACCATATGCAGCTGTAATGACTCGGAGTACCTCCGATCTATTCATTCCATGACTCGGTAATCTACCGATCTATTCATGAGTAATAAGAGTTGGTGTTTTTAGTTCAACACATTACTCTTGCGGTTCTCTTCCCTAATCTGGGATTCAGAATGCTCTGTCCAAGGAATCTAACTGAATAATTGTTACTATTATTCATCGGCATCTCATTCCTTAGACTAGGTGAATTAGGACAACGCAATCAGCAGCTTGCGATACTTTGGCCAAAGATTTGAAACATACTGTTTATGTCTTGTATTCCTTAACGGCATACTCGTCAATCTGGAATACGTCCTTCACCCCATTCTTATGTTATATAGAATGTCTTACACTGACTACTGTCAGTCCTTCCTTTCACAACTGAATCACTCGGAGGTAGATTAACAAGGTGATAATGTTATATGGATGCCCACAAGGATTAGGGATATGATGACATACTGGTTCAACCTTGCAGTTCAACCAGTGTGTCATGATACCCCGAATCTCCTAGGCAGCCTTATAACATGACCACGTTCTTAATCGGTCCCTGAGTAACTCGTGCGAGATCAAAGTGTAAATCTTAGCGATCAATGCAAAGGGTGTCGCCATAAGTCATCCTGCATTGTTGTAACTTCGAGAAGATCCTAATCTTCTCGGAGGTACAACCCTGCAGTTGACTTGTGTCGTCAACCTTTAAATCCACCTCGAAAAGATCTACTTAATAACATGCGTTACGCACTTGAGTTTAAATTACTTTAAAGACTTTTCCCTAAGGTTAGCCTTTCCCGATCCCTGGATTCTTCGTCTTAAGATGACCCTCCTCTATAAAACCCATTACATGGTAGAGATATTAAGGTCAAGTTCTCATCAAGGAGTCATTAGAATACACCTGATTCTAAAGCAACAGAATTGGACAATATCCTCATAACCTTCACATGAGATTGCCATCTGAACTCCATTTGATTGTATATCAGTTCTCTTAACTGAATTTATATCATACTTATTAGTATAAAGATATAAATGATTAAGAATCCAATTTAATATTGTCCTGTCATACTCAGGACTAGGGATTAGTAATTTAATCCAGCTTGTTTAGTGTTCTCTTAGGCTCATTTTTAACCTATCTTTTAGAAAGACAATTATTTAAATCCAATATTGCTTTCGCTAGAACAAATTAGAACTACTAAACACTCATAAGAATTCAATCACATTTTCTTGCAAGCTTTCATTGACAATCACAAAAGCATCCAAATTACACAAAGATAACATTGCCACTCCGATGGTATATAAACCGAAGAAGGTCAACTATCAGAAATAGAATACAACACATAAGTATCAAACACTTATTTCCATTCCTTTCAAAACTATACAATTACATTTTATGCAACAGCATACTTGATACAATGCTCAACGGAAAAGAAACATCTTTCCACATATAGTACATTTATAAAATCAAGCTGTAATTCTTATAAATCAAATAAAACAATCTGATCATCCTGTCAGATCTGCATTTCTTTTACTACTTACGGCAACCATCTCCAAAAATAGTCAACATGAGTCAGTTCGATGAACTGAGCATGATAAGCACTAACTTTTAAAACAATTGCAATCCATCAATTGTTTTCATTAAACACCCTGTTTAAATGAGATCAATTATCCAAACAAGTAAACATATTCAGACTATGCCCTTGTAATACAAAATGATTACAAATATGTAACTCTATCATCGTTACAAAATAGTCTTAATCACTTCTCTAATATTTCATCAAATATTAAGAAATCAAAGAACGAAAGTATCCAAACAATCATCTTGAATCCAAGATCACAACATTGGTCAGATTGTTTCACTTTCATCCAGGAAATGGAAATATCATAGACAATTCGGGATTCCACCAATATGTTACAAAACAATTCCAACTGTTAGACAGATATCATCAAGTATTAAGCAAATAGAAGAGAAAGAACCAAATCATTCATACTTCCTTTCACATAAGTTCACTACTGTACCGTCTCCACATATGGAAAACATTCATCCAGTATGTATATGAACAAGTCAGACAAACCACAAGAAGAATCACTGTCACGTATCAATAAAAATAGAACACAGCAAAAACTCCTGTACAGTAGCAAGGTATTCGACATTCGAAATCAATAGAACCTCCAAGCCCAATACTCGTTCTGTCAACAAACAGACTCTATAAGTTGCAGGAACCTTAAGCAATTTGAACAACAGTTTCCCAAGCAACTATGCCAAGACGAGACCACACAGACGAATTTCCGATACATGCCAGTCTCAATCAGATCCTAGTTAGTGCAACAGAATAGGAACATAGCAAATCTATACTCACCTATGCGCGCAATGCAAATCTAAAGTTTGATATTCACGATTCACTTCATACAGAGAAGCAGTTACATGATACAAAGATTCACTCAGGGGTCTCAAATGTCCAATGATCAAAACAACAGTGTCCAAAAATGTCAAGTTCAATAAGAGACAATAGAAGATATAGGTTACCTTCCAAGAATTCAAATGAATCCGAACAACAGTAACAATTCAAATAATTGCCATATGAATTCCATACTGAGATTCATCAACGGAGCATAATAAAAATCAGGAAAGGAATTAATTCTGATTTCAAAACAAGGAAACCCGACTGAACCCTTGCCAATCTTTTACACAAATTGCATTCACGAATGACTCACAAATTATTCCCTTAAGAATCTGTACAACAATTATCCAAAATCAAATATAATTCAGAATAACAGTGACAAAACGTGTTATTCCCAATCGTTCCAGGTTCATTCAATAACCAACTGAACCCAATATTATTTAAGATTGCATACAACTTGAATATCCAAATGACCTAAATCATAATCCGATATACAGACAAACTACCATTCCATCATGATTCCACACTCTATCACGAGTTCAACGGGTTTATACAGAATAAAACACAACAAAGCAAGATCTAAATTACTTGATTTCAACTTCTATGCCAACAAGGAATCATTGAAGCTGATAAAACTTGTTGTTTAGCAAGAATCAAACCAATTTACAACGGTATGTCAAGGATGTAAAAATAACTTAATGAACATCTGTACTCAAAGTAATTGATAAAATAAAAGGAAACTAGGCCATTAATCAACAAATACCAGTGTTGTTCCTCTACAAGGCTTCCACAAAATCAAATAATAAAACTCAAGGATGAATCTATACTTGAAAAGTTCTCAGCAGTAGATAGTAATATACGACTTCGACTCAAGGACTCCACTGAGTCATTGTCCAAATAAATATAGATATATCAATATTGTATACTGTCAACGGGTTAAATCCCGTTACCACAATAACAAGGAAAACAACTTCCACTGGGTCGTATAAAGACTACTGTAACACAACAGTTACCTATTCCAAACAAATTTTTAAAAGACAAACGAAACCCAAAAGTATCAATAGCCACTGCCATCATCAAAACCACGACAGAGCTTACAAAGGATTTCAATATAAACTGAGCAATCAAACAGGTACCACCAGTATCCTTCCCACACTGTTTCCCACAACAAGATTGACGACCAAAAATCGACAACAAAACAGTGGCCTATACCCATCATAGGAATATTCTATGGGCTCACGCCGAACAGGCCGAGCATTCATACATTTCATATATAAATTCGTCACATATTTAAGCCAGAATGCAAACACAAGAAATAAGCCACAGTTCGAATTTAATAAACACCCATCTAAGAGGATAAATGAAAATTCCAACCAGAAGAGATACAGTACCAAAAAAATCACACAAGACATCCATAGAAAATCATCTATTTTCTCAAAACATTTGAACAGAGTTGTTCTAATGAAATCACTTGAAAGACAGCAAGATATTTAAAGGTTAGGGCCTAACATGCCTGGATTTTTGCTCAAATTTCCGAAGCAGACCACTGGAAGAGCTCAAACTTCCTTTTCCTTTTCCAAGTTAGAGCGACCAACAAAATTTTGCTATCTCCATCACATATATATCCTCCATGACAGAGAAAAGAGCTAGATAACCTCATGCTCGCCATGCAACACAAAGAAGACTGGTGCGAAGAACCAGTGAACAGGCAGAGAGAAATCCGAAAATCGCGACAAGCCAAACAAACCAACAAACTTCCCGTTTGCATGCCTTCTCGCGAGTTCCGAGCTCGACTACCAAGAATATTGAATGCCATTAAACCAACTTTCCCACTTAAACTCCACTTCCACCGACCGCCAGAGTTGGCGACAGTCCAACGAAAATTCAAGTTCATTTCCAAACTTAGCGACCTGCCACGTCAGCACAGGTTAGCTGTTGCCTAAACCTCCGCCATGACCTGTCCCTCATCCTTATCCCATGCATTAAATAACATAGAAAACACCGCCCATGGTTCGCACCCCTCCATAGGCCCCTTTACATTCTCCTCATTAGTTAGGTTAGTATCTTAGGTTAGAATTTAGGGTAATACATATTCTAACCATATTACACATAGATACTAACTTAGGACATTAACACATAGCCTAGGTCTAGGTTAGATTAACACTAATCTAACCCCTAGGTTAGGTTTAGTCTTAGGTTACTAACCATTAATAATTCCAGTTAGGTCTACATTCTGTACACTCAGAAAAAGACCTGTATCATACCTTCTTGAACAGGGTTAGCTCCTGTTCTGCTGCAGAATCGTATGTAACCGAATTATTACCTGGTCCACGATCGAGACCTTCCAGATATACTTCCATATCGGGAACCAATTCATTTCACAAGATCAGCCTGAGTCATACTCCTGACTAGCTTATTCAATGCTTCTAGACCTTGCAACCTGTTCAAGGTCTGTGATTTAATTCATCACGAACAAACTTAAAGCATTACTTGGATCAATTCCACTGATCCAAGACTAGATCTTATAGATGGATAACTCTATAATTCATTCCGAGATCAGATTAAACTCAGATACAAAATGAAATAAATAAAAGAGTCTAATCATATTCTGACTCAGTCAAGATCTGCAATCTACAAGAAATTACAGTACATATCAAGCATGATTTCTAAATCGAGGAACACATCCATATACAAGAAATCACATATCAACACTTGTATGCTCAGGAGAAAGTAACAACAGTTCAGGGTGTTACATGGCATAGATCATCTGACAGGCTCCTTGGTGCACAAGCTCGACTATAGCTTAGAGTCGTCTCTCCTCCCTTTCCTTCTCCATTGGATTGGTCGAGATACTGACATCTTCCTCCACCCTATCTCCTATGGCACCCAACACTGAGATTAGATAGGGACATTTGAAATACCTCCTAAATTCAAATTATACAATGATCCATCTTCAACACGAAGGAGGTAGTAGAAGTATAAATGCCTTCTCTAGATTCCATTTGATGTTTTTGATCCAACTTGTATAAAGAATGCTAAATGTGGAAATATGCATCTTTAAATTGGATTTGCTAGAGTTTAATCAACCCTCCCAAATGATCGGAACAGTCCAGGATGGGAAGTGAATTATAGGTTACAGGTGGTAACATCAATGTGCATCCTATTTGGGTACTTTATAGGGTTGTTGGCTAATTATTATATAGGGATGTCAAGGTACCCTAGGGCTTTTTACCAGGTTGAGAGCCATTCATACATTGAGGCTTCTGACAGGTGAAACAGTCTCAAAAAAAGTGACCTTCATAAAAATCATGGTAGAGGTTTTCTTCTACCCATCTAGGTGCATGGAACTCAGGTCCTAGATGCTGAATCTGTAGAAAAATTCATCCTCTATGCTAGAATGGTAATCATGATTCAGTTGGGTGAGGTTTCCAAAGATAAATTTTTTCACTTTGAGGATCATTATACATATTCATGATGTATGCTAATTTCCCACTATAGGCTTCAAAAAGAGGTCCCGGAAACTACAAGCAAAGTAGTGAATCAGACATAGGTGTGAGTCCTTAGGTACAAGAATATAGGGTAGGTTAGCACATGTACACTGGTCTAAGGCCAGCCCTAGTAGGACAATAGCTCACCCGATTGCATGTGTAGGATGCTGAGACTCTTTTATGGTAGGTACAGATGGAAACATGATTATGAATCCAGGTTCAAGAGATGCCTTGAAAGGTTAATTAGTAATAATGCATACAAGTCACTATTGACTATGCAGGGTAGGGTGAAATTTTAGATTGTATAAACCCTGCAGTCATTTCACTGAGTATGAGTGGGACAATAGAGATATTTAGTGACTTAGTCGGAATGAGGCGATACACACTCATAGCATTAGTAGAAGAATCATAGTTTGATGGTTTCTCTAATCGATAGATGGGACTCAGATGACCAATAAGGGTGAGGTGATTTAAATCATGGCGAGAAGCATCACCCTAGCAGGATGTGTACAAGATTCAGGTTCCAATTATGGCTAGACCTCAGTATACATGATCATGGATGAGGCGTTTCATGACTATGATCACAGTAGTGAGGTGACCGCAATGAGGCATCATATGAGACATAGTGTCAGGATATTAAATGGAGTGACTATATATCTACCATACCCTCATGATTTACCAGGATCTTCTTGTATTGAGTATGGTTACTGGAACTGGGATGTTGATACAGTCCTAGGATTTATGAGAGTTCCACCCTCTATCTATTTCCCTCTATCGTTTATTCTACAGGAACTTGTGATGCTATAATGATTGAGTGAGAAGGTACCTAAGATCATTTCCAGTGGCATAGACCTACTTGGTATAGTATTTGTATAGTGGTCCTATATGTGTTCATCCTGATCAGAGGATTTGGAATTTCCATTTTTATACGTATGATGCATTTCTCGATAGCTTATATGACAGAACATAGCTTTACTGTGTGCCCACGGGGACTCATCCCCAAGCTAGGATTTACATTAGGCATGTCTGAGTCAAGTTCATAGTACAGGAGTCATGGTTTTCACTTTAGGTGATTAATCCACAATAAAAGAGGTGTCACATGATGGACTCTATTTAGATGGTATGGTTAGAGTTTAGGTGATATGTAGGCATAGGTATTTTATGGTGACCTTATGTGGATTTACCATCATGCGTAGAGGTTGGTGGAAAAGAGGATCTTTAGCTTACAAATGTCAAATGGATCTATGGTATAAGTCTTGTATAGTACGAAGCGACAAGTTATTCTAGTAGAAGAGTGAACACTGGTAAGAGGATACAAAAGATGTGACTTCCTAATTTCCATAAGAATAGATGACATGGAGTCTACCATATCCAAAGATGGGATTATGAAAAAGTAAGACCCTAAAGGCGTTGCATGATTGACTATTTTAAGGGTGAATAAGGTCACATGATCATGAAATTTTGCATTTGTGGCACGTCCCTTGAGTAGGTAGAATATTATAAAGGAAATAGGGTGAAGTGAAAAAGGTTGTTTTATCATAACCTTGGTGTGAGATAACATGGCTCTTCTTTAAGATACCCAAGATCAAAATAGGAAAGTCCATGAAGAAAAAGTTATCTTTTCCTTTTTTCTTTTGTATTATAGACTAATCGATGCGGGAAGTCTATGTGGGATGAATATATTATCTCTTTGAGGTCTTCATGAAGTTGATCGATGTGGGAAGCTTCAAAATATTTTATTTTTGCATAAATAGTCTTCTTTTTGGATAGATTACATACAATATGGCTATCTTTGTATAGTTATCCTTCGACGGAGAAGTCTATTTATAGTAGTAAGATAGAAAGAAATATGTCCTTTTTGATGGAGTCATCTTTTTTCTAGAATTTTGACTTAAGGATTTTAAATTTGAAAATCTCATATATTACTTTTGAAAAAAAAAATTGGACTTTTGGATCATAGACAAGACTATAGAGAAGTATAGGTTTATTTTATGAAGACAAAACCTTAGCACACAGGGGTTAGCTATGAAAGAGAGGTTTTAAGTGATGACCGACCATGGGATTCCATATTGAAAAGGATGAAAAGTATCCATGAGAATCATGCCATAAGTAGAGCTATGGTACTCACATTGAAGATAAGGCTAAAAGGTGACGGGTAATCACAGGATTCTTGTTTAGTTGTTGATCCTTAAAAAAAGTAAGTTGAAGGTGAATTTTGATCAAGGGACAAGAATTTAATATCATAAGGTGATATAGGACTTGATTTAATAATAGAATGGTCAAATATGCAAGGCATTGAGGGGCTCAAGTTTGGGTTTACCTTCAAGTGAAGATAAATGATAAAAACCCGATCCATAGGCATGAGTAACGATATAGGGTTCAAGCGAATTAGGAGAAAACATTCCCCATTTAATTTTCTCCACTTTTGTTACATGTTGATTCTCCTTCAAGATGAGGTCGGCAACCTAGAAGGTTTGATCTTAGACATGCTTATCATAGGCACGTTTGATACATTTTTAGTAGATTTGGAGATGATCGAGAGCATTTAGATGGTGTTCATCTAATAACTCAAGTTGTGCAAAATATTCCTAATGAAAATCATCATCATTGAGCATATCTTTGAGTAAGATATGAAGAGATGGAATTTTTACTTCAAGAAGCAAGATAATTGTTGGACCGTAGACCAAAGAGAAAGGTGAGGTTGAAGTGGAGGTGTGAATACTAGTGTGAGAAGCCCATAAGGAAAAAGAGATGTGTGTATGCCAATCCTTACCAGCATCATCAACTAACTTCATAATAATTTTATTTATATTTTTATTATTTGATTCATCTTGGTCATTTGTTTCATGATAATAAGGAGAAGAAAAAATGAGTTAAATGTCAAAGGCATCACAAATTTTTCACCGGGTTTTATTTTTGAATTATTTTTCGTTATCAGTGATGAGGCGGTGAGGAACACCATATCTAAGAATGATGTGATGGTTGATGAATTCAAAAAAATTATCATATTTTTTATAAATAAGAGGTACGGCTTCCACCCATTTAGTGTAATATTCAGTAGTGGTAATAATCAATTGATGATGTTGAGAAGAATGAGGGTTGATCTCTCCGATAAGATCCAAACCCCATTGAGAGAAAGGACAAAGGTATTGTGTGACCTATAAGGCATGAATAGGGATGTGATGAAGATTATCATGTTGCTGACACTTCACACAATGCTTAACATAGTCACAACAATCATGGTTTAGGGTTGGTTAGTAATAGATCGGGTGAAGGATGTGTTTAGCGATAGCTAAGCCACTGAATTGACCCCCAAAAATCTCATCATGAACTTCTTTGATGGTGTATGGATTTTTAGAACTTGTAAGACATCGTAGGAGGATATCCTCAAATCCGCATTCATAGAGAAGACCACCCATGATGACATAGTGAGAGAAACTTTTGAGAAAGGCTCGTTGTCCATTGCAAGTAAGTTTTGGAGGTAGAATTGAAATGGAAAGGTAGTCATCAAACTGCTTATACGAAAGGTCGCATGGGTAAATTTAAATGTTTCCTACAAGGTTGACATCTCAAATTAGATAAGAAGGTGATTGCAACCTTTTAATTTTGACAAATATTTTTTATGGAATGGTGAAGCGGGGATTTGAGAAGTAAAACAAGCCATACTGTCTATAAATTTAGTGGAACTTGGGGTGGTTTAAAGTTCATAATGGTCAAAGGTCATCAAAATCATGTCAACATGATGCTTATACTTTTGAAGTATCTCTTTATGACACTGGTATATAACATTAACTTGGTTCGCAACCAGTTGATATTAATTAAAGATATTAATTGATTTAACATCTAAGGGTATGGTGGTTTGATGACCTAACATGAGTTCTTCATATTTGTTGATATTGTTAGTGCAATAAAAATCTAGTTTGAAAGATAGTGGAATAGCCTCATAGTCATGAGAAATGAGGATAACTTTGACACCACCCCCACGCTGATGTTTGGAACCATCAAAGAATAAGGTCATCTGGTAAATGGTATCATCCTAAGAGAGGGTAGTGATGGATTCATCATGGGAATTGAAGTTATAATATTGGTTTCCAGAGAGAGGTGTATTTTCAAGTAGGTTAGCAATCGTTTTTCCTTTGACAAATTTTTGATGGATTAATTCGAGATCTAGGTCTACAAGAAATAGGAGCTAACATGTAACACGTTGATTGGTAGGGCTTAGCATACATGTAATGTAAGGGGTTAGTATTGGTGACAAAAAAAGGTTTTGTGGTTGAGTAGGTAATGGAGAAGTTTATTTGAGACAAAAACTAAGGCTAAGTATATTTTTTTAGTGTTAGTATATCTAGTTTTGTATTCTAAAAGTATACGACTTATATAATAAATTTCTTTCTCCTTGTGTTTTTCATCACAATGAGTGAGCATGACACCCAAGGAATGATCAGTAGCAGAAATGTAAAGGTAAAAAGGTTGGTCATCGTTAGGGGGAATGAGCATAGGTAGTTGGAGGAGCTATTTTTTTAAGGTGTCGAAGGATTTATGGCATTCATCATCCCATTTGAAGGAGACATCCTTTTTGAGAAGATGACGAAATGGATGGAACCAGTCAGAAAGATGAGAAATAAATAAATGAATAGATTGCAACTTTCCTTGCAAATAACAAAGTTAATGAAGGTTAGTGGGGCGGAGGCATTTCAATAATAGCCTTGATTTTAGTGGGATCAACTTCAATGCCATGCAAAGAAATGATAACACCAAGGAGTTTTTCAGAGAGAACTATGAAGAAACACTTCTTAGGTTAAAGGTGAATGTATTATTTGATGATATGGTCAAAGACAAATTTAACGACAACAAGGTGCTTGGCTCAATGTTTAAATTTAGCAAGAATATCATTAACATAATCTTACAATATGCTATGCATGATGTCATGAAAAATATAAGTCATAGCCCGCTGATATGTAGAACCAAAATTGTTCAAGCCAAAGGGCATGACACGATAACAGAAGGTCCCCTAAGGAGTGATGAAGGTGGTTTTATGTAGATCTTCTAGGGAAAGTAATATTTGGTAATAACCTGAGAAACCATCCATGAGTGATATCATCTCATGGCCAGTGGTGAGATCAACTTAGCTGGTCAATACTAGGTAGAGGAATTCCGTGTAAATGTGAATTTCCCCTATCACTTTTGTGACATGAATGATTTTAGAGATCCATTAGGGATAATTAATGGGTAGGATGAAGGAAACTAAAATAAGGCACTAGAATTCTTCTTTGACAAGAAAGGAAATGTAAGGTTGCATTTTTTGTAGCTTTTATTTCATGGGTTTGGCATTACGAATGGTTACGATATTGTGGACAACAATGTTTGGGTCAATAGCATGCATATACGCTTAGGACCAAGAAAAAACGTTACTATGATCCCGAAGGAAAGAAGTGAAACCTTCCTGTTCAGCAACATCTAAATATTGGCCTTTTTTTTTAATGTGCGGGTTGTCCTAATTGTGAATATTGATCTCAATGGTCAATTCATTCAACATGGTTTGCGTCTCAAAAGGTAATGACCGGTGAATATAAGAATCTTCCGCACCAAGGTAGGTTAGAATAGGCTCATCATCTTGAGATTAAATGATATTAATATTTGCGGTATCATCATCAATAATGTCAAGATATAGGATGGGAAGAAAATAGGGAGCCTTATTATCACGCTGATAAGTCAAAGGTCCCAAGGAAATGGTGTTAAAAAAAATAAGTTAGGAGGAATTGATTTTGGATCCATAGACTCTGTAGGTAAAGGTAGTGAGATAGGTAAATGGGGTGAGGAATGTTTATCGTCCTCAATAAGTTTGACTCGGGCCTTTTGAGAAGATGATTCAGAAAATCCAATACCACTACAGTCTTTATGCTTAGGAGTGGTACAAGGAATGACATTATGGTAGTCTTGTTTATAGAAACCAAATCCAAATCCCTTCCAATAACAATGAAGGAGGAAGGTGTGGGTGAAGCGGTGGTTGGTGAGATATTGGAGGTCAGAAAAAAATTGTCGAGTTCGGGAAGGTGGCTCGAGAGAGTAGGTAGAAGAATCAATTACCCCTTACGTTAAGTTGGTGCAAAAGTGGGGATAACCATAGGGGAAAAATGAGCCTATGTGGTGATCATAGCATGGATGTTGGTGTTGGTTACCATACTCTTGAAGAGTAGTAAATATGTCAATGTTGTAAACGTGGTACTCCCCCAAAGTGAGGCATTGAAAAACATGTTTTAAGGGATTAGTAGTTGATATGTGGTTAGTGGGAATGGAAGAATCACTAGTTAGCTGGGAAGAAGAAGCATTATATGTTTGAGAAGTAGATGGGATGGCGGATGGGTTAGTTGAGATAACAGTGAAAATAGAGGAGTTAGTTGTGGAAGATGTAGCAGAAAAAGTGGTGGAGGCAATGGCTGAAAAATAAGTGGTAGCAATGGTAGATTCTTTAATTAGTATAAGGAGATCATTGGGTTGATATAACATGTTACAGGTCTTGAATGGTGAAGGGTCAGCTAGAATGGTATAGTTTATCCCTTCATGTTCAAATTTTAAACAAGGGTGTAAGGTTGAAGGATTACAACCCATGGCACAAATCTAGAGTCAACCAAATAGCATGTTGTACTGGAATTCTACCTATAAGACATAGAATAATTCAGGAATGGTACGGGGGCCTACATAGCTTTGGAGAATGATGGTGTTAAGGGTGGAATTCATGGCATCATTAAATGAACACAACATAATTGGGTTATTATGCAGGCAATTAGCAGGGATGCACATTTGATTGTATGCATGGGAGGAAATAATGTTGATAATGGTACTTTCATCGAACATAATGCATTGAACGTGTATCATATCAACGTAGAAAGAAAATAAATAGAGCGGTGTCAGGATCATCTGATTAGAGAGGTGCAATCTCATCATTAGAGAATCTGAGAGCAGATATTTGATTAGTGATAGGGTGAGTAGAGGAAGGGGAAGAAACTAGTAAGAGAGGCCACATGGTGAGGAGTGATAATGGATGCAATAGGTGTAGGGTCCTTTCCTTTGTCCTTTTAGGCTCCCGTGGAAATTTAAACCATATTAATCTATGGTAAAGGATAAATTGATTTGTGATAGTTGTAGTGACAAGATGGGCAAAAATATGGTGAGGGCATATACTAGTTTTCTAAAAAAAATGCAGCACATTGGCATTTTTGCCTAGCTTTGGCTAGCTCTCTTATATAGACCATATTGATATCAAATGTTGGAGGGAGATAAATGGGTTTTGGAGGTGGATATGAAGGTCACTGAAGAGGTAAGAGATGAGGATGTGTGGTGATAGGTGAAGGTGGAATTGGGTCCTCATCTAAAAGATCATCATCATCAAAGTTTTATTTCAGAAAACATAGTTGGAGAAGAATGGTCTTAAAAGCCTTACAAGTTTCCACATCATGGCCTGGTACACAATGGTAAGCACAAATTTTGGTGTCGTCAAACCCTTATAGTTTAGGTTTGAGTGGGTCGTAAGGTCTAAGTAGTGGCAAGGTGATAATAGATGTTTCCAAAATGTTAGCTAAGATGTTGGTGTAAGATCCTACTAATGGATCACACTATGAAGTAAGTGTGGGTTTGGATGGAAGTGGGGGTGACTTTGGTGGGAGAGGCGTCACTAGAAGTGGAATCGGAGGTTGAGTAAATTTTATCACTTGTTTGGTAGATAGTAGGTTTTTTGTTTGGATTGCACATTCCTAGGGAAATATGTAGTAGGTGAACTAGTTATTGAAGGTGGTGTAGGTATAAATACCTCTTTGTAGGGTAGTTAGTTCTTGGAATTTGGTCACACCTTCTTGGGTAAAGGTGAAGAAAAAGTGTGTGATGTAGAAGGGAAGGAAGATGGTGGAAGGGGACAGGTCAGCCAAGGCGATAATGGAGGTGCGGTGAAGGTGGTAGTAAGAGGCAATGTGGAAGGTATTGGCTGAAGAGAAGGGAATAACATAGCTCATGATGACGATATTGGACGTGGTGTAGGTATAGGAGGTAGAAAGGATGTAGGTGATGGTGAAGGTGTAAGCCATGTAGGTAATTTTAGTGGAACAAAGGATCATGATGAGGTAGGTTGTTTTTCTTTTGGTTTACTCTCGGTAGGAGGTTATTTTTCTATGGTTGATGGGTGGGGACTTAGGATAGATGGAAGTGGTGAAGGTGATAAAGGGGTATTAGGAAAAGCCGGTGTATGCAGCCTATGATGTTGGGTCTCCCCCTTAGGTGGGGGAATAGTATTTTTGATGGCTTGTTATAATGTGGCTAAATTTGGTTTGATAGGAGGATGAACTAGACTTGATGGTGGCATGACTCTCAATATGGTAATGGGTCTTAATATGGAGGAAGATATAAGTGCAAGTTAAATTTTTGGCATAGGAAAAATTTCATTTCAGGGTAAAGGTTTAGGTGAGGGTAAGGGTGATGAAGAAGGGGTCACTACAATTGGCATGGGCATGGTGGGTTTGGTTGTTTGAAGTACCTTTGGATAGATCGTGGAAGTATCAAAAGATAGAATTTGCATCTGAGTTGAGACATGCAGTTGAAGACGTCCCCAAAGCATGGAATTGTCAACATAATCCAAAAGTTCAACCAAATGTGAGAATGGAACCGATGTAGGGGGATTATGTTTATTTAGTAGTAATACCTATAAAGAATGTCTATGAGATAGGGCAATGGCTGACTTAAGAATTTTTGAGTAAAAGAGATGAGAAAAAATCAATAGGATCCTTGAAAGTCAATGGAGAATTATCACCAATAGGAAGCGCCTTTGCTAATGGATCCCCTATGGGTAGGGGAGATGGAAAGTTGGATGAGGTAAATTTTTCTTTTGGTGAAGAAGAAGGTAAGCATGAATCTCATGTGGGTTGAAGAGTAAGTACTATGGGTTGTTCGTCATATTAAGAGGTGAGTGGGGAAACTATATCAACAGATATGGTGGATTTCTTCATGGGTGAAGGAGAAGATAAGGGAGACTCCTCTGTGAGTAAAGGAGAAAATTTAACAAATCCCTCTGGGGATGAAGGAGCTCATGTAAGAATATCCTCGATAGATGGAGTAGGAGGAAATTGAGCAGGAAGAGCTGGTATGATGTTGAAAACAACATGAACCTCATGAATTTTGTTTTCATTGGTGGAGGTTTTTCCGGTTTAGTGAGACAATAGGGTGTGATTCGGGAATGACTTCTTGAAGATATGAAGGTTCTTATTAGCCAGTGTATTATGATTATCCAAGATGAGATCTCCATTATCTAACATTTCTTGGATATTTTTTTTAAAGTTATACAATTACCATCGATATGTCCTTTAATGCGATGATAGTTAAGGTAATTATTTTCTTTGAACCATGCAATAACAGGACAAGAGGGGTCAAAACTAGTATGTGGTTTTATGGGTGGAAGAGTGAATGCTCTAGATTTTATAATTTTTTCTAAAAATGAATAATAGGGTTCTCCTATGGGAGTATATTTTCATTACTCATGTTTGAACTGAAAATCCTAAACATGAGAAATATTGGAAGAAGGATTTGATTGATTGGATGGATGAGATGGATTAGCTTTCAAAACTACTACATTGGCAGATACTTTTTCTTTAGAATAATTATTTTGTACTTTGCAAGAAGAAGATGTATCATTTGGTTTGACCACTTTTTTATCGTTACGTAATTTTATATTCTTCTCTTCAATGGCACAAATTTCAAGTTTTCGGGCCATGGTGAATGCCTCATCAATCATGTAGAAGGTTTGAACTTGGAGAGTTGACGAGATGTGTTTAGCACAAGCACTGGTGAACAAATTTATTAACTTGGTTTGAGGTAGTTGGAATGTGAGCTGGTTGATCAAGCTCCGCCAATGAGTGGAAAATCTTTGATAGATTCGTATTTGTATTGAAATGTCACATACAAATTAATCATGGTGACCTTCTTGAAAATGTTGATAGAAAAGTGGTCTAGAAAATCCTGAGCTACTTGATTGAATGAAAATATGGAATGACTGGGTAGAGAACTATACAAATATAAATTTGGTCTTTTCAAGGACATTGGGAATGCTTGCAAGACAAAAGCACCATCTTGAGTAATCAGGTAAAAAACATGTTTAAAATACCACAAGTGTTGTTGTGGGTGTTCTTTGTTGTTAAATCAGTTGAATTTAAGCATTTCTCATCAGGGAGGGTATTGATGAATCGGAATGGATGATTGAATGGGATCATTACAAATATCATTGTATGTTAGAGAATTATGTGAGTCGGAGAAATATGCTTCTAATGTCTAGATCTTGTACATCATCATTTTGATAAGATCATTGGTAGGTTGTGATGACTAGGCACCCCCTACAATATAAGGGTGTAGAAGAGACATGTATGATGTGGGAAGCATCCCAGTATGTGGTGGTGTCACGTACAAAAATTGTGAGGAAGGAATGTAGGTTGGAATAGATGTAGATGGAAAGTATCTTGAATAAGTGATAGATGAAATAGGGGGTTGTTGGTGATAATTGTAGGTAGGTGGAGTGGATGTCAAGACTCTGGTAGCAATCAAAGGAAGAGACCATGGGATGGAGAGGACAATGTTTTGGAAGGGAGTATGGGTTTTCGTCACCATTGGTTGTTGACATGCAATAGGTATATCAAAGCTGGTGGATGCAAATAGGCCCATAGTCAAGGTGGTGTATAAAGACATGGTTGATATCATAGGAGTGACAGATGTGAAAGACGTGATAGATGCCCTGGGTGCAACATATATTGATGATATAGGGTCAATATGGGAAACCATAGGTGGTAATGTGGAAAAGGGTAATGCTAAACTAGTAGTAGTTGATGTAGAAGTGGGTGCGAGGGTAGGTGAAATAGACATAGGCATGCCGTATACAAGCTTCCCTAGTGAATCATGGGTAGGAAAATGGGTGAGATAGTATTGTAGAGTGATAGGGTTGTGATCAAGGAGTCTTGTGAACTCCTCATCACCAGTGGGTATGACAAGATCCTGATTGGGGTCCATAGGTGATGTGATTGAAGGGGGTGATGGGCTAAGTGGGAACGGTTTACAGCTAGCATGAAATACGATACCGTTAGCTTGTTTACAATTTAAAACCATGTGAGTGACAATAGAACATGTATTTTGAGATTTTTTGATGATATAGAAACACATAAGTAATGGGGAAGAATCCATTTAAAATGAGTGATTAGATCATTTTTCTGATTTGGAAAATTAGAATATAGAGACTGGCACCAGTTTGTGTAACCAATGCCAGTTAATGTGAAAAATAAGAGACTTAAAGATCTAGAAATTAAATGTTAAAAAAAGGTCAACTTGGACTCTGAAGATGATATCAAAGACCCAAAAGTGTGATAAAATGGCAAAACAAGACACAAAAAGAACATAAAGGTGGAGAATACTATTTTGGTAAAAATAACCAAAAAAGCATAAAACCGATATCAATTAGTTAACCGATGGCACTGAGATGATGTAACCAATGGAAGTTGCTAGACCAATATCAGTTACTATGAAATTTGGTAAGAGAAGGAAAAATAAAGTTTTACTGATTTAAATCAAATAAAAGGGCTAACCCAGAGACTGAGTACGACTATGAGGAGTCCTAATAAACCTATAATAAAACTAGAATACACCATTGATGATGTGGGGCATAAAAAGATAAGAAATAATGAAGAAATGCAACTCACACCAGAAAACGCAAGTAGACAAGATCCTAACAAACACGAAATCCTAAGTTGTATATTTTATGTTATGACTTATGCCATTTAGGATTGACTGTAAGTAGAATATAATTTTTTGTTAAAAAAGGTGCCCTATAAAAATTTAACAACTATGGCTGGTTTCAGGTAAGTTTTGGCATGGGAGATCCTTCTTTGAGATGATGACTAGACAGAGACACTAGCTGGAGCCCACTGTCAATCCTCTAATCAGGTGATCGTTGAAAATTTCTTTCGGGAAAGAGGTTGTTAAATAATTGTGTAGTTTTTTTTCAGTGATTTGGTATAGAGAGTGCACAATATGTGAGCTATGGTTCAATTTTTTAACCATTAGTTGGGCATGACTTCCATCATATAGGTTTCCCACAATTTAGATGAGTTATAATGCAACAAACTCAAAAATGCAAGTGTACAAGTTTTAAAACCCAAAAACAAAAATTATATTTGATGAGAATAAATTATGAAGAGGTTAAGGGTATGAATTTCACTAAGTGCAATTCAAGGAAACAAATAAGAGTTCTTTTTAATCCCAAAAATCAAGTGTCACTAAGACAATCAGAAGGAAATAATATTTCTAGAGAAGAAGCTTAATGTGAACTTGTTTCAAATGAAAAATAGACACACAAGATTTTCCCTAGGAATGAACAATGCAACGAAACCCATATGGGTCCAACCAAGCATTCTAAAATGTTTCGCCAATAATTTTTACGCTTTCTAGGATGAAACAAATAGAATATAAAATGGTTAAGGATGAATACTTGTGAGATGAAGGTGAAATTCACGCATCGTAGACTTTTGATCCAATATGATTGTGTGGGCTTCCCTTTCGCTAGGAGGAATGACATGTATAAGAAATACAACAAAACCACCAAATAGTATTAAATAGCAAGTGTTAGAGGAATTCCTAGCAAGAGTAGATTTGGTAAGCACGACGCTTCCTTGAATGGTTGTCAATCCTTTGTTTAATAATAATTTTATGTGAATAAGAAACTAAAATAAATAGGTCCTATTGCAATATAATGATTTAGATTTCTCATACACACAATACACTAGATTTAATGCTAAATAAAAATGCAACACTAAATCTAATTAGAACCAAGGTTTTTTCAGGTTAGGAAGGTCTGTCAAAGGTTTGGTAAGGGTTCAGGTCTGATTAGGTGATGGTTGGGTTGGTTTTGGGTGAGTGGGAAGCTTGTCAGTATTAGAATATGAAATGACACAGAGATCGATATCAGTCTAGTGAATGATTCCGGTATGGGTAATAAACTGACGGTGGTTAGGAAACTGATTTCAGTAGGGGATAAAATTAATAAACTATAAAAAATTGGTGTTTAGGCTATTTGTGATTGCACAGAGAGTTAGGGTAGTATGGTTTGGGTCCTAATATGGTTGAGAAGACTCAAGAATACTAAGAAGGAGGTTTAGAAAGGTGAAAAGGCTTGGGTGGTTGAATAGTGGGTTGGTGGGAAGAAGGTGATGTATGGGTAATAAAAGAAATAAAATATTGAATGAAGAAAGAGATGTACAATGGGATAAGCACGAATGATTAAAACAAAAGTACTTACTTGGTGTCTTGTAGACCTTGTGAGTTGATATGGTTGATGGTTGATTGGATGAGAGGTTCTTGAGTACAGTGCCAAGGAAATACAACATGTGTGCTCCTTTGAGTATTCGAATGTTCTAGAAGGAGAAATGGATGCTTGTCTTGTAATGTGGTTGTGTATTCTCATCGTATGGATGTAGGAGGGCTTGAATATTCATGCTTGAATGCAATAAGGTTCTAATAACTTAATTACCAACCCATATAAATAGTTGTTAAAATGTATATAAGGTGATTGATGGCGGTTAAGTAACCACCATTAGCTGAGGAAAAACCAGCATCAGTTAGGGTGAATTAGTCCCTTTTACCAAAAATAGGAAGATCTTCTTGGATTTGGTGTGTTTTCCAAGTTGAGTCCATTTAGGGTAGTGGATTTCTCATTAGAAAAGGAAAGAAGGTAATAGAAGAAGTCCAATTAGGTTTGAGAAGAATTCTTAGTTAGTTAGGTCAAGTGGTGACTCTAAACTCAGAGTGATGACTTGGTCACTGTGCGTTAAATTCCCCTGGAATTGGTCCATGGTGAGGTGTAATGATTAGGTGGAGGTGTGAGGATGAAATTAACTTAATTAAAATAATTAAATCAATTAATAATGTGAGGATGAATATTAATATGGGATGAAGGGGTCATGATTAGTTAAATGTGTTATGTAAATTAATTGAAGGGGACTAAAGGGAGTGTGACCCAAATTTGGTGTCTACAACAACTTCAATAGAATAACATACTAATTGTTAAAATACCTTTAATTTTGGATGGTTGTGATATACATTCGATCCCAATCATCAATATGAAGAAAATGAATTGTGAAGAAAATATGATGTATACTTGATATATTAAATTGTACATTTGTGATTACTATATAGATGAAGGAAAATTTTATAAATTTCAATTTCATGCCAATGGAAATGTGAATTAAAAAAAATTGGACATTGGTGCAAACACTAGGTGAGATGACCCCTAAAATTAACTTGTACGAAGAAAATTTAGGCGACTTGATCCTAATTCCTACCATAAAAACTAGCCAAATACAAATTTAAAAATACCAAAATATTCGTGAATTAATGAATATTCGCCACTAAAATTGACTCTCCTTGCAAATGACCAAACTTGGGAGCCAATAAATCCAAGTACTTTTTCCATTTGACCAAGTTTACACCCTTACAATTGTAAAGTGGGGAAATGAGACGTCATTACCATATTTGAACCACTTTACAAGGGTTTTCTTGTGCCTACTATAAAATTTTCAATTGGTTCATTTCCATCCACTACTGTGGAACCTATTTTGATGAAGTGTTATGGAGAAGATAAAATGTGACCTCTCTCACAACACTCTTTCTCTACTAGCAAGATGCTCAAATCTATATAATTTTTACATTGGTTCGGGAATTGATCACTCTTAACCATTCCTTCGATCTCCAAACTTCAAATTCTCTTATATCTCCTTAACACTTTTATATCTAACAAATCCATTTATGAAAATATAATCACCCCACATGGATCAAAATGGTGATCTATGGTTTATTGTGATTCTTACTATTTGCATGCTTCTGGTACAGCTCCTTCAGTCCCTTTTCATGTATGTTTTTTTATATCATTTATACCATTGAATTTCATCCAAATAGCATAAATAGAGGGGAAAATGTATACACAAAAATATGCAATTAGTACTATTACATCACGTCTCTATGTTTATATATGCATGATTTCCAAGTATGAATATGAGACACTAGTGACACCTTTTCTTAGTCCTTTACTAGTTTCGACTGAATTTTATTGTGACTTTTCATTTTACTATTTACATTTTTATCTTTTGTTCATGGTACAAGAATCTCAATCCCCGTTCTTGGTGTTGTTTCTGTATCTTATCTTTAGGACAATATATTGAAGTTAGGACACTACTGCCTAGACCCTAGTGTCCCTTCTGGGTATTTTTTTCCATCTTACTTTATTTTCCAACTTATCAGTTTATTCTTTACTTTGGTTCTTTACTTGTCTTTATATCATGACCTAGGTCAGATTTTCGTGTTACTGAATGTCGAAATTCAAAAAAATTATATATATATATACATAATCCACTAACTATTATTAGGGGAAGGACAATTGGGCTATCACTCTATATCTACCATCTACAAGAGAAAAACTCAAGGAATACATATTGGGTTGCTTTATTCACTACACAGGAAGGCTTTATTCATAATTCTATTTCACACATTCATCTTGCGGTAAGAGTAGGTGTATCCCATTTTCTTGGTGTGAATGGCATAAGATAAACCTATCTTCAAGGGAAATAATTCAAATAACACAATCAAAATAACTACACAGAGTATGAAATTTAGTACAATGCTCAATGAATATCACATTGAGGTGACCACCGAGGTCAGTCTGACTCAAAAATATACATTATTTTTTTCATATAATTTTTTCTTGATATTTTTGTAGGTAGCTAGGGGTTTTTTGTAGTAATAGATGTAATACAGGAACCCTACAACATATCCAAAGTTATAAGTAATGAAAGGAAGGTACCAAGTTTAGATCCTGAAAAGACCAGAAGTGGAGCTGATGTCAGGACAGTAGTATCCAAGGTGGTCCTGTCCTCCTATGGCTGCTCCTATCTAAGTAATTCCGAGATCCTAGTTTCTCAAACAAATTTTAAACAATCTAGATCCATTATTCTCATCTTATTTTCTAGCCCAAGATCAATCTAGATCTGCCAATACAAGCTAAGTAACTCTTATATCCTGTCTTACATACTTTGTTATAATTTATATGGTAGATCTTATCTATTACTACTATATCGGTTTGATCTTAGTATTTATTTTGGGTCGACAAAGAAAACCATCCTAGGTGTGAAAACCATTAGTGTTCATCACTTCACATCTTTCATGTTATTACATGACTCTCTTTGAATAGGAATACCTAGACATGAATAGACATTTCCTAAGAGTCTGTAACATGGCCAAAGTATTTTTTACCTAACTAATATAGACTGGGAATTATGTGTAGAAATCATACTAGATAACATCATCTCATACATAGAGATAGGGGGAGATTTTGTTTTCCTTGACAAACAAGTCTTATACTTAGAATTCAATCAACCAAGAGTCACTTGCACACTACATCTAAATCCTTAGCCACTCTCATCTTCACCATATCTATTATTCCCAATTATCACCTTCACTACATTCCATTTCCCATCATTTCATCATATTCCACATTTCAGATGTATCGTCCCGACCTCAAGAAGTTAAGTGCATAGGATACTTGTGTTGTAATTCCCATTTACATTTCTCTAGGTTGTCATGAATGATGTTGATACCAAGATGATATTTTGATTGTGGATAAAAGAGATTGATTTTAATTTGATTAGATATCCATGTCAAGACATCACCTTAGATATTTTTATATGAGGGATGAATGGGAAATAATGAGTAGGGTGAAAAGTATATGATGGTGTAGAAGGGGGTTGACATGATGGAGGAAAGGGGGTTTAATACTTAGGCACATAAGGGGAATGTTTTTTACTCGGTGCTTGTGAGACATAACCAAAAAAGTATCATCTCTATGTGAGAAAACATTATGATGAGAACAAGAAAATGGTTCAAAATAAGAGGGTTGAGTGGATTTGGAAGTGTGTGGGATAATTACCCCTTTTCACACATTCTTAAAACCTACCAATACACCTACCCATGGTGCGGGTGTAATTTTTAGGCCTTTGACCACATAGTTTCTAAAAAATAACCCCATTATTAACCTTGAATGTATTTCAACTACTTTCTCATTTAATTTTTTTAAGGAGGGGAGGTATCTTACAAGTAGCTGTTATCCAAAATACTCCTTCACAGATTATTTTGATAACTTATGATTCTATCTTCAACTTGGACAGTGAAATAAATAAAATTCAGATAAAATCAATGTTGGGACATTCCTTTCCTCCTTTCCTAGACCCTCATTTTAAAAGTTATCCAAAAAAGTAGAATGACTGAGTCTTTTCAGAAAAAATCAGCTAAATCAAGCCCGGTAAGAATAGAAGGAACAATTCCTTTGTTCCTCTTACTCCCCACATTACCATATCACCCAATTTGAGTGTTGGGGGAATTCAAATCAGTTAAATTAGAACTTTTGGAATAGGATATATAGTTTCCATGGGCCTCTTGTTCCTTGTTTTTTTGATCTGACTACATACAGGGAAATCATGTAGTATTGCAGATGAATCAAACTTTTTGAGAACAAATGGAACAGTTATGTTGGGTCATTATTTCAATGCATGGTCAAGTCAGTTGAATAAGAGGAATAAGGAACAAAGTGAAACAAAAACCTATGGAGAATTGGGGAAGTCGGGTCTCTTGAGCACAAATGGAACTATATTCCCCTTCCTTGAGTGAGCTCCAATGGAGGTTAGGTGGGTGTAAAAGAGGAAAACATTATCATCATTAAAAGATACAACTCCAAGTCGCTCAACAACCACATTTCAGGAGTTATGGTTCCCATTTCTTCTCCTACAAGAAAATTATCATGGGGAAATGGCCTTGGAAAGGTACACACACCTATTTTTAGCCCTTCAATGCATGTTGTGGGTGGTTAAAACTGTAAATATGAGTTTCTCTCTCTTTTCCATCCTCCCTCTTTCAATTTTCTATATATTGTAAAATGAGGCTCATTTGTGGTGGTAGGGTACTCTTCGAATGTTAGTGTATCCTTCTACAAATGGTATGTATGTATTTTGAGTTGCAAGACTCAAATTTGGACCTCTACAAAGTGATTATTTCCTTTATTATTCATTGTAATGGATTTTGTATATATTTATAGAAATTAAATATGTGTTTTATGGCTATTCTCTACCCTATCTTGTGTTTATTTCATCATCTTACCTTTCTATTGCATTTGTCGTTTATTGTGCATGATTTATTCTATTGCATTTGTGGTTTATTGTGCATGATTTATTCCTTGTTGAGGATTTATTTCTGTTTTGCTCCATGGAAATGAGAGTTAAATGATATTTTTGGACTATGGTATTCATGTCATCCCTCTCCTCCTTAATTTTCCTCACATATCCACTCATATGAGAGTTTCTTTCCCCTTGTTCTTGATGTTATATCCTCCCCTTAAAAAAATTATTTCAGTTTTAAACATTTCCTTCTCTCCCTAGTCCCTTAGAATGTTAAAGTAGAACTAAATAGTTGCATTTCCCTTCCTAGGAGTAGTTTTAGTAATAGAAAAAATCAGATGAAGTTGGCCTTCTCTGGAGGTCTATATCAAATGCAAGTCCCACAACTTGGAGATAGTCCCATGTTACCTCAAATCACTGAATCATTCTAATTTGGGATGGGTTCAATTTTGAGCTTCAACAATAGTTACATGTAAGAGGCTGAATGGGAGCTTGTTGATGTGATTTTTTTTAGTTTCCTTACATTTTTCAAATTTAAATTAGATATTTCTTACTTTTGATTATATTTTATGTATTAATATTGTTAGAACATTTGTAAGTTTTGGTTGAGATTTTAAGAAGGGTTTTCAGTGTCCATGTGAGCTTGTAAGAAACTTGAATTATTTAGTTGGGGATGCTTTTATTCTCATGGGTTGGAGAATTCCATATGACACCATCATATTAAATCCTCCAACTTAGTTCTATTTATATTTAAACATTTTTTTTGTATGTTTTGGGGTTATGCATTTTGAATCTTGGAGTTATTTTACTAGATTTGGGGAAAGTGATTTCTTAGAGTGCATTATGTGGACATGTGAAATATTTTGGGGACAAGGCTAAAAATAGGTAGGCCTCTTTATTCTTTATTTCTATATTTAAACCACATATCTCTCTCTCTCTCCCACCCTCTCTCTTGTTGATGCAATTTTTTTGTTTTGGTTGTTAATTTTAGCATGTAATTATATGATTGAAAGTAGTGGAAACCTACATGTACACCCATTGTGAGGCATGCACAAGTCATTTATGTGTTGAGGAATTTTAGATATCATTTTTTGGAGGGGAAATGATTTGATATTAGGTAGGGATAATTTGTATGTGTCTTATTGGAGGAACGAAGGGAAGTTATTGACTAGTATTTGTGGAGAGATAAGTATAATTTAGTGGAGGGAAAGGGGGAGTGATTGTATATTCAGGTGAAATAAGGATTAATCACTCTTCCATAGTGGAGGGAAAAGAGATATTAATGATATTATTTTCCCCTTTTCAATCCTTTGGCTGGATTGAATGTGTGTATTGTAATTACAATTTACTTTGATGTATATCTTCTCATTTGTCCCAAAAAAGTTGGGGTTACTTTTGCTTATATGAAATCATGGTGAAGGTATGTGTGGATTTGGGTATGTGTTTTATTTTCATGCCTTGGATGTTATTTGATGAGCCTAATTTTCGTGTTGGATTATTTTATGGGACAATGAAAAGGTAATCATCCCCTCATTTTATGGATGGGAGGTAAATGTTTCTAGAATCCTCCCTTTTGGTATGTTTCTGGATTGATTAAGTGCATGGAGTAGGAAAAATTTATGGAATGGAGATATTTTTCTTTTTTTAAATGTTGAAAATGAAATTTGTTCAAATTTTTGCTTCTTATTGGTCTCCAAACTGTGAGAAAACATTTTTGTAATTGTTATTTAAATCCTTGATAATTATTGCAAATGGGATAATTTTTTTATATTCTTCCCTTTTATGAGTTAAGAGTGAGTATTGTATCAATATCATGTGGTGTTTGAAAGTGATTATGAAAGAAAGGATAGATATAAATAAGAAATGGTTTTGAAATTAAAACTTGAAATATGAGTTACAAGTTTACTCATCTCTCTCTCTCTCTCTCTCTCTCTCTCTCTCTCTCTCTCTATGTTAAATAAACTAAATGGGTGCATTTTGGAATGGTAATGCAAGTTGATCGGATACATTGTAGGGAAAATATTTTGTTTAATAGTGTGTGAGTGTTTTGAAAATATTGTAAATCTCTCCATTCCTCTTTCTCTCCAAAAACTTTGAGCATCGATATTATGTAAGCAATGAAAGAATGAGTGTATGATATTTCATACTAATGATAGCTGAGTTTGTATAATCCATGATTAGTTCAGCAAAGTGTGCCTCATTTTGGTCAATTTTGTTCGTTAAATTTTGGATATATGATTCAATTATAAATGCAAAATCCATTAAAAACTATGCACACTTCCCCCTTAGTTTGAGTTGTTAAATTGAAAAGAGTAAATATGTGTACATATTAATATTGTTCTAAATTGATTATATATATATATATATACATATGTATATATATATGTATATATATATATACATATATATATACATATGTATATATATATATATATATAGATATATATATATATATGTATATAGATATATATATATACATATGTATATATATATATATGTATGTAATATATATATATATATATATATATGTATATATATATATTATATTATATATATATATATATATATATGTATATATATATATATATATATATATATGTATATATATATATATATAATCAATATATATATATCTCTGTGTGTGTGTGTGTGTATGTATGTATATATAGTTTGTAACTTATGTTATATAAAACTATATATACACATATATAGTTATAAAAAAAATTTATATGTATATATATAGTACTTTGTTTTAACATAATATATATATATATATATATATATATATATATATATATATATGTATATATAATCTATAGCTGTTTTTCTAACAAAGTACTATGTATACATGTAACTAATGTTATAACAAAGTACTATATCTTAAAATGAAAATAAAAAAGTAATGGAGGTGTGGTAAATTGATCCAACCTAACACTTTCCCACTATTTACCATTAGGGATTGGACATGTACCATATTGGCCAATACCCCTCCACTAGGAATGTGACAATGACATTTAGGCTTTAGCCTTAGGGCTTTTGGGAAAATGTGGAAATCATTCCTAACCATATACTTATAATTTTAATACACACATGCACACACATATGTACATAGATATATTCATGTGTGTGTGTGTGTGTACATATATTAAAATACACAAAAATACATGTGTGTGTGTACCTACAACTCCAAATCACCTAGCAAACTTAGTAGTCTAGTTCCAGTCACCCAGTGACCTAAAAATCACTCCACACTTCTTGAATAGATAAAAATCCTTCTGCAACATCCCTAACCTATCCCAAATACTTACAAATTTTCTAGGCAACTGAAAATTCTAGTGTAATTTTCACAAGTTTTGGCATGTGATTTTACACATGAAAAATGTAATAATAGTGTAAAGGGGACATAGTCCCTCCTCAATAATGGGTGAGGCTATCCTTATTGAAAACAAAAATTTAATATATAGATATACATTGAAAATTTTGCCTTTGGTTTTTAGTAAGAACGGAATTCGATAAGAAGATGGAAGGAAGAAGTGAAAGGAAAGTGAGAGAGAATGAATGGGGAAATAAGAAAGGGGGTGCATGTAAAATTTAGCTAATGTAGATAATAAATTTGAATGTACTTTAGAAACTAATAGAGTACATGTGTGATAATTGAATAAAAAGTGTAGAATCCATATGTAGACACAAAATTAAGTACTTTGGGTAATTATCTAGTACTAATTACATAAACTATTCATATGATTCCTAACTAAGAAAAGTACTAATTAACTCAAGGTGTTATCCAAATTTCTTTACTTTCTTTTACTCCTTTCAGTATTGCACCCTTACCTGCTCAGCCTACATTTTTAGTCTTCAGTATTTGTCATCATAGACACCAATGCCCAGCCAAGATGCTAGTGTCAGGTTCCCTCCTCCCCTCTGGGTGCCCTTATCCTCTTTGTACTTCACTCACACTTTTTGGGTCATTTCTAGCCATTTGAGCATCTTATATTTTTGGTAGTTCAAATTTTTTAGGGTTAATTACGAAATTCAAACAAGGGATTCATATAAATATAACGTTATGTGATCATAATAAAGCACCAAACACTAAGCATTAGCTATCACCACCTAGGGTTTCATCCATCAAGGAATCTAAGATCTTTATTGCATCCATCTAGCTCCATTAAAAGGGACACAAGGGCTAGTTTTCTGCCTCACACTTTGTAGGAGGGAAGTTCATTTTATTCCATGCACACATCTACTACATTCTATATCTAGATACTTTCCTGCTATCTAAGTGTAACTAACACAAGAGAAACATAGGGCATAATTCCACACACACACAAACAATTCCTAGGTGATTTGTAGTTGTAGGTACAAAAAAATACACACACATTTAGATTAGACTCTTATTTACATTTAGTCATAATCTCAATATCATCTACACCTCATTTTGCATCTTTAATTTTTAGGATTTGATGTCTATTTAAGGGTTTTCTAGGTTTATACTTTATTGCAGGTTTACATTGACCTCAATGATCTTGGTGTAACCTTTGAGAGATCAAAGGAGACTAAAGGTGAACACCTTACGACAGTTGAGAGGAGGTTTTATGATCTTTTTCATAGACCCAGGTGCCCATAATCATAACCAAGGTTCCCACAGGAGCTCATATCTCTCTCCTGGCACCATGGTCAATCATGTTCTTCTAGTTCTGCATTTTTCTAGGTCTGTGTGCTACAATTGTACCATAATATTCACTTAGACATCACTTTAGTATACTCTAGATTTCACTACAAACCATATAAGTCATCTTATTCCATCTTTTTACTTAGGGTTTTCACATTTCATTGATTAGTTTTCTTGAGTGTATTTTTGTGCTTAATTTATTATTAAATTACTACAATCTTTCATTTAGATTAGGATCTTATTTACATTTTAGCTTAATAATTTTGGTGAACCCAATAGATCAAAACCTCCCTTCTGAGTATATATCCACCTTATCAATTCATGACTCAATTTTCATATCCTTCTTTCACACCCATTAAGGTTTCAAGCATGGCTACTACTGCTGTTGATTTCATGTAAGTTCATACTCAACATCTTCCTTGCTTTATTACTCCTCAAGATGATCCTTCTATCAATTTGGTAACTACTCACCGCACTCGTCATCCTATGGCTCCACCCATTTCTATCCCATCACCTATCACTTCTTCGAATCCTCCTACTACTTCTAAGGGATATGATATCATTGAAAAACTTAAGAATGCATTGGCCAAAATATCTCTCTATGACTTAATGTGCACTGTGCTAGATTGTCATCAACAATTAGAGGCTTCACTTCACTCTATTCATATAGAAAGTGATAACTCCATGGTAGCCTTAATACACCTCATTCAGTCACTCAAAAAACTTCCACGCACTATATCATTCACTAATGAAAACATATCACCATTTTCTAATGACAATCTATGTACACCATTACTTATCACCACTATTATCAACACCAATTGCATTAAATGTGTTCTTATTGATATTGTATCAACCATAAATTTATGTTTTCATTACATTCTAAGACAGATAAGAATTAATGATAATCTAATTTCTAAGAAATCTACTCTTATTTGGGGATATGATTCAACTACTCACACATTCCTAGGAACTATTTCATTACATATTCAATTTGAGCCTAAAACTATCGTCAAAAAATTCTTCATTATAGATGTTTCATTTCAATTCAATCTATTGTTAGGTAGACCTTGGATTCATCCTATGCAAGTAGTTCCATCTACTATACATGAATGCATCAAATTTTTGTATGATGGCTATGAACATACCATTGCTCTAGATCCTAAACCCTTCATTTTTTTTTGCATAAACCTTATTATTGCTATGCCTATTCTCCCTACACAACTTATTCCATATAGTAGTATCAATACATATGAAATTGGTCACTCTAGTGCTTCACACTATTCTTCTACTGCTCCAAGTACTCTAACTATTTCTACTCATACTACTGGCATTATTTCACCCACAGTTCCTGCTCCTCTATATATTTTTAATCAGCCCATTAATGCTCCTATTACATCTAGTGCATTACCTACCAACATACTTGATACAACAATAAAATATGAGAATGCAAACAGAAATGATTCTAATGACGAAGTTGATCATGTTGAACTTACTGATGAAGCATTAAGAAAAATCAAATTCACTCTAATTGATATAGATGTCTCTTATTTCAATGACACTTTCATGGCCGATGGCCTTGGTGAATAAAAATTCAAAACTCCTCCCTCTACTAATGCTATGGTACTTTACCAAGGTTTTTTTATACTTTTGACGTTGTTCCACCCTCCCCAGAGCAGTCTATATTTACACCACCTCCTTTCACATGCACACTCTTAATTAATAAAGTGTATTGGCATCATATTCCAGTTGATCTTACTTGTTCTGAAACTATTTACACGTATGACGGCTTATCTTAGCTTGGACTAATGATTAATGATATTTTACTACCTCCTCACTTATCTCATATTTATCATGGTTATTTTCACATTACAAGTGCCTATGGTCATCGTGTTTTTCATCTAGTATTATGTGTTGTACATAGTTCATGCACTTCTTCATTGACACTTGATCAATCTTGGCTTGACTATATTGGAAGTAATTTAGACTTTAGTCATACTTCTATTACTTTTCCCATGCCTTTTAAAAAAATATCTATTGGTAGTGATTTATCTCCTAGAAATTATCAAAATCTAACTCATTAGTACTCACATAAGTGTCCACCAACACCTTTCAGTGATGAAGAATATGAAATGACCATGTATAAATTGTGTCGTAATGGCTCTTTATGTGGTCCCCCTCATACTATTTCCTATCAAGTATCCAATGCTGCTCTTATCGGCTTTGATCAAGATGATGATGATATTCAAGACAATGAAACTTGATATTCCTTATCATCACACGCTTGGGGGGTGTTACACCTATTTCTTCCATCCCTCCACCCACTAATATCAACACGAATCTTATAGTCACCTTATTACACATCATATTTCTAGCATATGCATCTTGATACAAAATCATATCGTCATTTCCCTATGATGAACTATTGTGTTATGGTTCACATTTGACTGTTGATGGCATCCTATATACATGAACCTTAGATACTGCACTATTGACAATACACATCACATCTTCACACATTATACACTTTTCTATATATATAATCTGCAATCTACTATGTGTCATTCACACTATGTACTTTATACACCTACACATCGTACATACCCTACATAGTAAACTATTATATCTTTTACATTACACATGCTTTTGCACTTCCAAACTTATATAATCTACGCATTTTTCATTACAAAATACACACTCTACATTAGACATTATACCATTTACACATCACACACCTATGGTATCTACTATGCATATTACACATTTTACTCAGCATCCTCTGTGCACTGCACACACTACCCGACGATGCACTCTAATCCCATAGTCCATACTCAAATTTTGAGGGTACACATACCAAATGAACCTCATCAAACTCACATGTTCAATCATTCAATCCTTTTACAATGCGATATTCCTAGCTATTTCCTCCTTCACACATATCGTGATATACACTTTATGTTATCTTTCCTCTTTATTCATATCATGATATGCGCTTTATGCTAAATCCTCACCCCTTTGTAGCTTTCATATTCATTCATATCGTGATATATGCTTTATGCTAAATCCTCACCCCTTTGTAGCTTTCCTCTTCATTCATCTGGTGATATACATTTATTCTACATTCACACTTTATGAGATCTTTTTCACCCATCTAGTGATATACGCTTTAGGTTAAATCATCACTCTACACATTTACAATCAAATCATCCCTATGCTGCATTCAATATCATCTACACCTCATTATTATACAATCAATACTCCACACTTTATTCATAAAATATTTCTAACACACGATGACACATATTCAGACCATTTCCTGGTGACGCACTCTCATTTATGGTTTATTATTGACTGCTAAGAGGGTATAAATAAATGAACCTCATTACATACATACACATCCACTTGGGGGGAACACTACTCCAATCAATCACACTATATTCCATTATGCCTCATCCATATCATACTACATATCATTGTTGCATTTAATATGTTCATCTTATTACATATTCTAGATAGATATCGTGTATGCCATTATCTTTATCATACACACATGCACGTTCATTTTATTTCTAGTTTTGATCACATATTATATAGATCTATTACATGCAGCGTGTATGCTTAGCGCAATACCTAGTACCAGTCCCACAGTGGCTCCTAGGGGCATCCAATTTCATACATTACAGGTGATATTGTTTCATTTTGATTCATAAAACTCTATTTTCTCATATTATACATGCTTTGACATACTTTTTTATCTTTCTAATGTGCTAATGGGAACTTCATGTGCAACATTTGTTACACAAGGCTATTTTCTTCCATGATTGTCTGTTACATTGTTTGCCACTATTTTCCTTTGTTTTTCATTGTTTGTGGGCTTTGCACTATGTCTTTCTTATTCTTTGATTATTTGTGTCCACTATGTCCTTGATTCTCTTGCAACATTGTAAGTGATGTACCATGTTTGTAACCTGATTTTCACTGTCTACATTGTATTTTATTTGTGACTTACCTTACATTTCATTTTATAGATGCATGTCTATCTTTTCTTGTACTAACACTTGTCTCTTAGCCACTTTTTTACATGTTCCTGTTAGTGCAAAATCATAGCACCCCTGGATGCTGGTCAGGTTTCTAGGTTGAGTATACTATCATCCAGTGTGATTGCACAACATGGAATCCTTTCTCCAAGTGTGGGACTTGAAAAGTGAGAAAGGATTCTCCAGAGAAGGCTGGTTCCTATTCCTTTGTTCAGATGCACACAAAATATGCAGAGGGTTTGCTTGAAACCTAATCTGATCTGCCAAGGAGACAGGGTAAGAAGATGCATAAAATAAATCTAAGCTAATAGAGGTGATGCACCGAGGAATGAAGAACAACCTATCTTGCCAGTAAACACAGACCATTCAAATGGCATATAAGATCATGCACAGATAACAAAACTTGCAGTGAAAGACCAGGAGGATGCAAAAATGAACACAGAGAGGGTTGAGAATCATCCACAGACATGTATTACTTGCTCCAAAGATTGATACAATGCACTACAGAATGCCAAGAGGTAGAGTCATATTACAGTTTCAAATGAAGGGTTCAAACTCCATGAATTCGCCTGATAGGAGAAGAAGGGAGGAGCAAAATAGAAAATGTTCGACCTTTTAAAAGAAGCTCCTCTTTACAATATACAGGAAGAATGAGAGAGGGAAAAGAGAGGAAATTTAGAATCTGTCCCAACCACTTCTAGGTCATATTTTAAATCATCTCATTATGGCAGAAGTGGTGGATCCTAGAAAAATGGTGGGCTGTCTAATAGAAGCGGCGAACTGTCTGCTGCATTAAAGCTGGTTGTTGAAGCGTCACTTTTGGCATTACCACGCGTCAGGGACATTTTCTCAATTCTCTCTCTCTCTCTATACTGCACCAAAATGTAGGATTGACATCAGAATCATGTAGAGAATTTCAAGAGCTTTCCGTTGATATAAAGAACGTGCAAATCCAAGCTCTAGATTGAAAGATATGGCAATCTGAAGATTTAGGGCATAAATAGGCAAAAATAGGCAAAAACAGGTCGGTGGGAAAAATATTTGAACTTTCCCTGCACTCTGGCACTTGGATGACATGTGGTAGGCTCTGATTCACTGATCAATTCTCTCTCCTCCACCTTGTCACGGGATTTCCTTTGAAATTTCCTTGTGGGCCCTTAAACTTGGACACGTGGCACTATTTCATTAGTTCGGGTCAGTGCTTGAAACCTCACCCTTTAACTTTCTGTACTTTCTCCGTCATGACACATGTCATGATTTGATTGGTATTCAGGTTTGCCAGCTTTTCACGTCCACCACATCCATTTGTCCGTGATGTCCCAGTGTTGTTTGGGACAGAAACTTCCAATCCACCCGAAATGGGCTTCCCTGTCCCTTTTCTGCTGGTGACACGTGGCGTTGCTTGATTGGCTTTCGGCTCCTTCGGCTATCTACATCCTACACATCCCTTTACCCCATTTTTTCCAGTGCTGAAGTTCCCCGTTTCGGCTGAACCAGTTGGTTCACGTCCTTCGCATCCATTTGTTCCAACTGTCCCGGACTGTCTGGGACAAATTCTTCCGAACTTCCCGAAATGGGCTTCCTTTGCTCTCAGCCGCTTCGCCTTTTCATGTCCTTCACGTCCTCATGGCCTAGATGTCCTAATTGCTTAGCGCGAAAGTTATCCTTTTCGGCCAAACCAAGTGATTTGTGCCCTTTGCGTCTTCATGTCCCAAATGTCCCAGAGCAGTTAGTCGATTTTCTTCTCCTTCGGTCGAACTGGCTTTCCGCATCCCATGCATCCCGACGGCCCAGATGTTCCTTTTCCCTGTAGACTGCCTTGCGGCCTTTCGGCTGATTCGCGTCTTCCGTGTACAATTGTTCCAACTGTCCCAAAGGCGGCCTTGAGCATGACTTAGCCAATTTCACGATTTTCTCTTGAATCAATCTACTTGCTTGGAACTAAAAACTCTGATGCATGTTATCAAAATTTACCCTAGGGGGGTGAAATTTGGATAACAATTTGGTGACTTTTCAGGGTCACCTGCCTGCTAGGTAGAAGATCAGTGGCCTCTTAGAGATCCATTGGGCATGGAGTCATAAGCAATAACCTGAAACGAGCCTGACACTGCAACTCCCTCTTTACAAGAGCATGCTGAACTATAAAAACTCAACCTAGGAGCAACAAAACCTGTGCCAAAGCACTTAGGGAAACTGAAACCTAACTACAACAAGACAATGTGCATACACACTTAGAGGAAAGAAAATACAATCTAACATTTACAAAGGTAGTGAACTTCCCTCTAGAAGTAACGCTTGAGATAGATTCCATTGACTGGAATCTGTAGTTCTTCACCATCCAATGAGGCCAATTGGAAAGCATTACTATTCTTGCACTTTGTGACCATGTATGGGCCACTCCAAATGGCATCAAATTTTGAATGCCTTCCCGGTTTTTCTCTTTCCATATCCCATTTTAACACTAGATCTCCAACTTGAAAAGATCTATCCTTGGCCTTTCTATCAAAGGTCTTCTTGATCAAAGCTTGATCCTTTTCCATTGTTTGGGATTCCTGATTTCTGATCTCTTGCAGCTCCATCAACTCTGCATACCTCACCTCCATGGGCCTCAAATTTCAAGCAACTCCAGCTGCTTCATGAGTTCCAATGTTGGCAACTCAAGTGACGTGGGCAAGATTGCTTCTCTTCCATAGACAAGCCTGAATGGAGAATTACCTGTGGATATTTTGGGAGTGATCCTATCAGCCCATAAGGCTGATTTCAGTTTGGTATGTCATTCCCTTTGATTCTCATCAAGAGTCCTCCTAATGATCCTCAACAAGTTCTTGTTTGTAGACTAGACCTGGCCATTACCTTGAGGGTAATAGTTTGATGAAGTTCTTAGGTAGATCCCGTTCTTGACAGCCCACTCAGTCACCTTAGATCCAATGAATGCCAATGCATTATCAGAGATTATTGTAGCAGGTATGCCAAATCTGGTAGTTATCCCCTCGTAAAATTCTAAGATGTTAGACTCATTTACCTCTTTGAGTGCTACTACTTCTGTCTATCTGGTGAAGTAGTCTGTGGCTGTTAAAATCCATTTGTGCCCTTGGCTTGAATTTGGATTAATGACTCCAATGAAGTACAAACCCCATTGCATGAATGGCTGGTCAACTGAGATTGGATGCAATGGGAGGGTGGCAAGTCTCTCTTTTCCTGTGAAGAATGCACAATTCTTACACCTCTTGATCCATACATAGCAATCACTGAAGATTTTAGGCCAATAATAACCAGCCTTCATGATTTTTAGAGCTATCACTCTTGGTGCAAAATGACCACCAGCTGGTCCACCATGAAACTCTTCTAACACCCTTTGAATCTAGATTGTGCTAATGCATCTCAACAGCACTCCATTCACATCATTCTTGAACAAAACTCCATCAACCATGGCATATGGAACAGCCTGCAACCTGAAGTATCTCCTCTTCGTTTTGCTCATTTCTGGAGGGCATAGGCCTGTTTGTAGGAAGTGTATCATACTTTGAGTCCAATAGGGGGTGGACACATTATCATTTTCCTATTCTTGGCCATCCTGTAGTACCAAGACAACATTTTCTTCATTACTTACTTCAACTTGTTGACTTGAGGCTAATTGTTCGCATAGTCCCTTCCCACGTACTAGTTTGGTGACCTTGATCTTGATGTCATATTCCATGACACGAGTTATCCATCCTGCACATTTCTCATTCAAATCCTTGTTTAGAAGGAAGTCCTTGACTCCCACATGAGAGACCAATAATTGGATTTTTTTGTTTGAGACTAGGTGCTTGAATTTCTTTAAACTCCTAATCACTGCAAGTACAGGCTTTTCAATGAAAGAGTACCTAGTTTCGTATTCCTCCAAGCCTTGACTGAAGAAAGCAACTGGTTGTTCTAATCCTTCTTTGTTTTGTTGTGCCAAGATTGTAAAAATTGTATCTCCACCACCAAAGGCATATAACATGAAATCCTTGGAGAAGTTTGGATTGACGAGAGTTGGAGCTTGAGATATAGCCTCTTTTATTGCCTCAAAACTTGCCTTGCCTTAAGATGTCCACTTAAATGCCATGCTCTTCTTCAACATCAGTGTTATTGGCTTTACGAGAGCTGCAAAGTTTAGAACAAACCTGTGGACAAAATTGATCCTTCCTAAGAAGCTTTGAAGAGCCTTCTTATGACTTGGCAATGGCAACGCTTGAATTGCTTCAACTCTTTCTGGGTCAATCATCAATCCCTCCTTTGAAACAATATGGCCAAGAAGTTTTCCCTCATGAGCCAAGAATATGCATTTTTTGGGATTCAATAACACCCCAAATCTTCTACACCTCTGAAATACCTTCCTCAGATGAGAGAGGTGATCCACTACATTTTTTGGAGAATACAATGATGTCATCAAGGTATATCAAAACTATTTTATTGATCAACCCCTTGAATGCCATATCCATTGCCCTTTGGAAAGTGGCTCCAGCATTTGATAGCCCAAATGGCATCTTCTTGTAGGCATAGGTCCCCCATTTGGTGGTGAAAGCCATCTTGAACTGGTCATCTTCCTTCACCATTACCTGATTATACCCTGAGTAGCCATCTAGGAGAGAGAATCTCTCCGAACTGGATACTACCTGTAATATTTGTTCCATTGAAGGAAGTGGGTAATGGTCTTTGAGAGATGCCCTGTTTAGGTCTCAGAAATCTACACACAACCTGATTTCTCCGCTCTTCTTCCTGACCGGAACCAAGTTTTCGACCCAGCTTGAGTGTTTGATCGGGAATATAATGCTTGCTTCTATTAGCTTATTTAGCTCTTTCTTCATTAGAGGCTCAATGTGAGGGTTGACTAGTCTCTGCTTCTGCCTGATGGGCTTAGCATCTGGATCCAATTCTATGGTATGCTGAGCTAGGTTGGGATTGAAACCTTTCAAGTCTTCATAGCTCTAAGCGAAGACATCTGGGAACTCTTGACAAAGTTGTATGAAATCTGATTTTTCCTGTTCAGTGGCTACCTTGCCAATTAGAAGTGTTTTACTTTCCCCAACCAGAATTGGCTCTGAATCTTCTCTTTTGACCTGTATGTTATCCTTTTCCTTACGGAACTGGTCATTAGGGTTGAAGATAGACTCCAATGTTACTAAACCCCTAGGAAGCTTGTTTATCTGCAGCTGCACTACTTGATCCCCATATTGCTGCTCTAATCTATCATGATTCCTAGCTGAGAATTCAGCCTCTTCTTGTAAGAAATTGATGATCTGTTGATCATTCTCAAACACCTACCAGCTGGTGTTATTATCTAGAACTGCTGGCCTCACAATCACATGGACATGTGGCTATGTTTTTTTCCTTTTGATGTTGTCAACCACATCAAACATTGCTCCAACAGCTGCGAGCCTATCCGTGGCTTCATTTTTCTTCCTGGGTATGGACACAATGTTGAAAGCTTCAAAATCCTCAATGAGGTCCCATACCCTATTCTTGTAGCTCTTCAACAAGTCATTCTTTGTAGCATGTTGTCCCCTAACTTGGTTGATGATTAGCTCGTTGTCACTAAAGACTTGCAAGTTCTTTATTTTCTTCTTGATTGCCCAATGTATCCCTTGCACCAAGGCTTCATATTCAGTAGTGTTATTTGAACAGGAAAACTAAAAACGGAAGGCTGAGTAATACCTTATACCTTGTGGTGAAACGAGCATAGCTCCTCCTCCTACACCTTTTCTACTCCTTGACCCATCAAAGAATAGCTGCCATACTTCATTCTTGTCCTTATGATCTGGCTTGGTGATGCTGGGGAGAGGTTGATCCTCTTCATGTAAACAATAAACCCCTAGCTTAGATTCTTCTACTTCTTGATAAGGATCAAAAGCATGCACCTTGCTTACCCATTCATCAAGAGTCAAATCCGGAATACTTCCAACCTTGGTGTCAGCCTCATCAGTGCTAGGGTGATCTTCTTGATCAAATGTTGAGCAATTGGCATTAATCTGACTTGGAGTGTAAGGCTCAATATGAAAGTTTGCAATAGGTTCATTCCTAATTGTAGCCTTAGTTCCATATCTTGTTCTGAATAGCATGTGTGACCAATCAGAAGACAAATACCCCCCAATCTTGGCTGTGAAGTCCCTTGACAAGCACAATGCAAAGAGTGGTGGAAGGTTTATGACTGATACATCTTGTAAAACAACAACATTTGGATATGCAAGTAAGGTAAGACTCAAATTTATAACCACTCCAACTATTGCTATTGTTGTCCCATCTAGCTGCACTACCCCTTTAGATGTTATTTCATACTGGAGCCCTAGCTGATCAGCTATCTGTTTAGGCATTACTGAGCTACTTGCCCCGGAGTCTATCATGCAATTATGTACTAGCTGATTTCCAATGATTAACAAAACATAGAAAGGGGGGGCTTCAACATTTTACCTTGTTGTGCTCCATGACTTCCTTCAAGTTAGGTAGCATTTGTAAGCACTTTGTCTTGCATCTGAACCTGCTGATTTGAAGTTGGCCAATCCTTCATGGCAGCTTGCAGCAGATCTCTTTGGCCTGGGATGGATAGGGATTCCCACATAGATATATTGACGTTTGTCTTCTTCATTTGATCAATGATATTGAATGGTGATGAAGGATCTCTCTGTTGTCCCTTGGTTTGCACATTTACTCCTTGTACGTGGGCAACAACAACTGGCATTTGGGTTGGCCTAGGGGCTGTTCTTGGCTTCCCTTGTGCATTTGAAATGGGACTTTGCTTGCCAATCATTTGTGGAACCATGGGAGGTTGTGCATTGGTTGGGGCTAATGGCTGTTCTTCACCCAAATTTCTCCTCTTTGACCTTGTGTTGGCTACAACACCTTAAGAAACTGCTTGATTCATGCCACAGAAATCCTCTGCTTGCCAGTTCACCAATGTGGTGTCATTTGGGGCTGATTACTGTTGGAATGTTTCTTGTTGCTGACTGTTTCCTTGACTACCTTCACCCTCCACACCGGTAGTTGCCACCATTAGTGCTTGATTAAGAGAACCATTGAAACACATAGATTGGTTATGAGGCTCGTTGCATGGAAAACACCAATCATATTCCTGAGCAATGTTGTTCTGTGTTGGCACTAATGCCTTAGAGGCAGATATGGCATTTGGATTATAGGGCAAGAATGGTCTATTGGCAGGAGGCCTTGTTTGATTCATACTTGTAGCTGGATTAGGTGGTCTTTTTGGTTGGTATGGCTGTCTATTAGGCTGAGCTTGGGGTTGATAACAAGGTCTGAACCTTGTGCTTGTTGCCTCTTGAGAGTAACTAGTTCATTGCCTAGGTTTTGCAATTGCTTCATGACCTCTTGAAGCTCGTTTGGGGCACTTGGAGATGAAGTGGAAGCTTCATTTGAACTCTAATTTCTAGGAGTGGGAAAAGGAGCCAAATTAGGTGCTTGACTAGTGTTTGGACTCTCTAAACTTGGAAACAATGGCATGGGAGGTCTAGGGGCAAGTTTGCCAGCTTGAATCAAACAATTTTCAGCCCTAATGGAAATGCTATAAGCCATAGGGATAGTTATGCCTCCCATGGACTGAATCAACATAGAAATATCAGAATTTAAAGCTTTGAGATAGTAGAGAAAAGCACCTTCTGCTGTTGGCCTGACTACTACTGGAATCCTCTCCCAAGTCTTTTTAAATCTGAAGTTGAAATCGGTCAGCTGCTCATTGGGAGCTCTCTTGATAGTTGTCAGCTACTCCAAAAGAGACAAGTTGTCCCCCTTCTCTCCAAATTGTCATGAAGTGCAACACACAGCTGATTCCAGTTTGTGATAGAACCAGCTCCAAGGCTCCTAAACCATTGTAATGCTTTACCCTTGAAGGAAGATGCCAGCAACTTGACAGCCACTTGCATTTCATTGATTTCATGGATTGCACAAAGGTTAGCAATATCTTTGACATGATCACCTGGAGTAGTCTGATTTTCTCCAGTGAAGTAGGGAATGTTCTTCAAGGCTGCAATAGGAACTGGATGTTGTGCATTGAGAGCAAGTGGGCTACTGCCTGTGAAGTTGATGTAGGGATTGTTCTGAGCCATTCTAATTGGTCTTAAAACCCTTGTTGACTGAATGAAATGCCTACCAGGTGGAGGAGTTGAGAGAGTTCTATTTGGTGGAGATGGAGACCTTTGAATCCTTCTTCCTCTTTGCCTTCTTCTTGGAGATAATTGCAGATATTCAAACAACACTTCTTCTTCTCCAACTCTTGACCTTGTGGTGATTCTTCTCATAAGTTTTTAGGCCTGCACTGCTGAAACAGTTGATTCTTCCCTTTAGAGTCGCCATATATGCAAGTAATAGCTCTTTTAAGCAAGAAAATTGCAGTAGATGTAAATCAACCTTGCTGCAATCAAAAATGAGACCTCTAAGTCCCACCGGGCGTGCCAAAACTGTTAGTGTAAAATCACAGCACCCCTGGATGCTGGTCAAGTTTCTAGGTTGACCATACTATCATCCAATGTGATTGCATAACATTGAATCCTTTCTCCAAGTGTGGGACTTGAAAAGTGAGAAAGGATTCTCCAGAGAAGGCTGGTTCCTATTCCTCTGTTCAGATGCACATGAAATATGTAGAGGGTTTTCTTGAAACCTAATCTAATCTGCCAAGGAGACATGGTAAGAAGATGCATAAAATAAGTCTAAGCTAATAGAGGTGATGCACCGAGGAATGAAGAACAACCTATCTTGCCAGTAAACACAGACCATTCAAATGTCATATAAGATCATGCACAGATAACAAAACTTGCAGTGAAAGACCAGGAGGATGTAAAAATGAACACAGAGAGGGTTGAGAATCATCCACAGACATGTATTACTTGCTCCAAAGATTGATACAATGCACTACAAAATGCCAAGAGGCAGAGTCATATTATAGTTTCAAATGAGGGGTTCGAACTGCATGAATTCACCTGATAGGAGAAGAAGGGAGGAGCAAAACAGAAAATGTTCAACCTTTTGAAAGAAGCTCCTCTTTACAATATATAGGAAGAATGAGAGAGGGAAAAGAGAGGAAATTAAGAATCTGTCCCAACCACTTCTAGGTCATAATTTAAATCATCTCATTATGGCAGAAGTGGTGGATCCTGGCAAAACAGTGAGCTGTCTAACAGAAGCGGCAAACTATCTGCTGCATTAAAGCTGGTTGTTGAAGCGTCACTTTTGGCATTACCACACGTCAGGAACGTTTTCTCAATTATCTCTCTCCATACTACACCAAAATGCAAGATTGACCCTGGAATCATGTAGAGAATTTCAAAAGCTTTCCGTTGATATAAAGAACATGCAAATCTGAGCTCTGGATCGAAAGATATGACAATCTGAAGATTTAGGGCAAAAACAGGCAAAAACAAGCAAAAATAGGTCGGCTGGAAAAGTATTTGAACTTTCCCTGCACTCTGCCACTTGGATGACACGTGGTAGGCTCTGATTCACTGAGCAATTCTCTCTCCTCCACCTTATCGCGGGATTTCCTTTGAAATTTCTTTTTGGGCCCTTAAACTTAGACATGTGGTACTATTTCATTGGTTCGGGTTAGTGCTTGAAACCTCACCCTTTGAATTTCTGTACTTTCTCCCTCATGACACGTGTCGTGATTTGATTGGTATTCGGGTCTGCCAGCTTTTCGCATCCACTATGTCCATTTGTCCCGTATGTCCCAGTGTTGTTTGGGACAGAAACTTCCGATCCGCTCGAAATGGGCTTCCCTGTCCCTTTTCTGCTGGTGACACGTGGCGTTGCTTGATTGGCTTTCGGATCCTTCGGCTATCCACGTCCCACATGTCCCTTTGTCCCATTTGTTCCAACTATCCTGGACTATCTAGAACAAATTCTTCCAAACCGCCTGAAATGGGCTTCCTTTGCTCTCGGCAGCTTCGCCTTTTCACGTCCTTCGCGTCCTCGCGGCCCAGATGTCCCAACTGCTTAGTGTGAAAGTTCTCCTTTTCGGCCGAAACGGGTGATTTGCGCCCTTTGCATCTTCATGTCCCAAATGTCCCAGAGCAGTTAGTCAATTTTCTTCTCCTTCGGCCGAACCGGCTTTCCGCGTCCCACGCATCCCAATGGCCCGGATGTTCCTTTGCCCTGCAGACTGCCTGGTGGCCTTTCAGCTAATTCATGTCTTCCGGATACAATTGTTCCAACTGTCCCAAAGGCGGCCTTGAGCAGGACTTAGCCAATTTCACGATTTTCTCCTGAATCAATCTACTTGCTTGGAACTGAAAACTCTGATGCATGTTATCAAAATTTACCCTGGGGGGGTGAACTTTGGATAACAGTTCCTTGGTTTATACCAAGCACAATCCCTTCCCCCTGTAGGGCATAGATTTAGCATAGCTTTCAGTCCTCTTTTAGGCCACATACTCCTTGAGCGATGTTGCATGCACCCCAAATGAGGGGGGCATCGTTTGGTTGAATCAGTCATCCCATAAATAATTATACATACCACAACATACTACCAATACAACATAGTTTTCAATTTCAGATAGATATTAGAATAATAATTGGGTCCTTTCCACAACGGCCTTTCCTAGATGCTTGAAACCAAAGGAATTTACATGGTAATTGGTCGTTCAAAACAACCTACATAATTCTATACACAATGGATTTTATAGGGCATATAGTATTTAACACATGCATTTATATACACCATCTATAGTGGTGTTTTACATTGCACAACGAATTTAAAGGATTGGAGGATGGCACCAGACTATTCTCCCTACACTTCTTCCATTTTATTTGCATGAGATCAACCAAAAAACTTTGCATCGACATCATCTATAGGATCCTTTTCTATATCCTTTCCTCATCATGGATCAATTGCACATGTTCCTTTTTCACATTTTTCATTTTACATACTCCTTTACATGATTTTTACACATACACACATGTATTTTCCTACTTGGTTGGCTTCTCTTTAACAGGTCCTTCTGTATGGGGATCAATAGTCAATATCAACTACAACATCATCCACATCATCAAAACAACAACATCGACATCAAAAACATGTACATTGTGACATCTACACATGAGTTTTTCACCCTAGGTTCATTTTCATTATTAATTTTTTCACTTTCTCCTCCTTAGCATCCACACTATACATTTTTATCATTGCACATTTTTTCTAGTCCATCGGCACTCTGTTAGCATCAATCTACATGGTTATCAAGTACACATCTCTATCTACTTTATTTTATCGATCTTTCCACTCACCAACATAAAGTGGGGGAAAATGTAGACACAAAATCACACACTTTGAGTAATTATCTAGTCTTGATTACATACTATTATTCATATGATTCCTAAGTAAGAAATATACTAATTAAACCCTCTCTTTGGAAACCTTTCTTTTCTTTATATTTCTCCTTTCAGTCTTGCACCCTTACTTGCGTAGTCTACATTTTTACTCTTTAACATTTGTCATATTGTACACTAGCACCCATCCAGGATGCCAACATTAGGCACCCTCATTTGCTCTAGGTGCCGTTATCCTCTTTTTACTTTGCTCACACTTTTTGGGTACTTTCTAGATGTTTGAGCATCTTATCTTTTTTGGTAATTTGCATTTTTAGGGTTAATTATGAAATTAAATCAAGGGATTCATATAAATATAAAGTTATGTGATAATAATAAAGGACCAAGCACGAAGCATTAGCTATCACCACGTAAGGTTGCATCCATTAAGGCATATAAGAGATTCATTGCATCTATCTAGCTCTATCAAAAAGGACACAAAGGTTAGTTTTCTGCATCACACTTCATAGGAGGAAAGTTCATTTTATTCCATGCACAAATTACTATATTTTACATCTAGCTACTTACTCATTATCCAAGTGCAACTTAAACAATAAAAACCTAGGGAACAATTCCACACACACACAAAACTACATTGGGTTCGAGATGTAATGAAACACTCAGTCATAAGTTCACCATTCTGGTAGTTGAGGATAGTCTGACCCCTCATTTTGAATCTTTCTTTTTTAGGATTTGATGTCTATTTGAGGGTTTTATAGGTTCATACTTTATTGCAAGCTTATAGCGACCTCGGCGGTCTTGGTGTGACCTAAGAGAGATCAAAGGAGATCAAAAGTGAATAAAGGTGAACACATTATGACACCTCAAAGGAGGTTTTCTGAGCTTTTCCATAGAGCCAAGCACCTAGAATCAGGACCAAGGCTCCCATGGGTTCCCTTATCCCTCTCCAGGTGAACTAGCCTAGCTTGTTCCTTCAGTTCAACATTTTTCTAGGTCTCAGTACAACACTCCTGCCATCTTGTTCACCTCATCATCACTTCGGTATACTCCATATTTCACTCTTAACCAAGTAAGTCATCCTATCCCCTCTTTTCAGTTAGGGTTTTCACATTTCATTTCTTATTTTTCTTGAGTGTATTGTTGTACTTAATTTATTATTCATTTATTGTAATCTTACATTCATGTTAGGCTCTTATTTACATTTTAGCTTAATCACCATAGAGAGAAAGAGATTTCAATTTCATTAAAAATAATAATAGTAAATTGTTAAGAAAAAACAAGTACAAGACACAAATATATCCATAAATACTCCTTTATTCCTCTTTGTATAAGAACACAAATTTTCTCATTATTTCTCTCTACAAATAATATATGTATTCCTTTATAACAAATTCCTTTACAAGTGAGCTCTAATTTCCTTTTATAACCCAAAAGTTGGTTACAAAATAGTTAGGGTTTCTTATGACATCACATTCAAAAATAATTAAGTAAAAATAATAAATTAACTTTATTTTAATAAAGTTAGGAATATTTATTAAACTAAGTTTATAATTAGGGTAACTTTAATAAACTATTTCAAATATCTCAAATGAGTGGGTACATGTGGAACCCACTTAGAAAATGTCATGATGACACATAAACAAGAGATTTCAAAATGGATTCAACATGAAAATTATGATTATTTCCTTACCTATTGGGCCAAGAATCCATCTATCTTGAATGTATGAGAAATAAACTCTTTGGTCACTAAGGGAAACCTCATCAAAACACTAGAAATAATATTTTGAAAGTCCTAGTATTGGCATGTAGGCCTAATAGGTGTTTTCATTGATGAAAAACCACATTAATGACAAAGTGAATGTTGTATGATGATTTCATGATGATGTTATTGGTTTTAACATGGTGATTTAGATATGTTTGAGCCGATACAATGGGATTCAATGAGGATTGTGTTTTCTAGAAAGCATGTATAGGTGCCCAGGAGGTGAAGCTTGGAAGTGTGATTTAACATTATGTGAGGGTTCTTGAGAACTCACAATAGTGGCATAGTATATGTATAGGTGTCTCACTATGTTATAGGTGCTCATTAGGAGAAGGTATAGTAGTTTGGAGGTGTGACAGAGTGGTTTGGAGCTATATGAGCTCATGGAATCATGAAATAATGTGCATCATGTCATGTGAATTAAGTCTGAGTTATTTTATGAAGTTTCTTGTTCAATTATCGCACCATTTTAGTCGATACAAAATTCTACAGTGAGAATCCTTAAGGTGTAGCTATGTAAATGAGATAGGATGGAGATATTTAGGTAATAAATTGACATTTTGATGATTGGATATGTTATAGGTATGTTTCCTAGTTCTCGCAGAAAAATTTTAGGTTCCCATGATGATAATTTTGTAATATATGTTTGATTTTGTGAGATAGGGTAGAAATCAAGTCAAATTCCAACTCGAAGTGCAACTTCAGATGTTCGTTGTGAGTAGTTTGATTTGCATGGAGCCTTTTGTATTTCAGGGATGATTTTAATGTGATTTTATAAGGTTTAAAAATAATAATCAGATCATTTTATCGTCACATTTTTATGAACGAATGTTAAGAAGGAAAAGTGGTCTAAAACCCTAGCTAAACCCTAGCTAGGAACAATTGGAAGAAAGTAAAGGATAGTGACCTAGTTTTGATTTATTCAAAAAAAATTGATGATTGTCAGGATTTCCATAAATGTACAATTGAGGTCATGGTGACGAGTAGGCCCCACCTAAAAATAACAATTTCTAGGAAAGAATGTTTTAGAACAAGATGGTCCAAAGGAGTTACATGATAAATTTATGTCCATGGATTTTTTATGGGAATTTCATGTAGGCACATGGTGTTTTGATGTCCAAACAAATTGACTTGTCAAAGGCCAGTTTTGGGATCTCAAATAACATGGTTTACTAAAATGGATATAACTTGAGATACATGTAGAATTTTGATACGATTAAAGTTATGTTGGAAATTATATTCAGGTATATGTCTATTAATATATTTATTTCCCCATGATGATGTCATATGAAATGGTTTCTAGGTCATTTTTTGAGTAGGACAATTTTTGGCAGTTCAAGACAGGGTGTGTTCCAGTAAATGTTCGGTGTTATTTGAAGCATGAGATGGATTAGGTGATGATTCCTATCACCTAGAAAGTGAAGAAGAATGAATTGGTAATATAATGAACTCATTTTAGGTCTTTAATGTATGTATTAATTATTTTACAATTTAACCTTTGGAAATAGATGTTTTAGCAGGTTGATCTAGTGAAGGAAAATGTTGATGAGGTTTGAAGTGAAGGATGTTTCATGACTTATAAATTTCTTATAAGTATTCTACAGGTTCTTCTATTTCTTTGAATTTGTCACATGGCATGTTTTTGTTGATTATAAGTTATTTTGTGATCATATGAAGTTTCCAAAATGTTGAAGGGTGTAGGAAACAAGTGTTTTGAGAATTGTAAAAGGAACTAGGCCCAGTAAATGAAATACTTTGATTCATTGAGCTAAATTGCGACCAATTATGAGTTTTTAATGATATTTTAATAATATTTAAAGGGTTATGGGTCATTACTATGTATTGATTTGATGATGTAAGGGAATATTTAGGAATGTGTCCATGGGGTTTTTGAGCGATTTTTGGCACATGTATTAAGGGTTTTAGTTAGGCTTGCCTATTTAGGTCATATGTAAGTAGACTATTTAAAATTTATGAATTTTTTAGAGATTTATGTTTTGAAATTATCATGAGCGACCAACCTCTTTTTGTTTGGAAAGAAGAAAAACATATTTAAGTGCTTGATTGGTTCATTTTTGAACTAGTGCTCTTGGAGGGAAGAAGTACAACCTAGAGAGAGATATTTAGTAGGTAAGACAACATGATGTGAAGCTTGAGTAAGAGAATTACAGGATGAATATTTATTTAATTCATGAGATTAAGAGGATAGAGCAAAGAAAAGAGAAGAAAGAGAAAGAATACGAGAGTTTGAAGACCTAGTGTGTGATCTAGGGTTTGTGAGCTGAATAAGTGATCTCAATCCATTTTGGTAGTAGAAAAATTAGAGATAAAATATCTTCAAGTGCTTGATTTGGTACTTGGTCATATTTAAGGGGTTGTAGCCTCCTTTTGGATTGGTTTCTTCACTAAAGTAGGGGTTAGTGCTCCGTATAGGGTTGGTGCTCCTTGTGGGGTTAGTGCTCTTTGTGAAATTTTTTCTTCACTAAATTAATTTTCTTTGAGTAATATAAGTATATTTTCACTAGGTATTCTTCCCCATGAGGGTTTCCTATTTACATATGGTGTTCTTGTGTTTAGTACTTTACTTTCCTTCTCTTGTGGTTGATTTTTGCATATCTTAATAATCACGCATGATCATGTATGTTGTATAAACAATATAATTGATGAATGTATGGTTTGGTAAATGAAAGTAAATTTATTTTAATACTGATCTATCCCCCCTCTTAGAATTTTGTGTTTTTGACAACTGGTATGAGATCTGGTCCTTTTTACAGAAGTTTGACAACTTAAAGCAGATATTTTGAAGCATAAACAATGGGTAACTCTACAGATATTGAGGCTATATTAAGAAGAAGGAATGAAATAGATCATTCATGTATGTAGGATATCAAATTTAGGTCAGGGATATGAAAGAAAAGCATAGTCAAGCCATCCATGCTTTGGAATCTCAAGTTGAAAATTTGACCAAAGCTCTAAAGGAGATAGAAGAATATCTTTTTAGGTATGAAGACAAATTGAAGACCCTTGGATCAGATTTAGAGGATTCTTCTAAGAAGTTGAAGATGTATGAGAGACTTGAGAAGATATCTAAAGATCTTTATTGTGTTTTAGAAGGATAAAAATCCAATAATGACAAGATATGCCTAGGGTTTGAAGAAAATAATAATGATGAAGCTGGTCCAGGTACTAAATTAGCTAAGAAGGTAACAAAAATGGTAGATCCAAGATGATATATCTTAGTTAGACAACCCAGTGCTATGAGGTATGGCTCTTTATTTAATAGATATTGTTTTGTTTGTCATGAGTTTGGCCATAGAGATAGATATTGCAAAAAGAGGACTCTAAAAAATGATGTAGGTATCTTCAAGGGTAAATGCAAACCATGTTGTGAATATGGAAATAAATATAAATATTTTTGATGGAATCTAAGGGTGTTTGAACCTAGAAGTAACAAGAATGTTGTTGTTTTATTCCATTGTCAAAAATTAGGTCATATTGAATTTTTTTGTCAAAACAAAAGGAGGTTCATTGTAAGATCTGATCCTATGGCCAAGAGAGAGGTTAGGTCAGATCCTAAGGGAAAGGAGATGGTTGATCAAGTTAAATAAGCCAAGATAACTGATTCTTAGTTCATCATGCACATCATGAAGTTTGGAAAGAAGGATCCTAGTGGGAGAAAGGTTGAAAACAAGGTCAACATGCCAATGACATCTCAAAAGAGTATGTTTTCTCAAGTTTGAGAAGATAATTAGTGTCTCCATGCTTCAGTTCATGACAAGCTGAATAATCTAGGAATATAGGATACCACAAAATTTTTAATGTATGGAAAGTGACTCTTTCCCTATTTTTCATGAGTTTTTGTTCTTGTAGGCATCTGGGTTTTTTTATTCACAAGGTCTTGTCATGGTGTTTGATGGTATCAAAGTTTTTTTTTCATCATGTCAAGGTCCGTGATTATCTGAAGTAAGGTATTAGACTAGAATTGATTGTATCCTAAGGTCTATAAGTCTTTTATGTCTTCAATTGATGTATCAAGGTGTTAAGAAGTGAGTTCTTGTTGTAAGCTCTGCATAGTATGTGAAGAAGTATTTTCAAGTATGTCATAACTTGGTGTCATTAGTCTTTCCATCTTCTGGTATGATTTTAGGTTATGATAAGTCTAGAAATGTATGAGTATAAGCCTCTGAAGTAAAGGTCATTTTGGGGTACTAAGTAAATTTTCTACATTGGACCAAGAATATGAGTCATTTTTGTATGTTGCTTTCTCTATGTTAGTGTCTCAAGTATGATGGTGTAGTACATCAAGCGGGAGCCTAAGTTGCTTGAATTATATAAAGTAATATTAAATTGGTCATTCAAAGTACATCAAATGTTATGTCATAATGCTATTATATTCTTTTTCTGAGTCATGTATCAAAGGTAAAATCTATGTCAATATGATCACAAAAATGTTAATGAAGTATGAAAGTCATGTTCTGAGTGAGTACTTTATACAAGCAAGAGTTTTGTAGTCTTGTGTGATGTATGTGTATCTCTTTCATAGGTCTGATATTTGGGTTGTATCAAATATTATGTCCATCTTATATATGAAGTTCTCTTGGTATATATTGCTACTTTAAAAGGTGTTACTATGTCTCAGACATGTGTCCTAAGTTTGGGAGCTCATTACAACTCAATAATGAAAAGGGTGATCTTAATGCATGTTTGAAGAAGCTATGTGTGATAAAGAAAAGGTATTATGGATCTGAGTATGTACTATGTTGAGGTTTCAAGGTTATGGAAGCTTTATTTTTATCAAGAACATTAGGGACTTCAAGGGATCTTAGATGTTTGTTAAAGTATGAGTGCAATGATCTAGAGTGTTATTATCAGTAAAATGTGTATTCCCTTCTTCAAGGAATCAAATATTGCTATAGTGAGATGGAGATGGAATGTCTAAGTCTATATGTGGTCATATAAGATTTCTAATTCAAAATGAGCTATTCATACATATTTGAGATATTCCCTAAACAAGGTTGAAGTGTTTTGTCATCAGATCCCCCATTTAAGTGTTAAGTCATGGTGTAAGGTAATCAGAGTATTGCATGATAAATTTGTGCAAATGTGATCTACTCTGTTTAATCATGAGAGGTTTTGCAGATTAGAAACCCTTATATGTGTCTTATCTATTTAAAGGGACAAAATAAAGTGATGTTGACCTTAGTTATGCTTCAAAAAGGTGATAGTGCTACTTTTGAAATGACATGACCTAAATTCAAAAAAAAAATCTTCACTACCACTGACTGGGTTTGAATAGTACCCACTGAACGGTATGTATGGAAACTCAAGTATGAAATATATAATGATAGAATTTCAGCTTAAAATTTCTACTTATCATCAAGACATGTGGGGCTAGAGGATGTGAAAATTTGGAGCTCAAGGTATGTATACATTCTTAGTTATGCATGACAGTGTTGAGATGTTACCTTTTTAGCTTAAAAGGGCCTAGTTTGGGGAGTCAACATTTTTTTTGGTCTATAGTGTGTATCTTCATGATTTGAAAAGGTGTTTCTCTTTCATTATGAGATTTTTGAAGTCTCAAAATGCATGTATAAGGTGTCCCATCAGTTACTTTGATTGTTGGAAGGCTCATCATCATGTTTTAGCTCAAAAGTTGCATGTTATAGTACAAAGGCCTGGATGATGGCCTATCTGGTATTAATGTTGAATTCACTATATTCTTGGTATCATCCTTGATGTTTATGTAATGACTGAAGTGGCTCAAAGTGGTTGGGAGTGCATTTTTTTTTTATATCATTTGATAAGTGCAAGTGGGAGTCTATTGGTGCTTCTTAAGAGAAGATGAAGACATATAAGTCCATGAGTGATCAAGGAGGTAGAGTTGGATGGTGGAAAAGGTGTGTCATGTTTCCCTAAGGCTCATTATCACTTGAAATGTATGATTAACTCATTTATCTATGTTTTGTAAGTGATAGTAGTAGATGGTAGTCTTAGTTGTTTGTCAAGAGTTGCAAATTGGTCTTTTCTCCACATAAGCATCCTACAGGCCTGTGGGAACTCATATTTTTCTTAGGTGATAGTAGAATTGAAATGAATGTTAGCTTCTCAGTCCTTTGTTTATGAATTGCATGGTAGATATGCATATGGAATAGTGTTTTCATGGGTGAAATGATCTAGTTGGGTCACTATGTTGTTATTTCCCTTCAAATGAAGATTGTGACAGAGCTACAAGGGTCCTGAAACAGTGGTAAGAAGATGTTATTTTTCCTTTAATGATAGGGAAGATTCATCTATCTCAAAATTCAATATAATGCAAGTGTCTAGGTTTTATAAAGACATTACATTATTTTCTCTACTCAATGGAGTTGTGGTTTTGACATGTTTATGACCGTCATCTAACAATGTTGGAATGTTTTTATTACAAAAAAATGTTGCTCAAGGTGTATGTAGGATCTCTAAGACAGGAGGAGTACTTGGGTTTCCATCCATGGGATTGAAATGGTGTTCTCTAGGCCATTCTAGGTGTTAAAATGGTGTTTAATCCTTGTTCATGCTAGTAAAGGTATGTATTGGCTTATCTTGAAACTAAACATGACTGTAGAAGACTAAAAATTTGATTTGGGATTGTGAAAAGTTGTAATGGTGATTTCAAGGTATGGTTGTAAGGTGAGTTTCTCAATTCTGTGCCTATGACATAAAATTAAGTGTTTTAATTCTAGGGGAGTATCATTTTTCCAAAGTATGTGCTGAGTGAAAATGTGGTGAGCTTTAAAATTGGTCAAAATTGCTCTAAAGAGTTTGTTATGGTCTCATAGTATTGACCTTGGTATGAAGAGTATTCTTAAGAATTATATTGCATGATTTATGCCTAGAAATGGTGAATCCTTGTCAAGGATTATGAATTAATTATTAGGTGTGGTCATTCATGTTGGCATGTTAAAGGTGTTTTTTCCTATGTTCTAAGATTGCTACAGTGATCTTGAGATGGTCAAAACAGGGGTAAAGGTGAAAATTTGCTAGTTTGCATGCCTAGGAGGTTGGAAATGAGGTTTTGAATGCTAAAAAGGTGAGATTGTGATATTTAATACACTAATGATGTTTTCAAGATGTTGGTAGTGATTATTCCAGGGGGAGAATGGTGTTTTAATTCCTAAACTGAAGGCAAAATCCAGATTTTGGGCAAAAATCAAGCAAAGTGAGCTTTTTTGGACCTTTGGTTGATGTTTCCAGCCAAAGCATGGTGGTATTAAGCTAAATAAGGTGAATAAGGTAAGCTACAAGTATTCCTTTTTCATTAATGTAAACATGGGGAAAAGTTCAGGGTGTTTTCAATCAATGACGAAGGGGGAGATTCTTGGCCTGTAGACCTAATAGGTGTTGTCATTTATTAAAAACCACATTTACGAAAAAGTGAATTTTATATGATGATGTTATTATTGCTAATATGGTGATTTAGATATGTTTGAATTGATACAGTGGGAATCATTGAGGATTGCTTGTTTTATCAAGCCTATACAAGTCCCTAAGAGGTGTATCTTGGAAATGTGATATTATTGGATGCTTAGGAAGAATTTTGGCATGATAAATAGCATGATGTGATGGTGGTTGATCACTCACAGTAGTGGCATAGTACATATACAAGTTTCTCACTATGCTACAAGTGCTCATTGGGAGCAGGTATAGTAGCTTAGAGATGTGCCAGAGTGGTTTGGAGTTAGATGAGATCATGGAAGAATGAAATCAGGTGTATCATGTCACATGAGGTATGTTTGGGTCATTTCCATAAGTTTCTTATTTAATTATTACACTATTTAAGTTGATACCAACTTTTACAGGGAGAATCCCTAAGGTGTAGCTATGTCAATGAGATAGGATGGAGAGATTTAGGTATGAAATTGAAATTATCATGATTGGATATTTTATAGGGATGTTTCATAGTTCTCTCAGAAAAATTTTAGGTTCCCATAATGATAATTTTGCAAGATATAACTGATTTTCTGAGATAGGGTGGAAATCAAGTCAAATTCTAGCTCAAAGTGCAACTTTAGATGCTCATTGTGAATAGTGTGATTTTCATGGGACCTTGTGGCTTTCAGGGATGCTTCTAAGGTGATTTTATAAGGTTTTCAAAATAGAATAAGGTCAGTTGATCATCACGTTTTTACGAGTGAATGTTAAGAAGGAAAAGTGGTTTAAAACCCTAGTTAACCCCTAACTAGGAGCGGTTGGTAGAAAGTGAAGTGTAGTGACCTTGTTTTGATTGATTGATGATTGGATGTTGAATATTACTCCTCAGGATTTCCTTAAATGTATGGTTTAGGTCATGGTGATGAGTGGGCCCCACGTTAAAAAAGGAATTTATGGGAAAGAAGGTTTTAGGACAAGATGAAACAAAGGAGTTACATGCTAAATTGATGTTGCATTATATATGATATTTTTTCTTGATTTACATGGATGTTTGAGATAAATTTTATCAAGATACATGGATTTTTAAGGTCCAAATAGGTTGATTGGTCAAAGGGCAGTTCTGGGATCTCAAATAGCACGGTTCAGTAAAATGGCTATAAGTTGAGCTAAAAGTAGAATTTTGAGATGATTCAAGTTGTGTTCGAAAGTATATTAATATATATTTCCATTTACATAAGTTTTTAACCATAATTATGTCATGTGATAGGTTTTATATGTCATTCTTGGAGAATGAATATTTTGGCAGTTCAAGACAGGATGTGTTCCAGTGAAGGTTTGGTGTTATTTTAAGCATGAGACGGATTAGGTGATGATTGATATCACCTTAAAATTAAAGGAAGATGATTTTGGAATCCAATGAATTAATTTTGAGGTCTTTAATGTATGTATAAATGAATTTATGAGATAACCTTTGGAAACAATGTTTTTTTGCAGGTTGATCTGGTGAAGGAAAATGTTTCCAAGGTTTGAGGTGAAGGATGCTTCATGATGTATAAATTTTTTAGAAGTGTTCTACAGGTTTTACCATTTATTTTGAGAGGTCACATGGTATGTTTTGGTTGAATATAAGTGATTTTATGATTAGATGAAGTTTCTGAGATGCTGAAGGGTGCAGGAAACAATTGTTTTGAGAGTTGCAAAAGGAACTGGGCCAAGTAAATTAAATAATTTGATTGGTTGAGATAAATTGTGACCAATTATGAATTTTAAATGATATTTTAATCATATGTAAATGGTTATGGGCCATGAATCTATATTGATTTGATGAAAGGGCATTTTTATGAATGTTCCCATGGGTTTTTTGAGCCATTTTTGGCACATGTGTTGAGGGTTTTAGCTAGGCCAACCTATTTGGGTCATATGTAACTGTTGTAATTAAAATTTATGAATGTTATAGATATTTATGCGTCTAAAATATCATGATTTACCGAGATCTTTTGGTTTGGAAGGAAGAAAATCATATTTAAGTGTTTGTTTGGTTCATTTTGAACTAGTGCTCTTTGAGGGAAGAAGTGCATCCTAGAGGGAGATATATTGCAGGTATGAGAGAATTATTTGAAGGATGAGGAAGATAATTCCATGTTTAATATTTATTTAAGTCATGAGATCAAGAGGATAGAGCGAAAAAAAGTTAATAAAGAGCAATAATATGAGAGTTTGAAGACCTAGTGTGTGAGCCAGGGTTTGTGAGATGAATAAGTGATCTCAATAAGTTGTGCTAGAAGAAAAATTAGAGATCAGATATTTTCATCTGGATGAGTTTATGCTTGGTCATCTTTAGGGGGTTATAGCCTCCTTGTGGAGCGTGCTTAACTAGATTAGGGGTTGGTGCTCCTTGTAGGGTTGGCGCTCTACTAAACTAGGGATCAGTGCTCCTTCTGGGGTTAATGCCTCAATAAATCATTGGTTGGTGCTTCTTGTGAAGTGGTGCTTCACTAAATTACTTTTATTTTAGTAATATAAGTAGAGTTTCAATGGTTTTTCTTCCCCATGAGAGTTTCCCTCTTACATATGGTGTTCTTGTGTTGAGTATTTTACTTTCTTGCTCTTGTGGTTGATTTTTGCATATCTTAATAACCACATATGATCATGGATGTTATACAAAAAATATAATGAATGATTTTATGGTTTGGTAAATGAATGGAAATTTAATGTAGGACTAATTCACCCCTCGGCCCCCCTCAGACACATTTGCTTCTAACACCTATGTCCTAACATCTAAACATCTAGAATTGTTTGAACTTCTCAAGTGATTCCATCTATTTCATTTCTTTAGGGAAGCAGTGAGGCGTAATGAAAGTATCAGATATGAATTTCATTTCTAGAATCTTACTATGAACTACATGAAATTAAACCATGCTCTCTCCCATGTTAGTGAATAAATTCTAGGATTTGACTCTCTTGTCAAGGGAATCAAGACCAAAACTTGCTAAAGATGCATACCAATTCTTGACCATATTAGTAGATTAATCCTATAGATACTACAATGAGCTCCTTTGCTTGTGCTTTCTAACAAAGTTGTAAGGGACCTCTTCGATGAATTCCTGAATGGTGCACAATATTGATTCTCTCTTGTAGTTCACAGCATCAAATTATCTCCATACATCATCAAGCTTCAGCTTTATGAACTTAGAAAAATTTAACCACTCAATGTGAAGTCCACGATGATTAAAAAATAATATTTCCTCATTGATAAGAGATGAGAAGCATATTCGTGTGAGTTCTTGGATATCAAGAGAAATTATGTCAAGATTGCTTATTTTGAGTCTGAAAGACTCTCCAAAATGTAGGATGAAGTCTAGATAAGTGTGAATATTATGGTAGATTATCATGGCTTCATTAATGACTCAAAAACCATGTATCAAAACATTATCGATCCACACCTTAGTCAAATGACCCATATTGTTTCTCTTTTGATAACACAAGGGTCTCTTGGTATGGAACTTCCACTGCAGTATGAGTTTGAATAGTAGAAGAGATCGGATTGATTAGGTGTTGCACATATACAATTAGCTATTGATTCTCTTCTTTTTGATGAATGATTTGATATTTATACTTCTCCATTTTCCGTAGAATAATATAAAATTATGCACGAGCATGGGCAACATCATTTTTCATGGTTGAGTATCCAAGCATCACTCTATAAATCTTATAGTCAGCAACAATCATTTCTCTCTTGTATTTTTCAACCACCAGTGTTTCTAAGTCATTGAATCAAACTGCATACTCAATGACTACAACCTTGACGATAACTGGGAGTGCAAGAATTTTTCATTGATGCAATGGCCTCAAGATTAATCATGATTAGATTAATTATTATCTTTCTCTTCTTGATTTCCCCATGGAGAAAAGAGGGAATTTATTCAACCAAATTACAACATAGGATCCTTGCACTTGGTTGGATTTTTTCTTGCATTGGTGGCAAGTGTTCAAATTTAAAAGGTTCCAGAATAGGATATTTTGGTTGATGAAAAGGAGTTGCTAAAATGTCTTCATGGTGAATGCAGAAAGGTAGCAAAGTATCATTGAGATATAAAGGCTCACGAAAGTTGGATATTTGAATCCTTTAAACTTATATATGATATGATACTACAAATTAAAGAGTGGTTTTTAAAATCAGCCCGTGATAATTGGAATTGTTGTCAGTAGAAAAATTGAAACTTGATTGTGATATTTCATCAACATGCTCCTTTCCCTCATTTACCTCTTTCTTTTACTCAGGTTCATTTGTTGTTGAGGGCTGATCTTGAGTTAATTTTGACTTTCATTTCCTCTTACTTGTTTATGTGTGTGATGAAGCATGTATGGTGGGGTGAGAGGATGATTGAATGTCATGTGTAATTATATTCTCATTTTAATTGGTTTGCCTCATGTATTCATGTTTATTTTTATCATTTGTGGTATATAAATCCAACTATTTCTCCTACCAAACAAGGCTCCTGTTGATTACATGTTGACCTTTGTCATTGAGTGACATATCATCTCTTCTACAACAATTGACTTTGGGGATGGGTGATGATGTGATGGAATCATTCGCAAGATAAATCACATCAAGGCCATTATTAATAATTCCTCATGGGGAATCTTTTAATTTCATTATGAGTTTTTAATTCAGGGTCATTCTAGAGTAATCTCGATGTTGAACCTCAAATCCATCTACAAAACTGACCCAATAGTCTTCCATTTCTAGATAGTGTCTATATTTTGGCCTGAGAACCCTCTCCATGAACCCACACATATCAAATTCCCATATCCTTACAAATGGATGTAATATCATGACATTCATTTCTTTATCTATTATTTTTGCGGTAAGGAAATATGGACACTTGTAGATGCCAATAGAGATAGGGAAGCAGACACAAGATCTATGTTTTTAACCTAAGAAGTTGTTCATTGATGTCATTTATTGTGAAATATCCATAAGGGCCGATTTTTCACTTACGTATTTTGGCATCTGATAAGGCACTCTATTGTATCTGCCAACTTGAATGTATGAGAAGGTAAAAAATTGGATGAACCATGAGCCCCATCGTAAGATCACCTTTTTGGCTTACTACGAGAATCTACCTCATGGCTTGTCTATACGCATCCTAATGACATAGAATAGAAACACCTCACTGACACGATGGAAGTAATGTATACTAGCTTTGAACTAATGTTGTGAATAATTGTGGAAAACACTATTTTACCCAGGCGCCATTATGCCCCTAGTCTCTATACCAACAAAGATTTTTCCTTATGCCATTGCATAGACTAGGTAGGAAGTCATATAAAAATGATTGGTCACCTTCACTTCAACCAATTATTTGTAAAAAGTATCACTGATTATTATGGACTAATCAACGTGAAGTCTTTAATCTATAATAACATAAATGAATTTGTACATCCAAGGTTGGAAATAGTGTGTGGAAGAGATGCCAAACACTCTACTTAGCAAGCTGGTGATATTTCAAATCTCATCACAGAACTCAATGCAGGGAAATTCTTTTGGAATCCTATTAGCATGAGTTATCTTGTTGACTAGTTAATTCTTATTCATCAATTTGGAGCATTTCAGTGGATCATCATCCCAATATTGATGTGTATACTCCTTAGTGATCTCGACATTCTCCTCGTACTATGGAGTTTTACGCATTTCCTCAATGTGTTCAGGGGTGACCAATAGAATAGGATCATTGTTATTATTGAAAAACCCTCTTCTTTTAGGATCATAGTGTTTGACGCTAGCAATGACGAGCTCTAGGCATCGAATGAACACAAGAATTATTGTTTCTTGTGGTAATCTGTTGCGGTACAGGCATTGTGAAAATAATGTGTGGCCCTCAAACCAAGTCATGTTGCAGAATTGACTCATATTAAAGTGACCTAAATTGGTGTCTTTTATATAGTCATAATATGAAATAAGCACATGTGCAGGCATGACACCTTTCAATTCATATTTTAATTTCAATTTGTTTGATGATAACATTTTGAGGCTAAAGCAAGGAAAAATAAGCAAATGGAGACACAATTTGTGGTTTCTAGTCCACCAAAAATGAAGAAAATAAGATTTTATTAAAATTATGTCTTTTACAATACAAAAACTATCCCGTTCAAATCGTGCGAAAAAATAAAATAAAAGTATTTTACAGTTAGGAGCTTTTGCACTATTACTCAAATCCTTCTCCAAGCGAGTTTTGGCACTGCGACAAGCTCATATACGACTGAATGTAAAATATATTATTATTATTTAATTTCTTGCAAATGTGCCGAAATTATTTCCTCCGACATCTTTTCGCTCTTTATCCTGTGCACTTCTAGATACGAAATTGCATGCAAGATGTTCTTAATCGCGGGAAATGAAAATGTTTCAACACAAATATGTATCGTTGCTTTCTTGAAATTCGCAAATTCTGATATGTATCCTCCTCCTGTTTGGCTTTTCGCACTAGGTTTTTTTTTGTCTCACTTTCTTTTCTTGTCTTATCGTTGCTACATGAGCTTGAGATGTTGTCTTATTTGCTTCTCCTTTAGTGCTTTTTATGACTTCTTGTTTATTGGTGCGCAGGTATGCAGATTTTAGCGCAGGATTTGGGATTTCAGATTTCTTTCATCACATTTTCCACCACTTTACTCTTGATTTGGCCTTTTACGCAAACCTTGTCTTCTTTACACTATACAACTTCCACGCAGACTTTATCTTTTGTTGTACATGATTCGTCATTTCAATATGTTTTAATCCTTGCATTTCTTGATTTTAACGCATTTTAACCAGCGTTTGACAGGTTCTGATTTCTCCCTGAGCGCAGGTATGGGCTTTTCTGCACGTAAGTTTCATCTTGTAATGATTGACAGATTGTAATTGGTTTCTTTCATATTTGTTATATCGGTTCTCTCTCCACCACCGCCGCATTTTGACGCTCACATGGATTGGACTATTCTTCAATGTGCTACATTTGCAACCATTTCCACTTTACCCATAGTTTTTTAGCCTTAGTGTTATTTTTTCTAACCTTCCTACGGTCGCTTCTCTACACTTAGTTGAGATTTTTAGATATGGTCACGTTTTCTACTTGATATCTTGATCTCTCAAGCTCAACACAAAAATGGTGATGCCACCACTTCTTCTTAGATTGATTTTTGGTTGTTTCGGGCTTAACCTTTGATTGTAATATCATCTTTGAGACTGTCACCGTTATCATTCTCGGGATTTAAACTTTCTTATATGCATTGAGATCTCAATATTAACACGATACAGTAGTAGGTATAACGTCTTCCATCTCATTTTCATAGAGACCCATTGATTGTGCCATTAATATATGTGCACCTCTTCAATATTTGACGTGAGAAGAATAAAACATAGAATAAGAATATTCTTGTTCTTTTACTTGTAATCCTACACCACGGGTTGGAATCTCTCACACGTGTGTGCCAAAAATAATTACTTCTCATACACAAAGACACAACGAGAGGAGCAAAGGAATTAAAACAAGTAGTCAATTAATTTTTACCTCCGATAATTGCCTTTGTGATTATGGAGAGTGGAAATTTACCCTGGGAAAAAGAGAGAGGAGGGGAAAGTGAGGAAGAGGGTTGAATTTTTCCAATTGCCAAATTTGGCATTTGGTAAACTTCCTTATGAACCTCCCAAATGTTAGTAATTTGTGTGGAAAGCAATTTAATTTTTATCTGATTGGGAAATGTTCGGGAAGGTGAAATGGGAGTACATTACCACTTTCCCTTTTGTTTAATAACCAATTTGGCATTTAATTAACAATTTTATAAAATTGACATCTTTAATTTAGTAATTAAATTTGGAATTTAATTAATAATATTAATAACATCAAATTATTTATTTTAAAAATAAATTAATGACATTAATTTAATTCTTTAATGTTAATTAATTAAATCAATATTATCAATTAATCAATATTACAAAATTAAAACAATTATTTTAGCATTATTAACAATTTTGCAAAGCTAAAAGGGTATGTGAAGTAAGGCAGGAAAATACTGATGACAGGAATGTGATAGCGCAACATTACAAAAATAAATAACCAAGTTATGGAGATGATGAAAGACGAACAACTTCTCAGAATGGTGTGAAAAGACAATCTAACAAAGCATTTCCATGAAAAAAGTTTCAAATTTTTGAAAATTTTAACATTTAAAGAAATTTGGAAAACACCAAGTAACGTGGAACTACCCCCCACACTTCTCAGAGATCTCCATAGTCATCAAATATATCTTAAACTATCCCAAACACCTTTGTATCTCCTATGCAACTCACTAATTTAGTGTTAGTCACCAAGACAACCTAAAACTCCTTCCACACTTCTTGGAGAGTGTAATATCCATATGTAGCATTCCTAAACTCTACCAAACACCTCAAAATAACCTAGGTGACTCATGAGTCTAGTCTTAGTCACCCAAGAGATCTATAACTCCTTCCACACTTCTTAGATAAATCCATGACATTTCACTCCCTCCCAGTTCAACTTCTCTCTCCCTTCATTCTCACCTTTATCTCGCTCTTTCATTGTCTAGTCCCTCTCTTGCACTCCCTAAACATTTGTGTCATAGGGTACCCTCTTATAGTCCTCATATGCATCCACCCCTCATATATTCTTCCCTTATCATGGATTATAATAAACCACATTCCTTTACTCATCTCTCTATGCTTCGTCAATCCCTCTTATACTACATCTATTAGATTGAGTTAAAGAATTGTTGAAATGTGAAAGTTTCAAAAAAATTATTTGAGAACCTTATTGAAAATGTTGCTCGTTTTTGGTCAAACATTTCGACATTGGCCAAAATTGTTCAAATTGCCAAATTACCTATTTTTAAAGGTCAATTTTTGGGAAGGGTTTTGAGAGCTTCAAATCATTTTAGGAGCCCAGATTGCAATAAATTGAAAGATATCAAAGTTTTCTCCATGATATTACTGTCTAGAAGAGATCCTATGAGATTCGAAATGGTCTTGGAAAAACTTTCTCTCCATGTGTTTTTTTGAGGAAAATAAGTGCGTGAACATTAAAGAAGGGTCAACTTATGAGAAATGTATTAGGAAGTCCAGGTTGTGTTAAGAACTCATAACATAGTAATCGAAGAGCTTACATGGTCTTCAACACAATGAAATATGTAAAACAAGGTTATGAGAATGTAGAAAAGAGGAAACCTTACCAACACTAAGGCATAACGGTCTTTCTAGATAAGTAATTTGCACCAAAAGTTTCAGGAACCTAAAATAGTTTTATAAGATTACAAAAGTGACACATTGAATTACATTGAACCCCCCCCTTCATGACCCAAGTGATAGTTTGGTTCATACTTGTATTAAACTCCTATAACATTTCAGTGTCACTAACATGCCTTCCTAAGAAAAATAGGTAATTTAAGAAAAAATTATGAAGATATAATTTTAAGAATTTTTAAATTATCTCAATGTATTTTTTGCATGTTTCAAGTCAAAGTCATATATTATAAGGCCCAAAAAGATTAAGTTTGGACCCTGTGACAAAAAGCGCACTCTGCGATCTATTTCTTAATTGACATGTTGATGTCATTAAGTGCCCCTGGTGCACTTTGGGATATTAGAGGAATTTTGGAGACGTAATGAACATTGAATCATCCACTTTAAAACTCACCTTTAAAATTGTTCCTCATTCTCATTGGTTGGTCAAGAAAAGTAAGGAAGTAATGGAAAAATAGAGAAATTGTTGAGTTTGTGCATGTTGTAGGTCTCACTCCTCTTCCTAGGTGATTTTTCTAACCTCATTTACACTTGGTGGACATTTTAGGTGCAATTTCACAACCAAAGTGAACCCATGGCTGGTGGAGGTGCATTTTAGGAGTGGATTTTGCAAACTTGGTGTAAAACTCACTTTGCATTTGCAAAGTCAAATCTCCACCACCATGTTGAAAACCATTCAAATATCCACCTCTATGTGCAAAGAAAATTTTAATCTCCACTTCCCTTTAAAAATATAAATCCACAAAAAAGTGAAGTGCACAATGTGAAACCACTAAAAAAAATTCTTTTCCACCTCTCGTGCCAACCAAAACCACCTTCGTGCCCTAACTTGTCTAAATCATGTTTTGCTTGTATCTTTTGATTCCTTGGCCGAATCACACCCAAATATTAGCCAAATTTTCTCTTAAAATATAATTAAATTTATACCAATAACATGACATGAGATGTAGTATATTAATTTCAATGCTCATTTGAAAAATATAACTGTTAAACAATTATTCTGTTAAACCAGTCAAATTTGTTTTGTTTATTGTGCAAAAAAAACAAAGAAGAAGATTATAAAAGTTTTTCCAATAATATATCCTCACAAAAACCTCCATTTTGAGCTATCAAAAATGTTCTATGATGAATAAATGCATGATTTATGAGTGAAGCCACTTGCTACCTCCAAAACCACTTAGAAATCCCATTTACACTAGAAATTGTTTCACCATTTTTTCCCAAACCATGCTAGAGATCTTTTCCAAATTTGCATCATGGGTTCCTCTCTTCAATATATCTCCAATGATTCAAAATATAATCATTTTGAAAAATTATTGCTCCCATACTGAAGGACCGAATTTTTTTCCTATACTAAATTAATCCTAATTTTGAAGCTTCCTTCCTAGCCCAAACTTTTTTTTCCATTTCTTATTGTTTCCGATGAGGATTCATCATAAAATTTGGAGCATATCTTTGTCTCAGAAATGTATTTCCAAATAATAAATTGTCATACAATTTGGAGTTATTTTTCTGTTGAAATTTCCTAAGCAAGAATTCAACTCTTAGAACCATTAAAAACCATGCAAAATCTTGAGTTTTCGTAAATCATCTTAGAATCCCATTCAACTTGCCCCATTGAATTCCATTTTAATTCTCAAGCCTATGAAACCCAAAACGTTCATAATTATGTTATACTACGTTGGATACAATCCCATTTTCATTCTTGATTTCTAAACACCTCCACGTTGAAGACAACAATGGATTTTGATGATCTAAGACATAGGATAGAAGAATGAAATATAATTTTATAACTTGAGTGAGAATGCACAAAAGTATTTTTTATCCCAAAAAATATAATTGAACTATTTGAAGGTGTTCATGACGGGAACTATGGTGTTAGTGTATTCTATATCTCCTTTTCATTCTCTTTTCAAGAGATATGATAGAGAGTGCTCATATTCTTTAGGAATACATTTTCCATTCAATCATTTCGTGGTGTCATCTCACGAAGAGAAAGCGTATCCATTTAGATGATTCTTATGTTTTCATTTATGGTTATTAAGAAATATCTTAAATACCATTGAATCCAAGAGAGGTTATGGTTATTAAGTCTAGCGCATGCACAAAGTGAGTGCATTATTTATGATGATTGTAAGATGATTGTTTGATCAAGTGAGATATGAGATATCCTGTTCTTGAAAAGGAGTTGATTTTTACATCATATCATTCCTCGCAGAAATCAATAGTTGTAATAAAGTTTCCTGAGCATGACCAAAGATGACTAGTCAAGATAAGGTGTGGATCATCATTTCAAGGTCCAAGAAAAAATATGATTTCAGTAGAGAAGGATCCAATGATGATCCTATCTAGTTTTAGAATTCATATCCATAGTGAAAGAAGAACAAAAATTTACCCTACAATATCTTCTTCTGATCAAAATTTATCTCTTTTCTTTTCTCTCAATAACATTCTATTTCTCAGTTGAGGAGAAACTTTTGTAAAAGTTACTTAAGTCACTTGAAGTTTCTATTTCTTCATTGAGATTTAAATTTAATTTAAAAGGTCACATAGGAATGTGAAGAGTAATTGGCTTTGGATATAAATTGTAAGGCTCTCTCCATTCTAAGGGATCAATTTTTTCCCTCTTTAGCATGTTTTTATTCTATTTCCTACCTAATAATTTTTTCTCCATTCTCAAATTTTCACACAGCTGAGCATACGCTGCAATTTTTTAGAAGTTGAAGGAATTTTCTCCTTATTTTTAGAATGAAAATATATTGATGATGCTTTATATTTTTCTTATATTTTTTGTTTCACTATCTTGTCATGATGTTGTGTTGTGATTACCTATTTCCTATGATTGAAATTAGAAACACCTCTGAATTGTAGTTGATGAAATATGTTTTCTTATCATCAGTAAAATTCCCCTTCTCATTTCTCTCTCCTCATCTATCTACAAGTTTATCCCTCTCTAGTCTATTGATGTATTCACAAAAACAATGTTTTTGCACATTCCCTAACCTTTGACCACCTAGGATATTAGTATAGTGTACATAGTTTCAAGATTTCAACAAATGGGAGTCACTCCATTCCAAAGAGGAGGGAATTTATCCCAAGAGTGTTGATAAAAACCCACATTTTGTCTTTGACAAAATATTTTAGAAAAAAATTTGGCCACTCCATTGGGGATCAAACAATTGTTTTGTTCAGTACTATTTTCCCACAAAATATAAATAAATCATATGTTCCAAAATCATAAAAAAGTACAAATTCCAAATAACCAAAAATATAATGATGAAATTCTTGATTCCTATACAAGAGCATATCCTATCCATTGACCAATTTGAAGATGTTTTTTTTTTGCTTGAGTGATTCATCATTTCTAGAAAATTAATAGATAGTAGATTCACTAAACAAGACCCATCAAGTGGCATTTTATTATTTCATAATCCCATATTTGAGTTACAAGAACAAGTTGATTTCATAATATCTTCCATAAAAATTAAAGGACAAGCTCCTAAAGGTTCATTTGAGACTCCACCTCCTAGCCCAGTTGCATTAGTAATATCTCGAAAACCACTAAACACTCCTCCTCTAGAGATGGTTTATCCAATACCTTGGGGTCAAAAATCATCCATTAGCTTTGATTCCTTCATTTTACAAATTATTGAAAGGATCAAGAAATAAATTTCTCATGTTCTATGGAGATGTAAACAAACATCCAAATGAGCACATTACAACCTTTATCAAAGTTTTTGGTGTCCTTAGAGTATGACATGAAGATGATGTTATTCGGCTATTCATTAAGTAATTATAAAATGTTTATAAATAATAGTTATACTATTTTCCATGTTGCTTAATAAATGATTGGGAAAATATGGAAGCTAAGTTTGAATCATGGTTCAAGTCAGTGAAAGATGCTCATTCCCTTCTCATGTAATTTTCTTAATAGAAAAAAGAACAGATGAAGCCCATGAGATAATTTATGGCCAAATTTAACAGGTTAATTACAAACATTCCTACTAGTTCTCATCCTACTATAAACAATCAAAAGAGGATCTTCATAAATGTTTAGTTTCCCTAAGTTAGATTTATACTGTGGATAAATCAACCAGATGCATTAGATGATGTTCAATAATTTTATATTGAGGTGAAAGATAATCTTATCATGTCAAGTAAAATCAAGAACCATTCATAAAAAACTAAATTCCATTGTTTCCAATATGAAGGTGTTGATTTGTTTCTACAATGGTTAATGATCTAACTACACTGAAAAATAATATGGCTCAACATGCCAAATATAAAAACTAGAATCAGGTTGTTGGAGAATGCCAAAGAATATACTCATAGGATCAACCTATAAATGTGATAAGTGGAACCTAAGAATATAGATAAAATGAAATTTTTGAATCAAAATATGAACTAGAAGAAGTTGCATATGCAAATATTGGGTATCTCGTATACTCATCTAATGAAGATTCTAGGGATTTCATGGTTGATATGTGTTGACTAATGTGTGTTAGTGATGTCATTGATGTCAAGTACATCAATGTAAAAGGGTGTTATGGTGTTGTATGAGTCTTCATGAGGTTTAAATCAAGGTTAAACATGAAGGTTCATTGGTAGTGTCAAGATTTGGTCAAGTTGCCATCATGTCTAGGTATGGTGTAAACATGGATGGTAATTGTATGAGTCCAAATTGCTGGTACGAGTTCCATAATGGTACATGAGGTGTGTTAGAGGTGTTAATGAGTCTATAAGAAGTCACCAAGGTCATTACATGTGGTGTCATGAATTTTAGCAGTTATTCTAGGCCTATTCGTAGTCCTAGGGCTTGTAGAATGGTATGGAGGTACGAGTTTGGAGATGATAATTCTACTTGAATCATTGTATCAGCATCATGATGAGCTATATCACATGTATGTAAATTTTTGGGTCAATTCTTAGAGGTATGATAGTGCTTCATAGTCCTTGGGAAGAAAACAGGTGAAAAAGAGGTAAGTTGACATAGGGAAGTCTTAATGGATGGAGAGTTACATGTATATTGGATATATATGGTGAGAATGGATATTTATAGTTTTTTTAGTATGCTTCATGACAAGTTTCAGGTCAAAACAAATAAGATTCTGTAAGATACATCAGTTTTGGAAAAACCAAATTTGCTAGAGAGAAGATTTGAGGTAAAGTTGACATTCTGATGCTCATTGTGAATTTTATGCTTTTCATGGGACCTAGAGGTTTTATGGGATGTTTTTAACCATGGAACTAATAATAGTTTAGGAAAAAATAATGAGGTGGTTTAATTATCATGTCACATTTTCATGAACGATCGTTAAAAAGATAAGTTTCTTTGAAATCGTAGCTAAACCCTAACAAAAAGTGACTTAGAGAAAAAGAAGTATCTTGAGCCTATATTGATTCCTTTTTCAATATATGATGATTTTTGGTTGTAGAGGAATACTCCATATTTTCATAAAGGTATGGTTAGATGGCTTTTGACATATATGTGGGCCCCACCTAAAAATTCTAAGTCTGTGAATAAGTTCAGTTTGTGGAAATGTTGTCCCAAAGAATGGTGATGAAATAAATTGACATTGTTTTTAATCTTGGGAGTGTACTAGAATATATGTCATTGATTGTTTTATGATCATGGTTGTAGGTCCTAAATGTGAAAATTATTCCCTATTTATGAGGGACTAGTTTTTTGGGCAGTTTGAAGTAGTCTGTGGTAAAAGTGGATTTGTAGGAGCTACATGTGGAGTTAGGACTTGGTTCAAGATTTGTTTTGTTATCTTGGTTCCAAGATAGATAGTAAAATGAAATATAAAACTTGTATTTTTGATAAAGGTATGAAAAATTTATGACTTATTATTTGATGGTCAAACTTGCGAGGATGCTTAGTTAAGCATGGTATTGAGTTGCTTCATGAGGTAAGGTGATTGTTTTTAGTTTATTATTAATTATTAAACATTTATAAGTTCTTAGAAAAAAATTATAATGGCTGTTAAATTCTTTGGTTAAATCTTGGAAGTGTTTTTGGAAGTGATAGAATAAGTTGAGCTCAAGACTAGTTCTTGACTCCGAGAATCCTAAATGAGCAGTCTTCAGAGATGGACCTAGTTGAAGGCCTTACACTTTGAAAATTGGGAGGAAATTTAAGATTTTCTAGAAATATGATTCAAAGATTTATTTCCAATGATATATATGTTTTGTCTCATTGATGATGGGGTTTGATAGGTCATCCACCTCAGTTTGTGAGGAAGATTTTTTTCTAGTTTTCTAGGATCAGATTTCTCTCAGGCTAGAAGATGGAGGTAGAAAAAACATGTTTTGGATAATGGTTTATGATTTCTATCTATTTGGAGAGTGAATAGGGATTAAGTTTTGGCCTTATTTAAGGCCTATTTATATGTCTTGAAAGTGGCAGAAAGGGTGCTAAAATTAGTTGAGCTTATCCAAATCTGACTTTTTGGGTAGTTCAATTTGGTGAAGAGGAATGTTTGTGTGGTTTACATGTAAGGATATTTCATTAGTTATCGAAAGAATCGATGTGATCTATAGGTCACGAGGATTCTAATGAGTGCTTACATTCCATAGTTGAGGTTTCTATGGGTGATATTGAGGCCCAAAGGTGAAGATTGATTCTTGAAAAGAGTTGTTTGGTGAAGGATATAAGCCTTATTGAGTGAGTTATGAATAAATTGATTGGTGAAAGATAATGTACAACCTTGGATGGTCTTTTTATGTCATATTTTACATGTGTGATTATTTTTGAAGCTTTTATAATCATGGTGATGAGGTTTTTTATTTTTGGTGATCTAGATGATGGGGTTTTGAGCCATTTTTAGGCTTGTCTAGTGTGTTTGAGCATGAATGACCTATATTGTTCCATTTTATGAAAATGTATGATTTAATTTTTTATGTATTTATGTTTATTTGGTTGATCTAAAATTATAGGACTGACCGCTTATGTGTTTGAAAGAAGAGAATCGTATTTATGTGCTTATTGAGGTCATTTTTGAACTAGATGAGATAGTAGGGAAAATATGACCAAGGTGAGAGAGTGAAAGAGGTGAAAGGGAATGAAATAAGAGGTGGATATGTTTTAAAAAATATGAATAAGGTTATAGAACATGAATAAAATATTTAAAATCCAAATCAAGGCATGAAAATCCAAGATTGAGCGAGTTGAAGGAATGAGGGTATAAAGAAGGTATGTGAGCTGAATTAGTTATCTACATCAGTTATGGCAGAAAAAATAGTCAAATATGTTTGTCTTCAGATGTTTTGGTTGGTTTTTGATCATCTTAGGGGGTTTTAGCCTCCTTTTGGAGTTGGTGATTCACTAGATTAAGGGTTGGTGCTTTACTAAACTAGGGAATGGTGCTCCTTGTGAAGTTGGTGTTTCACTAAATATATTTGATTTATGTAATATAAGAATAATTTCAGTGGTTTTTTTTCCACTTGAGGGTTTCCCAATTATATATGGTGTTCTTCTTCTTTGTTTCATGTTCTTGTGAATGTTTAATACACACCTAATGTGCTCATATGGTTATGAATGTTAAATGGATGAATGGAATGATGAATTTATATGATGGTAAATGAATTGAAAGTTTTGTAAAACTTATTCACCCCACACAGTCCATTTTGATTCAAACAATTGGTATCATATTGGGTCCTTGAGAAAAAAGTTTAACAACTTGAAGGAGATCCTTTAGAACACAAACATGGGTAAGTCTTCAGATGTTGAGACTACATCAAGGAATATGAAGTTTCAAAGTCTTTGATTTATAGTCTATAATATCATATCAATTGCATTGATAAATAACATGGTCAAGCCATCAAGAGTTTGTACTCACAGGTTGATAAAGTGACCAAATCCCTAAAAAGAAAATAAGAAACTTGTCTCAGGTATGAAGAGAAGTTGAAAGCCCTAGAATCTGATTTGAAAAGTGCATCTAGTAGGTTGAGGATGTATGAGAAGTTTTAAAAGAGAACTAAAGCTCTTGATGGTATATTAGAGAGATAATGAAAATAAAATTATAAGAAATGTCTAGGTTTTAAAGGAAAACATAAGGAGAATGATGAAGAAGTTGTTCCATGTACCCAATCAGTCATGAAGGATACAAAGAGGAATGATTTTAAAACATATAACTCTATTAGAAAACCTAATCCTAATAGGTATGTTTCTTCTTTCAATGGTTATTGCTATGTTTGTTATGATTTTAGTCATAGAGCTAGAGATTGTAAAATAAGGTATCTTGAGAATGGTGTAGGCCTATTCAAAGGTGAATTTAATTCATGTTATGAGTATGGCCATAGAGCTAAGGAATTTGGTTAGAACTTAAGTGTTTGTGATTAAAGAAGGAAAAATAATGATATTGTGTGCCAAAAATGTCACAAACAAGGTAATATTGCAAGAAATTTCTATCACTGTAAAACTTATATGTTCAACAACAGGTGTAAAACTCAAAATGAAAATATTATTCAAGAAGAATAATCCCATGAATGAGTCTAAGAATGTCATGTTATATCCTAAGGCCAAGAAGATGGTTGATCAAGTGAGATAAGTAAATAGATCACATTCTCAGTGTGAAATTCATATCATGAATCCTAATCCAATGAAGCTTTTCAAATATAGTTCTAGTCGAATCAAGATGGGAGACAAGTTTAGTCAAGGAAGCATGTTTTAATGTTGAGGGGATTAGATCTGAATAAGATCATATGTGCCTAAATGTAATTCATTCTCCTATACATGAGAAGATGAGAAGGCTAGGAGTTTGGAACACGTCAAGAGTGATAAAGTATGACATATGATATATCCATGCACGGTTCTTGAGATCTTTTCATTTTTAGGAGTCTGAGTTTGGTGTTTCCATCTTTCATGTTTTCATGTAATTGGAGGCTTATGTGTTTTTCCTTAGAGGTTATTTTTCAGATCTTTGTTTTCATCAATATAAGATTTTGTTGTTATTATAGAGGGTCATATTAAGGTGTCCTTATGTCTTGATCATTAAATATGAGAAGAGATTGTGTCATATTGGTAAGTAGGTGTCAATGAAATGAGGTTTGTAAAGTTGTAGAAGGTATCATCTTGTAGTAGGTATGATTTTATTGATATTATAAGGTATGCATATGTGGTTTTAGTCATGTATTGTCCAAGTATGTTTGATTGTCAGCAAGGAAAATTATGAGTCTTAATCATCCTTGAAATGTATGATATCTTTGTGTTTTTGAGTTTGTGAGTCTATGATGATTTCTCAACATCTAAAGGATGATATTGAAACAATCTTAAAGGCTTAGGTCAAGAATTATGGAATTGTTTAAACATGAGAGTTTGTGTGATGAAGTATAAGTTGCATGGTGGTATGAAACAAGTTCTCTTAAGGAGTGATAAGTGTTCTCATTTTTTATGGAAGCTTAAAATATATGTTTAATAGTTGATACTATGGGATAGGCAGTCTGATTGTGTGATGAATTTACTAGTATAATTCAGATTATGAGCAGAAATATAACACCAAATAACACAATATTTTAGACTAATGATCTCCATATGCAATTGTAATAGCTTCACCACTTCGAGGGGGCAACCTCCAAACCATATAATAAGACTCAAATTCTCAAATGATAATGAACTACTACCTACAATCCTTTGTATATACTACTCATATGTTATGGCCATCACCCAGGATGACCTATTAAGCATGAGAAAGTATAAATGATATAATAAAATCATATGGTAAGCCACAAATCAGATACTCATATCCTAATACAAGTAATAGGTTAAGGGTGTAACATGCCCTTCCCCTTCAAACCAATGTTTTCCTCAACATTGAATAATCCTGGATGTTGCTGTCGAAAACCTTCATCCTCCCAGGTGGCATCCTCTATGCTCAGATTCTTCCACTTGATCAGATATTCCTTAATGTCTCTGGTTATCAACCTCTTAGTACGTGTTTGTAGAATCTTCTCTGGCTCTAATGATTGTTCCTTCCTCGCCAAGTTCTAGTAACTCTATTTGGGCTTCAAATTTCTGTCCAATAACCTTCTTCAGGCATGAAACATGGAATACTGGGTGTATGTGTGAAGATGGAGGCAACTCTAGTTTATAAGCAACACTGCCAATTTTGTGTAGAGTCTGATATGGGCCATAGTATTTAGGAGCAAGTTTGTTGTCCTTTTTTTGTTTCTTTAGATACATCTATTTGTAAGGCTAGAGATGTACAAAAACCCAATCACCAATTTCAAAATGTCTTTCACTACGATGTTGATATTCTTGTTGTTTCATCCTGTTTTGTGCTAATGCTAAATTATCCTTCAAACTAGCCAAAACGTATTGTTGATGTTGAATGTGTTCCTCAACATCTCTGACCTTAGTTTGCACCCTCAAGGAGGAAGTGATAGAAAGTGGATGGTAACCATATAATGCTAAAAATGGGGTAATTTGAGAAGAGGTATGAAAAGATGTGTTAAACCACCATTCTGTAAGTGGTAGCCATTTAATCCATCTTTCCTACTTATCTGATACAAAACAACGTAGATACCCCTCTAAGCATTTGTTGACCACTTATGTTTGCCCATTAGTTTGAGGATGATAAGATGAACTATGAGTTAGCTAAGTACCCAAACATGAAAATAATTCCGTCCAAAAATTACTTGTGAAAATAGGATCACGATCACCTATAATTATCTTTGGGGTTCCATGTAGCCTTTGAACTGTCACCAAAAAAATAGCTTTGATTATACTAGCTACAAATGGATGTGATAGGGCACAAAAATGGGCATATTTTGTGAGCCTATCCACAATCATGAAAATAAAATTCTTGCCCTCTTAACAAGGCAATCCAGTGATGAAATCCATGGAGACCTCCTCCCATATATGGCTACGAATTGGTAAGGGTTGCAACAGACCTGGTGTCTTAATTGTTTCCCCTTTGTTATGTTGGCACACTAAACACTCTGATACAAAATTTTGTACATCCCCCTTGAGTCCTTCCCAAAAGAATTCTATTTTTATTCTATGATATGTCTTCAAAAACCCAGAGTGTCCTCTAACAAGCAAGACATGTAGCTTTGCAAGAATCTTATGCTTCAACTCAGAATATTTACTCAAGTATAACATGTCCTTGTACCATAGGGCATTAACTTTCCACTCAATTTTTTTAGATGTCATAGATCCTTGCTTGATATTTTGTATTAGAGATTGTGTATCCTTGTCTTCATCCCATTCCAATCTTGCTTCATCCACCCAATCGGCCATCAACATGGACATTCCACATAGTAAGGCATCTGCGGATGTATCCCTTCTAGACAATGCATTAGCTACTATATTTTCTTTACCCTTTTTGTATATGATTTGAAAATCACAACCCAAAATTTTTGTTACCCACTTTTGTTGTTCCTCAAATGATAACATTTGCTCCAAAAAGTATTTGAGACTATCATGATCAGTTTTTACCTTGAAGTGTCTACCCATGAGATAGGTCCCCCATTGCTTGACCGCATGAAGAATAGCCATTATTTATTTCTCATAGACCAGTTTGAGTAGATCTTTTCCTTTGAATTGGCAACTCTCAAATGCAATTGGTCTTCCTTCTTGCATTATAACTACTCCCAATCCTGATTCTGAAGTGTCACATTCAACAATGAAGGTTTTTGAGAAGTTGGGAGTAGTTAAAACTGGGGTGCCGCACAAGGCTTTCTTAAGCTGCTCAAAGGATTTAGTGGCTAAATCTGTCCAATGGAAGGCATCCTTCTTTAGCAATGCAATGAGTAGGGTTTCTATTCTACCATATCCCCGCACAAATCTTTTTTATTACCTTGTTAGTCCTAGAAACCCATGAAATTTTTTGAGAGTATTGGTTCTTGGCCATTCCACCATAGCTTTGATCTTCCGAGGATCAAATTTGCCGCCTTCATGGGATACAATGTGACCCAAGTACTCTAGCTCTTGTACACCAAAAGAAAATTTAGATGGCTTTGCATAGAGAGTATGTTTCTCCAAAACTTCCAACACTTTATTTACATGTTGTAAGTGTTATTCCCATGTCTTACTATAAATCAATATGTCATCAAAGAAAACTAATACAAATTTTCTTTAAAATGGCTTGAAAATAGTGTTCATCAAGCTTTGAAAGGTTGAAGGTGCATTTATAAGACCAAAAGGAATTAGCAAAAACTCATACTGGCCCTCATGAGTCCTAAAAGCCATTTTATGAACATCATCCTCTTTTATTCTAATTTGATGGTACCCCAAATGAAGATATAATTTTGTGAAATAAATAGCACCATGCAATTCATTAAGTAAATCATCAATTACTGGAATAGAAAACTTATCTTTGATGGTATACTTGTTGAGCTCTCGGTAATCTGGACACATCCTCAATGTTTCATCATTCTTACATACCATGACCACTGGGGAAGAATAGGCACTCTGACTAGGCCTGATGATACCTTCCTTCAACATTTCCTAAACCATTTTCTCGATCTCACTTTTCTGGGAATATGGGTATCTGTATGATCTAATATTAGGTGTTTGGATCCATGGAATCAACTGAATGGCATGATCACGATCCCTAACTGGTGGTAGTCCCTTTGGAATTTCATTAAAAATAGATGAGTGAGCATCAACAATCTTTTGAAGATCGGGTGACATTGAAGACTCTGTATTTTATACTTCTATGGAAAATAACTTTGCAATAAATCCATCTACTCCTTTTCTGAGAATCTTCTACATCTAATGAGAGCTAATAATTTGTGGAGACTTAGCTACCATCCGATTCAATTATATTTTCCTTCCATTTGAATGAAATCGCATGAACAATTCTTGGAAATTCATCTCTATGGTGCCTAAGGTTGTGAGCCATTGGATACCCAAAACAATATCTTCCCCTCCCATAGAAATTGCAAACATAGGTGAGTGTAACATGTAGTCTCCCATGGAAAGCTTGATACTATGGAATTTTCTTGTGCACTTGATTGTCCCACCATCCATAATCATAACTTGTATTTCTGGAGCTGGGTAAATAAAACAATTGATGCAGGAAACTAACTTACTATTAATGAAGTTATGAGTACTCCCCGAGTCAATCAACATTGTCACCTTCTATTTTTTGAGATAGCCAATAACCTTGAGTGTTTGAGGAGTACTAATTCCTGACAATACATGGAAATAAATTGTAGGTTGGTTATCCTCTAATTCCTCTTCTACTGGTTCCTCAACCTCTCCTATAATTTCAGCATCCTTATCATCCTCATTACCTCCGTCAATATAGAACAAATTCTTCTTAGCACATTTGTGTCCTAGTCCATATTTACTATCACAGTTAAATCATAATCATTTTGTTCTCTTTTCTTACATTTGTTGATGAGTCAGTCTAATTGGCCTAGAAAATGAAGGGGACGAGATACTACGGTCTTTGGTGTTAATGAAAGGTGACCTCCTACTTCAAAGAAATTTTTCCTCTGCTCAACGTGCCATGATAATAGAATCAGAAAGCTTGAGTGGATTAAACATACGTACCTCATGCTTGATGTGGTCCTTAAGAACCCCAAGAAATGGGTCATTTATATGCTCTTCTAGTATATTCTCCACCCTTAAGGATAGGTTTTAGAATTGATGCACATAATCTTTGATTGATCCTATTTGTTGTAACTTTGCTAATTGACTAAAGTAGTTATCTGAAACACTAGAAATATAGTGCAATTTCAACTCCTTGATAAAAAATTTCCAAGTGACATCGAGACCATTCTTCTACCTCTGAGCACATAACCATTGATACCAAACGAATTGGTTTGGTTCAAGATACAGGGATGTGAAAGTCACCTTTTGTCCTGATTATGTTTGATGTAGCTCAATGAAGTTCTCCATTTGATTTATCCAATTTAGGGGATCTTTACCATCAAATTTGTGCATATCCACTTTCGGCATCATATTTCATGGTTGCAAATAAGTTGGATTTTGATTTGGTTGGAAAAGTGATCCAACATGGTTATTTTGTCCATGATTTTGAACTGAAAATCCTGTTATCCAAAATTCACCCCTCAAGGTAATTTTGATAACATGCACCAAATTATTCAGTCCCGAGCAGGTAGATTGATTCAAGGTAAAAAATCATGTTTTTTGGTGTCCCCTCGGCCTTTTTCTAACTCCTCCACCCAAGAAGAAATCCCAACAGGTTGAGAAAATGGAAGAAATGCAAAAAATAAGGTTGCAGGACTGTGTTAAGGAATTTCGGGTTTGAAGGGTTTGGGTCGTACTGAGGTTCGTTGTACCAAGCTTGGGGCCGAAAAAATGAAGAAAATCAACTAATTCCTAGTCCAGGCAGTCTGCGGGACAGTTGGGACGTCGGGACGCGTGGGACGTGAAAAATCCGAATCGGCCGAAAGAGGAAAAAATTGTGTAAATCTTTTGTTTCACGCGGTTTGGGACAGTTGGGACAGAGGTAGGTGCAGGACGTGGATCAGCCAGTTTGGTGCAAGTCAGTCCATTTCAGGTGGTTCGGAGATATTTGTCCCGGGCAGTTCGAGACAGTTGGGACAAAGGTACGCGTGGGGCACAAATCGGCCGGTTTACCGCAAGAAAGTCCATTTCGGGCGGTTCAGAGGTTTTCATCTAGGACAGCCGGGACAAAGAGTACACATGGGATGCGTGGGATGTTAAAAGGTGAAATGGTTGAAAAGAGACAAGGAGGCCTGTGAATGAATCAGAACGTGCCACGTGTTAGAAGGTTGAAAATTTGCTAAGTGTTTGGCGCAAGCTAAAAATGTGCCCCTCAAGCCCGAACCAATAAAATAGTGGCACGTGTCCAAGTTTAAGGGCCCGAAAGGAATTTTCAGAGGATGAACCTGTGGATGAATCAGAGCCTGACACCTATCATCCAAGTTGCAGAGCGCGGGAAAAATTCACATATTTTCCTGCCGATCCGTTTTGGCCTGTTTTTTCCCTAAATCTTTTGATCACCATAACTTTCGATCCAGAGCTTGGATTTTCACGTTCTTTATATCAATGGAAAGCTGGTGAAATTCTCTACATGATTCCGGGGTCAATCTTGAATTTTGGTTCAGGTTGGAGAGATAAAATCCAAAAATGGCCAAAAACGACGTTTCAACAACTAGCTTAAATGAAAAATACAGTTCGCCGCTTTTGCTAGGGTTCTCACCTACCGCCATAATGAGATGATTAAATGCAACCTAGAAGTGGTTGGGGTAGATTTGGATTTCCTCTCTCTTCCCTCTCTCATTCTTCCTATAAATTGTAAGGAGGGGCTTCTTTCTAAGTGTTTAACATTCTTGTTTTGCCCCTCCCTCCTTCTCTTTGGCAGGTGAATTTGTGGAGTTCAAACCTCCCATTTAAAACTGTAATGCAAATTTGCCTCTTGGCATTTTTTAGTGTAGTGTATCAATCTTGGAGCAAATAATGCATGTCTGTGGATGATTCTCAACCCTCTCTATGTTCATTTGCATCCTCCTGATCTTTCACTGCGAATCTGGTTATCTGTGCATGATCTTGCATTGTGTTTTCATGGTTTGTGTTTATTGGCAAGACAGATGTTCTTCATTCCTCGGTGCATCACCTTTGTAGTTTAGGTTTTATTTTATGAATCTTCTTACCCTGTCTCCTTGGCAAGTTAGATTAGATTTTGAGTAAACCCTCTGCATTTTTCCACATGCATCTGAATAGAGGAATAAGAACCAACCTTCTCTGGAGATTCATTTCTCATTTTTGCAAGTCCCACACTTGGAGAAAGGATTCAATGTTGTGCAATCACACTAGATGCTAGTATGATCAACCTAGAAATCTGATCAACATCCAGGGGTGCTGCTGATTTGCACTAACAGTTTTGGCACACTCGGTGGGACCTTAGAGGTCTTTCACTTTATCTTTGACAGGTTGGTGTTTTCCTGTTAAAGATTCAGCCTTTTGGAGGCACTTTCGAAAGCACATCTGGTGATTCCATCTGGTAAATAACTCATTCTCTAAGTTGCAGACCCATTTTCCATCCATTTCCATCCATCTTTCTTTCCATCTCTTTCATTATTTTCCATTCCATGAAGTTGTGCAATCATGACTTCATTTCCATCATGGAATTCACATTTACAACAGTAGCATATCACACCTCCAACATGTTTTACAAATCCTCCAAATCAGCATTTTGGTCAAATTCAAAATCAGCATGTCTACCCATATGAGTAGCAGTACCAAAGTCAGTTTGGTTGTGAAGCACATCAAGAGCAAGGGTACGCATGCAATGAAGACAATCAAATGGAAGATGCAGATTTTGTGGAAAAAATCCAAAAGATGGAGGCAAAGATGGTGCAATCAAGAGCAGCAGCTCAAATGAAGGCTTTCAGAATTGGTTGCAGGACTCCTTGTCCATGGGGAGGCCCTTTTCCAAGACACTTCAGCCCTCAGGAGAAGCTAGACTTCATGATGAAGATGCTGCCCCAACTTGCACAATGGACAGCAGAAATAGAGGCCTATACACTTGGTGTTGAACAACCTTGTCAATGGGTAAGTTCTACACCATCATCTTGTTTTTCTCTTCCCATTACTCAAGCAGCATCATCTCATTCAGAATTTCAAATTCTAGATCCAGTCAATGCTGCCCCAGGAGTTAATTCCATTTCTCCATTCCCTAGTCTTCCACCACATCTCGATTCTTCTGTCCTTTTTCCTTCCAAACAGCCATTCCCTCCAAAGAAAAAAGAGTTTCTACCTCCTCCACCACCATGAAAAATTTCCAAATCAATTGAGTTACAATCCACTTCTCCTCTTGCATTCCCAAATCCATGTTGGGAGGATAAAAATCAGAATTCCAGTCAAGGAAAACAACAGCAGAAAGAAGAGCCAAACAAAGATAAAGAAATTCAAAGTCTGAAGAGTTGGGCTCTTAAATTTGGGATGAAAAAGATCCCCTTGATGGTTAAGCCTTCAGAAGAGGTCAGAGTTGGAGAACAAGTAGTGGTTAGGACTGATTTTGTGATAGCAGAAGAAGAGAAAAAAGAAGAAGTAGATCAACGATCAGTTTGCTCAGAAAGTAGTGTCCATGTTGGAACTCTATTTGAAGGGAATGCTGATTCAATTCAAGTTGCACAAGCAGCTAGAGAGGAAGAAAGATCTAAAGAAGATCCTACAGTCCCAACTTGTCCTCTAGAGTAGTAGATCGAAGAGTTTGACTTAACGAACTTCGTGCTAGAGGAAGAGTTCTATCAAGAATAGGATTGTCTTCAAGTAGTAGAAGAGGGATAAGTTGCTCCAAATCCAAAAGAAGAGGAGAACATTCTAGTTGTGGAGGAGAAAATTTCAGATCCAAGGGTTTTGAGCACAAATCAGGCTATAGGAGAACCTTCAGTTCTTCTTTCTACTTCATCTCTCTCAAGTTCTAGTGTTGAAGAAGAGTTTGACCTCTCAAACTCAATGTTGAAGGATGAAATAAACCATGATGATCAAGTTACAGATCAAGAGGACACCATGGAGGAAGTTGAGCATTTGCAGCAGGACAACAATAAGGTAGTTTATCTGTCAGATTTTGGAGGATTTTTTTGATGAAGAAGAACCGGTTGAGTTTCCACCATTCTTTTTTTCATCATCCACATTCCAAATACTTGAGCCTGCGGTCATGAAGGAGAACATTCATTTGTAGCAGCCTACATCTTATAGCAGCTCTTTTGAATTAAGATTGGAAGATTTTAATCTTTCATGTTCTTCATTGGAGGAAGAGAAAGGGTAGAAAAGTCCTACCATTGCTTCCACATCACCCACCCAAGAAGGTCTACAATAAGACTCCATTTTTGGAGTTAAAAATCAGAGCTATGGGCACATCAAATGGATCATACCTTTCCCAATAAGGTATCTGACTTCATTGGAGTCAAAGGAGAAGTCACAACCAGTCATGCTTGCTTCTAAGCGTGAGGGTGAGCTACCAAGTACCAAGGATCAACTGTCATACCTCTTCAATCCAAATGCAGAGCAACTAAAAGAGGTATTGAATTTGCCTTCAGCTGATACCTTGATGATTTGGGTGGAAGACCAACTTCTTGTTGATTTTCCATTCATCCATTCAGCCATGTTCAATGCCAAATCAGTTGCATGGTTGCCAATTTTGAAGAAAGGAAGCTATTTTGCACAACCAGTTACAGGGTTTGTTTAGCCCACCTTGGCTTCCAATTAGAGTAAAGTAGGTAGGTTTTCTTTCAGTAAAATAAGTGCTTGTGCACACTCTGCATGTTCCATTTGGAGCATGTATGATTTTTAGTTTTGTACATAGTTTTTGTGGTGCTAATCTTGCTCTTGCACAGTCCATTTCAGTGGGTTTCCAAGTGGCTCAGAGAGGAGGTTTTCAAAGTTTAGATCAGTTTGCAAGCTACAACTCATGACTCCATGCCTAATGGATGCTTCAGGTAACTGGTAACTTCATCCAGCAGGCAGATGACCCCGCTGAGTTGCCAAAATTGTTATCCAAAATTCACCCCTCAAGGTAATTTTGATAACATACATCAAATTATTCAGTCCCGAGCAGGTAGATTGATTCAAGGAAAAAAATCATGTTTTTCGGGGTCCCCTCGGCCTTTTTCTAACTCCCCCACCCAAGAAGAAATCCCAACAAGTTGAGAAAATGGAAGAAATGCAAAAAATAAGGTTGCAGGACTGTGTTAAGGCATTTCGGGTCTGAAGGGTTTGGGTCATATTGAGGTTCGTTGTACCAAGCTTGGGGCTGAAAAAATGAAGAAAATCAGCTAAGTCCTAGTCCAGGTGGTTTGTGGGATAGTTGGGACGTCAGGACGCGTGGGACGCAAAAAAGCCGAATCGGCCGAAAGAGGAAAAAATTGCGTAAGTCTTTTGTTTCGCGCGGTTTGGGACAGCTGGGACAGAGGTATGCACGGGATGCGGATCAGCCAGTTTGGTGCAAGTCGGTCCATTTTGGGAGGTTCAGAGATATTTGTCCTGGGAAGTTCGGGACAGTTGGGACAAAGGTACGCGAGGTACACGTGGGGCGCGAATCGGCCGGTTTTCCACAAGAAGGTCCATTTCGGGCGGTTCAGAGGTTTGCGTCCAGGAAAGCCGGGATAAAGAGTACACGTGGGACACGTGGGACATGAAAAGGTGAAATGGTTGAAAAGAGACAAGGAGGCCCATGGATGAATCAAAACTGCCACGTGTCAGAAGGTTGAAAAGTTGCTAAGTGTTTGGCGCAAGGTAAAAATGCACCCCTCAGGCCCGAACCAATAAAATAGTGCCACGTGTCCAAGTTTAAGGGCCCGAAAGGAATTTTTAGAGGATGAACCTACAGATGAATCAGAGCCTGACACATGTCATCCAAGTGGCAGAGCGTGGGAAAAATTTAAATATTTTCCCACCGATCCGTTTTGGCCTGTTTTTGCCCTAAATCTTCAGATCACCATAACTTTCGATCCAGAGCTCAGATTTTTGCGTTCTTTATATCAATGGAAATATGGTGAAATTCTCTACATGATTCAGGGGTAAATCTTGCATTTTTGGTTCATTTTGGAGAAATAAAATCAAAAAATGGCCAAAAATGATGTTTTAACAACCAGCTTAAATGTAAAATACAGTTCACCGCTTTTTCTAGGGTTCTCACCTACTGCCACAATGAGATGATTAAATGCAACCTAGAAGTGGTTGGGGTAGATTTGGATTTCCTCTCTCTTCCCTCTCTCATTCTTCCTATAAATTGTAAGGAGGGGCTTCTTTCTAAGTGTTGAACATTCTTGTTTTGGCCCTCCCTCCTTCTCTTTGGCAGGTGAATTTGTGGAGTTCAAACCTCCCATTTAAAACTGTAATGCAACTTTGCCTCTTGGCATTTTGTAGTGTAGTGTATCAATCTTGGAGCAAATAATGCATGTCTATGGATGATTCTCAACCCTCTCTGTGTTCATTGCATCCTCCTGATCTTTCACTGCGAATCTGGTTATCTGTGCATGATCTTGCATTACGTTTTCATGGTTTGTGTTTATTGGCAAGACAGATGTTCTTCATTCCTCGGTGCATCACCTTTGTAGTTTAGGTTTTATTTTATGCATCTTCTTACCCTGTATCCTTGGCAAGTTAGATTAGATTTTGAGTAAACCCTCTACATTTTTCCGTGTGCATCTGAAAAGAGGAATAGGAACTAGCATTCTCTAGAGATTCCTTTCTCATTTTTGCAAGTCCCACACTTGGAGAATGGATTCAATGTTGTGTAATTACACTAGATGCTAGTATGATTAACCTAGAAATCTGATCAACATCTAGGGGTGCTACTAATTTGCACTAACAGATCCTCCTTGGTTGATATGGGATCATTTTGGGCCATACTGTTTACCCTCTACATGTTATATGATATCATCCAACCTTCAATTTTTGATTCTTGGGCTATGTCCTACCTTTTTTAGAGGCCATCTCAGATTTCTTACATTTCGCAGCTCATTACTCAAGTTTAACTCACCTTATGATCAAACTTCTTGAAGTAAACCCTAGATCTGCTGATGAATCTGTATTTACCCCTTCTAAATCCATCTCTTCAATCACTATCTCATCTTTATCTCAGGGGTTTACCGAGAGTAACCGGATTCTTTTTTGCTCTTGTTGAAGGCCTTGTCATGATATCAAACCTTAGGGTTTTGGGTTTCGATACAAATTCAGCCGAACAATAAAAAACACAGAGATTATACTAATACTATTTTTTTCATAAATTTCCAAAAAATGTAAAGAACTTGAAAAAATTCCACAATTTGCACCCTATGGAGTGATTTTATGAAAAACCCTAAATTTGTAATAAATTGTGAAAAATAAATCAAAAAATTCTGAAATTTTCAAGGAATCTTACTTGAAATGTTTTACAACTCTGGTAAAAATATCTCGTGCCAATTCACTCAAGTTCAAAATATATTTTGGAAACAAGAAATTAGGGTTTTTACCCTAATTTTGGCCCAGGTCGCAGCTCTGATACCACTTGTAATGAAATTAGTAGTATAATTCAGGTTATGAGTAGAAATATAACACAAAATAACACAATATTTCAGAATAATGATCTCAATATGCAATTGTAATAGCTTCGCCACTTCGAGGGGGTTCAACCTCCAAACCATGTAATAAGACTCAAATGCTCAACATGATAATGAACTACTACCTAAAATCCTCTATATATACTATTCATATGTTATGGCCATCACCCATGCTGACCTATTAAGCATGAGAAAGTATAAATGATATAATAAAATGATATGGTAAGCCACAAGTCGGCTACTCATATCCTATTACAAGAAATAGGTTAAGGGCGTAGCAGAGTGAATGTTAGAAATCTCATCTCACATCATCCTAGAGTAAATTGAGGGCTTACGGTTCAAGATAGTAGGGTTACAAGTGCATTTAGTATTCCCTATTGATAATATTGTGGTTCATTCTAATGATGTTGAGTAGCATAAAATGATCAGAGTTTCCCCAGTTCTTCTATGACATATCAGGGATTAGAGTTCTCAAGGGATGATTGAAGGATTTACAATATCATAATTTAAAAAAGGGTGTGGAATACAAAGACTTGTATTCCAATGTTTATACTTGCTAGAGGGATTTAGGTTTAGGATTAAAAGCATTTTCAACTAGTTTAAATGTTCTTGAGGAAGGAGTATTGGGCTGTAGTTTTTATCTTGATGGGGTTTACTCATAAGTGTCTACGACTCAGGTTTCCAAGTTTTGGTGTTTATGATGAAGAGCTCATAAATATCGCGATTCCAATGAAGTAAAGTCATTTTTGGATTTGGTACAAGTGAATGAGTAATTTGATTTTGAAGGTGATAGTCTCAGGTTTTGCTAAAAGACATCTACCCAACTCTATCGATCTCTTTTAAACTCCGAGTTACTGACCTTTTCACCTAAGGGGTTTTTGGGACACCTGATAAAGTCATGAACCGTAACCAGCTTCACAATTTTGGCAATGGAAAACTTTGGGATTTTCTAAGAAGTCCTCATAATTGCTTCCAACAAATGTCATTGACATCGTATGCGTTACTAGTTGGAATTTTGTCAAAATATGCAGGATTTTCATGCCTATAAATTAGTGATCTTCAAAAGGTCAGTTGTGATTTGAGCAATATTCAAAGTAGTCATGAGTCAATCCCCACTTTCTCAATCATTGTTGGCTTCACTTTGCTAAGTGCATGGTTTTTTGAAAATCTGTAAATGTTTTGAAGATCTTGTGCTTTAATCCTAAGAATTAAATGAAATCCTAACTATTTCTAAAATGACTCATTTGAATTTTCAGCGGGTTACCCTAATGTGCATTACTTATATTTCAATAGCAAATTTACTTGATTGCTTTTATCACTAGAGTAACATTTTTACTAGATTCATAACTTTAAGTCCTCGAATTGTTTGCGGGTTTTCACTAAGCCATGACATACTACCTTGATTTAACTATTTTGTTGAAGGGCTCTGAAATTCAAAGCTCTCCAATTTTAGATGTAAAAGTCAAAAGGTCCATCTTAGGGGCACAAGTTAACTATGTGCTTTTCAATTTTTTCACATTTTTCTGATTTTTTAAATCACAAGCTTCTATGGATTTCACTGAAGTTAAAAAAAGAGTTGTTTTAGCCATTTTTTTCCAACTTTTTAATTATTACTCCATAATTGACAGAGCATCTAAAATAAAGCAACAGGGAAATGTATCTAAATGATTGCCAGAGTGCCTAAAAGGTATCTTTAGAATTTTTAAAATCTATTCATAGATTCTTTGAAAATCACAAATGATCCCAATTCGAGACTTTTTCGAGTTGTTACCTTTTCTATGGTAAATGTTGACGAACAAACAAATTATCTTCCTGAGTCCATTTTACACTAAATTCTTACTAGTCTCTCATTAAGAATCAAGCAATGCTTTTTCAAGGTTTGTAAAAATGTTTCACAATGTTTTACACCTAAAATCTCACTTCTTCATAGCCATTTAATACTAAAATTTCACCAATTTTCTCACATCGTTTCTCATTATAAAAAGTTGGAATTTTTCACCTTTAAAGAGTAAACATTCTCTGAAATAATGTTAGTGGATTTTTGGACCCAGTAAAATTATGATATTCATAAACAGTTGTAGATTAAATATGCTTTCCCTCATTTTGATTGCCAACTGTAACAATTATACTTCGTTATCTTCTTTCCTAAAATCACAACTTTCATTTCTAATTAACCATTTCTTAGTTCGAATTAACTATTTTTTAATCCTCTATTTAATGGTCAATAAGCGACCTTCTTATTTAAAACTAGCCTTTACACATTCCTAAATGTGTTATTAATGACATTCAAATTAGTTATAATCCTACTTTGAATGAATTAATTAACTATTATGAGTTAATCAATGCCTTTTTCATAACAATGATATTTAATCAATAAACCCTTTTATTGGCTAAATCCCTCTTTCAAATGCATTCAAACTACCAATTTTCTCGCTAAATCTTGAGCTCCAAATATGACCTTTCCAAGCTTATTCTAGCCTATTAATTAATCACTACGTTGTTTAATTAAATCATCTCCAACTCCCATGAGTTGTTAATTACTTGTTAATTCCTCTAATCAAGCTTAACCTTTCTAATTCTACTTTATCATGTATCCCACATTCACTAGGATTGCATAGCTTCTCCCAAATAGGAAATCTATGTATCATGACCCTTTCAGTATCATCCTTCACACCAACACCATAATTTGATTATAGTTTTCATAATCCCAACATTATGATAAGATCCTTTTCCATTCTTTGGAAATCTACTTCATCTTTGCATCCATTTTGTCACTTTTTAGTAGAAATCATGATCTAAAAATGGCTTTGTAGCCATTTCAATTTTTTAAATACTTCCCATCTGTTTCAAAAATCCTAACTTTTTAAACAAATGTCGAGTTTTTCAAAAATCTTGACTCTTAAAAAATCTTGACTTCTTTAAAAATCATAAGTCATAAAAAATGCTTGATAGGTTTAGGAATGGTTATGGATTAGATAATGGCTCAGAGTTTAGGGTTTAGGGTGTAGTAATGGGGTTATTCCTTTAAAGGGTATTAGGTCTTGAGTGTTCATGGTTGAGGGTCCATGGCTCCGGGTTTGAGGTTCGGGGTTATGAGTTTTAGCTTAGGGCTCATGGTTCAATGTATAGGGTTTAGGGTTTAGGGTTAGGCCTAAGACTTTAAGGTTCACTGTGTAGGGTTAAAGGTTTAAGGCTTTGGGTTAGGAGTTTACTAATTTGATTATGTTAGGGTTTATGAGCTAAGGGATCATGGTTTAGGAAGTTTAGAGTTAAGGTTTTACAATCTTAGGGATTTGGGTTTATTGTGTACTGGACTGATTGTTTAAGATTCAGTTTTAGAGGAGTTTAATGGTTTAATGTGTTTTGGGCTTAGTGTCTTGAGGATGTTCTATGAAGTTTGTAGGGTAGTTAGTGTTTACAACTCAGGTTTCAGGTTTTAGAGTTTAGGGTTTGTGCATTTTGAAGTAATAAGTTACACTTATGTAAGAGGCTATTGTAGTGTGCAATGTTGTCTCAGTTAGGATTTTGAAGAGATCCATGATTAAAATGATCCATTAATGAAGGGGAAGTTGCATTTGAACTTCACATAGTGATTCAAAAACATGAAGTGAATTCTAACATTGATATGGTAAGTAAAGCATTTTACAGAGGTTGTATGAAAGTGATCTCAAGTTTTTAAGTAAAGATTACATCATGACATCATTCTATAGCATATTAGGATTCATAAGAATGAGCTACAGGTATGGAGGTCATCAAATAAGTGTAAGGGATGTACTGTCAATTGTATTCATAATTAAAGACTACCAATAATGCAAAGGTTTCCAAAAGAAAGATAATAGAAGATTGTGATCAGAGATGGTACCTTAAAAGGTTAGAGGTACTCTTGGTGTTATACTTTCCTAAGTTTTTACAATGTTGTAACATTAAAATTTGATGCTACATACCTATGAAAATCCTAATAAGACAAGGGGAGGTTGATTTGATCCTTGTTCAGGTGAACTAGATGTGCTTAGAAGGTAGAATTAGCAATATTTGTAGATCTGTTGACCTTTGAAGTAAGGAGTATGAGAAAATAATATGTAATTTCTTACAAAAAAGGTAGAAAACACTTAATAAGTGTCTAAAAGTAGTGTTGAATTGTGTGATCCCTCTCTAAGGCATGAAAGCAAGTTAAGAGTTTTAATTTGTAAGTTTTCATTTAGAGTTTGTTAGTATGATCCAAGGGGAGCTTCAAGTTAGTGTTTTATGAGCTATGATTGATCTTATTAGATTTGGAAAGTTGTCAAAATTAGACTGAAAACATTGTTTAGAGACTATGGACCTAAAGATAGAGATGATTTTATTGTGGATAAATTTGGGTTCTTAAACATGTGAAAGTCCTAGAGGATGGTCTAAAACAGGTTGAGTAAAATGTTTGAAGATAAAATAGGAGAGTATACATTTAGGGGAGCGATTTTTAGACTCATTAAAGGACCATTGGATCATTTATTACTGTTGATGAAGGAAAGGAAGATCAAGTTCAGTCCAAGGGGGAGTCAAGTCAAGTAAGTAAGTTTATTATTTGTGCATTATTTCCATTGTTATCAATATGTGTTGTCATTTTACATGATTGTAGAATTTTTCATAAATGTTAAAAGGGGAGAGAAACATCAGAAACATGGCAAATAGGTCTATGAGGTTTTTCTTTTCTTATGGTTGCCATAAATGATAAAAGGGGATATTGATGGTTGTTGTGTTAGTGTTGTCATTGATGTCATGTCCATTGATGGAAAATGGTGTGATTATGTTGTATGAGTCTCCGTGAGGTGTAAATAATTGTAAAACATGAAGGTTGATTGGTAGTTTCAAGATTTGGTCAAGTTTACATGGTGTCTAGGTATGGTTTTAGGAAATTTTCAAGCATAGATGGTCATTGTATGAGTCTAAATGGTTGGTATGAGTTCCATCATGGTCCATGAGGTGTATTAGAGGTGTTAATGAGTTTTTAAGAAGTTGCGAAGGTTAGTTCATGTGATGTCAAGGGTTGAAGCAGTAATTTTATGCCCATTATTAGTCCTAAAGCATACATAATGGTATGAAGGCATGATTTTTGGAGCTGATCATTCTAGTTTAAACATGGTAACAATATTGTGATGTAATATACAACATGGATGGTGAGTTTTAGGTCAATTATCAGTGGTATGAAAGTGTTGGAAAATGTAAGTCTTAATGGATAGAGAGCTCCATGTATATTTGAGATAGATGGAAAACATGGATACATATAGGATGTGGCATTATTCTTCATGACAAGTTTGAGGTAAAATTTAAGAATATTTTGCAAGATACATCAGCTTTGGCAAAACCAAGTTTTCTATAATGAATATTTGAGGTAAAAGTTGACCTTCTGATGCTCGTTGTGAATTATAAGCTTTGTATGGGACCCAAAAGTTTGTGGGGATGTTTTTCCATGGAAATAAGGACATTTATGAAAAATAATAAGGTGGGTTGATCATCACATTTTTATGAACGTTTGCTAAGAAGATAACCTGCTTTGAAACCCTAGCTAAAAGTGACTTGGAGAAAAAGAATTATCCTAATCCTATATTTAATGGTTTTACACATTTTATGATTTGAGCTTTTATAGGAATCCTCTAGATTTTCATTAATGTGTATTATAGAATGTGACTATATGTGGGCCCTACGTGAAAATTATTTTTTAGGAAGACTCTTAGTTTAAGGAAAATTTCCTCAAAGAAGGTGATGAATAAATTGACATAATTTTTTGCCAAGGTGTTTTTCTAGATTTATATAATAGTTTAAGATCATGGTTTAGGTCTAAATTGCAATATGTACCCTTTTTATGAGGACTAGTTTTTCGGGAAGTTTTGAGTAGTATATGGTAAAAGTGGTATTATAGGAGCTACATGTAGAGTTAAGAGTTGGTTTAATTTTTTTGGTGATCTTGGTTCCGAGATATTTCCAATGATATATCAAATTTTTGATTTCGATAAGGGATTAATAATTTATGACTTGATCTTTAAAGGTCAAATATGGAGAATGCCTAGTTAAGTAGGCTCTTGAGTTACTTCATGAGGTAAGCTCATAGTTATGAGTTCTTCATGCTTTCTGAATATTGATGAGTTCTTAGAAAACTTGTTTAAGGGTGGTACATGCTTTTTTATCTTGGAATTAATTTTGGAGGTGATGGAGCAAGTTTACCTTAAGGTTACTTCTTGGGTCTTGGAAGGCTAAATGATTAGCTTCAAAGATGGACCTATTATCTTGATGTTCTTAGTTATAAGATATTATCTTGATGTTCTTATTAGATTAACTTTAATTGAAGATAATTGGTGTTATTTTTATTCCATAACATAGTTTATTTACTAATCATACATTTGACACACCCAATGTCTTTTGCATTAATTTCAAGTTTTTGTAGATTATTTTCAAGTGTGGCTACTAACCCTATTTTTAACATTTATAGATAAATATTGAGTTTCTTAACTAGATTAGTAAGGATTTATTTCTTTTAGTGCTCTTTGCAGGAGTAAAGGAGGTGAGATGCTACAAAATTTGAATCAAATTGACAAAGATTTGAGATTTTTTGACTTTATTTTTGTCAAATCCCATGTTTTTTGTGTTTGCACAAGTGCTTTGTACTAGCGAGAAGAACTCTTACACTAGTGGGAAGAAGGCCTGCACTGGTGAAAAAAAATTGTGCACTACTGCTATTAAGATTGTGTTACTGCTTGACAGGCTTATTCTAGCGCCTCTTGTTCTATGTTTCCATTGACTTAAATTTTTCTTCTCTGTGTAAGGATTGCACTACTGCACTATAGGCTTGCACTACTACATTCTAGGCTTACGGTACTGACTCTTGGCCCACACTAGCGTAACATTGTTCTGTGTTTTTTCTTAGACCTACATTTTTGGCATTACCCATATGCTAGTGTGAGCTTCCTTGTGCTAGTGCCTTTATCCATGTGCTACTGCTAATTTCTAGGTGCTACTTCTATACAGGCTTGCGCTAGTGCTCTGTGTTAATATTTGGCTCATTTTTCAAGGTTTCTAGATTCTAATTTTTTATGTTTGCTACTATTTGATTGGTTTTCTAACTCTATTTTGCAGGTTTTTATGTTTTTTAATCATATTTCTAACATGTTGTCAAGATTTAATGAATGTAATATTACCATGTTTTTCTTCAGTTAGGATAAAGTTTGTGTATTCTCTTCTCTTGCACCTTTGGGTGATCTTGAGAAACAAAAACAACTCCAGTATTATTTTTTTCTAACATTTGGTTAATTTGTGAACTTGATATTTTCATTTTAGCTTAAGGGAATGAACAAATTATCAAGAATTATTTGAAGTTCATTTTGATTTAAAGTTTTCCTTTGCATTTATTTAGTTGAATCAAATTATTATGTATGCTTTTCTTTTGTATCCTTAGATGATCTTGATACTCAAAAGAAAGTTTGATTCACTTTCTATAGGAAACTACTAAGTATTTTGTGTGCAGGACCTAACGTTTATTAAATAATTTTTATTTTAAAAAAAATACTAAGTACAGGTGTGTTTTAGGTTGCTAATGGTCTATTAGACCACATTTTTAATACAGGATAAAAAAACACCACACATAATAACTGGTGGAAAAATGAGAAGTTTCCCGCTACCCATTTGAATAGCTGAAAACCCTTGTGAGAAAAGCTATATGTTTCCCGTATGAGGCCCCGTTCATTAATTTGATTGGGGGGTAATAGTCCATTTTATAGTTTACTAGAAAAGCATACATATTCTAGGTAAGAATTGCTTATTTTGTAAAAAAAATCCTAGGAAAACATTGTGCATTAGGGCCAACTTGACTTTATCCATCATGTTCCAAAGAGATATCACAAAGAAAAAACTTTTTTGGAGTAAAAACCTTGTTATTTGAACAAGAGGAGATTTCATTGAAATTTTTTCCACATTTTATTTATCACGAAACTTACAAGGAATCACTTTGTCCTAGTTTCTACCTTGTCATAAGAAAAGGTGAAACTTTGCTAAAGTTACGTTAAATATTTTTCATCACCACTTGTTCTACTCCTTTGTTTTGTTGTTTCCATTTTTGGGACAAAAGAGAGCATACATACATGAGCATATTGAAAATAATTGTGTCCACCAATTTTTTATTCTACTCACATTACTAGGTTGCAATGCCGAAATGTGAGGGTTGAAAGTGTGAATTTTATGTCTTCATGTTTCGATAGCCATTTTCTCACATCCATATTAAGAATCATGATCATTATAATTAGGTGATCCTACCTTTATTTACCCATTTGTGTCGTTACACTGCTTGCATTAGATAAATACACTTTTGATACTTACATCTCATTTTCCCAAACTTGATATAAGTGTCTTGAATGTCTTATTATGTTTCTCACATTGTAGTGATTCATTGATATACTTAGACCTATTTTTTTATTCAAACATTACCCTAAGTCTTAGAAAGTGTTGTTGTTACATTGTCCACATTGTTTCAATCTTATTTTGATACTTTTATATTATTTTCTCTTGGAAAATTGATTAAAAGTATCCAAGATAGTATTGCTATACTTCCCACATTTGTAACTTCCATTTTTCAACACTTAGAATTTGTTTTTATTGAACTAAGTCTAGAGTATATACTTTACGTTGTTGCGCTATTTACATTGTTACATCCCCTTTTTATTATTTTTTATTTATTTATCAAAAACTCGATTTACATACTGAAATTGTGTTAACATCTTATCGGTAACAAATCTTTGAGAATGTAGGGAGAAGTTATTCTTGTGATAGGATCTTGGTCTTGTACTTGATTTATTTCTTCTATATACTTCATGCTATATGGTTCTATATCAACGTATCATTCTTTATTATTTGTTATCTTTATTTCCTTAATTCCTTGGATTCTTTCCCATTCATTATTTTACATTCTTTATGACAATCTAACATTGTCACGCTGTTCCCTTTTTCCTAGTGTCCATTTTAATCAACCTTGATAAAATATTTCCCATTATGCCTCCTATCACAAGGATGGGTAATTGAATATTAGGGTCAAACCCTTTTGTTAATGACAAGTTAAACCCTCTTTTTGAATACAATAACATTGTTTACCATAGTGGTGATGAGGGTAATTTTCCTTGGAATGGCTTTGAGTTTGATCCCTCCCACATGGATAAATTTCTATTTCAAAACATGAATGAAGTCCTTATGCACGTTATAGAGTTAGGGGATAAATTTACAAGTATGTTTAATCCTACTCTCCTCACAAACTGGTCCATGGAGAGGAAGGAGTAGAGTTTCCTCTTCGCAATGTTGATGAAATCCTAAACCCAAGACATGCTTCTACTTCCAACCAATGGAATGAGGAAGAAGGGCATTCTCAAAGTAATGGAGGTTATTTCATCCCCATGGTTAAAATTCATTTCGAGGATCATGAGGAACATTCCAATCATGAATAACCCCCTCTTTGTGAGAATCATTAAGAGACACAAAACTTTGAGGTAATAATAGAAAAACAAATACAAGCCATTACCCATTAATTAGTCAGTTTAGCTTCACATATTAACAAAGATCCTACAAATAATCCAAGACAAGACAAACCTAGAGCTTCATATCATGAGTTTTACACCAAAACTATGTATCAAGAAAAACATAAAGAGGCATATCATGAATTATACACTAATAATAAAGGTGGTGAAACATATATAATTAATCATGTGTATATGTCTGCCTCACCTACGTGCGATCAAATATTTGAATAGGAATGGTTATCTATGAATAATTACCTCACTTATTTACAAGAAGGAAATGTGGGACCTAACAAGAAGTATCAATTTGAAGATTTATGCCCATATTCATATGATAGAGATATGTTCAGAACACCTTTTCCTTCTCACTTTGATTGTCCAATATTTTATAAATATAAAGGCAAAGGTGATCCGTAGGACCATGACAAATAATTCTTTATGTCATGTCAATAGGTCGTATATAGTGATAATTATCTCATTCACCTCTTCCCACGGAGTCTAGGGGGACAAGCACTTGAATGGTTTTTACACATACCGAAAGGGTCAACTATTACATGGCTGGAATTAGAAGAAACATTTGTACATCACTTTTCCTTTAACATGGAAAATGATGTCACCATGATAGATTTATGAAATGAAAAATAATGGAACAATGAGAGCTTCATTAGTTTCATACAAATATGGAGAGGGTTAGCTAGTCGCTTCCCTTGCTACATACCAGAGAAACAATTGGTTAATTTTTTTGTGCCTAATCTACAACTTGATATTTTGTTCCACTTGAAAATAAATTTTAGTAACACTTTTAAAGAAGTTATAGAAAAATGTATCCTAATTGAGAAAGCATTATTAGCCAAATGGACATTAAAACCTTTTTCTAGAGGTAACCCTGAATAGAAGCCTATAGATAAACTGAAATTATTTAAAAATAAGAATAAAAACATCATAGCAGATGGTATAACTGATTCTAAACATATCCAGGTAGTTCTCAATAAATTTCCTTTGAAACTTACGAAAGGGAATGTTGCACCTAAATTTAAGCATTGTGTGTTCACCCCTTGAAAATATTATTTATCATTGTTTTAAATATAGTTAAACGTAGTGGACATTTTTAAATACCCAAAAACTATACCTTGCAAAGATGATACACTGAAACCAACGTGGTTCTAATAAAATTAATATTGCGGGTTTCATCATGTTAGTGGGCACAATACTACTAAGTTTCTGAAGTTAAAATGCTTCATACAAGATCTAATTGATAGCGGAGATGTGGAAATGCATTCTCCATAACCTAGCAAATATTCTAATTAAAACTTAGGAATTTACAAGGGAACCTTCCCTAAGCATAATAAAGGGATGGAAAATCTGAATCAAGGTCAATATTCCTAGAATAAGAGTACTAACTATGTTTCCAAAACCAATAATCCTTTTAATTCTCTAATTGGTTGTGTTAATCCACCTATTCAATACATCAACACTATTAAGATTAAAACAAGAGAGTGTGTTATGGAAATGTGATGCACTTTCCTCGTTATCCTAGAACCTCCTCTTCCTACCACTCAGGATATTGATTATGATGTTTTAAAACAACTTGAGAAAACTACTGCTAATATTTTAATCTTAGACCTTCTCAAAATATCCAATGTTCACAAAGACATCCTTTGTAAAATGCTACATGGGTCAAGAGTGTCGGTTAATATTGATCCTACATGCTTCTAAGATTTGTTCAGGTAGATTTCTCCTACTACGAACATAACCTTTATTCATTAGGAGATTATTGAAGAAGATCCTATGCATAGTTTACCATTACATATTGAATTCATTATCCATCATAAAAAGATAAAACAGGTGCTTGTGGAGGATGGATATGGCCTTAATATTTTTACTCTGAAACTAGTTCAATAACTGGGCCACATTGATGTTGATCTAGAACATGATGTCATCACCATCAACACCTATGATAATGAAGATAAACAATCAGTTGGCATGGTCACTTTTTCTATAGAATTGAGGCCTATAACTCATGACAACAACTTCCATGTTTTGGACTTAGAACTTCCTTATAACATGTTCCTCATCCAGCCATGGATTCATGCCATGGAGGAAATGCCTTCCACATACCATCAGTGTCTAAATCTACACCATGGAGAAAAAAATATTACCATTTAGTGGGATCCTTAACCTTTTTTTCATTTTCGAGCATTATCATGTTATTTTCCCACCACAATTGAATGTCCTTCCACATTAATGGTCGTTCAAGTCCAATCAAATCTACTCACCTAACAGGTTTATCCGGATACCTTCGAATATCATACTAATGGTTCTTATACATTATACTCTCCCTTTGCTTCATGGGAGATGAAAGTTATTACAAATTTTAGTAGAGAATATGATCTCTAATAGGAACTTTTAGTTTCCAAACTCCCCCAATTTCACAAGATGCGAGGTAGGTCCAGCTACAAATATCAATGATCCTGAGAGAATTCTAACATTGACATTTTTACTCTTGGTGGTCTATTGGAAGATGAGAAGCTACTTGACAATATTTTATCCCAACCTATGGATGATGAGATGGCTTCGTGTTATCAATCATTCAAATATGTTATCCCAAATAAAATTATGTATGCTATGGGATACAAATGATATGGCTGTGGCATAAATGAACAAGGTATGCGGGAAGATCTTTTGATACCATATTACAAGGTTCATAAGTATGGTATTGGTATCTGACCATATGGATATAATTCTCCAAAGGTCAAAGTAACCTCTTCTGAATGAGAATATAGTTCATCTGATTATGAAAGTGAAACAAATTACCGATGTAGTCTTTACGAATACTTTTCCTCTACAAAATTATTTTTTGACAGAACTATATTAATTATATCCCCTTCCATTCCTAAGTTAAATATTTTTTATCATTCCCTTATCCATTGGGACCAACAAAAACACATACCAATCAACTTATTTGAGAACGAGGAAGCAATTTTTGAGCTTATGGTTCTCCGTGACAACATTCCTGTTCGTGATCATAAGAAGGGATTCTCCATTAATAGTTGTGCATGCACATACTTTGGGGAGGAGGATTAACTTCATAGTCATAAAAATCAAAAGAAAAACAAGGGCAAGATATCTTCAGAGAAGCCTTGTAAAAATAAAAAGTCCAAGTCCTATAATGAAAACCTCTTTGAGGCACTAGCAAAAAAACAAATGGACACATCACTGGACATAGAAAGTGGCCACTCTAAAGGTGAAAATATCATTGAGACACCATTAGATGAATATCTCAATCTCCCCCCAATCCTACGTATATGGAGAAAGAATACAAATTACTAGTGGAGGAGACTATAGACATAAACATTGGAATAGAGGAGTAGCCTAGGATGGTTAAGTTGAGAGCTTCAATTTAAAGACAAGAGAAAAATACGTTTTCCATACTTCTACGTGAATTTTTCTGATATATTTTCTTGGTCCTATGTAGACATGTGCGGGTTAGATCCCTCATTAGTAGTGCATAACCTATTTTTGCACGAAGACATAAAGACCATCAAGCAGAAAATTAGAAAGATGCATCCTTGTGTCTCCCTATTAGTAAAAGAAGAAATATAAAAACTATTGGTATTAGGCTTCATCAGGCCTATTGGTTAATTATAATGGGTTTATTATATAGTCCCCATGAGAAATAAGCCCATTGGTATTAGTATATGTATAAATTTCAGAGATATTAATAAAGTGTGTCCTCAGGATGATTTTCCTCTTCCTAACATCGACATGATTGTTGTTTCAACTACTGGTTATGAAATTTTGTCACTCATGGATGGTTTTTTGGGATATAATCAGATTAAAATTATAGTGGAAGATAAGCACAAAATATCTCTTACTACCCCTTGGGGAACCTTCTATTATCAATTCATGACCTTTGGCTTCAAGTATGCAGGTGTAACCTACCAAAGAGCTATGATTGTAATATTTCACAACATGATAAATGATATAATGGAAGATTATGTGGATGAAATATTGGGAAAATCTAGGATAGATAGGATCATCCAATGATCTTGGGGTGCATATTTTAGTCGTTTAAAGACTATAAGATTAGACTCAACTTGAATAAATGTGTCTTCAGGGTACTATCAGGAAAAATGTTAGGGTTTATTATTTCACGAAGAGGAATTGAAGTATATCCTACAAAGGTTACTTCCATAGCTAAAATTCTTCCTCGTAAGAACATCATATAACTATGCAATCTACAGGGGAATATTCAAGCTATCAGAAGATTTATATCCCATATCACAGAAAATTTTCATTCATTCACACATCTTCTAAAGAAACATGTTGAATTTCATTGGGGTCTATAAAAATAGAAAACATTTTATTTTCTCAAGAAATATCTGTCTAAACCCCCTATTCTAATGCATCCTACTGTAGGTGAACCATTTTTGTTGTACATTTCTACCACTTAATTTTCAATTGGTGCACTTTTGGATCAATATGATATAAATCAGAAAGAAAAAACCATCTATTACCTCAGTTGTAGGTTGATCACTTACGAGATCAACTATCCACAGATTCTAAAGGATTATTTGGTTAACATTTTTTATTTTCAAAAACTTTTTCATTATTTGATAAATAATAAGACCAATCTCATTTCTATAATTTACCCACTGAAGTACATATTGTCTAAATCTGCAGTTACAAGAAAGATGGTTTATTGGATCATTTTACTTAGTGAGTTTGATATTGAGTACATCAATCAAAATTTAGTCAAAGGGAAGGTACTAGTGGATCATCTAGTTAAGTCCCCTTTTCTAGGAACTGAACCATTGAATCTAGAACTTCCAGAAACTTCCTTGATGTACCTTGAGGATTCCATTACATGACAACTATCTTTTGATGTGTCCTTTAATTTTCATGGTTTAGAAGCATGAGTTATGCTTATCACTGCTGTGAGTGATCATATTCCTCAATTGTTTTGACTTGGTTTCCCATGCACAAATAATATAGCGGAATATGAAGCCCTTATTATAGGGATGAAATTGGCTATAGAGTGGGAAATTAGACAAGTGATTGTAATAGGTGATTCTTAGTTAATCACCAAACAGGTAGACGATGAATATAAGGTTAAGGATGAAAAAAATCTTCCTTATGAGAAATTGGTTAATGTTCTAAAGGAGTTATTTGAGAAAATCACGTTCCAACAGAGACCTAGATGATATAATCACTCAGAAGATGATATGGCCACATTTGGGTCTATGTTATGCATACCACCTTCAAACAATGATATTTCATTCTTTATTGAACATCTATGAACACCAACATATGACATGTCAGAGTACTGTTAGGTATGTGAAGTTATTGGTTCTTTTTCCCCTTGCTATAATGACATTTTTTACTATCTCAATGATGGAACCTTCCATACTAAAATTTCCTGATTTGAAAAAAGAAACGTTATCTAGAACATATTTTGCTACACCTTATTTTGAGCACACTCTATCATAGAGGCTATGATGGGAATCTATTACATTGTCTTAATCCATAATAGAATTCAAGGAGGTGCATGAACGAATCTATGAGGCCCACACAAATGACATGGTTCTAGCTAAAAAAAATTTAAGAGTACGCTATTATTGGCCTACCATGAAAAATGACTATTGCAAATATGTTAAGAAACACTTATTATGCCTAAAGTAAGACAACTTGATACATTCCCCAACATAGTATTTGCATCCAATAAAAACATCGCTACTTCATTTGATGGCCACATGTTCATTATTACTGCCACTGAGTATTTCAAAAAGTGGGTAGAGGTTTTTCCTCTTATCTATGTTACTGGTGCCCAGATTTCAATGTTCATCATGAACCACCTTAGTTTCCATTACAGAAATCCCTCTACCATTAAATATGATAATGGAAAGTCTTTTAAGAATAAAAATATGAAGGTATTGCGCCAATGATTTCAAATCTGACTCAAATGGTCAACTCCTTATTACCCTTAAGGTAATGGACAGGATAAATCCTCAAACAAGACTTTTGTTTGAATAATGGAGAATATGGTTAACAAGACTAGCCATAATTGGCATTTACAGATCCATCCTTCCATTTGGGTTTATCGAACATCTATCTGCACCCCTACTATTACTACCCTATATTCCTTATTTTTTAGCACAGAAGCCATCCTACACCTTGAGATTGAGATCCCTTCATTACAGATATCTTTGCAAGAATATTTAGACAAAGAAGAGGATTATAGAGATTCTGGAATCTCAAAACTAGAGTTGTTGGATGAGAAATGCCTTCATCCACTGGATTTCCTAAAAGTGTATCAGAATTGAGTATGTTGAGGCTACAACAAAAAGGTCATACCTCACCAATTCAAGGTAGGATACCTAGTCTTAAAGTAAAATTAGTTTAACATCACAAAGTATCATAAGAAGAAGGGTAATTTGGAGCCTAACTGGTTAGGACCATATTTTGTGGTAACTAAGTTTGGTTCATGAGAATAAAAACTTGTTCAATCTGATGGTGATGAGTTGCGGGAGCCTATGAGTGTCATGCACCTCAAACAGTTCTATGCTTAAGCATGGAAGTCCTTCAATATGAAAAAATAAAAAAAGTATAAAAATCATTAAAATAAAATAAAACAAAAAAGAAAAATCAATCCATCCAAGTTTGAAAACCACACAAATGTCACACTTTGAACAAGTCCTTTGGTGAAAAATGGTTTCTAGCGCTATCAAAGGGTCTGTTGTTTGCAAGCATCTCATATCTAGGATTACAATGGCTTTTTTCCTAATCTAATTTTTACCTATGTCTGAGATACTTTTGAACCTATCCTTCACGGCCTTGATCTAGATGATCCTACTCATGTATGCTAAGAGTTTGTCTTTGTACATTCCAATCTCATGTTGGGGGCATGTTTTTACATCTTCACTTTCTTGCATATCCATGTGACGTTTTACCTTGTACATTCCCATATATCATTGGGGGAATCCATGGTTTTCTGTGCATATTTTTCATAGATTTGGAATATTGTTTGAAAACTTTTAAATGTTCACATAAATTTTTAGAAAAATTCAAAATTATTCATATATGTTTGTTAAAAAAATTGTAAAATTTTTAAATATGTTCCATAGAAAACTCAAAAACAATATTCTTTTCATGTTTGTATTTTCTTGTTTGGTTGTTTTTTCGTACATGGTTTTTTTTGGTTTTATTCTTTTCATGTTGTATGCTTTTATAAAAACTCATTTTTTCTTTTCTTACTTAGCTTAATTCTTACATAAATCTGTTGTGAAGTTTATTAGATTAGTCCTATTTGCATGCTTGTACATAGTTGTGTTGTTTTATTAGATTTGATTAAATTTTGATTGCACTTGTTTTTGTTTGCTTCTATAGTTTTTTATCATTTCATCATTAGTGTCATCTATCATCACAGATAAATATCATCACATATCAATAAATGCTAAGCTACATCAGCATACCAATGAAAATTACACATGTATGCTAAGCTAACATCATATAATATCATCAAAGAGGGGCAAGAGGAATTATCTATATGCCCCCCTTGCCCTAAACCATACTAAAAACATGGACTAAACATCATATCTCATAAAACATATTGTGATATCATAAACATTCTATCTCATAAAACATAATATGCAATATAATCAAAGTCTGTCATCGTCATATATCCATATAAAATCAATTTCCATATACAACAAGTGTCTCGATGTACATTAGATATAATATATGCCATCATGGGCATGGTTAAAAAATGTTCCTTCATTTCAAGACATAATAACAAAATACATGTATATCCTAACAAAAATGTTCCTTAATCACGATTCATACATAAAAAAATAGTACATAAATAAAGAGTCATGGATGAATCTCACCAACACTAGGACTCGGCCTGTGACTCAAGCTAGCCCACCTCTAGATAGGTGGTAGCATCTATACTATTTTGGTAGACCTAGATGGCCTGTGTGATCTTGATATGGATCTGCTACCTATGATATGAATGTAAAAAGTTTCCTCCTATCCCCCTAGAATGACTACATAATATAGATCCCTATAATGAGCTGCCTCACTTAGAGATACCATGAAGTCATATACTAAGTCTCTAGATCTAGTTGTCTTAGTTGTGTGATAAAGACCATCACAATCTCTTATAAAATGGGATATGTCCACCCCCAACTGTGGCCTAAGGTGCTCACATACACCTATAGCTTGATCTCTTTTTGCTCTAGCTTGGTACTACTCAGTGGTCACCTTCTCTAACTAACTATATAGGGACTGTACCATAATGAACGATATGTCACCACACCTCATGGTCATGGCCCTCTATACTAGTAACATGGCCACTAATGGTCCATCTTCTCCTAAAACTAGCCTATGTCTAGGAATTGGTATTTTTGATCAGCTCTGTGGTGATATAAATTGTGATCCCCATCCACCACCAATAAAATGCAGGGATTATTCCCATCCATCCCATCCATCCCCATCATCCCCACCAGATGCAAGGTGTGGAATATCTAATCACAATGGTGAAGGTGGAACTTGTACCACATGCACATGTTGTGCCTACACTTGTACACCCTATTTAATAATCTGTTGTATAATGGGCACTTGTTATGCCTATACATATGCCTTCTTTTGTAATGGATGTTGTGGTGAGGACCCTGTAGAGGTATTTGTACCTTTGGGGGAGCCTATTAAGATGGAACCTATACTTGTGGACCTTTGTCATGGGACTGTAAAGCTTCCACAACTTTAGGTTGTCCTAATCTAGCCCTATCTCTCATAGCCTATCCCTATAAACCATGTTTTACTGTAGCTATATGTACATCTATCAATTTTTTTGGGATTGTAATATGTAGATGACATACTTTCACAAACCAGGGCCCATAATATTGTGTGGTCCTAGGTTCTAACACATATGGCTGTGTGACCCATCATTGCAGGACGACATAACTGAAGCTATCTCAATCTCACCACTGTCTAATCCATGGCCTGAAATCAAATGTCTCACATATTCTACACATTTACCACATATCATATCCCAGTATGCCCTATATATGGCAAAAAATTCATTATACCCATTTAACACAATACCACTCTCTGATGTGATTGTGGCTAGTAATAATAAAGTTATCAACCTCTGCAGTGATGAAATCTACACTATCATCACCCCACTTACAAAATGAGTAGGGCTGCCAAGTAATCATACAAAGTTGTAGTTCATCAAAGGCACATCTATAAAATGTAGTATCACCCATATGTGATCTAACATCCTTTCCAACTGGCTCCCACCCCATGTAGGAGTGCTCATCTGGAACCCCGAGTCATAGTACTCATAGTGGGAACCCTATTGTATGGTGGTCCCATGCCCATATTTGTAGTAGTGTGGTAGGTCTTAGGCTCCTTTTTCCTTAGTAGGCAATCAAATTTAGATCCTAATACAAGTGGGATAATATACAATGACCCCAGTAGAAGGCCTCTCCATCCATGAGCCTGTGCACTACTCCTATCAAACTAATTGGGAAGTGTGTGTCCATCTTGTCAGGGAAAAAGTTTCCACTAGAAAGAGGCATAAAGTATACAAGTATCCGTACAATCCATCGATCCTTAAATTATATTTATAAGAGTACCTCCATACCCTATTGGGGTATGTCCCATCAAATAAAAATGTCCCAAATGCAAGCTAGGATCCATCTGCGATCCTTTTCATAAGTCACCCAGTTTCCCTGAACGAAAACTCTGAGGATAAGATATACATCCTCTAGAGTCATGGTTATATCACTAGTTCACAATCAAAATGTCTAGCTCTCACTTTTCCACCTCTCTGCTAAGGTAGTTAGGAGGGAATGATCTAATATAATGTGGGATACTTGTGCAATATAGGAGAGGCTCGTAGCCTCCAATGTCATAATGAGAAAAATATACTCTTGGTGTGAAAATGTCTACCAATAGGCTCGAAGGGACCCATGTCAATTGCACGCATCCACATTGCATAATATCCCTTGCAAGATTATGTAAAGCACTTGATTAACATCATTTTTTCTCATAAACATCTTCCTCAGGTGTTCTAATAGATTCTACGTTCTTCTATTCATACCTAATTTCTTTTATAAATCTTCAATTTTCTTCTAAAAATTTCCTAAGGCATAAAGTATGTACTAGTGCAAGCCTATTTGCATTAGCACTGCCTTTTTGGCACTATTGCAAGCCTGTGCTAGTGCACGACCCATTTACACAAGCGAGTGACCTCGTTTCTAGCGTGCCTTAGGGCTTGCACTAAATGTCATGAATACACTCAAATTTTATTTTTTTTGTTTTTCATACCAGATTTGGGTCCATCGGAGCCTTCCAAACTCTATACCTTGATCAAGATGGTGTTTACAGTTCTGAATTCGAGCCATCTCTTTCCAAGATCAAAGCAAAAATCTCACCAAATCTTAGAAGGTTCAAGTAACAATAACTCGACGTGGTGGATGTTTTCCCTACTAACTTGTTATTTATAGACCTTTTGCATGATTCTTAATTTTTATCACCTTCTCTAGGCTATATAACTAACGTGATTCTTGTATATTCTTCTACAACCGGTCATGATGATTATTTTTATTAAAATGTCATTTTTCAACCATTTTTGTTACGCCTGGGAATATTTTTACTTCTTGGCGACTCTTTCTTCTACCTGGGCAATATATTTTTTTTCCCAGTGATTTTTTTGGATGCCTCATGTGCCTAGTCATTCTTCTACATCATTCTTCCAAAAAAAGTTAAAATTCAAAAAATTGGTAAAAATCAACAAATCTATTTTTTTTTCAGAACTTGGTAAAAAGCATGCACGCAACCGAACCATTTATTGGACACATTGTCCTAAAACATAATTTCTTTTTTATAAAAACAATCTTTCTTTGGTGCTCAATTTTTCTTACAAACGACTCGCAGATCATCTCGATCTACCTCCATTAACAAATATGGTTTTCTTACTATGTTTTTATTCTCTTGCACAATGAGTTGTTGGGTATTGTTTCATAGTGAAAGATTTATTTTTTATAGGACCCATGTGTCCTCCATTTATTCACATCACATGTATCATTTCTTTGGGTGCTATTTTTAATCCTTTTTCTAAACTTGAATAGTTGGGAACTGAAGCTCCATAACAAAAACATTGGTGCAAATGTCTTGAACATTATTTGTTTGAGTATGTGTGTTTGTACTTGTTTTCCCTATTAGGTTATGTTATCTCTTAGAATTGAACCCTTGTTGAGAGATGAAAATAGGGGTTCTAATATTTCCTTATCTCTCACTTCCATAGATACAATTGAAACACCTTAGGTCTTTGGGTATACCTATTGTTGAGGTGAGTCTTAGGTATCAAGGCCGGTTCTTTATTGATGTATCCTAAATTATTTTTTTGGGGTTTTGAGGATTGAAAAATGATTCTTATAACTGAAATTGAAATGGGGTGTTACACCAAATTGATTGACAGGGATTTGAATGATTACATGCACAATAAAATTGAGAACAAATTGTCCAGATACATGAACAAATGGTTTTCAAAATAATCTTAAGGAAAAACACTTATGCAGTAAGGTATAAATCACAAAAACATAGCAAGTTAAACATGCACACTATTAATTTGTAAAAAATACCATATTTGATAGTAAGGTATAGTATAATTAAATTCAGGGAATAAACATTCACAAGAGGATTATACAAAGATACACACCACTACAAATAATTGGGAAGGACAATAACTAGTTCTCATTCGAGGGAAAAACTGTCAAAAAATTACTTCAACATTCATGTGTCTAAAAAGTCCATCCTTATGCCTTGGTAACGCACACAATATATAGCAATAATACTTCACCCAAATCCTTCCTAAAAATAGACTACAATTTGTATTCTCCCATACATGCGAATTTTACCCCTTTATCATGAATAAATAAAGGAATAAAAATAGAAATGCTGATTATAATGAGGTATTAATAGCCTGAGTTACAAAAAGACACTTCTAATCAAAGTGTAGTTGATTGTTCTATTTTTAATATAATTAAAGTACTTGGGTGAATATTTTTTACTTATATTAGCCCTTATTGTTCAAGTCTTCTATAATGTAAGTGCATATTATTTTTCTTATTGTGCATGATGTGACATCTAGTCATTATCCTCTTACATGGAATTTTGTCTCTTTCTTTGATTTTTCCTTTTGTGAAGGCATGTAAAAATAATTTATCTTGTGCAAGAAAAAATAATCACCTTGGTCTTCATACATAGAAAAAATACTCCTCCAGTTTGTAGGGACCACCTAGAGGCATGTGTAAAAGAATAATTTCCAAAATTTTGTAGATAATAAGGTACTTTTGTGAAAATTAAGGTAACTGCATGTGGCACATGATGTTGACCCTTCTTGGCATAAAATTATTTGATTTATCTACCTCCTCCTTTTATTTCTCACCATGTATATGTAATAGTGGGCTAAGGTCATGAGGTATTTAATTATTTTGAATGACCAGATGTGATTCCTTTGGAATATGTGATGAGTTCGTCCACCTTTTTATTAATCATTTCTTGATATAGTTTGTTTTTCCACCTTTATATACTCGATCATAGACTATAGTCTGGTGGAGGCTACATTATTTGGTCCCTTTGACTTAATGAATACACCACAATGGTGTTGGCTTTGGAATATTTGGTGGCATCGTAAAAGGTTTTGGCCTTTTGTATACTCTGTGGAAATAATAATATTATTAGACCTTTATAAGGTCAAATTATTAATAAAAATTATGGGGATAGCCCCCTTCAATGATAACTTGACCCTTTGTGATCATTTGTCAGTGGTCTTGACTCAATTGAGCTTAACCTTGATTAGGGTTTTCTGCTAACTTGGCAAGTTGATCGTAGATCTCTGTGAAACTGATCTGAGATGTAGATTTAATAACTTTGTGTTGAGGGTGGTTAAATGGGATTTAATGAATTGATCCTTAGTTGTTTGATCTTTTAGTATGCCTTATCTCCACCATTGATCTTCCTGGGGTTGCATTTAACCTACTGATGAATCTCGATCGTCGATTTCTATACTATGTGATCTTGGTCAATCGATCATTAACCTTGTGGGTTGGGTTCCATTTATGTTATGTTTAATTTGGTGATGACTATAAACCATTGATAATTTTACTAGAATCATCTATGACATCCATCTATGTACCTTTGATTCTGGTGATTTAACCTAATTCTACCCTCGGGTTTGCATGGTAAAAGCATTCGGAGCCTTATCATTTTGTCATTTTTATTTTTCACTCCTGATTAGAAAAACCATGCTGAATTTTCTACTGAAACTGACCATTTTTTAATCTTTTAATCTCTAATTTCTTGCTTTTTTAGCTCATTGACATTGAGATACTTGTGTATTTATGCTGTATTTCTCTTATTTATGAGTATTCTGTGAAGTTATCCAATATATTGATGGTGTTTTTCTCTACTATCTTGGAAAACTCAGCCTTTAGATGAGTTCTTGGTGCAAGTATTTGGGTTCGCTATGATAATTGTGGCCATCATTACTCATTATTTGAGATTGAAAATTACATCAAATAAACTCTAGGAGGTTCTATGTGATGAATATTTCTAGAAGGTGAGTTTGGTAATCGTTCTTTGATAATATATTTTCTCAATTTCAAGTCTGTGATAGTTGTTTTCATTGCATTTCTTTGACTTGATACTGAAGAAACTTTTAAAAACATGGGTTTTTTTTGAATGGAAATGTTGTCGAGTTGGAAAATCATTCTAGTTATTTTTTCATTTTACTCTGCATTATAAACTTCGAGGGTTTCTAACAAGTTGACTCAAACCAACAAGTTGACTCAAACTGGTAAGTTTGAGCTCTATCTCTCTGAATTTTTTTTACAAGTTTGAATGAAATTCTTCATTATCATGGAATAAAAGGCATTTTCAATCTATGTCTGCATATTTATCATAGTTAATAAAAATATGACTTAATATTGATGTGGGTATCTGCATATGTTTCTCAAGTTAGTTTACTATGAGTGAACTGTAACTCTGTATTCATGCATAGCATTCATCATTTGTCTGTATTAAGCTTGTCATTTTGACCTTGAGCTCTTGTTGTCTCTGTTTGTAACTTCAGAGTGATTATTTGAAATGAGAGCTTCCTATAAAAATTCACCCTTTTTCCTTCCAAGGACATTCTATGTATATGGATCATTGTATTTTACTTCAATATTTACAGATTTGGAATTTCTACCAAATGGGTATTCTTTGTTATACTTTTTCCTTTATGAGAAATCTGAGTCTTCTACCATTGGTGTTGGGTTTTCTCCACTTCATTATGCGGTGGGATAAATTTTTTACTTTGAATGTCATTTGAAAGTAAATGGATCTATGGTTGTCTGCTTCATGAACAAACACCATTGTTTAAGCTTTAATCTCATTTTTTCTTTGGAGGCTTATATGGAAGATTTATGGATCTATTATTTTGCTTGTTGACCTAGTCATGAGTTACATTGGTTCTATGAACTTTCTGCTTGAATATGGCCTCCATGGATGGTGATTATATAGACTCCTTTCTACTTCGGGTTTTCACATTTTCAAACTCTGGCAGTTAAATTTTTCTGGTTGTGGATGTTTTATTTTTCTTGCTTTGCTTACAATGATTCCTTCTATGAATCTTCATATTATGTCTATTCTTAGATCAACTCAGTATTTTCTTTTATTTTGAAGCATTATCCTATTCATCGGCTCATATGTTTCCAAATTATTGGCATTGAATATTTGCACTTGTAAGTTCACTATTTTCCAAAACCTCAATCTAGGCTTGTGTTTCTAGTTGAACAAAGAACTATGCAACCAATGGAGGAAATACATTCTTGACAAAACTAGAAATGAATAATTATATAGTTGTTGTTTGAATGATATTTCCTATTTCGTGAAACTATGAATCTTGTATTTTTTAAACTTTGAAGTTGTACTATCAGTATATTTTCCTTACTCAAGTGATGATTTTCTTTTAAGTAATGCATTGTTCCCTTGACTTAATGACATTATGATTTGAAAATTGAGTTATGTGATCTTTTGATCTTCTATAGAATAATATTATCTGAAACACTTGAAAGGAAGGAAGTTTATAAACTCTATATAGTTGATTTTACAAGGTTGAGTCCACTTTTTACTTGTACAAGTCAGTTGTATATGCTTTAAAAACTGAGATCTCATTGAAAATATGTTGCTATTATTTTGAGATTGAAAAACTCATTTTGTTCTAATTGTAATTGTTGGCAGTATTCATGGAATAAATTTTTGATTTTTTGTAGTTTATATTAATTTGTTCTCTTGGAAAGTTTAAAATTGTAATTGCTCATTTTCTCTATTCTAGCTTTTCCCAAATGCATACTTAATGGAGTATGAGCTTTTTTTCTTCTGAGAACCTTCTCAATTTCCCTTATGGTCATGAACTGTGAATCTGAATTGTAACTTGTGCTTGAGCTTGTGAAAGAACTCTGCAAACCCTTCAAAATTAATCATGAATGAACTATGTGTTTTTCCCTTAAGCCAATATGATCCACTTCAAGATTTGAATCTGTCTGTAATATGACACTTGATTTGTTTCATTAATGATACTTGTTTAAATTTGGAACTTGGAATTCAATATAATTGCATCCTATTGTTATTTTTATACTTTTTACTTTGTTTGATTGGATTGGAAAATGTACTTGATGAGCTTTGTTGATTTTTTTGTACCTTGAGATGTATTCTATAATCATATAGATTGCTTTTCAACATGGCTATAAATATTTGATGTTCTTAGACCGTGAATGTAGAGTACATTTATTTAGTGGCTTAAAACACTTCTTTCTTAAACTATGCACTTTGCTTTTGTGAAAGTATGATTCTACTTCAGTATCTTGATCACTTCTTGATAATCCTACACTCTTGATGATGATATAATTGCCTCAGCCATATGGATTTATTCTATGGCTATATGATCTATAATCTCCTTCACTTTTTGAGTTACATGATTATATAATGGTTCTTTTAATGTTCTTTTGTGGTACCGTACTACTAGATGATGGCTTAACCTGTATTTGAGTCCCTTATGATTTCTTAGCTATACTTTGTAAGCTAGAAATGGAATTTGTATTTGTTGATAATTTAAAACTTTATTCCAAGCATACCATAATTCTGGATAAAGATGAAATTTGATTATTGGAAATCCAAACCTGCATTTGCAGTTTACATGGTTGGCTTGATTATTATGATATGGCTAGCTTGACTACTACAAACTTCCATGGAATTAGCCAAGAATAATCCTGAGACCACCTTATCTAAATCCACATCTACTTCTATAGATAAGTATCTTTCCTCTTCTTGGAAAAATTAGTTTCCACTTTTTCTTCTAAGAATATAACTCCTACACTGTAACACCACTTATTCATTCATAGATAATATTTGTATAAAACAAAAACCCCCAGTAATTTCAATATGTTTACAATCTATCTCATACCAAATTTTTTTTCTAATAACCATTCATAAAAATATCAAATGAAGTAAATGGTTAGGAGGGAAAAAGAAAAATTATTTCCTGATTGATATTTCAAAGACTCCCTCCATGGTGGATGGTCTATGCAATTCAAATTCTCCACCAATCGATACTACTATTTGAAAACCCATAACCATAAAACACAAATAAATTTAAGTCACAATTTCATTTATGCAAGAAACAGAAAGAGTAAGATATCAGAGAAGAGATAGAGCCTATCATTATTGGAAGAGATCCTTGTCTTTTCTCCTAGTTCTCCTTTGCGAGCTCGAATGCAATGTAACTCCATAGAGAACATGCAATTGTTTCCACAAACATCCTAAACTCCTCCAAATTCCATTTTATTTATTTATTGATAAAATATAATAATGGCTCCATATATTTTCTCTTCAAAGTTACAAAAAATACATGCACAGATTCAAAAATAGACCTTCATCAAAAATAGAAAGAGATAATAACATGCAGAGCCTTTATTCCATAAAAAAAACAATGAAACCACAATTCAATTTTCCCCCAAAAAACCGCTGATGTATTCTCCATGGTGGTGATGAGTATTTTGAGGTTATTTAATGTAGGAGTGTATTATCAGTCCTTCCTAATTTCCCGCCTCCACTTTTATTTTCCTATTTAAATTTAGAGGAGTTAAAAATAGTTAAACAACCACTCACTATTTAATTTATCCAAGACTGTGGTCAAGACCCATAGTTTATCTGAATTTACCATTAATTCAAAGGGAGGGTGCATAATAAATAAAATCTCATTAATTTAACAAAGTACATGTTGATAAACATCTCTTTTTGGATCCAAAGTCACATTAATTTAAGTTAGCCCCAAACATGATAAACCATAGGTTAGTTTTTTATGATTCGAGATGTTCACACAGTTGTTCCACTTAGGTTGGGATTTAATAAATATAACACAAACATAGTCATACCTTATTAGGTCCCTTTGCATAAATATATGTCCAGGCTTAGTTTGTATAAATAAAAAAATTCATGAATGAATTAATCTAAACCATATCTTAAATCTAGGATGGTATTCTTCCCAGCGTATCCACCTCTTCATAGTTTGACATCATTGAATATGTTAAGAAGTCCAAAGTCCAAATTTATGAGTTTGAGTATCTGAGAACTCATCCCAAATAAATTGATATACTTATCTACTTCATCCAAGGAAGTAGTTAAAATTCTAGTTTCATAAATTCCACTTCCAAAGAACCAATTCCTACTCCTAGTACCACTCCTTATTAGAAAATTCTTTCTTCAACATCTTTAACTTATGAGAAATTAGAACACTTCTAATTCTCTTTGTTGATCAATAGGTATGAATTGAGTAATTATATCATTTAATTTGGTGCTTCTGATAATGTCATGCTCACAAAATTTTCCAAGGATCTTGCTCTCACTCTCACATGTGTTTTTGGATGACTTTACTCAATGGATACCAAAGAAGTACCCCTCATTGGAAAGGTCAAATATTCTCAAGTAGCATTTGTGGATTTTCTTGAAAAAAAATTCAAGATGAAAATAATTTTGACGTACATTCCAACTTCAAATGGGATTTTGTTGAGTCATATATTCTATGAGGAGGTTGGTGGAGAATGTGTAGAAGGAAAATATAAACAAAGAAAGAAAGTATACAATAAAAAAAGTGTAAGCCTTTCTCAAACAAGATCCTTGTAACCTCATATTGGAGTAACTAAAGAGTGGGGTTAGGAGACACTCTTATTGTATCTAGATGATATATTGATTCTTTTTAATTTTTTCTTGCTACAAGAAATTATGAATAGAAATGAAGTCAAACTACAAAAAATAAGGGATTGCTTTATTTTAATGGTTTGATGATCAACTAGACAACATAACTATGTACAAGAGTGATTTTCATTTGTAATTTGACAGAAAAACACTACAAATTCTTCAAGCTTCCAATGATGATTCGAGAGGAATGAAGCTTTTTATTTATAGATACAGAAGAAGCTATGGATTGACGAAGGTGGAATGAATGAGTTGTAGACTATTGGTTTCATTTTCCTTATTCAAAATGGTTGATTTATTCTATGAAGTTGGATCTTTGAATGAGAAATAATGAAGCTTTATTTAAAATTAGTTGGCTCTTGAATTATTCCAAATTGTACATACATATTCGCTTCCATGTTTGTAGGATTCTATATTTTGAGTGGAGTAACTAGTTAACTTGAATGGTTTGGCTAGTTAAGTGGAGATGAGTGGAGGCTGAGTAGATAATAGATTTTAATTCATTTAAATAGATAATTAAACTAGCCAAAGGGATGTATATTTTATAATGATTGTAATATAATTCATTATATAAATTCGAGAAGTAGAATATGGGTGAATAATGGATTTAACATTATTTTTAGACATTATAATGTGTAATGGGTATTTTTAGGGTGTTTACATATTCCCCATATTTAAAGTGTTATTATGAAGTAATAACATATTAAATATAATATACACATGTAGATTAGTGAATGATGATAAGAAGTGTTTTGAACTATTTGATTTTCCACAGTGAAGATGTTGGATACTCCAATGGATCTAAATTGTGTCAAGGGTTTGTTCTCTTAAACAAATGGGTGATGTGATAAAGTGGTGTACAACCACTTAAGAGGAGGAATATGTGAGTTTCACATCAGATATGGGAAAAAAAAGGCTCAACAAATGAGAAATGAAGGGTCAAAGGCCATAATAGGATTTTGGGATATGGATTAGGGTTTTTAAGAAGGGTTAAATAGAAGGGTGGGATGAGTTGAGGAAGGTAGAAGAGATATAATAATCATATGATGATGATTATTTTATTTATGATTTGATATTGATTGTGATGAAATGATGACGAGACTTACCATGTTTGTAGCTTTAGTTTCCATTCATATTTTGTAATTTAGAGCAACCTACTTTTTTATTTCATAATATAGCATTTATTGTGATAATTAAGGAACCATGATGCGTAACTTATTTTTTGTGTAAAAAACAAACACACAATAAAAAAGAAGTGAAAAAAAACCCAATATACACAGTAAATGTATGCACCATAAATATAAATGAACCAGGATAATAATTAATAAACTTGTAATTGGTAAAAATTTAACTAAGAAAGGTAAGAATGCAACAAAAATTTACATAAGTACACTTAATTCAGTCCCTAATGTGTTCCATAGTGATGATTTATTGATGATTGGTTTTCCCCCAAGAAAGGATGCATGTAAGGGGTAAGACGATTCAAGATTGATTGGGTCATTGTCCCCAAGAAAGGATATATGAAAGGGAGAAAATAAGATCCAAGATTTCCCAAAGAGAAGATACACACAAGGGATTTACATTAGCTTTGGTTTTAATATTTGTAGGGTATTTAGAATGGACACCAAGGTAGGAGCCAATGTGTTGGTTTTGGGGAGTTTTTTTGCAAATGTTTAGGATTTTTGGATGATTTTTTTTAATTTTTTATAGATTGTGATGGGTTTTTACATGATTTTGGTAGTTTTGGAATATTTTGGATATTTGGAAATATATTGTAGTATGATTTTATATTATTTGATTATTTTAATTTTTTAGGGATTTCAAGGATATGTAACTTTGGAAGTTTGATCTAACAGTAATAACAAGTGAGATTAAATTAAATGATATAGAATACACTTAAGCATACTTAAGAATGTAAGAGATTATTAAGATGAAGGGATAAATATGAGTAGATATGGAGAGTAAGAAGATGGAAAATGTCCTAATTATAAGGAAAAAGTCATATAAATTGATTTGGGATGATATGGTAAGAAGGATAAGATGGCTAAGCTATATAAGTGGATGTGTCAAAATGCTCCTAGTACAAAGGATACACATGGATAATTCAAGAATATAATATTTTCAGGTGATCCAAATTCATGGGCTCTTTAAGATCTTGACCATATTTAGTGGACAATTTGTATGCTCCAGATCCAAGTTTTGTAGTGATAACATAAAGATCCATCCAAATAGGTTCAAATTTTCTTTTCTTTTCTTACTCCTTGGTTGTATTTTTCTGATGTTATTTTAGTAAAAGGTCATTGATCTCAAAATATATGGTTATTAACCATTTTTCATAGCTACGAAGAATTTTATTCTGACATAATTTTAAATGATCTAAGACATTAAGCCTCTTTTCATCAACAAATTCAAGTTATACAAGATGATCTTGTATGTACTTGTCTTCATTTATTAAATATTTGCAGGATGTACAAAGTGATGGGAGATTTACCTCTTTGGATAATACAACTTCAAATCAATATACAAATGAAAAGGGAGTGGATCTTATTAGAGTACGGTAAGATGTGCGATAGGCCCAAAGGGTAGGGTAAACATGTGTATGCCTATTGTGACCATGTTTTAAACATTATTTTCCAATATGGATTTGAGTGTCTTCTTGGATTATTTACCTTAGACATTACATTATGGATAATATGGAGTGGACCAAATTAGGTGGATATGGAAGCATTTGAATAGCTCTTTAATGATTGTATTTTTAAAAGACGTACTGTTATTAGTAATAATGGAGGAAGGGATGATAAAATTACACATGAGATGGTTAAATAAGAACTTAGAAATATTACTACCATTGACATAAGTGAGAGGCTTGGCCTCTACCCATTTGATAACATTTTTATTTGTGGTTCTAATGAATGTATGGCCATTAGAGGATGTGCGATTGATGTTTAATATAAGGTCGAGCCTCCATTTGGAGAAAGGTTTAGGTGTGGTGATCAATTGAAGAGATTTTAAAGGTTCATGAATGAAATTACCATGTTGTGTGCACACCAAGCACTTCTTGATAACATTACATGCATCCTATTCCACATTGGGCTAGTAATAACCCAAACACATAATATATTTATCTAAACTTATACCACTTGTGTGTGCACCACAAACAATAACATGTAGCTCGATTAGAGTTTGGTATGATTAATATTGGTTGAGACATGTTAGGAGAGTTCCATCATAGCCTCTTTGATATAAGGTGTCAGTAAGGATGGTGTTACATGAAACACATTGTGGTAAGGCTCATTTGTGTTGGGAGTTCATTGTTTTAGAGAAATTCAATGGCGGATGAAGGTGTAGATATCATGATACCAAGGGTTTTCAAGACCAATTATTTCAGATATAATGGTCTTATCAGGAAAATCGTAGGCCGAAACTAGAAGGTTTTCTAAAAGAAACCTGTTGCGTGTTTGATCGGGATCAAACTCAAGAAGGGATCTGATTACTTCTATTACATATCCTAACTTGTTTTGTGTGAGAGTAACTTGTTCAAAAGTGATAATATGAAAAATAAAATAAAAAATTCTATCAACCATGAGATTTTAGAGAAATAATTTATCCTACTTGACTTGATATTTTTGAGTGACTTTATTTGATGATCAATAGGGAGTCACCATAAACTATCAACTATTTGAGATGCCATGAAATATAAAATTTCAACCAAACTATAAGGGCTTTATACTCAACAATATTTTTTGTGTAGGCTAAGCCTAAGAAGAAATATTTCAGAATGACATCGATGTCTAACGTGAGTAGTAGAATACTAGCTCTTGACCCACAGATATTACAAGATCCATTGAAAAATAGAGTCCAAGAGGGAATTTCATAAATATACATGAGTTCCAATGTTTTTGTTCCAACATTTAAGGATAATGTGATTGTTCCCAAGGATTTTAATTCACTATTATCATAACCATGAATGGTAATGACATTAGTTCCTACAATTTCTTTAGTATAACCAGTACATGTTAATAGATTCATGGAGTAAACAATCAATTCTACACCATTTTCTATAAACAATATTTTGATTTTATGATGAGTGATGAATGAATTAATATACAAGGAATTATTATTTGTGATATTTGGGTTCAAAAGGTCACAAGGACCAAATGATAGGATATGAATTTGGGGTGACAAATTTGTAAATCAAAGCTTGGAATTGTTGGGCGTTTCTTTCCTTAGGAACATGTGCATCGTAAAGTGCATGAGTAAGGATCTCTTGAAGTATTGGTGATGACTTAAGTAAATTCATGAGGGAGATTTGTGTAGATGTTTTCTCTAAATGTTTGATAATATCATAGCAATCAAAGGAAGATTTAAAATTGAATATATGTTTTGGATTAGGAAGATATTTTGCAAAAGATGCTTTAGGTATTATGGATGTGGATTGTTGTTTTGTTGTATGTACCCAGAAATTTTTATTCCACACTACTAAAACACAGTTAGGATCATGGATTTTTATGGTGGCCAAAAAGTTAGGCATATGTTCTATATATGCAATGATATAGTAGAATTCAAAATTGTTTAAGGATTTTCCCTTGTATTTATATTTATCGTTCGTATAATGTTCGAGAAAGGAGTAATAGAACATATTTAGTTTATCATTTAGTGTTATGGTGTTAGATATGTTTTCTATCAAGAAAAGGGATATAAATTCATATTAACTATATTAAATATTAAGTAAACATTAATATGCACATAAAGTTAAATAGATTCACAGTCAAGAATATTGACACCATTACATAACATTCAAAGTGGAAAACCCCATTGGGGTAAAAAACCATGAAATAATATTTTCCATTAATTGAGAAACTTTTAACCCAGTCCAAAAAATCCTCTCCTCACTTCATGTTCTCTGTTTTTAACCTAGAGTAATTTTTCATACATCCGATTATGGCCAACTTCCATATTTAAATAACCCGAAGGGTTATAACCATTAAGTGACGGGGTACAACCCGATTTAATAATTAGTTAATTAATAAATAATATAAATTTTATATTTAAATAATAAGAATATAATTTATTATATTTTATTTAAATATAAACTAAATACTATGATTCACTTAATATTATAGTTCCTAAAACTCCCCCTTAATATTAAGTGGAAATCCATATGCCAACATTACTTGTTTTTACAACAGGATTTACAAATCCATAAATCCTACAGGTTTTGGCTAGCATATGTATTTGTGAGACTAAATCCCATTGTTTCTAATGGAAAAATCTTATACCAAATCTCTAGGATCATTTTATAACACAAGAACCTCCTTTACAAATAGATGTAACTAGTGGACTGTATTTTCCATTAAGTCTATAAGTTTATGTAGATCATATAAGATCTTTTTATAATGTTTTATATTAGAGTAGAAGTATAGAGGAGAAGGAGTCAACAACTAGTAGACCATTAGGAGGTGAAATTTTCATGCACACTACCCGTAAATGGAAACTCTAAAATTCCAAGCATTACACAAAACTTGTAGTATTTTACAACACAAAATGTCATGTAAACATATCTGTAGTATAATCTTCATTCTACTTGTATTGGAGATCTCTACCACCAATGAAAACCTTCTCTTGGATAACATGCATATGAATTTCAATATGCTTCATTCTATGATGTTGAATTGGATTCTTTAGCAAGAGTAATATAACTCTGACCACCACATAGAAGATAAATACTTACTTCATTTTCCATGTGTATCACTTCCAACAGCTCCTTCAGCCACATGGATTCTTTAGTTTCCATTGTACTTCTCTGCCTCAGTAGAAGAAATGGAAAGTGTTGGTTTCTTTTTCTATTCTAAGTAATGGCATGTGCACAAAAAAAATGAACACAAATCCATTATATTTAATAACTAACACAAAATCAGCATGGTTAGAGTCACACTATCCATATAGATATATAAATCTTTACTGATTTCCATATTAACCATCTCTAAACATTACATTGATTGGTTAAATACAAGATAAATAATAACTTAAATAACAATATAATTAATCAAATAACCATGTTACATTACCAATCTGTTGAATAGTTTCAACATATTAATATTATTAAATATATATTAGATGCAATCAATATAGGACATCTGTAATACAACCACAAAGGCACCCCCAAGTGTCATTCGATATGAATATAATAATATTGTAGTAATCGCATACTAAGAAATGTTTTATCAACAACATATATAACTTCATTATAGACTTTAACCTTTAAATGAGAAGACAGATAGATAACATATATGTAATAATGACAAAATCATGGCAAAATAATGAATATAACATTATCCATTGATATTTATTGCATACAAAAAGGTGGGGATTTGTACACAGAATGTACTAAACATAGGATTAGAGAGTGGGGATCTAAGGGTGGCATCCCCCAGTGGGGTTGAGGGGAAGCACCTTTTGCGAGGTCTGAAGGAAGCGCCTCAAGCACTTTCCGTATCATGATACAATAAATCAAATGTTTGTGACAAAAAAATCATGATGACTTCTTGTTTTGAATAGAAACCAAAACACATTAATTATCAGAAAATATAAAAATATTATCACAATATCAAATTTTTTTTTTTAATTTTTGTATTAAATTTTTTGTGGAGATTAGATATTTTGTGTATGTATTATATGTATATCCCGACATATATTGACTTGACCCCACAAGGAGTTGTCGACCCTAAACCCTCATGCTCTGATACCATGTTAGGACGAGGGATATAAATTCAGATTAACATATTAAATATTAAGAAAACATTAATATGCACATAAAATTAAATAGATTCACACTAAAGAATATTGACGCCATTACATAGAATATAACATGGAAAATCTCACTGGGGTAAAAAACCACGAAAGAATATTTTCCGTTAATTGATAAAATTTCCACCCAATCCAACAACTCCTCAACTCACTTCCTGTTCCAAGTTTTTATCCCGAAGTAATTTTTCATACATCGGATTATGGCCCATTGCCATATTTAAATAACCTAAATGGTTCTAACCATTAAGTGATGGTGTACACCCCAATTTAGTAATTAGTTAATTAATAACTAATAAAACCTAATATAAAGTTTATATTTAAATAATAAGAATATAAGTTATTCAATGTTATTTAAATAGAAACTAAATATTATGATTCAGTTAGTATTATAGTACTAACATTTTCAACCTGAATATCTCCATGATCAATTAAATGTTGAATGAAATGGTGTATTTTCATACAACATTATGTGTGATGTCTGTTTATACAATGTTACTTGATGAGCCCAAAAAAATGGCCCATTTTATACAAGATTTGACATTATTTTTCCTTGCATATATATTAGATAAAGTAGATGTAAGTTTAATTTCTAAACTTATGGTTTATTTAGGATAAAATAGAGATTATATATATATATATATATATATATATATATATATATATCATGGTTATTTATTTATAATTCATTTTTTATCTTTTCTGTTAGTTATTTCTATTGATTATTTGGAAAAATATGTTTATCTGTGCATATGTAGTCCATACTATGCTCTAATTGTTGAATAAGGAATTTTGAGCACTAAGAACCAACTACAACTAGCCTTGTAGGATCTTAAAATTATCTCATATCTACTCTAGATATTTTATTTCATCACCGCATCAGCCCCAGAGGTTCCTTCACTAGGTCTGGAAATGTTCAACGGTTTTATGAGAGGCTCTTTATTCAAGTTTGGGGAAAAATGAAAAAAGTTATCAAGAATATTCTCAAACCAAAATCTAAATACATATTTAGTTTCCTTTAAAAAAATATTCAAGTTCAAAAAATGAATCATATTGGTTTGAGTTCATATGCAAAATTTATAGCCATTTTAGTGTGTTAGAAATCTAGGCTCTAAGAAGGGGGTAATTTAGTGATTATTACAAATTTGTGTAATTCAGAATTTATCAATCATCCAATCTTTTAAATTACCTTAGTTGTGATAATCATGCACATTCAACTAAGAGAGAAAAGAAACCAAAAATTCACGAACACATGCAGAGATGAGATTTAATGTGGGAAACTCGTAAGGGACAAAAACCCACTAAGACCAAGAACTAGGCTTAGGATAAAACCGTCTTGAAAATGTTACATGATTTCATGGTTGAGCTTTAACTCATAATAGAGATACAAGTCAAAAATTTAGTCAAGCTACTACTTGAAATTTAGCAAGATTCAACTTTCATGGAATCTTCAACTCCTAACTATTTAACTAGCAACAACTGATCTTCTATAAGCTACTACTTACAAGAAGGCTTCAAACCTGTATTTTCTAAGGTGAAACTTAATTTTTTTACAAAAAAATATGATCACTTTACTATGGTTTCTTCCATAACTAAATGTGACCACTTCTTAAGCTCATTTATCTTGTCTTCTCCTTTCTTAGGTTTCCATGGCTTCAATACATTCACACCCTTCTCACTTGCTCACAAGGAGCACTTAACTTTGCATTATTTTCAACAACCTTGCATTTGAAAACAACTTCTCATTCCTCTCTCAGTGGCAACAACAACATTTTCATTGTCAAAACTAATCTTAAATAAGCAAGCAAGACTCTAAGGCGTGACTCTTAACTTTTTATGTTGTATTAATCTTTACATGATCATTATTCCTTCATAGAACTTCATGTTTGTAGGTTGAGAAATGACACTTCTTTTGTTACTCCATGTAATTGAATTTTAAATTTTTTCATGAGCTCCTTTACTTCGAATAATGGTGTTTCATGTTTTATGAATTTTGAGCTTCTCCAAATATTTGCCTAACTATGACAAACTTCTGTCACAAATTTATCCTTTATTTTAAGATGAATCAACATGATTTATTTTGGAAAACATTTCCTATCTCCTTACAAAAATTACCTACATTTTTTGGTATTTTTCATTAAAAGATTAAGTTTCGATAATTTTCCATGTCATACTAAATTCACACAGTCACCCCAAAATACAAGCCAATGAAATATCTCCACATTTACATCATAGTATCAGACCATTGAGAACCTCGAATGATTTCCACAAATTGTGAGCGAATGAGAAGGTTCCATGTTTACTTTGCAATTCAGTTTAATTTGCAAATACCTTATTTAAATACAAAGCCTAAACCAGTCATACACCTCCACACACCCTTTTGGTGTTAGTATTTTCTGACTGTGAAGCACAAACAAATAGGAAGGCTCCATGCCTTCACAATTTCATACTTTTGATAAATTGTATCTGACTAATGCGACACATAGTCTAATAGGAAAGATCCATCTATCATCCTCTAATACTTCCATGTTTATCTCTAACTGAGCTGACTCTATCTGCCTCATCATGGACTCAAAATTCCATAAAATTTGGCTCATTTGAGGGACTTGACATTCACTTGGATCCATGTCTAAAAAATATGGCATAATGCTGACATTTTTCGACCTTCAGTTGTGAGATCTTCACCAAGTGACACCCTCTGCTTGGTCAACATGTCTCTACCTTCCACTGACGTATTTTCTCTCTCCTACTTCAGACCCGAAAGCTTTATTAAACACAGTTGATTCTGGAGGTTTAAGTCTATCAGACCCCAATTTCCTTCATCCTACCTAGAATACCAACACATAACAGATTCCTTCATCATAGATATTTTTCCACATGTCCTATTGAATTTTCAACCTTTCTCGGACCTAAAAATCTATAGCATTTGGTTAAATCCATGAACCTTATGTTCGACTGGAACATCTACTTGGGACCTTACTATAAATTTGACACATGTTCATTTGTTCCATGTGTCTTATCCATCTTCGGCTACATGTCCCTAGTTTCGATTGTGTCTTCTTGTTGTAGTTTGTCATGCATGTAAACCTTCTAATGGCCATAAATTCATCCAGAGAGCGCCAAATTATGCAAATTTGGAATTGTTGAAAATATCTCATTGAGTTCTCAAAGATACATACCTCCATGACCTCCAAAAAGTCTTCCATATGCTAGAATAATAATTTAAACACTATATAGCATCTAATACCTGCATACAACTTTATCCATAGCTTCCTTGGACATCAACCTCATTTTTCAAGCTTCTAGCACTTTGAAACTAGTTTGGAGCCATCCTGAAAGCTCATAGAACACTGTACATCACTATCAGACACCTATCTACATGACACTTCACAAATCCTTTTCCATTTGACATCAATGAAAACAAAAATCAATGCAACATGGTTCAACAATCTCCCCTTTGTCATTGATGTAAAAAATCTTAGAAACTTTGATGACAAGCCAATACACCAACATCTTTAGTTATGTAATAAAATTAATTATTGTTTTTGTATCACTCTCTCCCCCTTCGACATCTTTGATAAAGGTGCACACACATGAAAATATGAGTAGCATGAAAGGAAAAAATTATATAGAATGTTGTTACCTGAAGTTACCCCCTAGAAATATGTTTCTCTTTTGCTTGATAAAACTCAATCAACTGCAAGACTTTTTTCATTAAATTCATGTAATACTACCCTTGATATATTCATTTCTTTCACTTTTTAAAAATTCATTTTATGAACTTTTTCACTTGTTCCTTTTGTTAAAGAACTAATTTCCCCTATCTAGACTAAATCTGAGCCTTCTTGGAGCAACCTTGGCACTTGAGGTACTCCCTCTATCATTCTAAGATCTTTAGTGACTGTTAGGGGCCGATCTTACCCCTAATTTATGCCTTAACTTTTTAAAATATGCTCTTGGTAGAGGTTTAGTAATTATATCAGCTACTTATTCCTTTGCATACACATGTTCAATCTTTATTATTTTCTCATTGACTTGTTCCCTAAAAAAGTGATATTTGATGGGTATTTTTTATCTTAGAATTCAACACTAGATTCTTTGAAACACTTATAGCATTTTTATTATCACAATATAGAGGAATAGGACCTTCACTCTCAATTTTGTAGTCTTCAAGAGTTTTTAACTACATATCATTGATCTATATAAGGTTTGATTTACCTTTGGTGAGCTATCTTCCTTGCTGAGTTTACATCCTACACTCATAGGAGTGCTTACTGGCTTACAATATTGCATCTAAAATATTTTGAGGATTTCTTTAATGTACTTTTCTTATGACATAAAGATTCTTTCTTTGCCTTGAATAATTTACAACCCTAAGAAGAATAATAATTCACCTAACATCAACATTTTAAACTCCTTTCTCATTACCTCTGAAAAATCATGACATGATTTCATTATTGCTCCCAAATATGATATCATCGATATAGAAAACACCAATCAACAAGCCTTATTCTTCTTCTTTTATGTACAATTTTATATCAACTACACCTTTCCTGAATCCTTTCTCAATCAAGTACTTGTCTAACCTGCTATACCAGGCCCTAGGTGCTTGTTTAAGCCCATAAAGTTCCTTTTTAAGCCTACACACATAATCGATGTCCTCGGTAAGAAAGAAGCCACCTGGTTTCTCAATATAAACTTCCTCATTCAGGTTACCATTGAGGAATGTCGATTTCACATCCATTTGATATAATTTTAAGCCTTTGTGTGATGCATATGCTAAGAAAAGACCAAATGGAAAAAATGTCTCATCAAAGTCTACTCCTTCCCCCTAAGCATATCCTTTACACACCAGGCTTGCCTTCTTTCTCATAACTTCACCTCTTTCATTTAATTTGTTTTTAAACAGTGGCTTATTTCCAATAATGTTTTTGTCCTTTATTCTAGGTTCAAACTCTCATATTTCATTATTTTCAATTTAGTCCATCTCTTCATTCATTTCATTCACCCAATTTTTATTTTTTTATTAAGGGCAAATAGTTTTGAAGGGACTATACCCTGTATATAAAAGGGCTCAAAATCTAGATAGTAAAGGTGAAAGAAACAGCCCAGAGAAGGGAAAAACTGTCAACCAAAAAGGGCTCAACAGCCAGATATTACAATATAAGTGAAAAAAGGATCTAAACATACAATGATCCAAAAATAAGTAGGAAAGATAAAAAAGAAACCAAAAGAGAAACAACATAGAGAGATCCGCCAAAAAACAGTTCCAGAACCGCTAGATAACAATAACTTCGCAACCAAAAAACAACATCACAACAACCCGTTACTTGATAGCTCTGTCAATCTTGGTCTTGATAGCCTGTAGTGACATGAAGAAGGCAATGGCAGTGGCCTTAGAGGAGTCCTGCAAATCCGCCTCAGCAATTGCAATATCCCTTTTCTCTTTAGGGCCCCAAATGTCCTCATTAACCCCACTTAAACTCCAGACACTATGAACATGTTGTTCAATGAAATTATAAATGCTTTTGAGGGGAGACAATATGTAGTCATTGTGGCTTTTAGCATTCCCCAATCTGCCATCTAAGGACTATAGCTTCTTGAAGACTTCAGCAATAACCCCCTCTTCCTCATCACTTTGAAGAATCTCTTTTCCCTTAGCTCTTTCCATATTTTTTATAGCCCCTTTGAGCTCTTGTATCTCCTTTTCTAATCTGTCCACCCTATCCAACAATTCCTCCTCCTTGGGATCCTCCACCGATTTACTAATATGTAGAAGGTTTTCATTAACTTCCAAGTCTTTGTGGCTCCTTAGGACCCATTGGGAAGTAGGGATTTTAGCTTTGATGTCCTCATTTACCCAATTTTTATCCTTACTAGCCTTCATGACATTCATTGGTTCTTGTTATCCAAATTTTAAACCCCTTACAAAATTGGCTAACTTGTTAAATATGGACTTATGCGGTTTAATGGGGCCATGGTGAAGAAGTTGGAGAATGAGGGATTCAAATAAGAAATAATGTTGCCACCTAAAAGAAAAGTGTAGACATGTGTCAGTAAAAATACTGCCGCATGACATAAAAAATGCAGTTAGGTGTCAACAAAAAATGTTACCGTCCGACACCAAAAATGCAGTCGAGTGTTAGTGAAAAATGTTTCCACTTGACAAAAAATGTAGCTAGGTATCAGAAAAAATGTTGTTGCTCATCAAAAAATGCAGCCATGTGTCACCAACAATGCAACAATATAACAGGGTGATTTTAGTAGTACGAATTTATTAAGGTGTCAACAAAATATAACTGCCCAACAAAAAAAGTGCAGCTAACCAACCCCTATCTGTATCACCCAAAACTAGGATGTAACCACCTTGTATGATGTAGTTGACAGATAACACGGAGCATAGTAAAAAATATCAGCTGCGTGATGTAAGAACCTTTTACGAAGTAGTTGGCTGACACATGAATGTGGAGAAGAAACGATGCAACCTGTCAACATCAAATGAAGATGCAACCGCATAAAACTAGGAACCTCAAACTACCGGTTGGGAATTAAAGAAAATGATACGTGCTAGTTTAATGACTAACATTAATGAGATATGGTGCCCATGTTTTCTCAAGAAATGGATTTGTATGGATGCCCATACTTCTTTTCAGAGAGTTAATGTAGGATTTCAGTTGGTGGGAGTACAATTCGAGTTTCTCTCTCTATATAATGTAAAAACCCCTCATTTTTAGGGGAGATACATTCTGAAAAGTAAAGGAACTTTTTTAACATTGTTCCAGAGATTTTTTGGGTTACATCCCTTGAGTTTTGACATTCTACTAAGGATTCTTTCCTTATATAAAATTTGTAATGGATTTTGCAACTTCCATAGCAATAAAATTCATGTTTTGTGGTTGTTTTTTCCCCTAATTTGGGTTATATTGCATTGCTTTCCTCCTGTTAGAATTTCATGTATATTGTGCACGTTTTGTTATTATTACAGAGTTAAAATTTGTTGTGCTCCATGAAATGGAGATTTGAATGTGGTTTTGAATTGTGGGTTTTCTTTCTGCCCTTTCTTACCTTGTTTCCCTTTTACTTTCACTCAGAATTTATCCACCCTTGTTCTTCATGTTATCTCTTCCCTTAGTGTAGGATTTTATTTTATGCATCTCTCTCTCTCTCTCTCTCTCTCTCTCTCTCTCTAGTCCCTTGGAATTTTAGGTTAGTAATTAGGTAGTTGCATTTTCCTTTCTAGGTGTAATTCTAGCATTAGGGATAAGTAGAGGAACCAACCTTCTTTTGAGGTTTTTCTCATTTAAAAGGGTCCCATGTATTAGGAAAATTACATGTTAGCCAAAAGTAGGGATCTGTAACAGACATATCCTAAGGTGCTAATTTTTTCCATAACAATTCTATTTTGGGTAAAAGAGCAATATTTTCTTGATTTTGAGAAATTTTCGACCTTTTTCTTGTTTGGATACCCACTTATTTATCTCCTATGATTTGTATTTGAGGATGGTATCTTTTAACCTACCTTGAAGGTGCCTTAGTGTTAGGTCTCTTTTCTTCTTCATCTTCAACTTTTAAAATTTCTTCATCATCCTGATTTTCAGCAGTTTGTGGAGTCTCTTTAGGCTAAGTTATGACCTTATTTGGATAGGATTCATCAATTGTGACATTATTTCTTTCAACTATATTTCATTGGATCTTATTTTAGCATCTATATGATAAAATAATACTTGAATAGCCTAAAAAAATACTTTCATCATGCCTAGAATCAAATTTACCCAAATTCTCATCATCTATCTTGATGTAGCACTTGCTTCAAAAGACTCTAAGATGCTTCACACTTTCAGGTTTTCCTTTCTAAATATCATATGGTGTCTTCTTGTGATTACCTCTGATTTGATATTTTTAAAAAATATATACTCCTGTACCCACTACTTATTTCCACTATCCATCAAGTAATTTTGATTCATTGAGAATAGTTCTATCCATTTTCCTATACAGTTATGTTCTTTCTTTCTAATACCCCATTTTTTGAGGTGTCCTTGCATTTGAAAATTTTCTTCATATTAAACAATTCTCAAATAATTCATAAAATTCATCTAACCAAAACTCTCCTCCTCTTTCAAACCTTAAAATATTTATTTTGACATTATTTTCATTTTCCACTAGTGTTTTAAATGCTTTAAAAATTTCTAGTTCTTCAGAATTTTATTTGAGGAAGGAAACCCATGTCATCCTTATGAAATCATTAATCAGAAACATGAAATATATATCTCGCTAAATTATTTTAGTTTTGGTTGGTCCCATAAGACCAGTGTTTATCAACTCTAGAGGTCTTATAGTGGAGTATTATTTTGATTTAAAACTTCTTTTATCATGTTTCCCATGAAGGAATGATTTACAAATCTTATCAGCTGGTATTCTTATCTTAGGCATGTTCCTTACACATCCCATGGAGGATATTCTAATAATGTTATCAAAATTGAGGTATCCTAGTCTTTTGTGCCAAAGACAACTTTCATCTATTTAACTAGTGAAGCATTTTTGTTTGTTTACCTCCTTTAAGACATACATATTATTTTTGGTTCTCTTTGCCTTTCCAACCACCTTACCTAATTTGTGTTTCTTTTTTTCACATCGTTTATCATGAAACAAGACTGTCTATCCTTGTTTACACATTTGAATGACACTCAAAATATTGTGCTTCAATACCTCAACATATAACACATATTCAATGATAGTTTTTCCATTTTCAAGACTTAGCTTACCTGTTACCATAATATTAGCTAAGGTTTATTTTCCAAATCTCACTATACCAGAAGAATTTACCTCTAGAGATGTAAAATTACTCTTGTTTTATGTCATGTGGCCAAATACCCACTTTCAATATACCACTCCATGTCTTCACTCTGAGAATGAAAGGAATTTTGGGATAAAAATCGTTATTACTTTGCATTTTTAGGATATTTTTTAACAATGTAAACCTTCTTTCTCTTCTTTGGAGGTCTTTGAAAGAAAAAATTGGCTATGTTTCCATACTTTTGGCAGTTGTAACAAATGAGCTCATCCTTACTTCTCAAATGATAAAAATTAAATTATATAGCATGACATTTAGCATGCTTTCTACATTTTGATGCTTTATTACCAAATTCATTGCATGCAAAACAACATACATAAAATGAATGAACATACCTCATAACATAATATTGCCTTCTTGCATGGTATCTCTTCCTAAAATCAACTCTCTTAGATTTAGGGGGTTTTTTAGTTGTCTTGGCTATCTTCTTGCTTGTTGACTTGTCATCGTCATTCTTCTTCTCAAGTCCTAGACCAAATTTTTCTTTGACATCTCTTTCCTTTCCTAACAGGTCATACAGTTCATTTGTGCTCTTCTCAAAATTTTGATACATCTTCAAAATGGTGAAGGTCTGATCTAATTAGGTTTGCAGCAGCTCCAGTTCATATTTGAGATTTATTTTCTCTTCTTGTTTTATTTTAAAATATTCTTCAATCAACTTGATTTGTGCCTCAAATTATTTTACCATATCTTGATGTTCTTGAGATTAATTGTTTTGTTTTTATTCAAGAATATCTTTTTTCCTTCATATTCTTTTACTATCAATTTCAGTTTCTAATTCTTCTTTCTTTTATGTATCAACTCTTGTAAAACATTGATTAATTTAACCTCAAGGTTAAATTCTACCTCTTCTTCATCTAAACTATCATATTCAATCTGAATTTTTCCTTTTAAATTTCTTACAGTAGATACATCCACATCCATGAACAATATTTCAGCTAGAGTCCCTTCATCATCACTCTCAAATTTACTGGAGTCACTTGACTGAGAGGAGCTTTAACCTTCTTATGTGTAGAAGTTATTATGTTTTAAGTATTTATTATTTCCCCCTTTCTTATTGAACTTATTATTTTTCCTTTGGGAAGATTCTTCGTCATCTTGATTCCCCTTATGTTTTTTGGGAATGTTTTTTGAAAAATAAACAACTTGGCCAAAATTAAAACATTTAAAGGGTAGTTTTCCCTTGTAATTACATGATCCTCTTTTCATATTACTCACAAAAATGGCTTCCACCTTCTCATCACTTATCTCCATGTTAGACTCAACTTTATTCTTCTTGACCTATGATTACTTATTAGCCATGAAGGCTTTCTCTTTATTGACTGAATTTGAGTCACTGATTATCATCTCATATGAAGTTAAGATTCCATAAAGATCATTCATTTTCAAGGTGGTTAAATCTTTGGATTCATCTACTACTGACACTTTGGAATGAAATTTTGAAGATATAGATCTCAACATTTTTTGAACAGCCACACTCTCTTATATTTTATCTCATAAGCCTTTGATTAAATGTATAACTTCATCCATTCTTTACAAGTATGATGCAACATTTTGACCTTCCTTCATTTTCATGATTTCAAACTGAATACGATATGTATGTAACTTGGGCCCCAATTTTACAGTATTATCTCCCTTATATGTAGTCTTCAATTTTTCCCACATATCCTTAGCTATGGTACATTGCATTACCTTTAAGTAATCATCCTCAACCATTCTATAGAGAATTGCATTCATGGCATTATAATTGTTTTCAATTTCTCTCTTTCATCTTGCATCAGTAGGTGGTGTAGGTGGAATAATGTATCCACTATCAACTAATGTCCATATGTCAAACCTAAGTGACATTAGGTAAGTCTTTAATCTTGCACTCCATAAAGTATAAATTGATCCATTAAATAAAGGATCGTTGGAGGTGGAAAAACCACTTTGTGACTAATTGCTTGCCATGATTGAATTGTCTAGATCTCCCTTGAGATGTTAAACTCACCACACTGGGGCCTTGTTATGATACCAATTTTTATAAATATAGGAAGTTAGAGGGGGTGAATAAGTGCTTATTAAAATTTTCTATAATTCAAAATTTGTTAATCATCCAATTTTCTAAAATACTTTAGTTGTGATAATCATGGATATTCAACTATGAGAGTGAAAAGAAACCAAATTTTTTTGGAAAAATGTAGAGAATAGATTAAGTGTGGGAAACCTATAAGGGGAAAAACCCACTAAAACAAAGAATTGGGATTAGGAAAAAAGTCCGGAAAATGTTACATGATTTCATGGTTGAGATTCAACTCAATGTGGAGCTATAAATTTAAAATATAGTCAATCTACTACTTAACCTTTAACAAGCTTCAAATTACATAGAATCTTCAATTCCCAAAAAATTTAACCATCAATAATTGATCTTATGTAATATAATACTTACAAGGAGGCTTCAAGCCCCTATTTTGTAAGCTATAACTTAGACTTTTTACAAAGAATTCTAAACACTTTACTGTATTGTCTTCCACAACTAATTATGAAATTTTCTTCAGCTCACTTATCTTCTTTTCTCATTTCTTATTTTTCCATGGCTTTAGTACTTTCACACCCTTATCACTTGCTCACAATGAACACTCATGATGCATCCTAGAATTTACTATAGAAAACCCAAACGCACTGACACGTCACTCATCTTAAGATGAGTGCTCACCCAAAGCACGCAAAGGTATCAATCCCCTCTTTAAAGTTTCTTGTGAAGGATGTTAGTATGATGTTGATAATACATATTCAAATCCATAACTAATCATAAAAATTTCACATTGCATAAACCAGATCTAGATTTTAGAGAATCATGAACTAAAAATTGAAAATAATAAAGCTAACCATTCAAGAGCCAGATTCAGTTATGTCTAATATTATTATCCATTGAATATACTCTATTGTATTAAACACTATAAAACATAGAAGCTTTTGACACTAAAAATTATCTACATGATTCATGCATGCATTAGAACCAACAACATAACTCTATAATAACTAACATACCCTAAACTACATAGTTCAATAAATATTTATAGAGGTGGGGAATTTACCTTCACCACCCATGCACTTCTAAAAATATTTCGCATGCTAATAATAACCATGTGCCTTTACAATTTCATACACAAAATGAAAGTTTTATAATAATAGATGTCCTATAGTTAACTATAAGAAGAAATCCTTTTATTTTCATGAACTATACATGGTGCTTAATAGCCACTTATTCCCAAAATACCATTGCATGTAGCGCAAGTCTTCATCTCTATGTGTGCTCTGCACACTATCTCCAAAATTAGCCCATATCCATAAAAAATGGATAAATCCTGAGCCAATGTGTTATGGTATGTGTTTCCTTCCCTACCTTCCCATTCCTTCAAATACACCTTGTTCCTGTGCGCGCATCCTTTGTGTGTCTTCTCCTTAGAAAAAAATTCCATCTGCTCAACATTACTCCACACTAAAGTACATTACCATCCTAAAAATGGGAATTATTTCTAATGTTCCCAATATGAAAGAATTAATGAAACACTGTATAAAAGAATACAATTTTAATCTACAGTACCCTCTTCTTCAACTAGGAGGATTATCTCTGGATATTCATTTTTGATTTCAACCTCCAATGTCTTCCAGTAATTTAGTGTGGTCCTTCTCTCTTCTAGAGTATTTATGGCTATTGCATCCATTTCATCCTGAGTAATATTTTCTTTCTTATTTTATAGTACCCGAAAAACATTTTCCATACCCAACATCATTCCTTCCATGACATCCAAATTTTTCTCTACGAGTTTCTCAATCTCATCAATTTTCTCTTTGTGTGGATCCTGGGCTGCTGCGAGGGCCTCACTCTTTTATTTCATCAATGCCAATCTTTCTACACGTCCAAGTGTCTCATCTTTCATCACTGCCAGAACTTCATTATATTCAATTAGAGTTAATGTCCTTATTACTTCTTATGGTGCCATACCTAAATTGAGAGCTTGATCGGATTTATTTAACTCATCCTTCAAAGTTTGGAGCGATACCTCGTAAGTTGAAATTTTCCTAACCATAGAGGCCCTTTCTCTCTCTTCCTCTTGTTTAGAATCTTTTAGTGTGGAAATATGAATTGGTCCATCATCTAACACTAAATCAACCAAAGTATGTACCTAATGCATAGTAAAAGGAAACTTTTCTGGTAGTTGAGATTCTAGATGAGGCCTTGTTTTAAGGATGTGGTCACCAATTTCCTCCACCATGCTAATGAAGGCCTCATTCTTTACTTGTTCTCATTCCTTCTCTTCCTTTAAACATACTATATCCGTAGTTTTAGCCTTATTATCTTCAAGCAATGCTCTAATCGTGGTAGCCTTATCAATGTTTCTTTGTGCCACCTCAATAGATACTTTAACCATTGTATTGATGACCTACTCATTAGACATTAGAGTAGGTTTTATTGTCATGTGCCTACTCGAGGGTGCCTTCTTAACTCTTCACTCTTCATGAGACATTGGAGTCCTTACCCATATCAAAATCTGGTTCATCCATATTATTCTGCATAGACCAGGATAACTGCTTACTTGTGCGCATAGTGGCCATATCTAGATGCATCAGCTCTAACCCATATAACTCCTTAAGGCCCAAACTACTCTGAAACTAGGTGAAAAAGAGTTTTCTTGTGTCCTCAGTATAGCCCATACTAAGGACAATGTACTCTTCACTTGTTCTTTCTCTTTTTGTTCTTAGCCCCTTAGGAACCTAGGCGTTAAGGTATGAAGTTTGTCCTTCTCTTAACTGAGTCATGCTGGGTGCGCTGGATTTTTCTTACATAGTTTCTTCTACCTCTATCACCCCTTCCTCTTCATCTCTCATTTCTACATCTTGGGATTCGTCCACATCTTCAGGCTAGACCAGGGTTCCTATTGCGCTCTCTTTAGACTCCTCCTCCTTGTTATGTTTCAACTTCCTTCTTCTCTTTCCCTCAGGTGCTTTTTTTTAGGGGAGAGTCGAGGTAAGCTTCGTAAAGGTTGAGATGTTCTTGTGCCTTGGGTTCTGGTTCTTCCGAACATCTTTTTAAAGTGGCATTCCTTAAGGACTATACCCTTGTCCAATTCTTCCTCTCCTCCTTGCATTTTTGAAGGAGTATCTGTGTGCTCACTCTCCACTCTATCTATGGGATGCATCCGACCTCTATGGTCCAAACCTCCACTATCTTCACCGATTTCTTCTTCCTCATCTCCTTCTAAATTCAAGGCATTCTTTGGAGCTGCCATATTTTCAACTATGTGTTGACCCTTAAGCAGCCCTAGGAGCATAAACTCATTCTCCACATACTTTCCCTTTTCCTGGAAATAACACGCTTTGAAGGTGTATGATAGTTTTCACCATGGATTCCATGTCACATCCTTCATTACAAACCATGCGATGCAAAAATGTTGATACACCGTGAACTACACTTCCTTGCCCACTACTAAGGGTAACTCCTTTAGAATGCACCATTCATCCTCAAAGGCCACATGAATTCGATCATACAATAGTTTTCCCCTTTTTTTGAATGGGTCACTCATTTTTCCTTCACACAAATACCTCTCCAACCTCTCTGTGAGGGACTTATTTTCCATAGGTTATTCCCAAATTCTTTTATTTGGCCCATCAAACACTCCAATTTCTACAAACATAATAGATAATAGGATAACACCAAAACTTATCTTCTCACTTGTGCATGCTTCCTCAATAATTTTTTTTGCTATGTAGCTAAATAATTTGTATATTTATCCTTGTGAAATTTTCTTCACAATATGTATCCAAATGGTATTTACTTATGATCATTTATCCTGATCATTCAACTTAGTGAGAATATGTACAACTTTCTGCACCACAGGGTACTTCCTTAATTTGTAAATGTCCATTCCGTGTGGACCATTGGCGTATCACAATTCCTTTCTTGTAGCATTAACAACTACAATAACTACTAACCTCTATCTCTGTTCCCTTCATTCCTCTCAATGTAGCAATCAAATGCATGGTGATCCTTACCCATCGTCCCAAAAAAGTAGAAAAAATCCTCATGGACTACTCAAAAACCATTAGTATTAAATTTTTGGTATTCCAAAATATGGGAGTTCATACAGCTGATACACCCCTACCTTCTTAAGAAACTTCTCTCCAACATCATCATATACTGGCATGCCATCCACTATGTCCTTGTTGGTCTTTTAATTCAACAATGCGTATAAATATCCCTTCTTATCGGTGATGTGGTGGTTGTAGTCACTTACTTTGTATCTGCAGATATGGGAATCGCAATCTCATCTGATGATCACTCCTTCTAGATACTGCATTTCTAAAAAAGTTACTCTCTAGAGAATCTTCGATCTCGATTTCCACCTTTTTCTTCCCCTTCATTCCTTCTCTAGGTTCTTTCCTTGGTGCCATGGTAAAAATCTCACCATTTTCCTCTATTGAATAAGCTCTCATGTCCTAGCTCAAAACTACGTGCCCTATCTTGAAATCATGTGCCCTAGCTCAAAACCACGTGCCCTAGCTCCTTCTTAATGCTCCTACTTCACTCAAACCCTTCTCTAATGGGGACACAAGCCACTTCTGTGCACAAATCTACTCTCCACACCTCATCACGTTTCTCTTGGCTTGGTCGCAAAGAGCTCACTCGAATACTTGTGATCAAAAAGGTAAAAATAAACCCACATCACATATTTAGATAGAGTTGCTAAAATTTATTTCATTTATTGCTCCTTTTCCTTCCACCAATCTCCTCATTCATTGACCATTTTCCCAATTTATGCATGATACACCTACGTGACACAACTATAACCTTCCATTGCACCTTCCTACCTTTTTGTGACAGAGCTCCTTATGTATGCATCAATGCACCAAAGTACCTCGCCATTATGCCTTCCTCTAGTAGTTTCTATGGCCACCACCTACATCGAGTTATATTGTTCATTCATTTATTTCTAGCTATGGTCTTCCTTAAGAGAAATATTCTTTCTAACAGCTCCCTTCCATTTTCAAATAACACTTGTAATAGTATGTTTTCATGTGTACCAAATTTTTTAATAACAAGCACCCATCACCAATGGTATGTGTAGTCCTCTGTACATTAAAATACATCAGATTGTAATTAGCTTCTAGCGCGTAAATCCACTTACTACACAAAACACAAAACTAAATTGACAAAGCATAAAAATGAAGAAGGAAATACATTAAAAGAAATAAAAAAAGGGAAATCTATACTAAATGGAAATACTACCTTATTACAAACACCAATAAGACTTATTTATAGTAGGGCTTCAGCCTACTCCCGTTAAAGTTACTAGGCAACCTTCTTCCATCAAGAAACTTTAACTAACAAGCACATGATTCAAGGATGTGAGTGATAACATATGGTCCCAACCAATGCTCCTTAAATTTTCCTGGATGGCACAAAAACTTAGAATCATAAAGAAGTACCATATTTCCAACCTCAAGCTTCTTATCCTTGATGTGTCTATCATGCCATGCCTTTTACCTGGCCTTTTCCTACTTCTGTCTCCAATGTGCTATGGTGCACCTCTCATCCAACTGTATTAACTTGTCAATTATTTCTTCTAATGCTTTCTCATTAGCTAGACCTCCCACAGACGCAATATGTAAAGAAGGTAACATGAATTCCATGGGAAGAATTGCTTCTGTGCCTAACACCAACTGAAAGGGTGTAGCCTTATTAAACCTTTTGTAGGTTGTTCTGTATGCCAAAAGTACAACATAAACTTTATCATCCTAATCTTTCCTTCCAACATCGAATTTTTTTTAAGGTCTGGCTTAACATCTTCTTGAAGGTCTCATTAGTCCCATTTGCTTGAGGATGATAAGGTGTAATCTTGTGGTGCGTGACCATAAATTCATCTAAAAATATCCTGATTGTATCATTCAAGAAGTGTGTACCCTTGTCACTTTTCAAACTCAACGAACATCCATACCTAGTAAGAATATTTTACCATAAGAACCTTGCTACTGTAGCTATTTTACAATCCTTTGTAGGTGTTGATTCTACCCATCATGTGAGATAATTTGTACAAGTGATGATATAGTGTGATCTAGTTCTATATGTGAATGGGGAAATAGGACCCAAAAAATCTATTTCCCATTTTTCAAAGGGTTCTGCACTAGTAATAGGCCTCAAAGGCATTTCATCTCTTTTTCTAGGGTTTTCAAGGTGCTAACAATGATCACACACCTTACAATACTCTTTACAATCCTTGTACATGGTCTCCCACCATAATCCTGTGAGTAAAATCTTGTGCATGGTGGCTTCACCAGCATAATGTCCACCTATAATACCGCCATGAGCCTCTTCCATGATATCCTTACACTCATGTTCTAATACACACCAGTGTAATACTTCATCTCCATCTAGTTTGTATAATTCACCATTGATCAACATGAAGGGTGTAACAAGAATTACAAGTTGTTTCTTCTCTAATGCTTTCATTCCTTCTGGCATCATACCTGTGCATAAAAATACAACAATATCCTCCAATTTTGAAGGCATGTGATGTAATCCGTATAATTGTGCATCTGACATTGTATCTTCAACTGTCTACGCATCTTCTCGTGATTGAATTCTTGATAAATGGTCTGGGAAATAATTACTTTTACCTACTTTTACCACGACTATAAATTCAAATTATTGGAATAAGAGAGCCCATCAACATATGCACCCCTGTAAAACAAGATTATTTACCAAGTATTTTAGTGACATGTGATCTATATAAAATACAAAAGGTGTTACAAACAAGTACTGTCTAAACTTTACATCACGTAGATCATCAACGAAGCCTCGCACTCTATAGTTATATAATTTTGTTATGTAGGAGTCAGCTTTATACTAGAAAAGAAGATAGGATTATCTATAATACCTTCTCCAGGATGAGCTAACATTGTGCCAATGGCCATGCCATAGGCATCCACATACACATGAAATAGTTGGTTTCATGAGGGAAAATGTAGAATAGGCATCATAGAAAGTCCCTCCTTTAATGCCTCAAATGTGCGTTGCTGTAGGTATCCTCAATAGAATTTACCTTTTCCTTTTAGGAACTCCTCTAGGGGGGTGGAAATATTTGAATATCCTTTGATAAATTTTCTGTAATACTATATGGCCCAAGAATCTACGCAGCTCACTTTGACTAGTAGGTTCTTCCAGGCCTACAATAACTGCAACCTTAGCTTGATCTACTAACAAACCTTCCTTGCAAATGATATTCCCTAGAAGAGTTCCAAAAGGTCTAGCAAATATATAATTCTTTATGTATAAAGAGATTCTTAACTATCTTCATCTTTCTGATAAAAACTACACAATTATAAAACATCAAATATTATAATATATAAACCAAAATTATTCGGGATATCAATTACATTGATAGAGTTTACATTATATAGGAGGATGTTCTCCTTAATACAAGGAGTAAACATCAAACCTCAAAAACCCACATATCTCTCTCCAATCCATACAATCTCCCAAAATTATCCCTAAGATATATTTCACACTAAAATAGTTACATGAGTTGTTCTCACAACTCACCCAAATACTAATACTAACTATTACAACTATATTATTAATATGAGTTCTATAAACTCATTATTAATAATATTACAATTTATTAATAATGTCACAATATATTTGTAACAATTTCAAACATTAGGCACAAGTTTTCACAATGATCCTTAACAAGCCCATGTACCCTCCAATCATCTAAGTAAACCTACAAGAATTTGAGAATAAAATCCATGAATGCTTGAACAACTATGCACGAAAATACAACAAGCATGTTCTTCAAACCAAAGGGCATCATTGTATATGTAAATATTCCCCATTCATTGGTGAAATTTGTCTTCTCTTAATCCTCCTATGAAATTATTACTTGATGATACCAAGAGAATCCTTTTTAAAAAGAGTAAACTTCACACCGTGTAATGCCTTCTAATATTTCCTCAGTGAAAGGCATATGAAAAGAATCAATCACACATACAACATTTAGCTCCCTGTAATCTACACAAATCCTAATATGTCCATATTTTTTTATACTTATTTCCATGGGGCTAACCCCCTCTGATTCTTCTAGGGGATTAATGATTCCAGATTTCAACATTTTTTCAATTTCTTCAACTTTTATGTGCAGGTTAGCGTTCATCGTGTAAGGTCTCATCCTAACTGGGCACACTCCTTCCTTTTGCTTAATATTCATCTCGCCTAATGACTCATGCACCCCTTTTAATTTATTGTATCCTCTAGGAAATAATTCCTAGAAATCACATAGTAACTCAATTATATTTTACACTTAAGAATCACACCAATAATCTCCAATTATGGCCACCGTAGGTTTAACATCCGTGTCAATGTTAACTTTCTTGGTCTTTATAGGTTCTTGATATGTGTGCACATGTTTATCTACAATGTCTCAAACCTCACGCGTACATTTGAAATGATCAATGTCAAAATTTTCTACCTCTTCATCATCCACTATGTAGACCATCTTTCCTTTCTCCTTCTCAAAGCAAGAACACTTAAATAGTTCGACATCTATCTCATTTATTTCATCAAAACACGCTCCTGGTTATTCCTCATGAAATAACTCCTAAATGAGTTCTTCAGCCTTTGCAATGTCTCCCATACTCAAGCATTCCATAACCCATAATACCTCACTCACCAGAGGTTTAGTAGAGAAGTAGTCAAAATTCTAGACCATTCCTACAATCAAGTCTTGTAGATTTCCAATCTCCCTATGCAGTTCCGCATAAACATACCAAGCATGTGCGCAACCTTACAAAGTGGAATAAAGTTTGTGTACCCAAAGTGAAGGTGGTAAATCTTCCTTCCCCTCTTCTCAAAGTCTCTCACACTTCTAAACATGGTGCTAAACCTGTTGATTACCATGATATATGCAAATCTTAGTAGGTGCATTGTTCCTAAGAAACTAGGTTGTTAGATTAATTCTTACTTCATTCCATTATATGAAATTATCCCTATGAACCATCCACCAGTGCATTTCCATTCTGCACAGGGTATACACGAACATATTTATTCTCACCACTTGATCCATCCACAACTCCTCCATGGTGCACATGAATACTATAGGATCTCCTTCTTTAGTGTACTAGGGTACAAAGTTGTTACCTATCTGCCTAATACAATGAGGTTTTCTCCTTCATGCAAAGGAACTTCCTACTTCGTGCCCAACCATCTCATAGGTTCCATACACCCAATCTTCATAAGAAATAATTGTAGTATCACTAATAGAATCTTCATCCTCCCACTAGAGGATTCCCTCCTTAGATGGCTCAAGTACTTCTAGATCTTGAATGACGTGCACATAAATTATGTTCATATCTTCTTCACTCAATGGTTCAACATAAGGTATATATTTTCCATCTGTTAAAGGGATAATAACTCATTCTTATTTGTTCTAAAAAATTATATACCCCTTTTTGAACCGTATATTAGCATTATTTGCATAACACCAAGGGCACCCAAGTAGAGCTGGGAAGTTGTCTACTTCCACAAGTACCGAAACCTCAAAGTCCCCAGTGAACTTGGCCCCTTGTCATCCTTTAAAACCCCGATTGGGGTGGCCTTAGTCTAATTAGTCATAAACAATACATTAGAAGATGAATGTAATGGAGGTCCTCCCATCTGCACCCATGCATATAAAGTAAGAAAATTCACTTCCGCGCCTATGTTAATCAATACATTTATCAAAAGCCACCCATCCAAAACAACATTAAGATATATTTATTTGTCATAATCCAAGATATGAGGGGGAAGATTAACATGTAGGATCTTTTGTCAATTCTCAATACCTACACACAGAGTGTTTCCCTTTAACCAATTCCCTAGTAATGAATTAATATTCTTCGGGCGCATCATCCTGCATACCTCTTTCAAATAACCAACATATGACTAGACCATCTCTATGGCATTATTTTGTTCCAACTTCCATGACTGTTCCTTTAAACATTGTATTTCACATTGAATATTTCTGAGTACCTCCATGGTTTTCTGATATACCTCTTTCTGATGTGTAGGATTTGGGTACTTTGCATGTAAAACCTCTTCCTTAGTAATAGTAGGATTCTGTTGCAATGCTTCCCTAGTGAGCACAACTTTAGCGCATGTAGTAATCTTCACAGGTACTACCTCAAGTTCTGGTTCCAACTTTAGCATCCACTGATTTTCCATGGTGCATTGTATTCTAACCATCCCTATGCTCTTGTTCTCCTATTTATGTTGCTTGCTAAGATGATCAAATAAGTCTGGTAATTCCGCATAGTTATGATTCTTCCCACAAAAAGAATAAGTAATATTATGAGTGCATTCACTCATATAGTGGTTAGGGGAACCACATGTGTAACACATTCCATGAGGAAAATCATCTCATCCACCACCATGGCCTTGGCCCATAAATCCACCATAGTATCCTCAACCTTTACCACGACTTCCTTCAAATTTTCCCTATTTCTGATTGTACCACCATTGAGTTTGATCATGATCATGGTGTTCAATTTTACTTTTATAGTTATCTGATACTCCTATTTGTCACACACCAATATCGATGGCATCGTGGATCTAACCAATCAACCTATAGTATTTTGTATTGTGAGTCTTAGAAAGGAAAATATTACAATAACAAGATACGTTCTTTCTGATCACGCGTTGTAATAATGGGAAACAAATTACATCATGGTATAAATTAAATATCTCATAGTCTAGTAACAATGAACGTACTAATCTACGGGGAAAATATTCCTTAGTGTGCCCTTCCACTTCACTATTTGTACACCAAATCCAAGTGTGTGTCTCGTATGCTGAATTGGCTGATAGTTTCTCCAACTACTTTACTATAGTTGCAATATGTGCTTCTAGGAATGGACTCACTCTAATTTTTATACTTCTGACTGCCTCATCACGTAATGCTACTTCATGTTATTTGAGTGGGTCTATATATTTCTTATGTGACATTTCCCTCCTAAACAATGTGATCAAGTCCCCAACGAACCACTATGCATGTTGGCTTGCATGGCTATAATATGAAAGTTTAGAAAAAAGTGTTTTGATATGGGCATCATATTCCTAAAATCTTTTAGTAGTGCCCTACTTAATACCCTTTAGTGCACTTATACTCTTCTTCTCAAACTCAGGGATATAAAAATCCTTAAGGAAATCATCCCATAGTGTTGCATAATATACACAAGTTTGATCAGTGTCAAACGTCCTGTACCAACTATGAGCACATCTCACCAATGTAGTTGCAAAATGAATTTCCTTTCACTCAAAATATGTAATCCATTTTTCACTCCACAGTATCTCACACATTTGCACATTCATAACAGCATTTGCAATTTCCCTATACTCTAGAAGACGAAGTGACATCTCGATGTAAATATTTTGGGGTTGGTGAGAACAATGCCCATTTGATCTAGAACCTCATGTGTTACATCTGCCTCTAGACCCAATAGAACTAGAGTCACCTATGATCCCTAATCCTCCACCTGTAGTTGGAAGTGGACCAGTGGATGTACTACCCTTAGTCCCAATTGCAGTACTAAACTAAACTCCTATAGTCTGCGAGGTGTTACTACTACCAGAAGTGAGTCCAATATTCTACGTGCTTGAGTTTTGTGCCAACAATCTACCTAGAAAGGTGCCTCCAAATAATAAAGAAGACATTTTCTCGACCATAGATTCACTTTCTACTTGATCTACTAATGTTCTTTTGCTCCCTAAACTAGCTTGTTGACTAGTGGTTTTACTAGATACTGGAAGACCAAGTGCAAGGGTTAGGTTGTCAGGTAAATTTATATGTGTTCCTATGGCCCATGTCATCTCTTTTAGCACACTCCCATATAAGGCCAAGGAAGGTTCCCTATCATTCTTGCCTAAATGGGGTAGTTCCAAATCCTTCACAATCCATTTCTCTCCTCAACACCATCTGTTATGTAATATCATGTTGCTTCTCTAACTCCCTCTCGCGTGCCTCATTGTACTTAAGCCACCTTTCTTCTCTTTTCCTCTCTACTGCTAGGTCCACCATCCTTCACCAAACCTTCACATGCCCTCATGCGTTGTGGGGTTTAGCTAGACATCAACTTTTCTTCCAAGTTTAGGGTTACCATCAAGATTTTGATCTCTAGTGGAATACCTTACAGATAGGTTCTCTTAGGATAATGTAAAAACTGGAACTTAGCTACCTTCGGGAAAGAGTAATTAGAAATTGAGTACTTGAAAATATAGTTATTCAGAACACCATGAAACAAATTTTTCACAACGCGTGTCCAAATAAGATCAACATCATAGAGGGCATGAAATTCTTCCTGCGTATAGACAAGTGTGTGATACCTCCAATTCCTTTAGACACATATGAAACAAACCACTGGTATAGTTCTATCGGAAAGATAATAAATAAACTCTCATATAAATAGTCATACAAGTTCTACTCCACCCATGTGCATGCGTCAAACTCGGATCCAGTGCTGAACCTATAGGTGTACTCTTCCTCTAGATCTATTATTCACTCCTCAATACTTGCTAGGGTCAACCCGTACGTCTTAATCACAAAACATCCTGAAAACAACTAATAAAGAGGTCCCGAAAATGGAACCAATGATGCAACATAGAAGCTACTGTAGAAAACCCAAGCATGGTGGGACATCACTCATCCTGAGGTGAGCACCCACCCAAAGCATGAAAAGGTACTAGGCCCCTCTTTAGAGTTTCTTTTATAATATGTTAGTGTGATTTTGATAATACATATTGAGATCTATAACTAATTATGAACATTTCACAGTGCATAAAATAGATCTAGATTTTAGGGAATCATGAACTAAACATTGACGATAAAAAATCTAACCATACAAGAGCTAGATTCAGTTATGTATAACACCATTATCTATCCAATATAATCCATTACATTAAACACTGTAAAACACAAAATATTCTTACATTATAAAGTATCTCCATGAGTCATGCACGCATTAGAACCAGGAGCATAACTCTATAATAATTCACACACCCTAAACTACATAGTTCAATACATATTTATAGAAGTGGGTACTTTCCCTTCACCACCCATACACTTCTCAAAATAGGTCACATACTAATAATAGCTACGTGCCTTTACAATGGTATGCACAACATGCAAGTTTTCTAATGATAGATGTCCTATAGCTAACTCTAAGAAGAAATCCTATTATTAACCTGAACTATGCATGGCGCTTAACAATCGCTTCTTCCCAAAATACCATTACGTGTAGCGCAAGGCTTCATTTCTATGTGTGCTCCACACGCTATATCCAAAAATAGCCCCTATTCCTAAAAAATGGCTAAATCCTAAGCCAAAGTGTTCTAGCACATGTTTCCTTCCCTACCTTCATGTGCCTTCAAATGTGCCTTATTCCCATGTGCACATCTTTTATGTGTCTTCTCCTTAGATAAAAACTATGTCTACTCAACAACTCATCTCTAAATTCTTTTCAATAGCATCCCTGTAATCAACAACAAATTCGCATTCTTCTCTCTGCAACAACAACAACATTTTCATGCTAAAAAAATGATCTTAAATAAATAAGCAAGACTCTCATGAATCACTCTAGACTTTTCAATTTTTATGACTTTTCATATAACCATTCTTCCTTTACATAACTTCATGTTTGTAGGTTGACAAATGAAACTTCTTAAGTTACTCCATGAAATTATCTTTTGAGCTTCTCCATTAGATCCTTCACTTTGAATAATGATGTTTGATATTCCTTGAATTTTGAGTTTCTTCACAGAATTTCCCAACTGGGACAAACTTCTTTCCTGAATTTACCCTCCATTTCAGAATTTAATCAACATTATTTATTTTTTGAATCATTTCCAATCTCCTTACAGATGTTACCTGCAATTTTTTGAATTTTTCATTAATTAAAATGGTAGTTTCAATAATTTTTCATGTCAGATCAAACTTACACAATCACCTCGAAATACAAGACAATGAAATATCTCCATGTTTACTTTGCGATATTAGAATGCAAATTACCTTGAAACATGGGCTAATGAGAAAGCTCCATGTTTACTTTGCAATCAATTTTAATTTGTAAATACCTTGTTAATATGTGAAGCCTAAACCAATTAGACAACTCCACGCACCTTTTTGGTCTCACTCTTTTCTAAGTGTGAAGAAAAAACTAATATGAAGGCTTCATGCCTTTTCAATGTCAAAATTTTGATAACTTGTATCTAACCAATATGGCACATTATAATAGGAAAGCTCCATCTATCATCCTTTAATTCTACCATGTTTCTGTCTGACTGTGTTGGCTCTATTTTCCTCATCACAGACTTAAAATTCCATAAAATTTGTATCATTTTGGGGACCTCCTTTTCCACAAGGATCCATATTTTAAAAATATGGATAATTTTTTCCATGTTTCCACATTTTTTCATGAGATCATCGCTAAGTGACACCCTTTGCTTGGTCCACCTGTCTATGCTTTCCATTGACGTATCTTTTCTCTGTTACTTTCGACCCAAAATATTTCTTAAACACAACTGATTCTGGAGGTTTAAGTTTGTCAGACCTGAGTTTCCTTAATATTACGTGGAATACTAACACTTATCACCTTCCTTCACTATTAATATTTTTCCAGATGTCCTATTGACTTTTCACCCTTGCCTAGAACAGAAAAGCTATAACAATTAGTTCATTCGGTAAACCTGGGGTCCATCGGGTGCAATTACTTAAGATATTTAGGAAAAATATGACGTGTATTCATTTTTTGTCTTTTTTTTTTCATATTGTGTCTTATCGATATTTTCTCAGATGTCCCTAGATTTGATTGTGTTTTCTCAATTTCATTTGTTACGACCTAAAAAAATTTGAATGTCCATAAATTCCTCCAAAAAGCTCCAAATTGTGTAAAGCTAGACTCGTTATAAATATATGATTGATTTATAAAATGTACATACCTCTAATACCTCAAAACATTCTTGAAAATGATGTAATAATCATTTCAAATATGTATGCATCTGATCCATGCATATAACCTTCTTCATACCTTAAGTGGACGTCAACCTTCCTGTTTGAGCCTATAACACTCTGAAACCAATTTGGAACCATCCTGAAATCTCATAGACCATTGTAAATCACTATGAGACACCTATCTACATGAAAATTAACTCATCCTTTTTCATTTAACATCAATGAAAACACTAGTCAATGAAACAAGGTTCAACATTGAGATCTACCTTTATGGGTGATCATCAACATTCTACTAACCCTTTTTTTATATAATTTTTTATTTTACAGGTTTTATTGACAAGTGATTTCAGGAGAGAATGATCTCCATCACAAGGTGACAGTTAAATGACAAATATTTAAACTTACAGCCATAAGAAACAAGATCCCGTTTGTTTGAAGCGTTTGGAAGAACTCATTGTTAGATAAGTGGATGATATAAAAATAATTATTGGCACCCAAAATAATTGGAGCCTCTCTAGGAAGAATTTTTTTTTAATAATGAGTAGTCAACACATGTCAAACCCATGTCCACAACATTGTAGGGAACTTTCATGTAGTCAAGACACCATTTCAATAAAGCATGCACATCTATCATTATAATCCATAACAAGATATTTTCATAGATTTATTGCTTTGATTAGATTAATTTTATTTAATAATAAGTTATGCCAAGTCATATAACATATAGCACATTAAAATACCACCTCCTTTTAGTTATGATGTGTCCACTTAAGCCCTTGACATCAGCCAACATGTCACATAATTTTGCTTCATGTACTCACTGTTGTCACATTCACTTAATGATTAATGACTCCTAAAGGTATTGTTTGTCCCCTTAGTAATAAAGTTCAAAGAAATGAAAATCCATCAACACAATTATTTTTTGCAAAGTAATTTTGAGGAAAATTTATGTGGTTATGTATTACACCTAGGAGAAGTTGTGTATCATTAATAGGAGGTAACCTAATCAGATATGAACCTTCTACTCATTTTTAACATATGAATCATCTTGAGGTTGTGAAATACTTTAACAATCATGGATGGATGTAATAAATTACAAAATTTAAAGTCTTTGATGATGCAGTTGTGGCATATTTTGCAATTTCCCTAAACAATGGAGATGAAAAGGTAAACATCTTAAGAATTAGGGTACGTGATGAGATTTTAATAGAGGTCACTACATTACCAACTGAAGAAGATCCATTTTCATATAAAGATGACCTAGAAGTAGCAATTAGATAATTTACAAATAATGATGAGGTGTTCATCTAAGACATTCAAGGTACTTTTAACACATATATCAAACCTTTATGGGTACAAGCTAACAATTTTTTCATTTAATATTTTACTTGTGAAGGGAGATATTAAAGCTTAAATACAATGCATTTCAAATTGTTAAATCATTTAGAAAACAATCATCAAGTGAATGTTTCAAATTTATTTCATGAGATGCTTAAGAAAATGAGAAAATAGGTTCAGAGGGGTATGGAATCCCTATCACACTACTATCTAGTAACCCTAGTTGTTAAGTAAACCTTTCAGAGGGAGTACCCTCAGATATCATGGGATGAGTTTTTGAGAGTGAAAAATATAGAATTTTTTTGGGGAAAGAATAGGAAAAGAAGAAACAATACTGAAAATTATACTTCACATATGCCAAAATTTGCACCACCCTCTTCCCCATCTCAAGAACTAATAAATTCTAAAAATATTCCTTCCATAGAAGAAACTGCTACACTTATTTCACCAGATAGAATCTTTATTGCTGAAAATTTATTATTCCTCCCTTGAAACCTCTACTTCCAAAACCAAAGAAAAAATATTTTTTCTTCTCCAAAGAAAAATAGGCAATCCTATAGGATTAGGAAAAAGAGGATAAACACCTCTAGTTTAAGAAAATCTCAACCCATCTCATTGGATAATCATTTGGAAGCCATAGAAGAAAATTTTGAGCCTGAACCATTAGAAAAAGAGTATAGAGATAATTCTCCCACAATAACTCAAAATCCATAATACCATGAAAAACCAATGAAATGACAAGAACTAAAGCATAATGAGGGAACAATTCATGAAGTAGAGAGTCATGAAGTGAGACAAGTAGAAGAGGCGGTGGAAGGAGGAAATGACCTAGAGAAAATGACTACAAACAATTTCAATGAACAATTCATTGAGAAAGTTGTTGAACAATCAAAAAATGATAGTCTACAAGAAGAAAATTTCAAACCACTGTAGCCCATAAATATTATTCATGAAAATATAAAGGAACCTAAAAAACAATTTTGCAATGAGATGAGAACACAAACTATGGGGCCCAATATTAAAAAAAAAATTCTGCAAAGGGATGTTTATATTAACAGGCTCAAGAATAAATGGGAAAAGGAGAAGGAAGACATTATCTCTAAAAATAAGGAGGAAATGGAATTAAAAAATAATGAGATAAGAAGGCTGAAACAAAAAAGAGAGGAAACAATGCATGTAACATTTTACATGTTGAGTTGCAGTCAACCATCAAATTTCTATGCCATATACCTAAAATAAAAGATGTTGTACCACAAGTTTACTTGAATAAATTCTAATATGATATATGACATTAAATCAACCAATAATTTCTATACTCTATATTAGAATAGTACACATAAACTGTAGAATTAGCTATGTGAGTTATATTTGCATAATTATTCCTTTCCATATGATAGATATTGGATCCCATTTATGTATATTGGGGATGTACAATTTAAGGCATTATGTTCTTATATTTCAAATGAAATGAAAATATATAAACAAATAGAGGAATATAAACATTTGGAGAATGTTACACCACTATATATAAAAGTTGAGGCAACAACAACATATGAAATTGCAGAAAAAAATGAAAAGCATATGAAATGATGCAATCAGAAATGGAGTGTTGAGAGTATTTGGATTCTAGCATGTTGGCTTCAAAGTCTACCATTGTTTCTTTAGATTATACCATTCTAGTTTTGGATTTTATTAGTGTGGCTTCCAAATCTACAATTATAGATTCATAATTGAGCATTATAGCTTCAGAGTTGAACATTATATCTTTAGAGTTCGACATTATAGCTCAAGATATGAATACTAGAGTTACAGAGATGAGCATAAATCTAAGGGTGGTTTGAAAAGCATTGCTATTTATTTTTGGAAGTCATTCTAAAAATATATATTTCCATTAGTATTTTATTATTTGTAAAATAAAGAAGAGTAAATATTCATTTTAATTCTCAATAATAAAATAAAAGAGATAGATGGTTAGTTAGATTTAGATAAAATCTCTCCATATTATATGGAGATTGATGCTTTATGAATAGATTGAAATATTAATTGATAAGATTTTATTGATATGTATGCATTAAAATAAGGAGGGGGTTAGAAACATGAAATTATAAATGTAAGCTCCCACACAAAAAGAATGTAATCTCTATTATTTTGATCAATTTATTCTGAATTTATATTCCATCCATTTGTAAATAAGTTTTGATTAAAATTCTCTTTTGAGGAATGATCTAGCCACTCATTTCAAGAAATATGGATCTGTATGTTTGTGTTTGTTTGTCCATTATGTAATTATATTTTTGTTTCCTTTCTGTTTTTACCATGTAATTATTCATTTGGTTTAATTTTTTGTAAACCTATATGTGTATTATGTGTTTATCCTTTCCTTAGAATTCAATAATTTCCCTTCCTAACAAGTTTTAGTTCCTTTCATGAAAATGTGTTTCAATTTTTGCAAGTGTGTTTCTAATTCATGAAATATTTTCTTAATTCATGAAAGAGAATTTCTAATTCCTCAAAGTGTTCTTTTTAATTCCTACAAGTGTGGATTTTGGCTAGTGGGTATTGTTTCCAAATATATCTTTATCCTATTTTATATTTCCACAAAGACCAGCATAAGATTGCAATTTTTTAATGAAGAGGATTGAGAACCCTCATCAGTACTTGAAAAAATCATTTTTTTTTTCATTTTAGTTTATATTTCCCTTTTTTCAAAGGTTATTGATATTGGGTAAATGATCATATCCAAACTTGTTAAGTGATGAATTACATGAGAAATAATTTCTCCAAGTGGTGTTAATTTTCATTGTTTGAATTCATGTGGATTTTTTTGTTTAATAGGAATGATAATTGGTTTATTTGTGGATTTGATTGATTTTCATTGAGGTTTTTGAACATTTTGAACATTGCAAGAATCAATGATCATGTTTTTCACAACTTTATGTTTTTTATTTATCTTGATTTTGATAAGTATCATCATTAGGTTGATCCTTAGAAGGAGTTTTAATAAAGCCTTTAGAAATGAGGGATATCTTGATTTTTGTTCTCTTTTCAATTACTTTTTAAAATTTGATTAAGAAATGAATTTGCATTTGAAATGAGAATTTAGGATAGGTATGAAATTCTTACTAATTGTTTCTCATAAATTCAAAAATAATTTATCTTATGATCCCTCACCATATTTGAAGGAATGATGCAAATGTTTCATTATTTATTTTCTTTGTATTTCAAAGGTCAATCATAGTGACCTAAAAGCATAAGTTAAAGGAAAAGTGTTTGGCGAATTGTCCTGAAAATTCAGTGAAAGTAGTAATTGATCCTTTAGGAAGGTGTAACAACCAATCTAAATCTTATCATCCTAAAATCTTAGGGAAAAGACATAAGAGGTATATTCCATTATAAGATACTTATTAGCATGACATTAAGAACTCTTTAATGTTTTATATTGGGACATGCTTTCCTTTATATTTTTTAAACTTAGGAGTTTTAAATGATGGAGGAAATGGTATGTGCAACATGTCTTTATCAAATGGATAAGGGAAATTCTTGTGGAAGTTGAATTGTTTGGTTCATTTTTACATTCCCATTAGAATTTCATTTATGTTATTCCAATATTATGCAAATGGAGAGTTTTGTTGAAAGATTCCCATGGTTTCATTGCTTTCTTGACTAGATTGTTCTTTTTCTTCCTCGTTCACATTTTGGGTAACTTTAGAAGCTATATGAGAAAGTTGTTGTTTCATCTCATGGATTTTTTCTAACAAGACATTTTTGGATGTTTTCATTGAATTTTTATGCTTTTTTTTCTGTTTAATTGATTCAAGTTTTTCTAGGAGATGTTTCAAATTCTCATCACCGAAATCTAAAGGTAGTTTTTCTCCGATTTTTAGGATATGAAGAAGGTACTGGTTTTTTTATTTCTCAATACTTCGTCTTTTTTTTTCTTCTTCTTTGGAAATTTTGGGTTTTCTAAATTCATTGTCTTCTTCATAAAAACTATATTTTCCAAGAGGATTGGTTATATAAAAATTATTATAGATATTATGGATTTTATCATGGGTAATCACCATTTTTCTAAAGGGAGGAGTCTAAAAGGAAGTTTTTACAAATAGTCCAAATAAACTAGGAGAAAGGAATAACATTGTATTTTAGATAGGTTTTTGTTGTAGTAGTGTTTAAGATACTAAAATTGGATTAAATTTTCAAGGTTTGTATACCAAATGGTACGATTTATTTGATAGGATTAGTTGTATTTTTTATCAAAGAGTGTGTACTGAAAGGGTAGAACATGTTTTGGATTTGTTGATATTATTGGTTTTTTATATACAATGTGTAACAAATTTTGTTAGCCTAGTGATTTGAATTAAATTTTCTTGTTAACAAACAATAATAAGTAAGTATGATATGATTTTTATTTGTTTTGTCTTAAAAGGAAAAATACCACTAGGAAATGTAAAGTTAGTTATGATAATGCAAACAATCCTAATGTCATGGAATAAATAGATGCAAGGCTCTTACCATTCCAATATATGCATCTATCAATATATCTCAAACTTAATATACCAAATTTGTACATGGATAGAATTTGTGCAGGGAATCCTTGGAATATTGAAAGAGACTCGCCTATTCAGTAATAACCATAGTAGAGGAGTTAATTATCACTCCAATGATGGGTTTTATTATTAGGTGGTAATGTAATGAGGGAATGATATGTATATGGTGTTCTTATTTATCTCCAAATAATGTATAGGTACTATGCCAAAAAAAAAAAATTGTTATCACTATTTTAGGAATATTCTCCTAGTAACACCTCTAGACAACTTTACCTAGAAGAGGGGGTCGAGGCAAGGAAAGCAGAATTTTTTTGTGATACTACATCTCAAGTGTAATGTAATGAAATATGAGTGCTTCATGGTAGTGAATTCCATGTCACAGATGAAGCTAATTTGTGATAAAATCCATGTCACTTTTTTTTAATACAAGTATGAATGATTATCATGCAAGTTATTTCCAACTTTGGAAAAATAATGAGTATGAAAAATGGAAAACATAAATTAAAGTTATACCTAATTTTTTATAAAAAAAATTTAACCAAATTTCTTAGGAAAGAAGGTCATAAATAGAAATGTATTAGTAGTTTGATTTGGTTTTGTTTTATCTTTTCGTAGTTTTTAAATCCTTGACTTAGTGATACTAAAAAATAATATTAACCAAGTACAATATTGATATGAAACAACTTCAACTATTTCTAATTCTCAAGTTCACCTAAGGGGTGAAAGATAAGAGAATACATGGTTTAGGTTGTATGAATGAAATTCTAGAAAATAAAACAAGTTAGAATAAAAATGAAACAAGCGTTAGTAAAGTAATATATAAATCTGAAACATTTTTTGTTCTCAAGTTCAACCAAAAAGGGAATACATGATATTGAAATTAAATGATAGAAATGTTAAATTCATTAGAAAAATTCATCAAAGGACACATTAGATTATATTTTCTATGAAGTACCTGTAGTAAATTGTTAAAAAATAAAATAAAACAGTATGTTAGCAAAATAAAAACATTTTGCATTTTAAAAAAAATCAAGATTTTGATATAGAAATCTAGCACATATAATATGATGGAAATAAAATTTTAACTATGCAAATGTACCTTTTTTTCAACACAAATACACCTATAGAGGATGTTTGCATAGGAATATTAATGGAAACATAAAGGGTTTGATAGAGGCATAGGTTACAGAAACACAAATACTACAATAGAAATGTAACCTATAAAAAAACTCACTGAAGTTAACACTAACACAGATACTATGGTAGAAATGTAGACCTAAAAATATAGTGTTAAAATAGATATGTTAGCATAGAGAATGTGATAGAAATGTAGCCAAATACATTCTGACACAGAGAGTGGAATGGAATGCATCCACTAGCACAAAAACAAAAGAAATTTGACAGAAGCACAAAATGTAAAAAATCTAATGCACATAATTTGATAGTAGTGCAAACTTATAAAAATAATATAAAATAGAAATATGATAGTGTAGATCATGAGATATTCTAGTAAAAATAATGCTACAGAAATGTAAATCACATGTATCTGGAAAAAATGTTAGAACAAAGCCAAAACATCACTTGTTTTCTAAACTTCTCTCATATTTGTTTAAAAAATAACCTAAAATTTTGGTTGGTAACCTTTTTATAAGACAAAAAATAGAAAAAAAATATATCTTTGGAAGATATAATTAAAATAATGTGGGTTTTCCACCAAGCATGCTAGACTGTATAAAAGACAAAAGACAAAAAGGAAATAAATAATTCAATAAACGAAGTGTAAACGTTTCTCAAACAAGGCCCTTGCAACCTAAGATTAGAAAATTTAAAGGGTGGGGTCAAGTAACACTATTACTTGATCCAGATGATAGATTGATTATTTTTTATTTATGGTTGTTTTTTAATATATTTTAGGATTCAATTTTACTCTATGAAATAAATCACTAAAACTCAAAAATGACAGGGTTGAACGAAACTTGCGTGCATGATGATGAAAAAGTATGGTAGATCCATGCATGAACCCAAAAATCCTCTTATTGAAGGTATGGAAACTTTCACACACATAGGAAACTTGACAAATAATAGATTAGATAATTATAGGGTGTGTTTCTTGGTAAAGGAAAATTCTAGGAACTGAGGGGATTCCTTTAATGGATGTCAACTTGTTTTTAGACAATCGCGATATGAATAATGAAATTAAAAATTTCAATAGAAGATAATGTGAATAAAAAATTATGAATGTGCAATATTTGGATGCTATATTTAATTTCCATCCTTGATGATAGGATGAGGTGAACTAAAAATATTATCCCAATAAAAAATTTCCTCTTCATTGTGTTTATGGAGAAGATCCAACTGTTCAGGAATGTTGTCTAGATTGGGGGTAAGGAAGATGATGCATATTTTCAACTCATGGTTGATATAAAATTCTTACCACACGAAAGGTTATCAGACTATGTGAAGTTCATGGATGCTTTTGGCTTCATAAACTACTTCTGGAATGATCATCTAATAGAGATTCATGCTTATAAAAAGGAGAACATTAGCTTTGATGTTTAAAAGTCAGGAGAAAATGTAGTAAAATGTCCCAAAGTATAAAATTTTATATTTTGATAGAGATCGATGTCAATCGTGGTATTGGTGTTCATTATTGTATAAATATGTAATAAAAATTTCTAAAACAAATGACTTAAAAATAATGTATTGATGCTCAGATACTCATTAAACCTGTAAAAAAATGTCTACAGGTTCAGAAGATGAACATACATTTTTGAAGATAGTGGTTTGGATGGCTAAATTTTAGAGGACAATTTCTCCACAGGAGAATGATTAAACAAAGTAATTTTCTCCTTCACATTAATAAGAGGATTCTATTAAACTCTATGGGGATTCAATGCACTAGCCATGTCTCACCAAAATTTGAAAAATCCTTGGGAAATGGCCAATTTTTATTTATAAAGGATTGACGCCATTTGAAGGAATCACTAATGTTCTGCATCGATCAACACAAATTCAGGGAATCAATACTCATTCACTCCCTTTTCAAGGAGGATAGTTAAATGTAGTTATAACCATATCCTTTTCATAATTTGTGTAGTTTGTAATGTTTTTGAGGTTGTTTTATATTGATGGGAAGTTGTTAAGGGGTTGGGCTTAATTTGTTTCAATTTATTTTTATTTCTTTTATGGTTACATGTGGTTACACATGGTAAAATAGTGAATATAGGTTGGTAAATTGGTAAAGTGGTCATGTGGGTTTATGAAGGGGTGTTCTAAGATGTGTACAGGTGGGTATGAATTAGGGTGTCCTAATTATAGTGTTTACATTTTACCCTTTTTGTCAATTGGTTTTTGATGGAAAATCCGTGAGACATAAACAAGTGACATGATTTAATTTATGCTAGATGGGTGATCCCCCATCAAACAGGGGGCCATCATGAAACATCTTGATGGTCACCAATTTGAATAAATTGTGTATGTATTAAATAAAGAGCATGTAAGTTGCACTTATAGATAAATATGATAGATTTAAGATGCCCCAAGACCAGGTATGAAATAAAATTCCACGAGGTAAATATTGCACCAGTGATAAGTCAAGTGATAAGGGGACCAATAGGTTCTCAACCTATAGGCATATTAATTATAGGAAGCGGTGAGAAAATATTCCTAGGATGCTACGGAATCCACTGTGGGTTAGGAATCATAGGCTCATTAAGGATAATATATAATGTATATTTTTGAGTAGCTTGATGACATAAAAGAAACAAAAACCTAGAAAGTGGGAAAATAATTGGCGATCAGTATCGATTGCTAGGATCACTACTTATCTGTAGCATCAATATTAATTTAACATGAATTGACATTGATTATCGATTGATATCGACTCAGGTATACTGCATATATATATATAGAAGTTTTCTAATCAAGTAAATTCATTCTTCTCATTATTTTTGTTGTTATAAATAGATATTTTGATATTTTGAGGGATGGAGGATAGCAGGAGTGGATGGAGAACGTGACAACCATATCAGATAAAGGTATGGATTATTTTTTTTGTTCTATTTTTTGCTATATGGGGACATAGGATTGATGTCGATTATTAGGATTAGTGTCAATTTGTATAAAATCAATATCAATCCATGAAATTGAGGTTGATTACATGGATTTATGTTGATTATATGTGTTTTGGTTAGTTTGGTAGATTTGGATAAATTTTGTGTCACCAAATCTAATATTATTTTTGGTGTGTTTTGTGAATGTGGGAAAAGAGGCACCTGACGATGAACGATCGGGTGCCACCATTGTTGGATTGGTTACACAAGCATATGAGTGATAATTATTGGATTACTTTTGAGGTGTTGGGGTTAGGTGGACTACATAATTATAGGCACATCCATCAGGATTTAGTGATGATGGTTTATTTGTTGGATAGGTGGGATGTGAGCATAGGGACATTATGTCTACCTACTAGGGAGATTACTATTACCCTAGATGATATTTATCAGATATTGTGGATTCCTATTAAGGGAGATTCCATTATTCCTATTGATGAGGTAGGATGGGGTGGAGCTATCGTGAGATTATATGGAGATGATGTTTTGGATGTGGTGTATGTTGCATGGGGGGTTTGGTTTTTTTTGGTGGGATGATACAATGTTGGGGAGTACTATGATTATTATTTTCATGGCAGGGATTAGTTCTTATTCCTTTCTAGATCTAGGAGGAGGCTAATTTCCATGGTTATAGATATGAGTTGTAGATGCCATAGTACATCATAAGACTATTTTTACTTTAGTTCCAGCTATAATGGAACATATTTATAGGGAGATATCGGAGTGGTATTCAAATATTATATCTAGGTTGCATGTGAATTATGTGTTATTGTGTTGGGATTATAAGAACATTAGAGTGATAAGGTCACAAGCTATTCCATGGCCCATGTGGTGTAACAATATTTATTGTGTCAAATTTATGAGATGGCATACTGAATTTACCCAAGATGTATTATCACATAGTTTTGATTATTACACTAGGTTACTAAATAACATGGGGACTAATGATTTTATATAAAGGACATATGTATGCTTCCCTATGTGGTTGGTAGAGGAAGATGAGTTGTGTATGATGTAGAAGGAGAGATGGATGCATGGATGGCATGTAGAGATGATTGAGGTAGTGCAGTTTGGGAGAGTATGATGATAATTTGTCCTATTATAGGATGTATGAAGTAATCCTATGTTTCATAGTAGAGTTTAGGGGTATATAAAGTTATTTGTAACACACATCAGATATTTTTAGGAGATGTATGAGGAGGAGGTAGCATCAGAATATTTTAATGATGTCAGAGTGACATCAGAGTATGTTGCATGGTGGTAGGGGAAGATGTGAGCTTAAGGAGATAGGGTTATGAGGGCACCACAGGAGTGAGGAGAGGAGGATTTGGATATGGGAGAGGAGGTTAAGGGGGTTGAATTAGTCATACAAAAATCTTACTTCATTTTTCATTACATACATTCATTATACAAACCATACCTTCAACATCCATAAACCATGTGAGTTTATTAGGTGTGTATTAACATTCAAGAGTGCATGAATCAAGAGAGAGAACATAAGATGCTAGATATAAGTGGGAAACCCTCAAGGGGAAGAAAACCCATTGAAACCTCTTTAAATAGTATTTGTAACGCATGAATTGTGAGAATAGTACACATCAAGAAAGTTTATTTTAGTGAAGCACCCACTTCACAATAAGCACCCACCCCTATTTAGTATAGTACCCAATATACAAGGAGAATACTACCCCCTAGGGTGATAAAAATAAAAAATAAAGTACCTAAAGATAAATATCAATTAGATATTAGTTCTCCCACAAGTAATTGTGATCACATATTAAGCTCCATACTCATCAAACCCTCTTTAAAACACACCTTCTCATACTTTGCTCAAATCTAGTCCATCTCTTACTTGATTAGGTCTAATAACCTTGAAAACATGTTCTTCAATATTTTTCATCCCTTCACACCTCTTCTCATATATTTCATCGACCACTATACACTCTTTCTTTACCTCCTATATCTCGTTTACTTCCTCCTCTGCTCAACTAGTACAAATGAGTCATTACAACTCACTTATATACATGTGACTAGCTCATAATAACTCTAGGTAGAATATGACCGTATAGGTTAGTCATTACAACTTAAAAAAATATCGAAAACATCATATAAAAGACTCCAAGAGACCCACATAGGTCGGCAAGGGTCACACCATCAACGACTAGCACCAAGACACCTCAAGTAGGCCTAAAACAAGCTCAAACAAATGTGTCATGAACTTCAAGGGAATATAGCATATTTGTTAAGTCTCTAAAATAATCACACAAGGAAAAACATCTAATAATCACCAACTATCTCAAGGAAATATTCATCATCTATCTCCATCATGAAATATTCCAAGAAGGAAGAAACTCTAACAAGGACTTAAAACACCCATAAATTAGTCCTAGAAAACAAGAAACTTCATATAGAAATACTCACTATCAAGGCTCAAGTAGCATATCAATGGAAATATATCTAAGTTTAATTTTTAAAACAAGTCACTTTATCCCTCAAAACATAGCACAAGGCCTCCAACTAAATCAATCTCTGAAACATGTCAAAACTGCCAACAAGGGCTCAAGACCCAGTCTTGAGAGAAACATGCTCCATCACTTGCAAAGAAACTTCCAATCATTTAAGCCACTTGTAACTCCATTAGGACCCTGAAACATATGATCAAGCACTTACATGTATATGTCTTATGGATAAATTCACTCTTACATACATGTTTCAACACAACTACTCGAGAAGACTAATAGGGCTCACTAGGCCATTAGTACTTGACCCAAAAATCATCACTATATATAAAATCTACCACTTTAACATATCATGATAGGCATCTACCAATTTTCCATGCTAAAAAATAACTACTCTTTGATACAAAACAATAAAACTCTCCACAAACCACAAGACTAGGTTTTAGCCGTTTTAGGCCAAAACTAGTAGGGTGATTTGGAGGAAATATATCCTTAAATTTCTCCATTGTACATTCCTAAAAAATTTCATGGCCATCTAACACACCTCTGAATATTTATTGGATGATTTACTTTTAGTCATGAAGCTTCCATATCAGCCCTAAAACTACAAATATCCACAAAATAAGTGTTTTTATCTTATTTCCTAAAATAACTGGAGAATGTTCTTCAACCTTGGCACATCACATTTTTATTTCCAATAGATTTAAGATACCAAACCATGTATTTCTTCCATATTTCTCTCCTATGAGGGTTTAACTAGGGTTTAAGATCAACTTATCTTGTTAATGATTTTTCATGAAAAAATGAGACAGTTAAATAAACTCATTATTATTTCAAAACACTCTTATCTTAATAGAAAAACATCCATAAAAGCATCATGCTCCCATTTATAACCCACACATGTGGGTGAGCAAAACTTAATGACCTATCGAGTTGTATTTTTCTCCTCAAGAGATATTTTTTTACCAAAAATAAAATTTCTTTCACCTCCTTCACTACCTTGAGCTAAAGCATCATGATAACCTCCTCAAAATATTAAAACTCTCTTATAGAATCAAATTTACCTTAATATCACAATACACTAAAACTTTTCTTGCTTTTTTAGCTTTCTTATCAATAAAATATGTTTAGTGGACCTTAAAACATCATCAAAACTCTAAATACTAAATTTCAATGCTTCTTACACATGTTATGTCATGTCACAAAACCTTTCACATGATCAAACAAGACTTTCCTACTCCATATCTCATGTCACCATATAAAACCTCATGCACTAGGTCTAGGAATATGCTTAGAATGACTTGACTCAATACAAAATCCTCATGAACTGACCATAGACACCACTTAAAAACTTATTAACACCTTTTATATATCATACTAACCATGATATACCTCATACTAACATTTGGAATCCATACCATGACCTTACATACTTTGACCATGCCCAGGACCATGCCAAGCCACCTATATGAAGATCACCAAACTAGACACTATAAGTCAACCTTCAATTTGACCTTGATTTACACAACATGGAGACGCATATGACACCTTGACTCCCTTTTTCATTCTATGAAATTTTACATCAATGAAAACACCATAGACATAATGGCCAACAATCTCCCCCTTTTCATTAATGGAAACCACAAGAAAAAACACATACACGACTCCCTATTTCATGTTTATAAACCTAATCTCCCCCTTTGACATATATGAAAAAGAATCTAAGAAAAATAAACATGGAAAACAATGAAAACACACAATGACAAAATGTATAGATAAATTTACTTGCTCACAAGCTCCATGATGTATTTCTCCTCAAAATCTTCATACTTCCTATAATCCCTCACTTCCCTTAACTTGAGATCATCTTCATTGACCTATCATGCATGTTTGACTTGACTTGATGAGGATGCCACTTTTCCCTTATGACCTTATTTTATCCTTTATACTTGTCTTGACTCTCCTTTTTTACTTGTTTCATGACTCTTAATTCTAAATGATATCAATTAGGCTGGTCACCTAACCCACACTTCCTTTAAGCTAGTGAACAACGAAGTAAATAAGTTAGAAACACCAATACTAACCCACACAAATTGGATACTAAGTATGAGCATGTGAGCACCTTATATACTCCTACTCTAACCATATACATGAGTTAAATCAATTGAATTTGATCATGGAACCACATATTCTTTCTAGATCAAGCTAATGGCTTCTAGCCCTCAAACCCTAATTTTATTGGTATAATTTATGGGCGCTTCCTAGTATAACAATCCTAATTATATATTTGGATGCCCATTAGGGAGCTACACAATATATTCAAAGTGCAAGGTATGTTCCTTTGTATGGAATCTTACTTTCTAATAATGTCCTAAACCTAATTAGGTCTCTTAAGGGATATAAATAAGGGACAGATAGTTCCATGGAAGGCTCAAGCTTGTAAGTCAAATAAGGATGTATATTCAAACATTGTTCAACCATTCATTAACTCCTGTTAGCTCTTATAACATTACAAACATTATTGTGATAGTGACAATGAGTAAAATATTCCTACAATGTAGGGTCCTTCAAAGAACTTACTTGTGAAAGGGTTCAATATTTTCACTCTTGGGGATTGAAAGACCACTTTGATGACTCCAATATTCCAAAATTTAAGAAATTTTGGCTCTACCATTTAGGGGATCATGTGAGCCCTAGTTCAGGGGAAACGAAACAAAATTAGCTCTACAGAACTCATAAAATCACTTCAAGACCTAAAATAATTTTTATTATACTTGTATTAATGTTCCCTAACTCCTCAATGCATTATAGTCATTCTTCAGGCTCTAATATCCTGACTATCAACTTCATGATCATGGTCTGTACATAATTCTAGGTGTTTGCATGGAAGAAAGATGCCAAAATTGTAAAGAATACTTTATAAAATTACTCAAAACTTCATCATTTGTGTATCCATACTTAATCAGGCCTCTCCTTGCCTATTACACAAAGATATTCATATATTTCTTTACAAAATGCAACTTTTGGCACTTGATCTCACATACCTATCCTTACTCAACCACACCCTAAAAACTCTCAACAACTATCTAAACCTAGAATAGTGATAAATATCACTCTAATACACGTAAAAAATCGTACCAAATCTCACTCTTATGATGAAATGGATTTGAAGTCATTATTTAGCCTATGTTTCGTATTTACTATGCTCAAAACTACTCTTACTATTCACTTACAAAAACATATTTACCTATGACCACATCTCAAGGTGTCTTTACAATATAACCAAATGTACATAAGTTATCTATGACCTCCAAAGTCATCTCCACTTTCTTGAATTCTTCCTTGACAGTGCTCTAGGCCTTCTATAGTCCTTGTAAAATTTAACTTTTTAAATAATCCATTTTTGAGGGAAAATGGAAAACCCTCATCAAGACACCTGAGATTGAACTATTGTTCTACGAGACCACTTGAAATCATGTAAATGTATTTCTTGCTACCTTCTAAGGTCTCTTGATTGGTCTTGAGCTCATGCTCCTACATCAAGTTACCTCTCTTGAGACATTTTATGTGCTACTTCTCATGAGTTCTTGTCTTTTCTTGTTGCTTCATGATCTCTTTATTACTATTTCTTATGTCTTCACCGTTCTTTCTTTCTCCTTGTCTAAAAATTCTTGATCTCAATGTTGTCTTGGACTTCATGATCTTTTCTTGAATGGTAAGATTTGGTTATCTCTCTAGGTTCTTCAAGTACTTAATACATTTTCTTGACAACTTTACTCTTTTTCCTCTTCTAGTTGTACCTGCACATTCAATAAACATGTTAAGAAAATAAATTTTTCCATCTTCTTCTTGGAACAATGTCCTTGCAAAGTTCCATTCTCTAGTGTTTTCATAAGTTTCGTTTTCATTATGGATTGTTAAATATCAATTATTATATTTTACTTGGCCTGTTTCATTTCCTCCATCCTTTCTTAGGTTTGAACCTATCTTGATCCCCATTTGGACTCCTTTTACACTTATCAATGTTGATTCAAGGTAACAGAAGAGGCTCCAAGGATTTTATTATAATCCCTTATCTTTTATGACTCTAATAGCTTTATGCCTTACTGTATTTTCTTCCTCTTGACCTTTATTTGCATTCAAGACACAACTATCTTCTTTATTGTCCTCGTCATGATGTTCTTCTTCATTTACCAGATTCATTTTTTTCTTCACCTAACTAGATATATGGTTGAGTCTCTTAACCTACCCTTGTTTTGATGCTCTTATCCTTATCTTTTCCAAAAATGTTTTGGCCTGTGTTTGTCTTTTATCTTTAAATAAAGTTACTCTATACATGAATGAACTATAATTTTCCCTTTTGATTTCATTCTAAAATTCCAAGTTTAGACTACTTATTTGTTTTTTTATTCTCCTTATACTTCCAAACCTTTTACCTGTGTACATTTAATAGTTATTCTCTTCAAGATTACTATCCATATGCCAATGAACAAGTTTTAAGTTGCTTTTATATCTTTGTTTCATCAATATTTCTGAGTTCTTCCCCTGTAGTACCTCACCCTTGACTGAGATTTTTCCAATCCTCTTGGTATTTATTCCTTTTATTCCAATGCAAAAAAAGAGAGCTCCATAAGTTGTTACTTAAATATTTTTTCATCAAGGGTCTAGAAACTTGTCCTTGGACTAAAACCAACTCCATATTCTATGTTCCTCTATCAAACTTAAAATTGAGACTAATTTGAGACATCTCTTTCATGATTCTAACCTTGTTATCACACCAAGCAACACATATTAGTTTTTTTTCATTTTCTTGTCCTTTAAATTGACATATGACTGTTCAAAGAATCAATGAACTATACATATACTATTTCAGCCTTGGAATTTTAATCTTACCATTGAATTTATTTTTAACATTCCTTCCTTGCATGACTGGTAATCATAAGAATTTTCTTATGTTCTTTTCATTCCTTTCACTCATCTTGTCCTTGAATGTACTTATCATCATTATCTCTTCTTGTTGCTATGAAGATGTACTATTCATATTTTCTTCTTGGAAACTGTTAAGAATGAATTCATAGGACATAATAGCCCTTTCAAGTTGTCTCATTACCCATTCCTTCTTACTTTCACACTTAGCTTCACTATAAGCTTGCTTGAATTTATGGATCAAATAGAAGTTTTATATCCTAAAACTGAGTTTTTTTTTCACTTTCACAAGTGTGTAAAACATCCTTATTTATACCAGTTTCTTTTCTTACCTTGCCTTTATATATGACATCTTCCAAAGCTTTTATTTCTTCCAATAGTTGTTCTTGGTTTGTGTTGGTCTTCAAACTTGCACCCGTCTCTTGGATATGGAAGAAATCATTCATTTGAGACATCAATGGAACCATATCCAAGTTGTGGGACCTTGTACACTTAAGATGGATCTTCAGAGAAGGATAGTTCCTATATCTATTTCTACTACTATTGTTACTCCTAATGCTAAAAGGGAAAACTAAACTAATAATGCCAAGGGACCAGGGATAGAAGGATAACATAATGGAAAACTAATCTAAGGAAGGTGATAGTAACATAAAATTAGGGAATAGCACCATCTGTTCTGAATGAATATTAAGGGAAAGGCATCAAGGGAGGCTATGAATGAGTAGAAAAGACCAACACACATTTACACGGCCAATTTTCATGAAACACAACTAGAAAATACCGATGCAAGGGAAGTAAAAAAGATGCACTAAGAACACAAAGTAAATGAAAGGAAAGACACATGAATATAAACATGTTAAGGAAAAGTATAACCACAAAATGAAACTTCTATTATTCCCAAGGATGTACAATATGTTACAATAGCACAAGAGTACAATATCCACATACATGAGCCAGATATAGTAGTCCGCAACTAAAAATATAAAGATATGAAGTTATTAGCAAAGTGTGTAAGGATCCAAAATTTCCAACGTTAATAATGAACCCAACTCTTACATATATAGATGAATTCATGGAAGAAGAAGATAAGAAGGGGGGAAAAAATGATTTTGAAATGCAACCACCAATAAGAAGAATTTAATGACTGCAAATCTATCAAATAAATTTCCCCAAGTTTGTTTGGAGTGTTAGAGAAGGAAATAGGGAAGATCAGATCAAATGGGGTGGTTGGATTAATAATATCTACTCATTAATTCCTAGAAAGATGCTTTCCCCTTTATCACCTACTAGATCCACTAAGAATTTAAATTTGAATATCTAGCATTGTAGCCTATATTAGCGACTATTGATTGAGAATAGGTGGGAACCGATTAGATATTTTTAGAAAAACATATAACTATCAGAAAATTTTCAGGGTCACCTAGATATGCAAGACACATGGTGTGCGCTGATTGATTGTAAAGACAGTAAACTACACAAAGGTGTCTTACCATTTCTACCACGTGTCACACACAAGTTTGTTGTAAGGATTTGGTGCCCTGTTAGCGCGCTTTTATAAGTTGTGTTTGGAAATATCAAGTGTATCAGAGAATGATATAGCACGCAATGGCACAGAGGAGGGAACAAAGGTATGAATGTGCAAGGGTGAGGTGCGGGAAGAAATAAGGTGTGTGTAATCACAATGTGTGTGAAGGAAACGGGGAAAACTAGTGAGCGAATAACATATGGTCAAGGCACAACTATTACAAGGTATTTTGTGGGGTGCACAAGAGGGCCAGGGAATTTGTTGATTAAAGAAAGTGCAAGGTAAGTGTGTAGGATGAATAACTGCTATGAAGAAGTTGAATGCACAAAATATGCACGCAAGGTAAGAGTGGAACAAAGAGGAAAAGGAAAATGGAAAGGGGAGAAGGGGATGTGTGCAAGGTTGCACAAGGAAATAGTGACCAAGTGAATGATCCAAGGAGAAAACTAAGGTGCATGCCATTTGTAATGAAGATCTCTAAGCTAGAATATGTATGTAAGTTGTCTAATTAACTTGAAGAGTTATTTGGATAACAATTTTGGCATCTTTTAGGGCCATATTCTAGCTAGATGAAGGAGATCAGTAGCCTAGAGAATCCATTGGGCATGGAGTCTACTATGTAATCATGAAATTCTAATATTTAGCTTTGAAGAATTGCCCCTGAAGTCACTTGAAGGATAATTTCTTCACTCTATTCTGAATCTTGTGAACTATTGTAAAATTTTGGAAGAAGATTGACACCCTAGAAGAAAAATAAGAGAGTGTGCAAGAAGCATGCGAGAAGAAAGAACTATGTACAAACACATAATTTTCATGTAGCACACTTGGAGGAATTTAAACTATTCTAATATATACAAAATGATGTAGAAAAATTAATTGAAGGGTTTGAGATAGATCCCATTTACTGGGATTTATTCTATGCCTCCATTAAAATGAGTTAATTTGAAAGAGTTATCCTCCTTACATGAGTTGATGATTTATCAGACACTCCAAAGTGCATAAAAATTTGAATGGCACCTTAGTTTGGCTATGTTAGTATCCCATTTCAAGACCAAGTCCCCAAATTTGAAATTTTTAGGCCTAATGTTTATATCATACCATTTATTTTTTATTTGTTGATGATGTTCTAGTTTGATCATGGTAGAGTTCCTTGATTATTCAAGACTAACTAGCTTTTCCATCCTGATTTGTCTCTGGTCTATGCCTTTGAACTCCAACTATTGGGCAAGTTCTAATGAGTTCAATTCCAGTGTCAAAGGAAGGGTAAACTCCTTTCCATAGACAAGCTTATAAGGAAAATTTTATATTTCCTTTTTAACTGTGATTCTATCTTCTCAGAGCGTGTGCAAAACCTTTGTATTTTGTTGTCTTTTTTTTATGTTCATTTTGCATTTCATGATCCTGATCAGGTTCTTATTTTTTGACTCTACTAGACCATTGCATTGAGGGTAATAGTTGGAAGAAGTTTTCTGATAGATGCCCAAATTTAGGGCCCAATCATTGATTTTAATTCAAAGGAAGGCTCTTGAATTATTATAGATAATGGTTTGAGGAATGCCAAACCTTGTTACTATACCCTCGATAAATTCAAGGATGACTAACTCGATTGATTCATTGAGTGCAATATCTTCCATCCATCTGGTGAAGTAGTTCATAGCTTTCAAAACCCATTTGTGTCTAGCACTTGAAGGTGGATTGATCATGCCTGCGAAGTTGAGACACCATTACGCAAAAGGCTGATCCACTTGGATTGGTCAGGGGGAAGTGCTGCCAATAACTTATTTTATGCAAATAAATCACACTCCTTGCACTTTGTGACACACTTGTGTGCATCTGCAAATAGATTAGGACAAAATATACCTACCATTATGATCCTCATTATTGTAGTTTTGGCAGAGGAGTGTCCACCAGAGAATCCATTAGGAAATTCTGCTGACATGTTTTCAACCTACATGCCATTGATACACCTTAACAACACACCATCAAAATTCTTCTTGAAGAGAATTCCATAAATTAAAACATAAGGATTAGATTATAACCTCAGATGTATTTTCTTCTCCTTATTTAAGCTAGGAGGTTATGCACCCTCATAAAGGAATGTGATCATTTCCTTCATCTAGTCATACATACCAGAATATGCATTTTGTTTGAAATCTGCTCACGGGAGAGCTTCATATAGAACAATGAAGTCTTAGATTCATTGTGTGCATCTACAACAATTTCCTTGTAAAGTGCACTACCTCTTACTAGTTTTGTGGTTTTGATATTCACATCATACTCCATGATTTTAGCTACCCATCATGCTCTCTCTTCACTTTCTACTCCCACGATGAAGTCTCTAATAGAAGAGTGGGAAACTAACACCTTTATATGATTTTTGCTAAGAATACTCTTGAATTTCTTAACCATACACATGATGGTGAGGAACTGATTCTTCATATGACTATATCTTAATTCATAATCCTTCAGCATGTGGTTGAATAAATCCACTAGTTGTTACATCCTTTGTTTATTGTCTTATGTTAGGATAACAACAACACTTTCATTAGCACCATAAGCATAAAGTATGAAATCCTTGGAATAATATAGGTTGATAAGTGTTGGCACGCAAGCAATATCTTGCTTGATTTTGTTAAAGCTTTCCTTTCCTTTTTTTGTCCATCTGAAAGTTATGTCATTTTTGAGCATCAAGGTGATGGGCCAAACTATTCCTATAAAGTTAGCAATAAAACACCTAACAAAATTGATCTTACTGGAGTGTTGGTGAGAAATATTTTCGGTAGAAAAACTTGTGGATTTCTTGCCAACACTCTAGGAATCTAAGTCCCTATACTTAACCAGTGTAGCTTCCATATGTGCATGCACAAGAAAATGTGGATTTCTGTGGTGGTATTTCCACTAGGGATCCAACATGGGAACTCCACTGACCCTACGGAAAATATTGCAGAGACCTACAAGAGATAAATTTGTCTGAAAGTGGGAAAGAGAGTGAGAAATGAGATAGGTAAACTAATGTTGTAGGTAGGAAATCATATTCCTATACACATTAGTTAGAAACCTTACGACATGCATTTATGTGAAGAAACAACCCTACAAATGGAAACAAGATGAGATAAGATTGCAAAATCAAAGTTTCTAAAATCTCCTCAATAAAGAGGCTACAAACTCATTCTTTTTGTATTGATCCTTAAACAAAAGCTGTACATAATGTGGGAATGGAAGAAATTTGAGAATGGAGGAAAGTAGAAGAAAATGGCTATCTCTTTTTCTTTCTCTAAGTACAATGCAATCGTGAGTTTACAAGATCAATTTCCAACCCTTTGAAATGGGAATGGTTTTACAATTTATAGAGTAGACTTGATTCCACGTCTTCCTCATGACCTTTCGAATACCTTAATATGAATTAAGACTGTTCATATTCCACTTTAAATATTTAAGTCCCATTTATAATAGCAAGGTGACTTAATTTACATTATATTTCTAAAGTCACTTAAGTCATATTAAAAAGTGCAACCCTCAACACAAAAATATAACATTAAAGAGAGAGAGAGAGAGAGAGAAATAAGAGGAAGCAGTAAAAGAAGAAGAATTATGCCAAAGGATGAGTTGTTATAGTGGAATTAGCTCCATTCTTCAACTGTTCTTTAGTTCATGATCTTGAGAAGGCTTCTAACCTAACCAATTTGGCTTCATATCTCCCTTAGGTAAAATCAAGTTACTATTTTTAGTAAGTGTGAGAAATCAAGTCCCCGATCTTCAACTGGATGTTGCAGTTCAGTTTTCCTCGCTCCCTGCGTTCCTTGTTATTTCTGGATCAACTTTATATTTTTATCAGGTTCTCGAGGGCCCACTTACTATTTTTAGTAAGTGAAAAAAATGTCCGTTCTTGTGAATTCTCAGCTGTAGTGCACCTCCAATGTATTCGTCTCCTTCACAGGTTCTTTTGTTGATGACTTTCCCGAAATAGCAGTTCCTATGTAGTAGACCTGCTATTTTTAGATAGTTGGATTCTAGGATTCAGATTGACATGGAATGATTTTTTTTTATATGGGTTCTTTCCCAATATCACCCCTCTGAAATTTCGGGCTCACTCACTTAATAGTGCAGGAGATTTTAAAGTCTTAAATTTCAGACCTGATAGTGCTTCTGGATGCGGTAACCATTAATGGACCTCAAAAATGCAGGTCTAGCTTTCTCCTCCATTTGAAAATAAAATTATAGATTTTATATGGTTTTTTTTATGCTTCACATGCAATTCTATTCGTTTCGCCCAACGGTTTGACAGGAAAATGGATTTTTTCTTCATTGAGATAGAAATGGGATTTCTTCACTGTGGAAGCTCTGTTGCACAAGAGGAGGTTTTGAAGGTGTCTTCTTGATGGAATTGGGTAGAGGAATGAACATAAAAATATATCTTGTTGTTTCACACATTTTTTTGGGATATTTCTTCAACTTCTCATTTCATGGTTATGGAGTTTTCTCCTTTTTCTCCATCTGTGTTCTTCGTTTCTCCTTCTTAGCTTGATGAGAATTCCTTTTGAGACCTAAAAATCCTTTTGGGAAAGGTAATTAAGTGTTTGGGGAGTTTATGTTGACATGGCGGAGCTAGTTTGGAGCATTAATGGTGGAATGGGTGTCTGGAAAATCATGTATGGAGCCATGGTAATGTATGAAGCTGTGAAGAAGAAATGAGGGGCAAGAAATGGCTAAGTGCCTGCTTTAAATTTTTCAAAAAATGCACATGGAGGGGTTGTGTGCACTTTTGTGTCCCTGATGTCCCTAACCTCAGGGACATGAGGGACATAAATTTCAATGGTGTTCAAGGTGATGTCATGTGTCCTCAATTTGACGATAGAGGATTTTCTTGAAAAATGCACCTAAGGGGTGAAATTTGGTCACGTGGGTGTCCAAATGACTCCCCGTAGGGGCTGGACACATTTTTCTAGGTATTATGTACCCCATCTCAGGTACATAAGGGACATCAATTTCCACAGTGGTCGTGCAACTGACACGTGGCGCCCAATCCAATGGTAGGGAATGGATGCTCCAAAAATGTACCTGGGAGGTACAAGTTTGTCACGTGGGTGTCATGTTATCTCATTTTTAGTGATTCTAGCTAAAATTGAGATAACCATAGAATTTTTTTGACAAAAACTCCTAAAAATTCCCTTTGAACAAGATTTTTGCGTTTTTGGGTTTCCATCACATGGAAACATGTCTTTTACATGCTTCATGTCGAGTGTCATCTGAAACCCGAACCCCGATTACATGTCAGTGTATCGGGTTTTCAGAACTTGGGAGCATCAGAACACACCTTACAAAAAACATGTTACATGTTACTTGTTTCCCAAAACCCTAAAATCGACATGATCCTTTGTGTCGGGTTTTCGAAACTTGATAGCATCTAGACATGTCTTTTACATGCTTCATGTTGGTTGGTTCCCGAAACCCGATTTGTTAAGAAAACCTTTATTTCATGTTTTTGGAAATGCTTAGCATGATGACATGGAATTAATGCTAAGTCGTTAGTTAGTTGGCACACATGTCTAAGTAGGTGTAATAAATGCTAGGGTTTTACAAATAGTCCAATTTTACACGTCATTTCTACCTAACATATTTTCACTGCATGAATTTTTTGTACATGCTCCTTCGACCTCCAAACATGACTGAACATATTAATTAATTTTGCGATCCATCTTCAATCATTTTTTGAATTTCTTGAAGGTATTTTTCTCTACTTATCATTGTGTGATCTTTGGGTTTGTTTTTGAAGTGTTCTTTTGGCATTTTTCCTCTTTTCTTTTTCTTTCCTCTGGGTTTAGGGTTTAGGGTTGTCTTCTTCATTTTTTTGTTGAATTTCCATGAAACCCCTTGTTTGAAAACTCATCCTGGGTGTTTTCTTATTTTCTTCCATGGATATACTCTTGTAATTTTTGAGAATAATCTATAACACCTAACTTACAAGTTTGAAGGAAATTTTACCTATTCTGACATCCCAAAAACCCGATGAATTTGTTTCAGGTTTAACATGGTGTCTGACACTATTTGGTTTCTATAGTGTATCAGGTCTCATGAAGTTCTCAGAATCATCTGAATTCTACTTGTGTCAAGTTTCTCAGATTGTTTGACATCTTCAAACTTCCACAAAGTGTCGAGTTATGTAGGTTGCTCAACATCTCCTGATTTCCACCTTTTTGTCGGGTTTCATGAAGTGTCCAACACGACCTAGTTTCCAATATACTCTACAGTGTGTTGGTTTTCATTAAGTGTCAGATAGGTCTCAAAGTCTGTTTAGTGTGGTGGGTTTGTAGGGTTTCTCAGCAAGCTTCTAAGCCCGATTGATCAAACTAAATTTATCTAGGAATTTTTTCTTTAGGACTTCTCATGTCAGATCCTAAATCATCTAAGGATAAGTTAGACATGTCAAGAAAGAGGAAGTACACGTACTAGGAAATGGAATACCATTCCCACATATATTGCAATTATGACATCTTAGACACGGTGCTTGGTAACATAGACATGGAGGAATTTTAGAATAGAACCAAGGATTCTTCTCAGAGTCCCTGGATGAAGTCAATAACCAACAGTAGCCTCCCTCTCGCAGCAGGATTCCCAATGTCTGCTCAATGCCCCAAGTTCATTATGGCCTATGCTTCTAATTATGACTCCAATTCCCACTCGATGAAAAATCAAGTAGGAGAAACCATTGTTAAGTTGGACAGACATTACTTTGATGACCTCTTAAAATTTCCCAACTTTGAGGAATATGTTGATGTAGATCTTAAGTCAACATAGAAATCCTGGGACAAAGATTAAGAAGATTGTATCAAGCATGTGAATAAAAAGTTCTTGATCAAGGCTAAGTCAGTCATCTCTAGGTTTCCCAATTTTTTCCCCAGGAGTGATTTCATCCTTGATATCAGTGACAACATCACCCTGTTGAGTCGAGTATTTAGACTCCCCAAGTCAAGAGACTTCAAAGGGTGGATGTATCAATTCATGTTTATTATAAAGAATAATGAACAAGGGATTGATTGGAGCAGCCTTATAAGTAATGAGATTCATACCTAGATGAAGACAGTCTTGACTACTGGCAAGTTTTATATGTCGTCATATGTCACCTATGCAGTAGCCAACATGAGGAATTATTCAGGGTTGGATGTGAAGGGAAGTATGTCAACCAAATATATATATCAGTATTTTTCTCAGCTGACCATTAAGGGGTCTGAGGATCAATTCAGGAGAGTGAATGACACATTATTTTATGAGAACATCTGCATGCTAACCCCTGATTTAATAAAGATAAGTGTCTCTGATGAGGCATGTGCCGAAGTATACAAATGGGGTTGTATCTTCTTGTAGTTCAATAAGTTCACATATCTTCAGGTGGTCATGTACCCGGGTGATCCTTTCTGATTTCCCAGGTTCCCAAGTGATAAGCTAATACTGATGGAGTTGGTTAGACAATTGTTGGATTTTCACAAATTCCAACAGAGTAAACACAAGGCTGCCATATCCTTCCCTATTTCAATCAGAAGGTACACGTGCTGAACAGTGGTTAAATCCAATAATGTGGTGCATGAACTTTAGGAAAATTTGAAGAAGCACATGAAGCATATAGATGGGTTTGATTTCCGAGGAGTCCTTAAGTCATACGGGACATTATATCTATATGTGCCCAACATAAAACACATTTTGGTTGATCTTCATGATGAATTTGACATCAAAAGAAAGGAAAATAACAGGTTGACGATTGAGAGTGTCCTTGACACCTCATATGATGGGTTAAATGAAGACCAATATTTATTCCCAGCCATTGATTGGTCTGTCACTGAGAAAGCTTCTATTGCAGGAAGAGCTGCTCAAATTCTTTCATGTACTAAGGTGTGGCTCATTTCTTGGGGAATGAGTTATAAAGAAGTGATTTTTTCAAAGTTAGATACTATGGAAGCGATACCCTCCAAGTGAAAAAAGGACAAGGATAAGAACCTTTCCAAGAGGCCAATAAAGGTTAAGTTTTTCAGAAAGGGAGAAGATAAAATAACCACATCAGTGACTTCTCTCCCACAAATAGTTGAGGTTCTTGATTCACCTCCACAACCAGAACAAGGAGATATTGCTTCAGGAGAAGAGGTTGTTCAACCTTACATTCCCCTTTTGACTGTACCTCTTTAAAGGTAAGTCTTCATCTTATCTCTCAAGCTCTAATTTCATAATCACTTCCTCCTCCCATTCAGCCTTCCTTTCCTTAGATTTCTTGACCAAGTTCCTCAGCCATGGCTATTATCTTCTCTAGCCTCTCACCTCTCCCCACTAGACCCCAGTTAACCATGGATATGCCTCCTCCTTCTGTGCCTTCATTCCCTGAGTCCATTTCCACAAACACTACACTTGCAGTAGTCACCACTCCATAAGCAAACCTTCATCCACCTAAGGATGTGACCGTAACACCTACAATGGAAGCACCTTCTTCCAATACGCCTCAACGGTTAATAGATCAGACCCCAAGGAAAAGGAAGGTGGTAGTTCCCCTACCAGCTTTTGATTTTAGTTCTCTCAAGGTCACTCCTACCAAGTTAGCCAAGAAACCCAAAATAGTTTCAAGGATTTCAATGGATGCCTCAGGGCATAAATTTGTAGAAATTTATAATCCGGTGGTTGATAAAACCAAGGATGATATAATGGTCACAGATTATCAAATCACAAGGTTTGATCTAGGAAAAGTGACAATGGAGGGAGAACAACAGGATGCAGAAGATGTCGTGAATGTGTTGTGCTAGAAGCTAAAGGAAACTAAGGAAAATAGAGATGATCTAAAAGAGAAAGTAGAGAAGTTGACAAAAGTACTACTTAAGCTCTCAAAGCATCCTGAGTCAACACCATCATCCTCTACTCCTATCAAGTTTGATTTCTCATCAGTAACCATGATTGAGAAGATTAATGAGAAGGGGAGAACTATCGATGAGTGGATCTAGAGGCTACTGCTTCAAGGAAAAGAAGTCATTGATGACACCGTGGAAGTCCAAAAATCCTTGGAGGATACAAAGAAGGATGGAGAGAAAATGGATGATGAATTTTCAACAGAAGTCAGAAACCTAGAGTTAAATTTTGAAGCTCTCCAAATGCTGAAACAGGTTCCATCCCGCATCTTGGTTGAAGAAGGAATCATTCCACATGGGGACAAGTATTTTCAACTGACCAAATCCATTAGATTCAGAATAAAGATTCTCAATGAACCTTGTAGTAAATTAAGGGAATCAAGGTATCAATTAGTCGATGGCAAGAATGACATAGAAGAAGAGCTAATCAAGATTTGTGCTAAGGAGTTGAATGAAAGCTCAAGTATTCTGCATGTTGATGATCTTTACAAGTAGATCCAAGAATCAATTCATCATGAACCAACTTATTGCTTCAGCCTAGAAATCATTGATAGGTTTGTGAAAATTGATCATTCTTTGGAAACACTGAGGAAACTCAACAAGAGACTGAAGAAGCTTCCTGGAAAATTTAGTGATACTCAAGAAACATGTGAAGTTCTGAGTGACCATTCCACCACACCTGATAAAAATGAGATACAGGGTATAATCCAAAAATTGCAAGAATTTCGAGACAAGAAGGATTTTTTGGAGGAAGACAAAGATGATGAAACATAATAGGCATAATGTTGCATGTCATTTCAATCCTGAAATCGACATGTCTCTTTAATTCTTGTTTCGTCCAATAGGAATAAAATTTTGACATGGTCTCCTAAGTGACAGTCAAGCAAAATAGGACTCTCATTAAACAGACTATTTTATAGGATTTATCCTATTTTCTCTTAACTCCTTTTATTATAAATAAGGGATGCTTATGAATTCCAAAGGGTTGATATTTTTGGAATATTGAGAGCTATTGTGAAGAAGAAAGACTTTGTGTTTTCTTTTAATCATTTTAGGAATAAGAGTTGATGCTATTTTGTAAAATTTATGTTGTGAGATGTATCTTTCTTAAGATATTGTTCTTATGTTCATAATCTTAAGCTATTCGTTGTTTAGCATCTCTATTGTTCTAATCATTTCAAACATTACATTTGTTATCTGAAACTCATATGATTATTTCATGATCTGTATTTTCTCGAAAGAAATTACATTCCCCTCATTTCCTTTCCATTGTGTTTCTTCCATAATAATAATTTCCTTTCTGATCCATTTCATTTTGAAAAAAACAATATCTTCACCTATTATGGATATGGATTTTAGGATTCTATCCCAACCCCAATGGTTAGATTAGTACTGTTTATATTATTTCTATTGTGTTTTAGATTAGTAATAAACAGGCAGCCCCACCTGTCTTTGAGGATGGATTTAATCCCATGTACTGTGGTTGAAGCTCATATTTTGGCTTAAAAAAATATCTAACCAACAGTTTTTGGTGACTCCACTGGGGAATACAGATTGATTGATAAGAGTAAGCTTATCCTATTGGTGTCTGGCGACTCCGTATTTGCCTTATTTTCAAGAAGATCCATTTTTCAGTTCAAGATGGCCAGGAAGATCTTCACTCGGTCAAGCCGAGCTAGGGGTGAAATTGATTTGTTCCTTAATCTTCTTCAACAACATAATTTCACACTTTCACCCAATAACGTTGCATCTAGTTGAGTAAGAAGTTATTCACCCATCTGAAGAACTCAAATGCCTCAAGAACAAGAAGTTTCTGTTACTTGTCATGCATTATTCTTGTCAGATATTCAGATTCATGTATGCACTTTATTTAGAAGAATGGAAGCACAACCTATGCCTTGGGGTGTAGTTATTAGTCCTCTTTCCCTTACTCCATCGTTATATGACCTACCTCATGGATCAGGGAAGAATATTCCTAAGTTCAACAATGATGGAAAACAACATCTTGATGAAAGCATTGCTTCATTCTTTGTTACATGTGGAATTCTTGGGGTTGCTCATGAAGATGTCTCTGTTTGACTCTTCATTGAAACATTGCATGGCTTAGCAGAAAAATGGTTTTACCATCTCCCAAATGCATGCATAACCAATTGGGCTACCATGAGATCTATATTTGAAGCAAGGTTCAAACTAGATGAATATTCTCACGCCTTGTTATCACAGCTTACACACATGAAGAAGGAGTCTTACGAACCCATGCGGGACTTCATAGCCAAACTCAACAAGCTGGTATGCAAGATTCCAAACCTAGCTATTCCTACTCTTGAAAATCAAAAGTGTTTCTTCATCAATGTTCAGCCTCCTGATGTAAGCTTCTTGTTGAGAAGATTTGTTATCCTTGATTTGGCCACCGCTCAAGCTACAACCACTGAAATAGAAGATGATCTTATTCTAGCCAAAAATATCAAAAGAGAATCATCAAAGCCTAAAAATTAGAGTTCTTCTCAGAGTACTACTGATCCTATGATTCAGAATATGGCCAATGAATTGATCGCTTTAAAGAAGAAAATGTCTCAACAAGTAACCAACATTCCTTATCGGGATATTCCTAGATGAAATTTCAACAATGTCAATGGATCTCTTACAAGAGATAGAAATCGTTTGGTCACTGCTCCACTAGGCTGGCCATTGAAGCCCCTCCTGTCAACACAGTAGTTGAAATAATTGAGGAGGATGAGGAACCAGAAGATCATGACTCTCATGAAGCTTTTGAAGCTTCAGGATATGTTGATGAGTCTTTTGATGATTCAACTAGCGACTCCAGCATTGGTTATTTGGAATACGAGAAAGAATAAGATGAGCATGATGGAAAATCATTTGTAGTTTTCATTCGATCCCAATCTTAGAACCCCAAAAATCTAGTTGAAAGATCCAAGGATAAAAGTAAGGATCTCCCATCTCAGCACAAACTAAAGAGGAGATAACGAAAAAGGTAACTTCACCTTCCAACTCTCTTTCTCCTGATTTCAAAGCTAGTACCTTAGCTCAGACCAATGTAACTAGAACTGAGCTCTCCATCATTCCTTCATATACCTCTTTCGACATCATTGATCATGTAAAGAAAACAAAAATTCAAATGTCGGAAGCCGAATACCTTCATTCCAACCCTGAGGAATTTGAGAAACTTGCCAAATTCATTAGAAGCAAGTTTTTTATTCCTCCATCTTCAAAAGGCATTTTTTCTATCCCCACTCACCCTTTACCTCAGAGTAATATGACCTTTGCTACTTCTTCAGGAAATATTGAACCATTTTATTTTTCTTTACTTATAAATGGTTTCAAACTCAGTAATTGCATAATTGACTCAAGAGCCTCTGATAACGTAATGCCCACAAAAGTAGCTCATGACCTTGGAATCACACTGACTAAATATTATGGGTGGTGTTACTCCATAGAAACTAAAAAAATCCCCTTGATTGGCCAAATCAAGGAGGCATGGTTTGCATTTGTTGCATTTCCGAAAAAGAGAGTAAAAATGACTATCCTAGTTGCTAATATCCCGGTTGCTTATGGGATTCTCTTGGGAAGGGGATTTTGTAGAGATGTTGGAGGAGAGATCAACATGGATTGGACAAGAGATGAAATTATAGTAAATGGAGTTCCTTGTGTCCTTCTCCTCAAAGCGCAAGCAAAGTACCTGGTTAATAAATCAGATGATCCTAAGGCTCAAATTCTCTTTGAAGATGCAAGCTTGGGTAATTATTTCCTAACATCTAAGGTTCCCTCTGTAGAAGTTAAATAAGAAGATCCTAACAATGTTTGGACCCTTGACTTTAACAGGAGCTATTCAACTACTAGTTTAGGTGTTGGTGTAGTTGTTATATCTCTATATTTAGAGATCTTTCCCTTTGCTTTCAAGTTATAGTTTGATAATACTAATAACACATCTGAATATGAAGCTTTGTTGTTAGGATTAGAAATGGAAAGAAAAAAAGGAATCTGAAATCTCAAAGTATAGGGAGATGCCGAGTTGATTGTGAATCAAGTAAGGGGAATTTATCAGGTAAAAAGTGATCATCTAAAACATTACAGAAACAAGGTTTGGGACAACCTAGAATGCTTTGATGTTTTTTACATTAAAGTAGTCTTAAGAGATTACAATGATAAAGTTGATTCCTTAGTTGTTTCTTTATCTCTTCTTCTCCCCCACCCACAGTTCAAACATAACACCTATACCATCAAATTTGTGTATCGTCCAAGCGTTCCAGATGACTCAGTGCATTGGCAAGTGTTTAATGATGATCAACAGGTATTTTCTTTTCTTAAGAAAGTTGATAAATTTAGTGAGCTTTATTTTGAAGGATTAAATTAACTTTTCATGATTTCGTCTCTAATTCATATCAAGAATTTGATAGTGAATTCATCTAGCTCAAAGGCAATAAGATTCCAAAGGGATTAGTTTCTCTAGAAGGTCTGTTTAACAAGCATGACTGGTTCATTTAGGGTAAAAGGAAAGATGAAGGTGCTTCCTCATCAGAGGTAGATCAAGTTAACCTAGGCTTTGCTGATCAACCATGGATGGTAAACATTGGTAAATGTTGTTCTCTAGAGGAAAAATAAATATTCTCTTCACTCTTGAAGAGATATATGGACATCCTAGCATGGTCATATGTGGATCTAAAGTCTTTCAAGCCCAATGATGTGTAACATAGCATTCCTTTGAAGCCTAAAGTTAAACCCTACAGGTAGAATCAGAGGAATTACAACCCAAATATCTCATAGACTATTCTTGTATAAATTCAGAAAATGTTAGAAACAAGGATTATCTTTGCGATCCATCATCCCACCTGGGTTGCGAATATTACCCCTGTGAGAAAGAAGAATGGTGAAATATGGATTTGTGTTGACTTCCAGAACCTCAACCAGTATTCATTAAAGGATAATTATCCATTGCCCATCATGTACCAGGTATTACAAACTATCACTTGATCAAAAATGTTATCCATGCTTGATGGATTTTCGAGGTATAATCAAGTTGAGGTAGCTGTTAAAGATCAACATAAAACAATGTTCACTACCCCATGGGGAACCTTTTCTTACAAAAGGATCCCTTTTGGTTTGATCAACGCCAGAGCCATGTTTCAGAGGACTATGGACTTAGCTTTCAGATATTTAATGGGCAAGGTCATAGTTGTGTATCTGGATGACTTAACGGTCTTCTCTAAAAAGTGAAGTGATCATTATGATCACCTGGAGCATGTACTCTTAAGGTGCAAGTGTCATCGGATTTCATTAAATCCTAAAAATTACATGTTCAGAGTGATAAAAGGAAATTTGTTGGGTCATATTTTGACTAAAGAAGGGACCAAGATTGATCCAGATAGGGTGAAGGCCATCCAAAGCCTTACCCTACACACAAGTAAAACTGGGGTTCACTCGTTTTTCAGGAAGGTCAATTTCCTAAGAAGATTTGTACCTGACTTTACTGATAAAACCAAGGATATCCTTGGAATGATGAAGGATAAAACTCCATTTCGATGGAGCACTTAAGGGAAGGTTACTTTTGAAGAAGTTAAATGGGCAATTTCTCACGCTCCTATACTGGTATGCCCAGATTTCAAGAAATATTTCATCATGTACAGCTATGCTTCCACACATACAGTATCGGCCATCCTGATCCAGGAAAATGAAGAAGGAATTGAATCTCCCATTGCTTTCATGAGTTTCCCACTAAAGGAATATGAATTGAAGATGTTGCAAATTTAAAAACATGCTTATGTAGTGGTGAGAGTGGTGAAGCATTTCAGGTATTATGTCTTGATATTGTAGTTAAATCCATTCTAACCCAACAAGAGTTGGGTAGTCAATGGAGTAACTGGATAGCCAAATTCTAGGAGTATGACTTGGACATCAGACCTACCAATTTGGTGTGAGGAAGAGGCCTATGCCAATTGATCACAGAAAACAATGCTAAGACAGAATGAGAAGAAACTGAAGGTACTTCTTCATAATTTCCCAAAGTTCTTTTCGTAAGCACGATTGATGAATGGTACACATATATTTCTTTCTTTTCAACCTATGGCAAGTGTTCCCTACATTTAAGACAAAAAGAAAAGAGGATAATCAAACTCAGGTCTACAAGATACATTCTGTGGGACAATGGTATATACAAGAAAGGTATCAATGGTGTATTCATGCGTTGTGTTGACAAGTCTCAGTAGGAAAGGTTACTAGAGTCCTTCGACAATATAGCATGTGGAGGAAATTTATTTTCTTCCATAATGGTTTACAAGATCTTACGGGCCTAGTACTATTGGCCTGCTCTTTTTTGAGATTCAGCTGAATGGGTGGCCAAGTGTGAAGCTTGTAAACATTTCGTTGGTCGTCCTAAGCCGATAGCTCTTCCCTTGAATCCTGTGGTGATTGAAGAAGCTTTTCACCAATGGGGAATTGATTTCATCAGAGTGTTGAATCCTACCTCTAGTGTTGGTCATGATTATGTGCTCACCACCATAGACTATTTCACCAAGTGGGTGGAAGTTGCTCCAATCAAACAAGTAACCTACGAAGTTGTGTGTAACTTTCTCAAAGAGAATATAACTGTTAGATTTGGTGTGCCTCACAAGACCATTGCTGACAACGCTTCCAATTTCTCATCTCCTGAGTTGACAGAATTTTTTTGTGGATTTGGGATCACATTGGCTCATTCATCTGATTATTACCCACAAGGTAATGGTCAAGCTAAATCAAGCAACAAAAACCTGGTGACCATAATCAGAAAATTGGTTGATGAGAATAAGAGGACATGGCAAAAAGAATTGTATGATGCATTATGGGTAGATCAGATTATTCCTAAACAAGTTATTGGAATGTCCCCATTCCAAGTGTTGTATGGAGTTGATGCTGAGATACCTATGTCTGTAGAATTTCCAGCCTTACAATTGGCCAAAGCAATTAAGGATGAAACTTTTCAAAGTTCTATTGAGAAAAGGATAATGTACTTATCCAAGCTATAAGAAGAATGGAGTAAGGTGGTGGATCACATCATAGACCATTAGATCAAATTCAAAAGAATATTTGATAAGAAATCAAAGCAACATGATTTCCAAGTCGGAGATCTAGTACTTCTCTGGGACAAGAGAAGAGAGCAGAAACGGATGTATGGTAAGTTTGACTCCTTATGGAAAGGTCCTTTCAAAATACATTAGTTGAATGGTGAAAATAGCTTCTATCTATCATACCTTGATGGAGAGTTTCTCCCTCTACTGTTCAGTCGCCAAAATTTGAAGATGTTACACCATTAATGCAAGATGCTCTCTTGCATTGTATCATAATTTATTTTCTGTTGTGGGTTTTGCTATCCAAAATTCACCCCCCAGGGTAAATTTTGATAACATGCATTAGAAGGAATCCCAAAAGGTTGATAAAATGGAAGAAATGAAAAAAATGTGGTTGCAGGACTGTTTTGAGGGATTTCGGGTCTAAAGGGCTCGGGTCGTACCAGTTCGGGTTGAGCTAAGGTTCATCATATCAAATCTTGGAGGCCAGAAAAAATCATGAAAATCGGCTAAGTGCCAAGTCCAGGTAGTAGGGAAAGTTGGGACGTTGGGGCGCGAACTGGCCGAAAGGCCGCCAGGCGGTCTGTGCAGCATTTGGGACATCCAGGCCAAAGGGATGCGCGGGACGCGGAAATCCGAACTGGCCGAAAAGTAAAAAAAATTGACTAACTGTTGAAACATGCAGTCTGGGACATCTGGGTAATTAGTACGCGGAGGACGCAAGTCGGCCGAAAAGACTTAAGGCAGCCCGAAATAGTTGGGCCGAAGGTACGCGAAGTACCTGAACCAGCTGGATCAGCCGAAATGAGAACTAAAAGTCCGGGACAAGTAGGACAACAGTACGCGAACCGGCCGAACCGGGCGAATCAGGAAAATTTGTCCCAAACAGTCTGGGACAAGTGGGAAAAAAGTGCGCGGAAGATGAAAAACATAAAAGAAACATATTTGGCTCTAGTCAGATTAATGCTCATTCCCTTCAAATGATAGAAAACACCTGCCAGGCCCAAAATAGTTGCCCGCACTCAGAAGGCCATAACTTTTGTATTTCTCAACAAAATCACACAAAATTGGTACCATTGGAATTTTGGTTCTGAGCCCGATGCATAGAAATCAATAAATTTCAGATTTGATAAGAAATTGATTGAGATTTTTAAGAAAACGTGGCCGGGTTCAGAACAGTGTTTTATTTGGTAGCTGGGAGTGCAATTAAGAGGCATGGTCATCATTCTTTCTCTGCTGCAGCAAATGGGACAATATGGGGAGCCTTTTGCAAGTAATTTATAATCATATTACTCCATTTAATGCCTCTTATAGGTGGTTGAAGGATAGATTTCGGGATTTCCATTTTCCCTTCTCTTTCCCTTCTCATTTTTCTATAAATTAGAGTGTTGGGCTCATTGTAAAAGAGAGAGTTTTTGGGTAGCAAAGCTCTGCAAAAATTTATTTGTGAAGCCAGTGTGTTGTAGGCCCTTGTAGTGGACTCCTTGCATGGTGATCCAGGCCCTTATCTTGTAATAGATTGAACTGTGCATATCATGAAGCAATAAAATACCAGTTTGTGGATGTATCTTTCCCAGCTGTGTTTTCTTGCATTCTTCTTGCCCCTTTGATCTTTCTATAAGAATATTGTCTCTATTATTATGTTCTTGTAGGGATTCATTATCATTGTGTATGCTTGGAATATTGTTGTGAATGCATTTTGCTAGATTATGGTGAACTGTCATCACCTCTTCTAGTGTGCACTTTGCCTCTATATTTCACACATTTGGAGACTACTCTCACATCCTCCTTTTCTGGTGTATCACCGCTTTAGTGTAGGCTTTCATTTTATGCATTCTCTTTCCCTGGTCCCTTGGAAATTTAGATTAGAACAGTTAGCTTATCCTGCATTAGAATAGATTGTGGCAGGTAGTTTAGGAGCAAGAACCAGCTTTCTCTGGAGGTCTATCTCAAGTAGCAAGTCCCACAACTTGGAGATAGTACCCATGTTATCCAATCACACCGTGAGTTCAAGTCTATGCACTTGTATAAACATAAGGGTGTTGTGATTCAGTGATAACAGGTTTTCTTTCTTTTCTTTCTTTCTTTATTTTGTTTTCAATTTTTCTTCTTCAGACTCCGTAGCCCAATGGATAAATATTTTTGATATTAGTTCTCTCCCTTTGATATCTCAAAGGATGTCCCCAACTAGAGCCAGATGTTATCTCATTTTTAGTGATTCTAGCTAAAATTAAGATAACGATATAATTTTTTTGACAAAACCTCCTAAAAATGCCCTTTGAAGGAGATTTTTAGGTTTTCAGGTTTCCATCGCATGGAAACATGTGTTTTACATGCTTCATGTCGAGCTTCTTCCAAAACCCAAAACTTGATTACATGCCAGTGTATTGGGTTTTCAAAACCATGGAGCATCGGAACATACCTTACAAAAAACATGTTACATGTTGCTTGTTTCTTGAAACCTGAAACTTGACAACTTTGTGTCGGGTTTTCGGAACTCGATAGCATCTAGACATGTATTTTACATGCTTCATATCTGTTGGTTCCCAAAACCTGATTTGTTAAGAAAACCTTGTTAGGAATTAGTATTCACATGGTTTATTATAATTGGTTAGTATGTTTATATTGTTATAACAAATGTATAACAATATATTAGTACGGGTAAGTTATTGTTTTGTATACTTCCTATTTTATAGGAAGTTGTTCAACAACATTCTTGGCTATATAATAGCCATTGTATTAGCATGATGATATTAAGAAGAAATCTATTGTTTTATTGTGTAAATCTGCTACTATACTAATATTTGGTATCAGAGCGATCAATGATCTATTAAATCTGTGAAGGGGCTATTATGTAAATCCATGCTTGCCCCAAGTTATGAGATTCTCTGAGATCTTGGAGTCTGTGATTTTATTATTTTCTGTTGGTACATATATATATCATATTTTTTTCTACCTACTCGAGTCTTCATGGCTTGATTTGCTACATTCTGTATTAGATTTCGGAGGAGATATAATTACATAATCTTGGCTTTACATCAACAATGACTCCCACTTGGTCATTTTACATATGCTACAGATCTCGTTTTACAACCTTGGAGACCTGATTAGCATAAATTTTTATTCTTCCACGTGGTCCTCCATACCAATACAAGGAGATCCTCCTATAGCGCCACATATATCAGGTTGAGACCATTCAAATATATGCAGGGACAGATGTGCATGAGGAATAAACATGAAGTGGATCGATCTAAAATTCTGATAAGCTGAGCACCCAATCTCTATGTTCTATGAGCCACCATTTCTGTGAATATTTGAACGTATTCTTCTAGCTTCTATATCTGATCAGTGTCAGAGAAGATTTGTTTGTGTGCATAGCGGATCCAAGAGTTTATTTCTTTGTCAACTGCTATTCATTTTTGTTTCATGTAGCAAAAAGACGTGTTCAATGCATCTGGAACAACGATACAGACCTGGTTTGGTACAAGCCACACAAGGTATTTACAAAATTAGTAATTAATACAAGTCACACCTGTAGAAGATATCTCATCAGCTGCGTGTTGTATCATCGATCCACAAGCTTCTAACTTGTCTTCCTTGTTTGAAGAGGTCTCTAGATTTCGCTCTGAGTTCTACAGATCCGTATGTATAGGAATTCACGTGGCAATAGGAAAATTATTATTATTGTATCTGGCTCGAGATTTGGTATCAGACTCGCCACACTCCTAATATTTTTGCGAGATTTGTGCCCATGAAATGATAGGCTGCATGCAATCGGTGGGGAATATTTGTAAAGGTCAGTCTATTTTTTTTATTAGTCAAATTTTCTAGTTTAAAGACCAGTTTTATAGGTGTCTTATATTTGTATATGTCAATAGATTTTAGCTATATTAAAAAAAAAATTAAAAAAAAGGGGTGCATTTTCAGTTGTATCCGACACCTATCTCACAATGGTCAAGAAAAGAATAAAACAATGTATTCTCATGGAACCAATTACCATGGAGAGAGACATAAAAAATAGAAAATATCAAGAAAATTCAGCTATGCTAAATTTAGAAGAAGGATATGAAGGTGACAGTGAATTTGAACCACCTAGATCTCTAAAAATAAGGTTGACAGCTAAAGAATACAAAGACCATATTTTACGAAAAATGAGAAGTTCGGAAAAGAAGTCTGAGCACATTTCTTTGACCTAAGTGGTACATATGATGGAGGAAGGAGGCATCAGAGGAAGGAGGTCGAACAATGACCTCTCGTCAGTCACCAATGACGGGGCCACACAGAAGCTGTGCTGGCATATGTATGGTGTGAGTATATGATTTTCAGTGTGCTTCAGTTTGGAGTGTTCCTGTTGCTTTGAGTGGTGTGATTTATTGTTAATACTGGAAAAGAATTGTATAAGAGAGAAGAAAACTATAGAGATCCTCTGACTACCGTACTTCATTGGAAGATGATCAGTCAGTGAATATGTTCATTGGCAATGGTGATCATGTGCAGCAAGATCAAGACAACAAGATCTAGTTAGTATGATACAACACAATACATTTTTCCCTTTCTGATTTCTTATTTGGAATTTCACATTGTGGGGGGGAATATATACCAATGTTCCATTCCCATTCTGCACCCAAAACGAATTAGTCAAGGAAAGCTTCTAGTGGAAGTGGTAGTTTTCTATGTTGTTCGAGATCGAGTGGCAGCGATCAATGACAGAGACTACGATTAAGAACATTACGATTCTTATAGGAAGTAATGTGAAATATTTTCAGTATATCTTCTATTGTGCATTTTTGAGATATGCAAGTTGTGTTCCCTACATAATTCCCTGATGTATAAGCATAGTGGTGAATAGTAGCACCAGAGTAAGTCAGTTCATGGATCTTGAAAGGGTTTGTGGGAGGACCCAGAAAACCACATGAGGTCGACAATTGATGAGGTTCCTGTCACTTCAAGCTTTGTGGTAAGCCTATTTAAAACCATGGAAGGAGAGAGCCTTTCTTTTGGATCAAGGTCATGAGTCATAGATTTGGACATGCCACAGGGGTGAGCATATTGCAGTTGAGTGTGTGGATGTTTTTCTACCATGTAAACACTAAGGGGGGGAATGTTAGGAATTAGTATTCACATGGTTTATTATAATTGGTTAGTTTGTTTATATTGTTATAACAAATGTATAACAATATATTAGTACGGGTAAGTTATTGTTTTGTATACTTCCTATTTTATAGGAAGTTATTCAACAACATTCCTGGCTATATAATAGCCATTGTATTAGCATGATGATATTAAGAAGAAATCTATTGTTTTATTGTGTAAATCTGCTGCTATACCAATAAAACTTTGTTTCAAGTTTTTAGAAGTGCTAAACATGATGACATGGCATTAATGCTGAGTTATCGGTTAGTTGGCACATGTGTCGGAGGAGGTGTAATAAATTCTAGGGTTTTAAAAATACTCCAATTTTACACATCATTTCTACCTGACATATTTTTGCTGCATGGATTTTTGTACATGCTTCTTCGACCTCCAAACCTGACTGAACTTTGCGATCGATTTCACAATCCATCTTCGATCATTTTTTGAATTTCTTGAAGATATTTTTCTCTTCTTATAATTTTGTGATCTTTGGGTTTGTTTTTAAAGTGTTCTTTCTATGTTTTTCCTCTTTTCTTTTTCTTTCCTATGGGTTTAGGGTTTAGGGTTGTCTTCTTCATTTTTTTGTTGAACTTCCATGAAACCCCTTGTTTGAAAACTCATGCTGGGTGTTTTCTTATTTTCTTCCATGGATATACTCTTGTATTTTTTGAGAATAATCTATAAAACATAACTTACAAGCTTGGAGGAAGCTTTACTTGTTCTGACATCCTAGAAACCCGATGCCTTTATTTCAGGTTTTACAGGGTGTTTGACACTATTTGGTTTCCGCAGTGTATCATGTTTCATGAAGTTCTCAGGATCATCCGACTTCTTCTTGAGTTGGGTTTCTTATATTGTTTGACATCTTCCAACTTCCACAGAGTTTCAGGTTCCATAGGGTGCTCAACATCTCCTAATTTCTACCTTTGTGTCGGGTTTCACGAAGTGTCTAACACGACCTAGTTTCCAATATACTCTGCAGTTTTTCGAGTTTCACGAAGTTTCCAACAGGTCTCAAAGTCTTGTTAGTGTTGTGGGTCTGTAGGGTTGCTCAACAAGCTTCCAAGCCTGATTGATCAACCAAAAGTTATCTTGGCATTCTTTCTTCAGGAGTTCTCATGTCAGATCCTCGATCATGTAAGGATAAGTCAGAGAAGTTAGGAAAGATGAAGTACAAGTACCGGAAAATGGAATCCCCTTCCTACATAGATTGTAATTATGGCATCCAAGACATGGAGCTTGGTAACATAGACATGGAGGACTTTTGGAAAAAAACCAAGGATTCTTCTCGGAGTCCCTGGATGAAGTCAATAACCAACAGTGGCCTCCCTCTCGCAGCAGGATTACCAATGTCTGCTCAATTCCCTAAGTTCATTCAAGCCTATGCTTCTAATTATGACTCAGATTCCCACTCAGTGAAGAATCAAGTAGGAGAAACCATAGTGAAGTTGGATGGAAGTTACTTTGATGACCTCTTAAGATTTCCCAAATTTGAGGAATCTATTGATGTAGATCTTAAGTCAACACAGAAATCCTGGGAAAAATATCAAGAAGATTGTATCAAGCATGTGAATAAAAATTTCTTGATCAAGGACAAGCTTGTCGTCTCTAGATTTCCCAAGTTTATCCTTAGGAGTGATTTCATCCTTGAAATCAGTGACATCATCACCCTATTGAGTCAAGTATTTGGAATCCCCAAGTCAAGAGACTTCCAAGGGTGGATGTATCAATTCATGGTCATTATAAAGAAGAATGAGCAAGGGATTGATTAGAGTAGTCTTATAAGTAATGAGATTGATTCCCAGATGAAGACAGCCTTGACTACTGGCAAGTTTTATAGGTCATCATATGTCACCTATGTAGTAGTTGGCATGAGGAATTATCCAAAGTTGGACGCAAAGGGAAGGAGGTCAACCAAACATATATATCGGTATTTCCCTCAGCTAACCATGAAGGGGTCTGAGGATCAATTCAAGAGAGTGAACGAAACCTTCTTTTATGAGAACATCTACATGTTGAACCCTGATTTAAGAAAGAGAAGAGTCTATGATGAGGCATGGGCTGAAGTATCAAAATGGGGTTGTATCTTCTTGTAGTTCAAGAAGTTCACATACCTTCTAGTGGTCATGTACCTGGATGATCCTTTCAGATTTCCTAGGTTCCCAGGTGATAAGCTAATACTAATGGATTTGGTTAGACAATTGTTGAATTTTCACAAATTCTAACAGAGTAAACACAAGGTTTTCATATACTTCCCTATTTCCATCAGAAGTTACACCTACTCAACAATGGTTAAAGCCAAGAATGTGGTTCATGAGCTTTAGGAAAAGTTGAAGAAGCACATGAAGCATAGAGATGGGTTTGATTTTCGAGGAGTCCTTAAGTCATACGGGACCTTATATCTACATTTTCCCAACATAGAAGGCATTTGGGTTGATCTTCGGGATGAAGTTGCCATCCAAAGAAATGACAATAACAGGTTAACAATTGAAGAAATCCAAATGCTAGATTTATCTAACATCCTAGTGGGTACCATGGATAACGAGAGTGTCCTTGATGCCTCGTATGATGGGTTAAATGAAGACCAATATGTATTCCCAGCCATTGATTGGTCCATCATTGAGAGAGCTTCTATTGTATGAAGAGATGCTCAAATTCTTTCCAGTACTAAGGGGTGGCTCATTTCTTTGGGAATGAGTTATAAAGAAGAGAATTTTTCAAAGCTAGATACTATGGAAGTTGTACCCTCCAAGGGAAAAAAGGAAAAGGATAAGAACCCTTCCAAGATGCTAATAAAGATTAAGTTTGTTAGAAATGGAGAAGATCAAGCAACCACATTAGTGGCCACTCTCCCACAAATAGTTGAGGTTATTAATTCACCTCCACAACTAGAACAAGGAGATATTTCTTCAGGATAAGAGGTTGGTAAAGCTCAAATTCCACTTTTGACTGAAATATCTTCAAAGGTAAGTCTTCCTCTTATCTCTCAAGCTCTAATTTCATAATCACCGCCTTCTCCCATTCAGCCTTCCTTGCCTCATATTTCTTCACCAATTTTCTCAGCCATGGCTAGTATCATATCTGGCCTCTCACCTCTCCCCACTAGACCCCAGTTAACCATGGATATGGCTCCTCCTTCTGTGCCTTCATTCACTAATTCCATTTCCATGGACTCTACACTTGCAGTAGTCACCACTCCATAAGAAAACCTTCCTCCACTTGAGGATGTGACCGTAACACCTACAATGGGATCACCTTCTTCCAATACGCTTAAATGGTTAATAGATCAGATCCCAAGGAAGAGGAAGGTGGTAGTTCCCCTACCAACCTTTGATTTCAGTTCTCTCAAGGTCACTCCTACCAAGTTGGCCAAGAAAACCAAAATAGTTTCAAGGATTTCAGTGGATGCCTTAGGACATAAATTTGTAGAAATTGCTACTCCCGTGGATGATAAATCCAAGGATGATATAATGGTCACAGATTATCAAATCACAAATGTTGTTCTAGGAAAAGTGACAACAAAGGAAGCACAAGAGGATGCACAAGATGTCATGAATGTATTGTGCCAGAAGCTAAAGGAAACTAAGGTAAATAGAGATGAGTGAAAAGATAAAGTAGAGCAGTTGACAAAAGTACTACTCAAGATCTTAAAGCCTCCTGAGTCAACACCATCATCCTCTACTCCTATCAGGTTCAATTTCTCATCGGTACCCATGATTGAGAAGATTAATGAGAAGAGGAAGATGGTCGATGAGTGGATCTAGAGGCTTCTCCTATAAGGAAAAGAAGTCATTGATGACACCGTCGAAGTCCAAAAATCCTTGGAGGATATAAAGAAGGATTGAGAGAAAATGGATGACGAATTTTCAGTAGAAGTTGGAAACCTAGAGTTAACTTTCGAAGCTCTCCAAATGCTGAAATAGGTTTCGTCCTGCATCTTGGTCAACGAAGGCATCATTCCACATGGGGACAATCACTTTTAACTGACCAAAGACATTAGATTCAGAATAAAGATTCTCAATGAAACTTGTAGCAAATTGAGGGAATCAAGGGATCAATTGGTCAATGGCACAAATGATATAGAAGAAGAGCTAATCAAGATCTGTGCTAAGGTGTTGAATGAAAGCTCAAGTATTCTACATATTGGTGATCTTTACAAGCATATCCAAGAATCAATTTAGAATGAACCAACTTATGGCTTCGGCCTAGAAATCATTAATAGGTTTGTGAAAATTGAACATTATTTGGAAACTCTGAGGAAACTCAACAAGAGAATGAAGAAGCTTCCTTGAAACGCTAGTGATACTCAGGAAACATGTAAATTTATCATTGACCATTACATTGCACCTGATGAAAATGAGATGCAGGGTATAATCAAAAAAATCCAAGAATTTCAGGAGAAGTGGGCTTTGTTGGAGGAAGACAAAGATGATGAAACAAAGTAGGCATAATGTTGCATGTCATTTCAATCCTGAAATTGACATGTCTTTTTATTTTTTGTTTCTTCACATAGGAAGCAAATTTTGACTTGGTCTCCTGCGTGAGAGGCAAGCAAAATAGGACTCTCATTAAATAGACTATTTTCTAGGATTTAACCTATTTTCTCTCAAATCCTTTTATTATAAATAAGGGATGATTATGCATTCCAAAGGGTTGAGATTTTTTGAATATTGAGAGCTATTGTGAAGAAGAAAGATTTGTGTTTTCTTTTAATCATTTGAGGAATAGGAGATGATGCTATTTTGCAAACTTTGCATTTTGATATGTATCTTTCTTAAGATATTGTTCTTATGTTCATAATCTTAAGCTATTCTTTGTTTAGCATCTTTATTGTTCTAATCACTTCGAACATTACATTTGTTGTCTAAAACTCATATGATTATTTCGTGATTTGTATTTTCTTGAAAGAGAGTACATTCCCCTCATTTCCTTTCCATTGTGCTTCTTCCATAATAATAGTTTCCTTTCCAATCCATTTCATTTCGAAAACAACAATATCTTCACCTATTATGGATATGGATTTCAGGATTCTATTCCAACGCCAATGGTTATATTAGTAATGTATACATTATTTCTATTGTGTTTTAGATTAGTAATAAATAGGAAACCTCACCTGTCTTTGAGGAGGGATTTAATCCCATGTACTATGGTTGAACCTCATATTTTGGCTTGACAAAATATTCAACCAACATGTCAAAATGACTCCCCATAGGTTATGGGAGCATTTTTCTATGTCTTATGTCCCCCACCTTAGGGAAATAAGGGAGATCAATTTCCACGATGGTCCTGGAGTAGACACGTGGCACCCGATCCAACGGAAGGGAATGGATGCTCCAAAAATTCACTTGGGTTCTCAACTTACGAGTCTAGAGGTCATATGAGGGTCCAAGAGGTTACATGGGGGCTTAGAGAATTTTTCAAGGGCTGATGTACCTAACCTTAGGGACGTCAGGGACATGAAATCCCTCCAGGATCCTGGTGCTGACACGTTTCCTCTCGAAAAATGACTAAGTCCTGAACTACCTTTGAGTGGGTAACTTGGAACGAAGATAACTTGAGCTCCCAGTGGAATTTATTGGTGAAATTTTATATTTAACTAATTGGAAATGGCATTTTGAATCTAATGATTTAGGTATCATGTATTTATTCGACTATATGATCACTGAAAATTCAGATTCGTTATTTGAGACTCCATTTGTACTTGATAAAAACTTCCTGCCAATCCTATGCGCCAAGGTGTTGTGAAAAATATTATTTCACCATAATGTAGGTCTTTAAATCCTATTTATATTGATATTTTTTTACTTATAACTCCATCTGGAGTTCCCAGAATCTTCTTCTGAATCTTGACAGCTTTTTTAGGCCTATGTATTGCCTAAGCTTCTGAACCGTGTTTTCACTCAGACTGCTCCAAATATTTCAAAACTTACCTAAACCTTCCAAAATTAGTTCCATGATGTTAGAATGTCTTCAACTCACCTCTATGTTGAATTTTCCCCTTGCATGCCACTCCTGAGTGGTTGATCTAGTCCTGGGAAGGCAATTGATAGCCCTTCCTAATATTGCCACAAGATAATATCTTTTCAGAACTCCCTAAAATCACCTAGGGGAGTGAATAAACTTACCTAAATCACCTAGGGGGATGAGATTAATTTATTCAAGAGGTCATTTGGACTGATTGGATAGACTTTAGGTTTCTTGGAATGATGAGACTTGAAAAAATTAACACTGGGTTATCGTTGTCATGCTTGGAAATTTTCAATTTCCCTGTTGCACATTTTCACGACAACAACTGGCTCTAGCTTGGGGACATGACATGGATTGAGCATAATGAATACATGACATGCGAATCCATAATCTCAATATTAGACCATATAGTTTTTTGACCATTTCCTTATCCATTTGGTCCTGCGGAGTCATGTACAACTTACAAGAGAGAGAGAGGGAGAAAAGAAGGAAACACACACACACAAAACAAGAAAAAAACACACCTATCAATCACCTATGATATAAGGTAGGGGAAAAACCGCTTTCACTAAATCACTTTTCATTTCTCAAAGTTAACCTTGAAGAGGAAACACTGAATGATGATGTTCTGTGAAGGCATTGACAGGTTCCAAAAAGTACATTCTTGAAATTTGTAATATACATTCATGGGTGGGGCCTCCAAGGTGAGCCTTTGGCGTGCTCCTACAATCTGATTTATGTTTCTTCTTTGAGAAGATACTCATTAAAATAATTCCCTCTTCAAATATGTCATCTCATTCACCAACTTTTACAGCGATGGATTTCTTCTCTCATCTCCAGGATGTTGGGCCTTTCCCTTTTATTGATTTGTGATATTTCCAGAGAGGACGAGATCATCATCAAGTTCAATGGCCATCCTTTGTGCTTCTATAATGCTACTTGGTTGGTCTCTTTGCAACAAAAATCCTACTTTTGATGATTCAGAATTGATGAAGAATCTCTTGAAATTTTTTTGAGATGAGGAATCCTCTTCAGGTATCTTGTGAAGAAACCATTCGAAATGAGCCACAAAGTTTCTCATGGTTTCATTTTCTCCTATCCTCATTTGAGCCAACTACACCAAGAGGTCTTGACAGTCTTTAGTTGATTTAAATCTTTCCTTGAAATTAGTCTTGATTTCATCCCAACTAGTGATGGATTAGGCGGGAAGGAGGTAAAACCGTTCTGCTACTTTTTCTTAGAGGGACTCCACAAACAAGTTCACCGCAACATCTTCATGTTGGAAACCAAGAATTCCACATGATGTCATGAAGGCAGTAATGTGTTCTTCTGGATGTTTTGTTTTGTCACCTTTGAACTTTGGAAAGTTCTTGCGGGAACTTGTTGGTAGATCGTGGAGAGGGGGTTCAAAAGCAAGTGGGCCTATATTCCTTCCCCATGGAACAATGGGTTGCGGTAATTATTATTTTCCTTCCATTGTTGTATATGTTTTCAGATTTTACTTCAACCAATTGTTTGTCATATTATAGCACTAGAAAAATCTGTAATAGGAATATGAAAAGACATTGTAGAATTTGAAAAGTCACATGCAAAATTCAGCAATGTGTCTTTTAGTAATGGAATTTCATGAAATATATTTTCTATTTCTTTTTCAATAGTTGATTTTTTTAACATTTTGAGACCTTGCAGTTGTATTCAGGTGTAGATAATACTAAATCTGCCCCATGGTGGATGCCAAAAATTGTTGGTGAGAAAAATTTTCGGGTGGATGAACTTGTGGATTTCTTGCCAATGCTCTGGGAATCTAAGTCCCTCTACTTAATTGGTGTAGCTTCCGTATGTGCATGTGTGAAAAAATAATGATTTTTGTGGTGGCCTTTCGATCGGGGATCCAATAGGGGAACTCCATTGACCTTGTGGAAAATATTGCAGATACCTGTAAGAGAAAAATTTGTCTGAAAGTGGGAAAGGGAGTGAGAAATGAGACAGGGAAACTAATGTTACAGATAGGAAATCAGATTCCTACACACATTAGATAGAAAATTTAACACATGCATTTATGAGAAGAAACAACCTTGCAAATGGCAACACGATGAGATAATATTGCGAACTCAAAGTTTCTAAAATCTCCTCATCAAAGAGGCTACAAACTCCTTATTATATTGATGCTTAAACAAAAGTTGTACATAATGTGGGAATGGAAGAAATTTGAGAATGAAGGAAAGTAGAAGAAAATATCTATCTCCTTTGCTTTCTATAAGTACAATGCACTTTTGAGTTTGCAAGATCAATTGCCAACCCTTTGAAATGGGAATGGCTTTTCAATTTATAGAGTAGAATTGACTCCTTTTCTTCCTCATGACTTTTTGAATACCTTAATATGACTTAAGACTATTCATATTCCACTTTAAATATTTAAGTCCCTTTTATAATAGCTAGGTGACATAATTTACATTATATTTCTAAAGTCACTTAATTCATATTAAAAAGTGCAACCCTCAATGCAAAAATATAACATTGAAGAGAGAGAGTGTCGTATGAGGAGCGAAGAGAGAGAGAAAGAAGAGGAAGAGGAAGAAGAAGAAGAATTATGCCAAAGGATGAGTTGCTAAAGTGGATTTGGCTCTATTCTCTGACTATTCTCCACTTCGTGATCTTGAGAAGGCTTCTAACGCATCCACTTTGGCTTCATATCTCCCTTGGGTAAAATAAACTTACTACTTTTAGTAAGTGTGAGAAATCAAGTCCCCAATCTTCAACTGGATGTTGCGGCTGAGTTTTCCTCTTTCTCCCTATTTTCCTCATTCTTTCTAGATCAGCTTTCTATTTTTAGCAGGTTCGCGAGGGGCCACTTACTATTTTTAGTAAGTGCAAAAAATGTCTGTTCTGGTGAATTCTCGGCTGTAGTGCACCTCCAATGTCTTCATCTCCTTCACAGGTTCTTCTATTGATGACTTTCTTGAAATAGCAATTCCTATGTAGTAGACCTGCTATTTTTAGAAAGTTGTTTTTTGGGATTTGGATTGACATGGAACCAAGTTTTTTGATATGGGTTTTTTCCCAATATCACCCCTCTAAAATTTCTGGCCCTCCCACTTAATAGTCCAGGAGATTTTAAAGTCTTAAATTTCAAACCTAGAAGTGCTTCTAGATGCGACAGCCATTCTCAAAATTACAGGTATGGCATTCTCCTCCATTTGCAAATAAAATTATATATTTTATATGGGTTTTTTGTTTTGATGCTTCATGTGCAATTCTACTTCATTTCACCCAACGGTTTGATGGGAAATTATATTTTTTCTTTGTTGAGCTAGAAGTGGGATTTTTTTCACTTTGGATGCTATATTACACAAGAGAAGGGTTTGAAGGTGTCTTATTGATGGAATTAGGTAGAGGAATTAATATAAAAATATATCTTATTCTTTCACACATCCATTTGGGATATTTCTTCAACTTCTCATTTCATGGTTATGGAGTTTTCTACTTATGTGTTCTTTGTTTCTCCTTCTTAGCTTGATGAGAATTACTTTTGAGACCTGCAATTCACTATGGGAAATGTGATTCAGTGTTTGGGGAGTTTATGTGGCCATGGTGGAGCTGTTTTGGAGCAATAATGATGGACTGGGTGTCTGGACAATCATGTACGGAGTCGTGGCAATGTATGAAGCTGTGAAGAAGAAATGTGGGGGAAGAAACGACTAAGTGTTAGATTTAAAATTTTCAAAACATGCAAATGTAGGGGATGGGTGAATTTTTTTCCCTGATGTCCCTAACCTCAGTGACATGAGAGACATTAATTTCCATGGTGGTGAAGGTGATATCATGTGTCCTCGATCCGATGACAGGGGATTTGCTTGAAAAATGCACTTGGGGGCTGAAATTCGGTCATATGGGTGTCCAAACGACTTCCCATAGGGGTCGGGAGAATTTTTTCATGTCTTATGTCCCCCTCCTTAGGAAAATAGGGGACATCATTTTCCACGGTGGTCCTGGAGATGACACGTGGCACCTGATCCAATGACAGGGAATGGATGCTTCAAAAATGCACATGGGAGATGAAAGTTGGTCACGTGGGTGTCCAAATGACTCCCCATAGGTTATGGGAAAAAAAATTCATGTATGATGCCCCCCACCTTAAGGACATAAAGGACATCAATTTCCATAGTGGTCATGGAGCCCGATCCAAAGGTAGGGAATGGATGCTCCCAAAATGCACTTGGGGGCTGAACTGTCGATTCTAAAGGTCATATGAGGGTCCAAGAGGTCACATGGGGGATGGGAATATTTTTCAATGGCTGATGTTCCTGACCTGAGGTACATTGAGGACATGAAATGCTACCAGGCTCTTGGTGCTGACATGTGTCCTCTCAAAAAATGACTAAGTCTTGAACTCCCTTTAAGAGGGTTACTTGGAACGAAGATAACTTTAGCTCTCATTGGAATTTCTTGGTGGAATTTTATATGATCCTGACTGGAAATGGTATTTTGAATACAATGATTGGGGTTTCATGTATTTATTTGACTAGAAGATCCATAAAAATCTGGATTTTTCATTTGAGACTCCACTTGTACTTGATAAAAACTGCCTGCCAATCCTATGCGCCAAGGTGTTGTGAAAAATATTATTTCACCATAATGTAGGTCGTTAAATTATCTTTCTGGTGATGTTTTTTTTTAAATTATAACTCCATCTAGAGCTCCTAGAATCTTCTTCTGAATCCTGATAGCCATTTTAGGCCTATGTACTGCCTAGGCTTATGAACCCTGCTTTGTCTTAGAATGCTCCAAATCTTTCAAAAATTCCCTAAAGCTTCCAAAGTTATTTTCATGATGTTCTAAGGTATTCAATTCACCTCCATGTTTAATTATTTCCTTATGTTCCAATCCAGGGTGGTTGATCCAGTCCTAGGAAGGCTAGTGATATCCCTTCCCAATACTACCCGAAGATAGTATCTTTTCAGAACTCCCTAAAATCACCTAGGGGGAGTGAATAGAATTTACCTAAATCACATAGGGGGATGATATTACATTATTCAGGAGGTCATTTGGACTGATTGGACAAACCTGAGGTGTCTTGGAATGATAAGACTTGAAAAAATTAAAAATGGAGTATCATTGTCGTGCTTGGAAATTATCAATTTCCCTGTTGCACATTTGCATAAAAACACCGAGGAAGTCCTACAAGGCCTTTTTACATTGATAAGAAAGAGCTAGGATGGATGAAATGCATTCAGGATCGATTTTGATGCCATCCTTTTAAATCACATGACCCAAGAGCTTTCCCTGCGCCACTAAAAAATTACACTTATTGGAGTTAAGAGATACCCCATACCATCTACATCTCTCAAATAATTTCTCCAAGTATGCCATATGATCCAAGCTTTGCTTTGAGAAGATAGTGATGTCATCAAGGTAGAAAAATATGAACCAATTGATGTAACCTTTGAAAGAAATGTCCATGGCACACTAAAACATTGTTTTTGCATTTGACTGACTGAAGGGCATCTTCTGATACGCATATGTTTCCCACTTGGTTGTCAACGCCATTTGGAATTGATCCTATTATTTTACTTGTATTTTACTAAAGCTAGAGTATCTGTCTAGAATTGAGAATATTTTCACATAGGCCAATGCCTACAGAATCTTCTCCATATAAAGAAAAGGCTAATTATTCTTTAGAGATGGCTTGTTCAAATATTTAAAATCAACACAGAGTCAGATTTCATCATTCTTCTTGCGCACTGGAACTAGATTCATGGCCCAGGTAGAGTACTTGATGGGAAAAATAATATTCACCTCAATGAGTTTGGATAACTCCTTTCTCATAAGGGGCTCTATCTTTTGATTCATTGGTCGCTACTTTTGTCTAACTGGTTTGATACTAGGATCAGGGTAAATGGAGTATTGAGAAACACATGGATCAAAACCTTTGAGGTCTTCATAATCCCATGAGAAGATATCATTGTATCTTTACAGAGAGAGATGAAGGCCTATTTTTCATCGTGCATGCAAGCTTTATTGAAAAACAACTACTTTCCGCATGTAATAGTGACTAGGGAGTAGTCTTCTTGCGTCACGTGCATATACCTTTCTTCACCCTAAAACTCATCATAAGGTCTAAAAAAAAATTCTAAGGTGACCAGCCCTTTAGGAAGCTTATTTGACTTCAATTGAATCACTTAGTCACTATAGCTATCATGCAAGTTAGCTTGCATGCTTGGTGAGAACTCAGATTCATTCTGGATGAATTGGAAATTTTACGTGTCACTTTCAAACATTTGTAATCTGATGTTGTTATCTAGGATGGATTGTCTAATCACCATTTTAATGTGTTGATTGTTTCCTTTGAAAAATTTCTTAGCAGGGGAGAACTGCGAACCAAGCGTGGTCGTTTCATTAGCTTCCTTATTCATGTTGTGTGGTACCTCCAACATATTTAGAGAATCAAATCTATAAGGAGGTCCAAAAATATATGTTTATAAGATTTGAGAAGCTTATTCTTTTTCATGAATTTTCTCATGACTTGGTGGATAACCATTTCCATGTCCCCAATGATCTATAGTGCCTTAATCTTGTTGTTTTCAGCAATAAGCAGACCATGCACCAACACATCATATTTTTCTACATTGTTAGAACATGTAAACTACAATTTGTGCATGAAGAATAATTTCTCATCCTTAGGGGAAATGAGAATGAGTCCTACTCCCACACCATTTTTTCATTTGGATCCATCAAAGTATAACTTCCATATACCAAGGTTCTCTTCACTTTGCTTGAGTTTGCAAGGGAGCACAACTTATTTTTCAGTAATTCATTAAGTACCAAGCCTAGTTTCATAAGCTTCCATATCTTCAGCATATGGGTAAAATTTATGGTGCCTCTCCACCCACTCATCAAGTACTAGATCAGGAATAGAAGGTGGAAGAGGCTGCTCTTTAGAAACTAAAGCTTGTTCTTTTTCGATTAAACAGTTGGCTTGGAGAGGGGATGGGACATTTGACTCTACATGATAGGAAATTATTGTCCCATCTTGTATGGTAAATTATGTACCATACTTTGTCTTGAGTAACATATGAGACCAATCAGAAGACAGGTAACCACCCACTTTAGCAGTAAAATCTCTTGACAAACATAAGGAAAACAAAGGGGGAAGATCAATGATTGACACATCTCAAGTTATTATAGGACTTGGACATACATGGAGAGTTAGCTCAAGATCCTTGATGATTCCTAGGGTAGTGATAGTTGAACCATCAAGTTACAGGACTCCTTTTGTTAGAGGGCTATACTTAATACCTAAGACATCAGCAATCTTCTTAGGCATGAAAAAAGTGCTAGAACCTGATTCAATCATATAGTTATGGACAAGATGTTTTCCTATGATAAAATACATATAGAAGGGTGGGGTTTTAACAACTTTACTTGTTTCTCCTCTTCTTGGTAGATATTGAAAAAAGTGCATGGTTTGTGAATAGTTGGATCAATGTGTGGAAGTTGGGCCAAAGCTTCATGCAATAAGGCATGTTGGGATGGATTGGTCAAGGCATCCCATATTATGACATTTATGTTTGTTTTTTTCATCTGATCCACAATGTTGAAAGGAATACCCATTGACTTGTGCATTTGAGGCACAATAACATCCTTTTTCATTTTTTTAGGTATAGAGGCAAGAACCTTAGTTGGCACAAAGGCTTGACCAACCAAATGAGGGGCACACACTACTTTCAAAGGATCTTTGTGTAGAGCCTCACCTATGGGCACTTTATCACTTTTACCATTGGATGCCTTAATGTCCTCTTTCTACTTATAAGGGTTTTCCTATGCTCCTGGAATTGTGACCTGTGCACTAGACTCAAGAATTCTCTTCTTGTATCTTGTGTTTTCCGTAACTTGGGTGCACAGTCTATTTGTATCATCTGAAACTTGGTTGATTGGATAGATATCCTCAGCACCAAATAATATCAGATTTTCCTCTAGAGGAGCTTTTAGCCTTTCTTAGTTATCTACTTCAGGTGTGCTTGTTTAAGTCTCGTAGATGGAAGAATTCTAGATTATATAATCTTTCACGCATGAAGAATTGGTGCAATGATATTGACTATGAGGCATATTGCAAGGAAAACACCATTTAGACTCATACACAATGTTGTTCTAGACTGGGAAAGTTTCTTTACTTGTGTTGGGCACTGGAAGAGGTTGTGCAGGAGGAGGATTAGCATGTCATCTATCAATTTTCTATTTTTATCCATATCTTTGATTCCCATACTCATTCCACAAAGGTTGATTTCTCTGGATTTGAGCCATATTGGAACTGCCTCTATAGACTTACACCTCCTACTTTTCTAATAATATGACCTTGTTGGAAAATTTTCTAATCAAGGCCTTCAATTCATCATCTTCTATTTTTTGTTCGGGAGTGTAGGATGTAGATGCAACTGGTTGCATGCTCTACATTGGAACTGGAGCAACAGAAGGCTAGGGAAATGGAGATATCTCTGAGAACAGTGGTGTAGGAGGCCTGGGTGCCAACTTACCAGCTTGAATGAGATTTTTTTTTTGCTTATAGCAATGTTGTATGCATCAAGTAAGGTTCTACCTCCCATAGAATGAATCATGACTAGAATGTAACTATTAGAAGCCCTTAGATAGTATATGAAAGCATGCTGGGTTGCAAGCCTTACCACTTGATAATTTTTGTCCCAATTCTTCTTGAATATGATTTTGAAACTGCTCATATATTCATTGGGCATTGGATTTGTTGTACTTAGTTTCTCCACTAGTGATAGATGATCTAATTTATCTTCAAATTATTTGTATAGATCCATTCCAAGTTCATCCCAGGTTAAAATAATAGGTCTTAGGACATGGTACCATTGTAGTTCTTTACCCTTGAAAGAGGTTGTAAGCAACCTGACAACAACATCATCATGTGTAATCAGATAAAGAGAGCATACATTGGCCACATCTTGAATGTGTTCAAAAGGGGTGACTTGATTTTCTACTGTGAAGTAGGGAATTATCTTAAGTATTCCCGCTAGCATATCATGTGAATCATTGAGATTCAGCGGGCTTCCACCAATGAAACTAGAAAAGTTCCTTGGAGGAGTTTGAAGTGCCATGGTAGGGCACGTTTGTCTATTTTGAGGAGGAGTAGAGTGTGTGTGGTGCACTGGAGATGGGGATGCATGCATGGAAGATCTGTTATGTGTCCTTCTTGGAGAAAGATAGAGATATTCAAATGATCTTTTAGATGTAACACTCTATCTAGTATGGAATATTCTCATAAAAGGTGCTCAAGACTACAAAAAGGATCTTTGGAAATTTTAGGAGTCGCTAGATGTGTTGAAATAAGCCTCAAAATGTTGGAAATAATATGTTCACACACTAGAACTTACAAATTTGAAATTTAAGATTTTGATGTTGGTCCCACCACGTGTGTGAGAAACTGTTAGTGGTCAAACTTGCACCTGTCTCTTAGATCTAGAAGAACTAAGTCATTTGAGACAACAATGGAACTATCTCCAATTTTTAGGACCTTATGTGCTTAAGACGGATCTTGAGAGAAGGTTGGTTCCTCTATCTATTTCTACTACTACTGCTACTAGTACTCCTAATTTTGAAAGCGAAAACTAAGCTAACAATGCCAAAGGACCTGAGATATAAGGATAACAAAATAGAAAAATTATGTAAGGAAGGTGATCGCACAAAAAAGAGAGGAAAGAATGCCATTTTTTCTAAGTGAAAATGAAGGGAAAGGTGTCAAGGGAGGCTAGGCATGAGTAGCACAGACCAACACGCATTTACATGATTAGGTTTTATGAAACACAACTAGAAAATGAAAATGCAAGGGACATAAAAATGATGCAGTAGACACACAGAGTAAAAGAAAGGAAAGAAAGAAGAATATAAAAATGCTAATGTAGATAATAGCCACAAAACGATGCTTCTATTATTTACAAGGATGAACAATCTGTTTTAATAGTACAAGAGGTTGATATCCACATGCATGAGCTAGATCTAAAGGTATGCAACTCAAAATACAAAGATATGAAGTCCTTAGCAAAGTTCGCAAGGATCCAAAATTTCCAACGTTAATAATGAGCCTAACTCTTGTATATATAGATGAATTCATGGAAGAACAAGAGAAGTAGGGAAAAACTAAATTCGAAATGTAACCACCAACAATAAGCATTTAATGCTTGAAAATCCCCATATAAATATGTCAAATACATTTCCCCAAGTCTATTTGGTGTGTTGGAGAAGGAAAGAGGGTCGATCAGATCAAATCGGGTGGTTGGAGTAATCAGATCTACTCATTAATTCCCAAAAAGACATTTTCCCATTTCTCACCTACTAGATCTACCAAGAATTTGAATTTGAATATCTAGCACTATAGCCTATATCAGTAGATATTAATTGAGATTAGTTGTGCGCCGATCAGAGATCTGTAGAAAAATATACGGCTTTCTAAAAATTATCAGGGTCACCTATGTACGTAAGATGTGGCACATAATGATTAACTGAAAAAATGGTCAACTGCGTAAAAGTGTTTTGATGTTTTTGCAATGTGTCACTCACTAGTTTTCTATAATGATTCGATGCTTTATTGGCATGCTTTCATAGGTTATGTGTGGCACACTCAAGCATGTAATATAATAACATGGCACGGAATGGTGTAGAGGAGGGCGTAAAGGTATGAATGTGGAAGGATGAGGTGCAGGAAGAAGGAAGAAGGAAGGTGTGTGCAATCATAATGCACACGGAGGAAAACGGAAAAACTGGTGAGCAGAGAACATATTGTAAATGTGCAACTATTACAAGGTAATATGTGGGATGCACAAGATCACTAGGGAATTATCTTATTGAAGTAATTGCAAGGCATGTGCATAAGATAAATATCTGCTAGGAAGAAGGTGAATGAGAAAAATATGCAACAAGGTAAGCGTGGAACAAATAGGAAATGGAAAATGGAAAGGGAATAAGGGGAAGTGCACAAGGGTGTGTGAGGAAACAATGACCAATTGAATGTTCCAAGGAGACAACTAAGGTATGTTCCTTTTGTAATGAATATCTCTAAGCTAGAATATGCATGTAAGTTGTCGAAATAACTAGAAGAGTTATTTGGATAACAAATTGTATACACAAACTCAAAATGTGATACTTCTTTAGTCGACTGCCATAATATCTCAAGTAAGCATTCATATCTCATATTTTTTTTCCTTCCTTTGTAACTATTCACAAGATACTGAGATGTGTTTTTATCCTTCATACAACACTTGGTAATATCTATAAACACACTTCCAAAAACATAGTTAGACTAAAACCTTGGAGCTTCCTGAGCTCTTTCTTATATCATGGTTGCAACTTCTTCATACTTCATTTTCTTCTCTTCATCCTCTATCAACTACAACTACTGAATCTCTTCTTTCAACACACTTTTATCCAACTCTTTCTTACCTTCATCATTCTTTAAGATATCATCTTGAATCATTGACTCAACTATTGCATTTTCTTCAAGGGAGGCTAATAATACCTCTATCACTTCTTCTATCAAAGTTCCATTTACTATTTCTAAACCTGCACCATTCAATATTACTTGTCCATCATTGGAATTATCATCCTCTTTTACTATCATACCTACATAGGAATTAATTTTCCATACTTATCTTTTATTGTTCAAATACTCTTTCACTGTCATCATCACTCTCCTGCTTCCATTTTCTTAGGGTTCTCCCTTTATAGGTATCAAAGTGTGTTGAATCATGTATTTCACAAACACATATGTATTCTTCTTCCCATTGTGAGTTTCTTTCTTATCATATTTACAATGTCTACCTAACAATACATGACATACATCCATAGGTACAATATCACATGTTACTTGTCCTTATAGCTTCCTATCTTGAATTCAACCCGACATTGTTCATTCACCATTAACTGATGACCATGCTCCACCCAAGACATCTTATATGGTGTGGGATGAGAAAACTTCCTTAGTTTCAAATTCTCTACCATCTCCGCGAACACAAAATTCTTAGTACTCCCACTATCAATAATCAAATTACAACACTTTCCTTGAGTTTTACATCTTGTTTTGAAAAAATTCCTTCTTTTAGTGGCAAAATTCATTACCTTATTTTGTTTAGGAAACATTCTTCTCAACAGAAGAGATTTACCTTAAACTCTCCTCCATCAAACATTCCTCATTTTCCCTTCATAACATGTACTCCATTATTCATTTCTAGACACTCACTAGCTCTATGGCCTACATATTTCTGACATTTATAGCATTTTCCTTTAAAATAAACATTGTTTACAAATTTACCTTTATTAGTTAGTTGCATGCCTTGGACATGATATCTGATCACTACTTATTTCTTGGTCATTTTTTATTTCAAGAAACCTACCTCCTCCATCACATTTCTCTTCCCAACTTCTATATCCTCTAATCTCATAAACAAATATCTCATCACTTCACCCAACTTTTCTCCCAAATATTGTCCCGCTTCTCCTCTTAGTTGCACCATCTTATCTCTTTACCTACAATCATAAAATTCTTCAACCCTTTTTTTTCAAGCCTCCAATGGATTTTCAATCTCACCAATCTTCTTTAAGAATTCCTTGTCTTTATTGATACCTGCATACACAGACCCATACACTCCCTTGGAATCATATACATCCACTTATGATTAAAAATTTAGCTGTGATACAAAAATTAGTGTAGGTATCCTAAGAATTTTTATTATTTATTTATTCCTTCACTTCCCTTAACTTGATATCACCTTAATTGACCTTTCATACATGCTTTACATGACTTGATGAGGATTTCACTTCTCCCTTCTAACCTTATTTTATCTTATCTACTTGGCTTGACTCTCCTTTTTTACTTGTGTCATGACTCTTGATTCTTGATGATATTAGTTAGGTTGGTCACCTAACCTACACTTCCTCTAGGATAGTGAACAATGGAGTAAATAAGTTAGAAACACCAATATTTACCCTCACAAATTGGAGACTAACTATGATCATGTGAGAACCTTATATATTCCTACTCTGACCATCTACAGGAGTTAAATCCATTGTATTTGATCATGGAACCAACTCTTCTTTCTAGATCAAGCTAATGACTTCTAGCCCTCAAACCCTATTTTTTGGTATAATTGGTTTGTGCTTCCTAGTATAAAAAACCTAATTATAGATTTAGATTCCCATCAGGGAGCTACACAATATATTCAGAGTGTAAGGTATGTTCCTTTGTACATAATCCTACATTCCAAGACTGTCCTAAACCTAATTAGGTCTGTTAAGGGATATGAACAAGTTGCAGATAGTTCTCTAGAGGGCTCAAGCTTATAAGTCACATAAAGAGGTATGTTCAAACATTTTTCAACCATTCAAAACCATTCATTAACTCCTATTATTTCTTATAGCATCGCAAACACTACTGTGACAATGATAATGAGCAAAATATGCCTACAATGTAGGGTCTTTCACATAACTTTAGTTATAAAGGATTCAATCACTTATCTCTTGGGGAATGAAATAACACTTTGATGACTCAAAGATTCCAAAATTTTAGAAATTTTGACCCTACGGTTTTGGGGATCATGTGAGCCATAGTTCAGGGGCAATAAGGACAAAATTAGCTCCACAGAACACATAAAACAACTTCAAGACCTAAAATAAATTTTATCATGCTTGTATTAACGTTCCCTAACTCCTCAATGTATCATAGTCATCCTTCATGCTCTAATATCCTCACTATCAACTTCATGATCATTGTCTACGTACAATTCTGGGTGCTTGCATGGAAGAAAGATGCCAAAATTGTGAAGAATACATTATAAAATTACTCCAAACTTCATCATTTGTTTATTAGTACTTAATCATGCCTCTCCTTACCTGTTACAAGAATATATTCGTATATTTCTGTCCAAAATGCTACTTTTGGCACTTGATCTCACATCCCTATCCTTAGTCAACTACACTCTAGAAAATCTCAACACTAATCTAAACCTGAAATAGTGATAAATATCACTCTAGTACACCAATAACTTGTACTAAATATCCCTCTTATGATGAAATTTCTTTGAATTCCTTATTTATCCTATGTTCCTTATTTACTATGCTCAAAAGTACTCTTACTATTCACTTAAAAACACATATTCACCTATGACCATATGTCAAGGTGTCTTTACAATATAAAATAATACACATAAGTTGTTTATGACCTCCAAGGTCATCCCCAATTTCTTGAATTCTTCATTGACAATGATCTAGGCCTTATATAGTCCTTGTAAAATTCAAATTTTTAAATAATCCATTTTGGAGGGAAAATGGAAAACCCTCATCAAGACACCTGAGATTGAACTCTTGTTCTATGAGACCACTTGAAATCATGTAAATGTATTTCTTGCTACCTCCTAAGGTCTCTTGCTTGGTCTTTATATCATGCTCTTGCATAAGTCCCCCTTCTACTATACTCTTTTTATTGACTACAATAAAGAGAAAATATATCCATGTCCTTGTAATGATCATGCAAAACAAGTCCCCCTAAACTGAAACATTGTACCTTGGCTTCAACCTTTATATACATCACTTTCTAGACATATACCATATGTAAAATAAAAATCTCTATGACCAGAAACTAGCATAACATCATTTAGGACCTTTAGTTGTAAAGTTCTCCTTCAGAAAAAGTTGTACAAAATTATCATTGCAATAATATCAAACTCTGCATATGAAATATCAGTGAATTTTTCCCTTGACATAATACCATCACTTACTAACTATTAAAGGAAACATAAGGTCTCATACCTTGAACACATGCCATGAAGATGAGTTTTCTCCAACACCAAAGTCTTGAAGTAGTTTTAAAGTGATATTTTCCCATGTTTTATTGTATCTTCAATCAATTAGTATCTTTTCCTTGGCACACACAACAATTCCCTTTGCATTCTTTCAGGCATGGCTTCAACATAGACTTAAATCCACTTTGTTCCTCCTAGGGTCAACCTGCCACTCTTCTTCATGTAGGAATAAGACTCAAAACTTCAAATCATACTCTATCTTTGGATAACTAAGAATATCATTGCTCAAGAAAACCACCTTTTTTTTTCATCTTTATCATCATATAATCACTTGATACCTTACCACTGATGTACCTGTAACTTTAATGTCATTGTAAATCACTTCCAAATATCCACTTCTTTCCTTGGAATATCTTTCATAAGTTCAAGTATTGTATACTCACTTAGATGCAAACTCACTCCTTTGATAAAAAAAGACATCATACAACATACCTAGACTTGAGAGCATAGACACAAATATTCAAACATTTTTTCAATGATTTTACTGTCTTGAAGATCTTACTCCATACTATAGACAATACATCCACTAGGAACTATTTCCATCAACTTAAACTCAATCATATAAATGAACCAATAAACATTACATACCTTTCTTTGAAACAAAATTCATCTAGGACCATATTCATACTAACTTAGAAATTTGAATAGAAACTACAGACCTAGATCAATCATCAACATAACTCAAATCATTTTTCTATTCTAGAAACTTTATTCCAACCTTGCAAGTTTTGTTGAATATTCTTCCATAATATTTAGGCCATATTGATGCAAAATCACTTATAGACATCATGAAGTATCTTCATGCCATCTGTTATATACCTCTAGGATAAATTTTGAAGATTTCACTATCACACAACAAACATAATAGAGCCCTCCTCTTCTTTGATTTCACCCAATAGAATATTATTCCTTCAAGCATTTGATTTTTTGTTATGCTTTTTAATACTTTCACTTGATACTGTGTCTCTTTGAACAAATAATTAATTTGTAGACTTCGTGAATCAACTTACATAAGCACATTTATTGATATAGGATTTTTTTTATGACTATATCCTTCTTTAAGATAATACATGGGATTCTCATTCATCCTACCATTCTTGAAACTGCTCCCCCTAGGATAATATTCCAATAGCTTATCACTTATAGGAATTTCACAAACTTCCTGAGATCATCTACCTCGATTTTGAATAAACCTTCAAGAAATTGTGCCTTAACTCATGCAATCTCTAGAATAAAAAATATCAACCTTCCTAGAATCATATAATTTACCATTAACCTTGGAGTACAATGACAACCTTTACTTAAGTAATATTTCTTGACATATGACAAGAAGACCCTACAACATTACACTTAACTTATTTCATACAAGATAATATTATACATTAATTTCTCAGACCAAGCATCTCTTCTTGTAATCATGGTACACTTGATATCAAACCTTCAAAACTTTCAAATCTAACAACATGACTTCATGATAGTTTTTTACCCTTCTTACATGAATAAAATTTCTTATTTTTGATCTAACAAACTCTTTACTTGATAACTATTCATAAACAAAGCATGGTTACAACTTTAGAGTCTTACATAGATCAGTTTATAAATAGGAAAACTTCTAGGCAACAATATGACTGGTATTTCTCCTCAAACACCTTTGATGAATTATGACAGAACACTTATCATAGGGTGTGAACAAGATTATATAATATTGATAAACTAATAACTCCTCAATACCTCATAACTACTTGATATAATTTGTAGAGATTATAAGAAACCATAAACATTTTAAAAGTAAGCACCAGAAACATCTTAATATCCAACAGTTAGTACTCCACATATAAAATAAAAATAAAAAATTGATGAATGAAACTAAGAAATACATAACAAAAAATTACCTATTGATGGATCACTAACCTTATAAACCTTCATAGGAAAACACATACCAAATTTGGCAACAATTTTACCTTGTAACACGAACTCATATCACACAACACCCTAAACCAAGCCTTCAACCTTAATACAAGAGTAGATTTGACATGACTGAACCAATAAATCTTCTAGAAGAAAAATGTACCGACCTTTTACCTTCCTAAGACATAGACAATAATGTAGAGAAGCATACCTTGAATACTTTAATCATGCACATTTTTATTTAACACAAAATCAGACACCTTACTAACTATAAGGACTCATAATTCCTAAACTCAAACCTCATGGACAATCACAACTCATACCTTATAACTTTTTATGTGTCTAAACACACATCTAAACTTATCAAAAAAATTAGCAGAGGTGAATGGATTGAATTCAATCACATATGACATTTATAATATTTTTATCTCTCAATCATAACAACCATACCACTTTGATCTAATTTAAGATTGATTATCTTTTCTTCCTTCTTCTTATCAATGTCTATTTTATTGATTTAATTTAACCCCTCCTTGAAAAACCTTATTATATTAGACTTCATGCTCTACACCTTTTCCTTTTAAGAATCCTTCTTAGCTTGATCTATATGATTAGGTACCTTGTTTTTCTTGACTATTTTTGAATCCTTAACCTCATCCACATGTTCAAACATTTTTGTATACACATTTTTTATTTTTTTCCTTTCTTGAGAGTTTTTATCCTTATCAGATGCATAAGACTTTTTTGGCGAGAAAAATTTTCAATAGGGAAAATTAGGTGTTTCCACCAACAATCATAGGGCTATGCCCTCTGCATCAAATAGTTTAACTCCTATATAAATGATATGGGTTAGCTAAATAGGAAGGGGATCACACAGGAACACTATACTAAACATGTGGAAAATTTATGGTACGAGGTACAAGGGAGGAAATTATAGCGATGAGGGGTGAAGGAATGAGAGTATGAAAGGAAGGTTATTACTAGTAGTAGGCCACTTGTAGAGTTCACACCCAATAACTGGAGTAGTTCAAAATTTAATTATAAGAAAGATAATGAATCCATTAGTGACACAAATAAAACCCACACATACACACAGTTCTCTGAGGTTACTTCATCGAAGATATAAATATATTTTTTATCACTATACTTAGAAAGTGCATGTAAGAGAGAAAATAGAGGGATACATAGAAAAAGGGGAATAGAAGAAATGTTGATTTATTTCATGTATTGGTGATACAAATATCAACACCCAAATCACAATACATAACTGCTACAACATAAATGCTATCAAAATCTAGAATTTTGAGGATCCTTTGAAATGGAGGAGCCATTTCAATTTATAACAATGTGAATTGACCTTTCACCTACCCCCAAGTGAATCTTCATGTTCCTATTCCACTTTTGACATTTAAAATGCCCTTAGAAGAGACAAATTAAGTATTTCTCTTATAATTTTGAGAAAATAATTTTACAATTTACAAATATATCACTTAAGTGAATAGGATAAAATACGATGATTATGCTCCAAAAATAATTATAAACGAGGTAGAGAAGAGGATAACAAGGAGAGAAGGAAAGAAATTCTCCAAATCATGGATTTCGATGAATATCAGCTCCGGTGATGTTAAAGAAGACAATATGACCCCTGATAACCATCCACATTGATGCACTGATGAATTTTTTTGATGAAGACCACTTTGAACACATTTCTCCCTTTCCTAAAATGATGAACCTTTTACATGCTTCTCGAACACACCGAGAAGAGACGTGATGAAAACCAAAGATGTAGACCACTGATAAATGCCATTATTGAGAAAACATGTCTGATCCTTGAGACATTGTCACATCTCTATAGTAAACCATTTGCATGGGAGAGATTGGATGCACTTTTTTCACCATGCCATGATCTTGATTCTGCCACCACAGGAGCATAGGCATTGAGTGAATAATTAGAAAAAAAAATTAAGATAATGAAGATTCCTTCAATGTTTTGATCGTGCATTCTATGTAAAATTATATGAAATGGCCTTTGGTAGGAAATTGGTGATTTTCTCATTTTTACACTCTTTTCTTGTTGTATCTAGGAATGTGGGAATTGGCTTGAAATAAGAAAGAGGGGGTCCTATGAGTACCAAGACCATTGTAGGATGAGTGAAGGACTGAAATTTGATAACTTTTAGCTTATTTCACCCATTTAATTTTTTTAGAAAATTCACCATTATGGTCCCATTTAGCCCATTTTTTATGATTTTTGTCAATCTTGCAAATTTTGAGTTTCTTGATCATGAGGGAATGAAATAAGGAGTATGAATGCAAATTTATCTCATACTTACTATTTTTATTATTTTTTTCCATAGATACTTAGTAAAAATATATATTTATCTCCTTTTTGTTGGATTTGTATGAAACCACTTACGGAAGTTTACATAATTCATTTCAAATCTCTATTATAATTTTTGAGAGATTTCTCTTGGAAGATTGCCATTGATATGAGAAAAGGTGATTTTTGTGGGAAAATTCATGTGTCAATAAATTTAGATGATGGTATTAAAATAATATTCTTGAAGGTCTTCACACAAATATTCCATCATTTTAAATCTCGTGGCAATCATAGTTCAGGAACATGAGTTATGAGCAAAACAAGATTTTAACATCTAGGGCAATATATGAATTATTTGTGCTTGAATGTTATGAACCAAATTTTAAAATGTGCTTTAATAAATTCCAAGGAGGTCAATTTTTTTCTTAATTTGATATTTTAAGTTATGAATGGTGGTGAGCATGATTGGATGCATTCATGGAGTGGAGGATGAAAAGAGGAAGCACATGAGAGTTAAGGACTTAGCCATTTTTTAGATTTTTAATCAACATTATTATGGGAAAAAAAATTGTCCCCATTTTATCCTTAGGATGGGATGGAAGGGAAATAAAAGTGTTCCTTATCCCTATGATGATAAGTGGTGATCATTGATTGGTTGGCGGATGAGGGAGGAAAAGCCATCATTTTAGCACCTAGGGGATGCCAAGTTTGGGTTATATGAGAAACCATGCAAGTGTAGGGAGACAACGGATAATGTGCAGTTTTTTGTCCCAATTTTACCTATTGGAATTGGATTGAAGGGGAAAAAAGGCACCTCAACCTAATGATGAAAAGTGGTGAGATGGAGGTTTTGCAAGTGCGTTTAGGGCTTAGGAAAATTGGTAAATAGAGCTTACTGAGTCTTTGCAAGTGTAATGTGATCGGTCCAGGAGATCAACCTAGGAATGGGGTTCAATTTTACTTTCCACATTTGTACCCTTAGATATGAGATGAAAGGGAAAATACAATTGTGCCTTGATGATCATGCTGATATGGGGCACTTGTAAAAACGTTTGCTAACTAAGAGAGTGTACCTTAAAGAGAGATCTTGAAGATGAAGTTTTCTGATCTCGAGAGGATGGTAATTTTTGTAACTTATTTATATGATTTATGAATTGATACATCCTTTAATCAAATAATGGGATGGGTTTCCAATGATCTTACTTCTACCTAAAAATCCCTATAACAAATAAAATTTTTCTCTAGGGACCATAAGGTGTTCGTGCCAAAAAGGTAGATTGTGGAAGAGAAGCACCTTAGCCTTGTGAAAAATATGAAAGCACCATCATTTATATTATTTAATTATATTTCCAATGTTATATTTTTTGACCTCTAACTCATTTTGGAAGCTCTTGAAATCATCTTCTGAAGCTCGGGTGTCTTTTTTGAATTGCAATGCTCATTCACCTTCCAAAACTAACTTTTTTCTGAACTTGTTCCTTAGACCTTCAAATCTTCCCTAAAATTGTCCTAAACCACTTAATAAATATGATATTAGATCCTCAATAAAAATTTTATGATTAATTTAGGCCTTCAAATCTTCTCTAGAGAATGTACTCCTATCTCAAAAAGTGTCGTAAACATAGCCATTTCTAAATCTACTGAAGAATCTTCCTTGAGAAGCATTGTACAGTAAGAAATTCATGATTGTGTTTTTAAAGCTATATGCAAACAATTGAAATACTTATAAAAAATCTAGTAGTTGACTGGAAATATTTTTGAGATTTATATAGGGGATCTGACACAAAGTATTAAGGAACTAATATGGTAAAACCTGTTTCAGATCGGGTTATGAGGAAGACTTGAGGGAAATGTAAAACTATTTTGGCTAAGTTGTCATGCTTGAAAGTTTAGAATTGCACACCGTTGCACATTTTTATGACAACACACTAGGATAGTTGGAAAATAAACACACACTTGATTTTGAAATTTTTTATTCTTTAGTAATTTTTTTAAGATACAACACACTCAGATTAAAATGCTGGTAAAAAATTGCATAGAAACCTTTAAAGATTTATCCATACACCTACAGGTTACATGTATCCTAACCTAGTTCAACTATAATATCCAAAGGACCCTTTAGAATTATCTACACTCGTATATTTTTATGTGCTTCACTTGAAATACTAATTATATTCATTGTATGTTGTTAATTATATCACTGGTCCTTGAGGGAGTGGGCCCTTACTCCTCCTTGAATCGTGATTTTAACAAAGTCGTAATTCTGTAACAATTTGTAGAATGGCTATTGTATTGATACATTAAACATTCAATGAGGATACAAACATGTGTTTTTGGTGAGGCTAGACTACCCTTGGAAGCTAGTATCTTAGATACTCGAAGTAATCCATAGTGTATGCACTACATTTTCTTGTCTCTAGGAAAAACCTTAATGTAGTATCTATAGTTTTTCTTTGCTATTAATAATACACTTTCCGACCAATCATAAGGGTCTCACTTATGTCTACTAGATAATCAAGATCATGCCCAGACTAAATATGCTGGAATTGGATGGTGTTTTATTCCTAAAGCTATAGGATAACTCTAACCATGGATACTGCGTTAAGAAATCTTCTTGTCCTTCATGATTTTATATGTAAAATACCCAGATGTGGTTTAAAATAGATAACTCCCATTAGTTCCAGAACTTTGGAGAAGTTCTGGAACCATAGGAAATATTTAAGAACCAAAACCTATGAGAGTTCCAGAGCTTGTCCCCAGGGACTACTCTAGATTATGTGCTTAACATGTTTAGAACTAAATACTAGTAACCGTTTTGGAACTAATTTTGAAAGTTCCGGATATTTAACGATAAGACTGTTTTATGGAGTTTTGGAACTGAGATATGAATGTGATGGTAACTTGAAGTTGTATAAGCATTTTCTAGGTGAAAAATAGTATTGAATGCCACCCTGCTTAATTTCCTTAGGACTGATTAGACCTACTTTATGACACAAAGAAGAATTTTAAATTGAAATCACTATGTTAAGGAATGTGAAGGGGATATGATCATATATTAGGATCCAGGACCAAACATTAAACATACAGTTACATCCTAAGTCATATCATTTTCAAACTAAAAGTCAGACAATGGAAACCAAAACTGAATTTAAAGTCTCGTGAATGATTAGATCAGGTTTAATATTTCATTAATCAGAATATATTTTGGCCTCATCATTTGATATTGGAAACTTACTTGTTTGAAAGTCCCTTTACAAACTCATTCTTAAAAAGTGGGATCATATGTTCTACATTCCATTTGATTGCTCATATCAAATGGCTTAAACTAGATTTTCCAATGCTTTGGGTCAGATGATACATATATCTTATCATGTATTTGATACATTCTAGTATTTAATCTACCACTTAAGAGACAAAAATGAAAAAGGTCATTAAGGTTCTTTATTCTGTCCCAGGAGACATGGGGGTCAGAAGTAAAGGTAAACTTTGTTTGCAATCAAATACTAGAGAACAACCTTAAGGTTGCAGTTTTCACTGACTTGGGGAATTATTGAAGCTAAAATGAAATTGGCCCTAATCTAGAGACTCCATATCAAAATCTTGAAGATGAAATTACTTCCCTGAGTATCTAGAGTTAGAGTAAGGATGTTCCAATCACGTTTTGAGCATCCTTAGAAAACAAAATCAGGACATTTTTCCTCTTCAAAGGATCTAAACTTAAAAAATACTACTTTTGCACTAAAGATATGGGCACATGAGTTTTGGATAACTGGTATGCAAAGGAATGAGTTCTAAAATGTGTGAGGAAGGAAGAAGGTTTACCATAATGAGCTCTCATGCAGAGGCTTGTGGAGCTGGCTTTAGAAAGAAAAATTCATAGATTCATCATTCCTTACTCATGATTACTCTTAGAGAATCTACAAAAGACATCTCTAGTGGATTGATCTGGATCTCCCCTGAGGAGAAAAGTAAATCATAGTGATAGTGGGTTTCAATATTTAGCATCACTTTGTTGCAAAAGATTAAATCCTCCAAAATGTGGGTATATTTCGTTCTAAGGGAAAAACAGAGAGTGAGATCCTTACAATGAATTAATAGAATTTGAATAATAAATTTTAGTTCATGTGGAAGCCCACATTGCAGATTCTTAACAGCTATCAGCAAAAGACCATAGTTACCTTCTAAAATCACAACTACATTCAATTCTTGTCAAACTAGGTCTCCTGAAGGACCAAGAATATTTCTAACTCATAATTATTGTTTAACATGTGAATTTTGGCAAGACTATTTTCCACTCTATTATCTACTAGAATTTTCATCAAGAAAATCTATTAAGGCTTCAAGACTTCATTTCTAATCCTATTCATCTCTTCCTTGGGAAGAGTAAGCTTCTATCTTTAAAAATAACAAACCTTGTTGTATATAAGATTCTCTGAAAACATTTGCAATGATCATGAAATTTTTGTTTAAGTGGCAACCTAGGTCAAATGGCAAATTTGTGCAGAGGTCTGTAGAAATTCTTAGCACTCCATCTTCTGGAAGTACAACTCTTCCTCTAAATCTATACAGAACTGCATTCCTTAAATAGTTGCCTAATTCCTAGGTAACCCTAACTACAAGCTAATTATGTAACTAGGATAAAACCATGAAATTTCAACACACACCAAAACCAAATCTATATAACCTTTTAGGATGTCCCAGATTACTGAAGAGTCTTCTTTATCTAATTCTTTTCTCTATCTCTAGATCAAGATACAAATCCTATATCACTTTTTCCATTACATCTCCTAGGCCTCTATTCAAGTCTATTTGAGGAGTTTTGCATGTTTTAATCTACCTTGAATTGGTTACTATCTCTAGAACTTCTTCATACTCCTTGAAACCAACTCTTCTGAATCCCTCATATCACAACTCTTGAACCTTTTTTCAGCTTATACACATTATTATCACTACCTTGATCATCCGTACCTCTACTTGTCCTCTATCACTTTTAGGAATGAATTTATTTATTCTTGAGTTATTAGTTTAATTGCTAACTTGTAAAATGTCACCAGCTTCCTCTTACATAATAATTCTTGCTCAACTTTCATGATCCTTACTGTAAAAGAACTCTCAACCTCATTAACTATTTCCTTTCCTAAACTGGGGAAGTTCAAAGTTCTCATACAAAATTTGAATGTGTTTCTCTAGAAATTCTTCTAACTGTTAAAATATTGTTCTTGTGTGGGTGATCTGATCACCTTCTAAATACACATATTCATGCTTCAATCTCAATTATTGTCTTTGGAAGAATTAATTTCATTCAAAGGTACAAAAGGCTCTATTGTTAATTTTCCCTCTTAAAAGCCTAAAAAACAAAGTATTAACATGGTATGTTTTATCTGTCCATTTTAGTCTATTTTTGACATATAAAGCCATCATTATTTGTCCTAGGATTAGCTTTACGAAAGACCTTTATCATGCCAAAACCATCCTTCTGATAACCTATTTTTGTGCATTTTCACTTTTTGGAAAGCACTTTACATCTATTTTCCTCCTTCAAATTTCTAGACCGGGTATTTTCTGGACAGTGACCTATTGGTTTTAACATATCAAATGTTTTTTAGACCACGATTCCTGGATTATTCCAGGACCCCAGGAATACCTCAGTAGCCATGGTCTGAATGGAATAACAACAACTATTATTTCCAAGGTTACTCAGTTCATTATGTATTCAGGGCATGGTGCCACCTTACTGTTCTCTAAATGAGCATATCTTAAGGGGACTGTATTTTCTATTTCTCTACCATTTTCTTATAATGTCTTTTTCACAGGTATAACATTATACCTTTCCTCAGGATCTTACACACCTTCATCCCTATTTGTCAAAGGGTTTGCGAATTCCGGCTAGATTTCCTTACACTATTGTTATCCAACTTTTAATCGTAAAAATATTGAAAAACCCTTCAAGAGTTTACTTACCTCTTCCATTGGCATATAATAGCCTTTTTAAAGTCTTAATACTCCATCCCCCGGGTGTTTAATTTATGGTGATGTATTCACCCTTCTATTTAACCTACTTACTATGGAAATAACAATTAACATATACATTACAAACTTTAAGAACTTGAAATCAAGGTATGCACATCGTAGTCATCTCATATCAATCTTAACCCTCTATCTAATAATCATGCAAAAAGTAACATAATGTCATAAGTCCTAATAAAGAAAGAAATAAATAGCACAAGGAACGTGAATAACATAATTTCATATCACACAACAATCTCATACATAATATTCCTTACACATTTTATAAGAAACTTCATTATTTTGATTAAAGGATTTGTTTTATAATGTCTTCATGGTTTTCACAGATCTCTTGTGATCCTCTTGGGATCTCCCACCTCAAAAAACATGAATTCTCCTTTTCTAAAACCTAACTCACTCTCCTCAGTTGAATAGTTTCTTACATATACAAGGAAATGAGATAGTTAGAACAAACTTTAGGTTATCATAACATGGTAGAAGTTAACAATGCCAAGGGTAACCTCCTTAAGTAGGTGTAAACACCTTGTTTAAATAACATTAGGTCTCTTGTGAACCACTTACATTATTTATTCCATGCATACTAGAACCTAAACCACAAGAAACCACTATGGAGAATTCAAATCATTTTAAAATAGTTTATTTGGTGGGAAATTCAAAAACATCATTGTACATAACAAGAAGGGTCCAAATGGAATTCAAAATAATTTCTTTATTTGAACTAGCCGAAAAGAGGTCAACCACGATTTAATGGTTTTCATCTTCTTCCCTTTATTCTTGATCTATCATCTGATTATTTGATCATTTTAGAAGAACTGAGTTCTTCTATATGATCAAATTCTTTGTCTACTTCAATCTTCCTCAAAAATTCATTCTTAATGGGAGCATTCCTATAGAGTTTCAGCCTATGTCCATTCACCATGAGTGTTCTACTACTGCCATCAATGGGAAGTAACTAAATCTAACCATTGTTAAAAATATGATCAATCTGATAAGGTCCCAACCATATGGTTCTCAATTTTCCCTTGAAATTTTGGTACTTAGAGTCAAACGGTAATGCACAGTCTCCTACTTTGAATTGCTTTTTCTTGATATGTATTTCATGTCATTGCTTCCTTTTCTCTTGAATCATCTCTATCTGCTAAAGTTTTTCCAACCTTAATTCATCCAACTCATTAAGTTGAAGTATTCTTTCTTTTTGAGCTACATTCAATTCAATTCCCACCTTCAATGTTTGAAGTTCAAATTCTATAGGAAACAAGGGATTTTTCCCATAGACTAATTCATAAGGTGAAAACCCTATTGTAGTTTTCCAAGTTTTATGATATGCCCAGACAGCTTTAGGTAGTCTCTTTACCTAATCTTTTCTCCCAGCTTCAACCATTTTGGTAAGGATGTTCTCCAATTCTTTGTTTGTTACTTCATCTTATCCATTTGACTATGGATGGTAAGGAGATGACTTCCTATGATTGATTTGGTAATACCTTGTGAAGTATTGGATCATATTAGACATGAATTGTGGTCCCTGATTTGAACCTATGCTCCTTGGTGCTCCAAACTTGATCATAATTTTGTTTCAAAGGAAATCAGCAACTGCTTCCTTAGTGGCATTTGTCAATGTCTACACTTCTGCCCATTTTTTGACATAGTCAGTACATACAAGAATATATTCCTTCCCTTGTGAAGGAGGATTAAAGGGAGCAACAAAATCCAATCCCCATCTCTCAAACGGTTCAACCACAAATTGAGGCTAAAGAGGAATTTCATTGGTGAAATTTGGTTGTCCCATCCTTTGACAAGGATCACACCTCTTGATATTCTTTTCACGTCCTTGTACAGAGATGACCAATAATAACCAGTTCCAAGTATCTTATGAGCTGTTATTTTTATTGAAGAGTGTCCTCTACTTGGTTCATCATGACATGCTCTAAGGATGTCCAAGATTTCATCCTCTCTTACACACCTACATAAGACAAAATCAGGACCACACTTAAATAGAATTCCATTTAACCATTTGAATTGTGCACTAGTTTTAATTAACTTCTTTATTTGTTTCTTAGTGAAATAAGGAGGGAAATTCCCTGTTGCAAGATAATTTGCCATATCAGCAAACCATGGTGTAGTTGCTGAGATTGCAAACAGTTGTTCATCAAGAAAGTTATCCTTGACTAGATCTTTTTCCCCTATGGTGGTTAGTCTTGACAAAAAATCATCTACCACATTAGATTTACCTGGATTATCCATAATGGTAATATAAAATTCTTGGAAAAGTAATAACCATCTAATGACTCTTCCTACAACCATTGTTTTGTTCATTAAATACTTAATTGTTGAATGATCCATGTATACAAATATGTTTTACCCTATAATATAATGTTTGAATTTATTGATTTCATAAATTACAGCAAGAAATTCCTTTTCAGTGGTGGTGTAATTATTTTCAGCGGGATTAAGATTCTTGCTAAGATAGTAAATGGTATACATCTTTCCTTCTTCATATTTTTGTCCCAATACTACACCAATGGAATAATTGCAGGCATCTGTTTGGATATGAAATGGATTTTCCCAATTAGAAACTCTCAATATTAGGGCACTGATTAATTTGTTTTTAATTTCTACAAAAGCATGTTAGCACTTTTCATCCCAAAGAAATTCACAGTCCTTGGTTAGAAAATTAAACATGGGGGCAGAAATTTTAGTTAAATCTTTTATAAAGTGTCTATAGTACCCAACATGTCCTAGACATGATTTGATATCTATGGGAGTTTGAGGGGTAGGTAAATCTGAAATGATCCTAATTTTGTTTTGATCCACCTGAATTCCCTTTTGTGAAACAAGGTGTCCTAGTACAATTCCCTCATCTACCATAATCAAACATTTTTCCTCAGTAAGAGACATGTTGTGTTGTTCACATCTTGTTAACACTTTGTCTATATTTATCAAAGCATTTTCAAATGTATCTCTATGTACAGTGAAGTCATCCATATATACTTCAACACAATCATTTGTTAGATCAACAAATATTGCAATTACAACTCTCTAGAAATTTGTAGGAACATTGCATAAACCAAATGGTAACACTCTATAGGAAAATATTCCCCATCGACATGTAAATGTAGTTTTGTCCTGATCCTCAACACCAACTCTAATCTGATTGTACCCACTAAAGCCATCCAAGTAAGAAAATTACTATTTACCTGAAATTTGTCTAGGACTTGATCTATGAATGGTAAGGGAAAATAATCTCTCATTGTGGCTTTGTTTAGTTCCATATAGTCAAGACATATTCTCCATTTTCCATTATTTTTGGGAATAATTAGAAGAGGAGATACCCACTGTCTATCTAAGATAGGGTAGATGAAACCTACTTGTAATAGTTTTTCAATTTCTTGTTTGACTATATCCCTTAAAGCTGGTTTAATCCTTCTTTGAGGCTGCCTAACTAGTTTAGTGTTTTCAGTATATATGTGATGAGTGAAGATACTTGGATGAATCCCATTCATATCTTTGTAATCCCAAGAAAAATATTTAGTATGATTTTTTACAACATGAAACAATTTAGCTTCTTCATCCTCCTTCAACCAGCTGTTGATGTTTAAAGTTTTACCTGATTGAATTTCAATATGTTTGGTTCCAATATGTGATGAATTGATTTTTGGAAATGGTTTCATTAAAGTATTTAATGGAAATGTATGTGGTAACAACATATGGTATGTAGCAACATCTACAAAAGTTCCTTGAGATAGAATACAGGAAAAAGTACAGTAATGAGAATTATGATACTTATCTCTTTGCAAGGAAAATTCTTCACCACTTCCTGATGTACTTGAAACTAAAGCTATTGATTCATCCTCTCCCTATAAGAAATCTTGTTCCTCCGAAGCAAAATATTTTTCAATCAAAGAGAACTGCTATTTTCGTGGTTCCAAAACTAACTATGGTGGTTCCGAAACTGTAGCCGTAGGTTTCAGAACTAAGTTCACGGGTTCCAAAAATATTTCTTATTGCACTGAAGACAATAGGTTCTCATCTAATGGTGGATTAATCATCTCTTCAAATTCTCTTACATGATCCTGTAATGTAATCATAGCCAAAGAAGAAGAATTTTTCTTATTAGTTTCAGGCTAATCAACCCACAATTGTTCATGAATATCAGTAAAAGGTTGTGCGGTACGATATAAGGATATTTGTGTAGAGTTCTTACCATTTGAGATTGTCATATCAGCCGACCTACAATCTATCAAAGTAACAACTGTAGCTAACCATGGTCTACCTAATAAAATGGGATAACCCAATGTTTTACCTTTTGGCTGCAATATAAGAAAGTCAACTAGATATTCCCATGACTCTACCATAACTTCCACATCTTTGATAATTCCTTCTAGTTTTGTTATAGACTGATCTTCCATCTGTAATATGGTATTAGTAGGTTGTATACCCATTAATGGTAATGTTTTCAGAGTATCCACTATCATTACATTGATAGAAGCTCCCAAATCTATCAAAACATTTTGTACATCCTTATTTCCTATAGAGATAGAAATAACAGGACATCCAGGATCTCCATATTTTGGAAGTAATAGTTTTCCCACTAATAAATCAGCAAGTTTCCCATCTACTTAGATATTCTTGGGATAATATTTATTTCTTCTAGGATTTTTCATGCATAACATTTTGATTAATTTGTTCAATTCTGGAATATCTTTAATTGCTTGTAATAATGGTGTTTCAATATTCAATTTCCTTAATTCATGAACTAATTCAGACTCCTTGATTTCTATATCTTCTTTGAATCTCTTAGGAAATTGAGTCTCAGTAGTGTTGTTATCTAGCTCCTTTTATTTTCTTTCTATATCCTCTTTTGGAACAACAGTACCAGGGTGTTTATTTTCTTCTATCATTTCAGTGATTATAAGGGGTGGACTGTAAATGATTTTCCCATATCTAGTTTGAATAACCTTACAATCCATAACATGTAAATCAATTGATTTGTTTTTTGGGTTTGCTACTAGCTGTGCTGGCATTTGTGTTTGGACTTTATTATTAGTTTGTGAATTCTATGTAGGGGATCCCATGATGGCATGTTGATTCTGATTTGGATATGTTCTTCCTTGGAAATAATTAGGGTTCCATCTAGGTTGTGAGCAAGCATAAGGATTTCCTTGACCAACCCATGGTTGTTGATGTCCCTGAGCATACCATACTTGATTTTCCCAATCTTAAGGGTTCCAAGTTTGTTGAGGTATAAAAGGTGGTTTTCCCCAATTTTGTGCTACTTCCTGAGTAACTCATGGCATTGTCTATGGATTAGGAGTTGATCTTGGCATAAACCTCCCTTGGTTAGGTTGTCTCTGAAAAAAATTCAATTCTTCAGTTGTATATGAGGAACTGATTTGTTTAAGATGATTTTTAATGATAGGAAGTAAAGAAAAAACATCAGTATCATGTTATTTAGATTCACAGATAAGACACATTTATGTTTTATCCAAAGGGCAATCTCTTAATGCATGCTTCTTCCTGCATCTAGCAAAATACATAGCCAATGGTTCAGTTTTAGAATTTTCTTTGGCTTATAATCCATCCATAGTAGAGGTTAATTACACTAAAATGTTAGTTTTAAAGTTTTCTAACTCATCCATTAGTTTTTTCATATATGGATTCATAATTTTCACTAATTTTCCTTTCCTAGGTCCACCTCTCATTCTGGAATAGCTTCTACAAATCTCCTTAATTCGATTCATTCTTATCTGATCAATTTCTCCCCCTCCTATCAAGTTTAGGGATTCTCTAGATTTGTCATCCAAACATTTGAGAAAAATGGTTTTACTTAATTCTTCGGTAAGCACTAATCCACATCTTTTGTTAACAAAGAGGAATCTATCTAAATAGTCTTCTATGTTTTTGTCCTCTTCCTGCTTGATTTTTAAGAATTCTTCCTTCCATTTTCTCCCTTTGCAATAATCTTGGTATTTATCTAGAAAGGCAGTCTTCATTTGTGCCCAAGTGCTAATAGAGTAGGATGTTAATCCCATGAACCACCTCATTGTTGCATCCTTCAAAGTGGATGGAAATAGCTTGAGTTTTTTATTATCTATTTTATAATCATAGATATGACATATTACCTTGAATTCAAATAGATATTGGTCAGCATATTCATATGAAATCCCTTTGAAGGTGGGTAAATGTGTAGGTGAGATATATTTCATTGATGTGTCATCATCTCTTAATTATATTGGATAAGTAAAGGTCCTATTACGTACTCCCTTAGCTTCTCGTGCCATTTCAAAAATATTTTTTGAATTTTCCTCCTTATCAATGTGGTAAGTTGTATGCTTTGGGGAAGGTGAAAAATTAGGAGTAAGAGGTTGGCTACTCAATTGAGAATCAAAACTTACCCTCAATGGATCTTGGGTAATAAGCCTTCTCCTAAAAGTTATACTCCCTTCAAGTGAGTAATCTAAGCCTTCCAAAAATGGAAATTTTGTTTCTTGTCTGACAGGGGATGGTGATGCCTATAATTCTTGATCAATTTCCTTACTTTGACTAGAGTATGTTATGAATTCTTGTCAATATTTTTTTGGAAGGAATCCACCCTATGAGTCTCTTAGTCTACTCATATATTGTGATATAATAGGGAAGATTCTTCAACTACTAGATGTATGTTTTGTTTCTCTTGATAACACCTAATTATAAAGTTCTAACTGGTGTTCCTAAGAAACGGTGCCAAAAATTATGGGTGTCATCATTCCCTTCATTTAATCAACTTCTTGTTGATGTCATATCAAACCAGGGGTGTGTCTAAAGCTATATGCAGCAAGAGTACTTTAACTGATCTAGTAGTTGACTATAATTATTTTTAAATTTTCTGGGGGATCTCTTTAATGTCTTAAGGACTTCTTAGTAAAACCTTATTCAAATCAAACTATGAAAACTTGCTAAAAGTAAAACACACTGAAAGCTTCCTGAACAGAAACACACCATGTAGAATGGAAACACACTTGCTTTTGAAAGTAAACACTCTTTCTTTTGGAAATAAACACACTCAGATTAAAATGCTTGAAAAAAATTGCAAGAAATATAAAGATTTATCTGAACACCTGTAGGAACAAGTATACAATAGAGTTTAATTAAAAGAATTAAAGCAATACAAAATTAGCATATATAAGCTATTTTATGAAGAAATATAAATACCAAATAAATGAATATCCTAGTCCTAGGGGGAGTGGGCTCTTGCTCCTCCTTGAATCAGGATTTTAACAACGCAAAATTATCTCAAATCAAAATGTCTATTTTATTGATGAAAACATTCAGTATTACAAAATGTACTGGATCTGGATACTTAATCCATTTCTTTTATCTATTCTATATCTATCTCATTCTATATCTCTAATAATTAATTTCTATATAATATAAGTATACTTTTATATACATTTTACAATCACAACTGTCTCAATGATTGTGATGAAATTGAATCATGCCTAGAATATATGCAAAATATCCGAATGTGGTTTAAAATAGATAACTCCCATCACTTCCAAAACTTTGGAGAAGTTCCAGAACCATAGAAAATTATTAAGAACCAAAACCTATGAGACTTCCGGAGATGTCCCCAAGAATTCAAAAAATTCCAGAAATAAGCCCGAAAGTTTCATAACTAAATGATGACTGTGTGATGGAGTTCCGGAACTAGCTTGGAATTTACAGAAATAAGTTGTGTAGTAACAAACGCTATAAAAAACATACTGAATGCCACCTGCTTCATTTCCTTGACTTATTAGACCTACTTTATTACAAAACTAAATTTAAACACACACTATCTTGGGAATTTAAGAGCTTTTAACATTAGGATCACAATCAATCAAAAGATAGACAGTTACATCCTATCTCATATCAGATCAACTAAAAATCACATAATGCATTAAATATTAATCAAAAGGAGAGTGTGATGAGATCATATATTATACATTAATCAGACATATTATGGCCTCATCACCTATCCTCGAAAGGCTAAAAATAGCCTTTCTATGTTCACTGAGAAAACTGCCTTGAGAAATACTACATCGAAAGAACTTCATGACTTGTTTTAAAATTTCAAACACATGGTAAAAGTTATCACAAACATATGATAAATTGAATAATTGGGATAATAATCATAAAAAAGGAAAAGTTGATATGGAGAAGTGCTTAAGAGGGTTTCAAGAAGACTCGGGGGAAAAAATTTCAATTTTCACTAAGTTGTCATGCCTGAAACTTTAAATTTTTCATGTGGCAAATTTACATAACAACTAGATCTAGATTAGGGACTTGTTTTGGATCACACTTAGTAAGGAAAGAGTAAGTAGGAACCATAAAATCTAGCAAAGCTTCATAGAATAGTTCCTTATCTATTGGGCTATACAAAGCCACTAAATATATACCACATAAATTCCTTTATTGAAAACACACACACAAAAGAAAAAGAAAAAACACAAGACGAGGAAACACATGACACAATGGAAACATCCCTTATCACCTACGTACATGTGGGGGATAACTCCCTTTAATTGAAGAACAAATTTGAACTGAGTGCTTACACATTAATGTGTATCACTTGATTCATTTCTTCCGTAAATTCGTTGAAAAGTTCACTAAAATAAGAACCAATTCTCATCTTCTTGGTAGATCTAAAATTATTGATAGCATGATTATGGATCCACCTATTCAATACCTCTGTCACTTTTGAACTTTATTTCTGACCTTTCCTTGATTCTTTGGTTCATTCCATTTGTTTATTCTTCACCATTTCCATGAAGATGGTTCTTAATTACTCTTAAATTATCATTTGCATGACAAGAATTTTTTTTCTTCATTGTGCATATGCTTCATGACCACTGCTTCCATGGGTTGATTCTCAACATATTTCTCAGAAACTTTGACATTATCATCCACCTCTTGATTTTCTTTGTTTCTTAATTGGATCAAGAAATCCTCTTTCTTGCACTCCTGTGTTTTTGCAACATGCTTCCCTATATAGTGTGGCCTAATAATTTCATCATCGTCTTGGAAAGACAATAATCTCAAGATTGGGCATACAACATGGAAACTTTCATCTTCTTCACCTTGTCCATTTTTGGATTCATCTTTCCTTTTGTTGAGGGCATCATTTTCCCAAGTAGAGTGAGCACTAGAAGGTTGAAATCTATTGAGAATGATTTCATTTTGAACAAAATCTTCCTCAGGACCAAATCTAATATTCCAGTTCTCCATTTTTTCATTGAGAATGTTTCCATCCCCATGAAAGGGAAATGACCACCACATCGAAGCTTAAATGTTTTTGTTATCATATTCTCATTTTTGGTCACCAAGAACAAATAAATCCATTTCCATGATGAAATCATCACCTCTTTGAGTATATTCAAGTTCAAGAGGTGGAAGTATGTTGCGATTCTTACATTTATTTTCATATTCCTCCAATGAGAAAGATAAAATTTCAAGTTCACTCACACACTCATCACATGAAAACTCACACTGAGAAAAAATATTGGAAACATTCAGCTTACATGTGAAGAAGCTGTTAATTATCACTCCTCTTTGATCTTCATTTATCTTTACTTTAAAAATATTTCATTACAAGTCAAGGCTCTTATTATTTTCATCATCATCGAATGGAATGAATTTGTTTATAATCTCATCCCATGAGAAGTACACACTCTCAAAATCTAATTTCATCAAATCATCATGATGCTCATTGACTGGCATTGTGATGCTTAGGCATTCTTCTACCAACATGGGAATCTCAAGATCATCCTCAAAGGTCATGAAAAAGTTTCAAGATTTAGAATTTTGACACAAGATATCTGTTATTGAGTCTTTTGGACTTTGAAAGTATGTTTCATCTTCATAATAGGAAGAAGTTTTTTTGTCTTACCATTGACCAGGATGCTGGCGTATGACCAATCAGCTACATATCTCCTCCGACATCTCAACAAAATATTTGGCCTAATAACATACCATATGAGATAGGAATGTCTGTTACAAGGATTATCATTGTGATTTTATTGTTAGAGAAATATTCCAATGCTACCTCATCATATTTAATTTTTCCAACAAGGGGCACTTGTTTCATTTCTATGGAAAGACACTAGCTAGAGGTAGGAGAAAGGGAGAGACTGAGGGATTTAGAAACTTTCTAGGAACGAAGTTATTTGAGGAAATATAGTCAATGATGTAGTTTATCTTATACCCTTTGATGAGTAAGGATATGTGAAAAGGTTCTACCTTCCTAGAGGTGGAGGGTGTGGAGGCAAGATAGTTAAGAGATGGAGTGGACTAAGATGCATGAGGTGGTTCTTTGGTGGTGGAATTTTTAGAAACAAAGCTACTTCCTTTGATATGTTGCACAAGTTTCTCATGGTGAGTTCTCAATTACTCAAATTTAGAAACTTGGACTTCATATATTTTTAAATGTTTGATGATCTCAAAGGATGAAGAGGTGTTAAGAACATCAAGAGTTGTGGAAGATTTTATATGGATGTTCATAGGATTTTTTAGAAATTAATTTTTCAAGGGAAGTTGAAGGAGAGTTACTTGAAGAGGTAGAAGTATTCTTGGTTGGAGTGATATCATGCTTCTTCTCAGCTAACCCTACTGAAGCATATTTTGATGATCCTTATTTCACTGTTGTTTTTCTCATAGTCACCATTTAAGGTTTCAATTTCTTAGCTTGGTTAGCAGAAGAATATCCTTATTTTCCCATTTTTTATCAAGTGAACATCTCATATGAGTAACTATATATGGGTTCTTCATCATCAAGTGTGCATTCACAAAACCTAATCTGAGCCCATTTGCTTTCTCCTTCATCTTCAACTTCTGATTCAAAATATTCTTCTCCTTTATCTTCATTGATTTTTCACATTGCATTGACCAATGGATCTTCCAAGGAAATCCTTTGAGGTGCTCCTACAATCATGTTTATATTTTGTCTTAGATGAGGTGTTTATTGAGAAACCTCCCTTTTTCAACATTATAACCTCATTTTCCAACTTCTACAACATCGAATCAGCTCTCTCATCTTTGTAACTTTGGGTTTTATATTTCATTGAATGATTCTTGATCTTACTCAAAAATATGAGGTCATCTTCCACCTCGACAAAAATTTCTTGAGTTTTGTTTGAATCTTGTGGTTGAACTCTAGGCATAAATAAACTCACTTTAGGAAATTGAGCATTCATAAAGAATATCTTTAGGTTATCCAAAGTGGGAAGAGAAGTGAGAGGAATTTTTCTGACCAAACTATCAAATTTGGACATGAAGTCTCTCGTGGGATCTTTCTTCATTTGAGTGAGTTGAGGAAGGAGGGCATGAGAATATTCAGCAGTCTTGAACCTTTTTTTAAAACTCTTCTTGATATCACCCAAATTGAATATTGAGAATGATGTTAAGTAGTAGAACCATTCTACTACCACATCTTGTAATGTTTCCATGAACAACCACACAACAATATCTTATTGTTTCACTCTAAGGATGTTTTTGGCTATGATAAAGGCTATGATGTGATCATCAAGATGTTGCTTTTTGTCTACATATAACTTCAGAAAATCATTTATTGATCCTTTTGGAAGGTCACGAAGTGTTAAAGTCAAATCCAAATGACCAGAGTTATGTCCCCTCAATACATGTGCTTATGATGCCATTTATTCCTCTTTTTATTTTTCTAGTTCTTCCTCTCTTTCTTCATCTTCTCTTGGCACGTACAAATTTAAATGTGGGTGGAGGATAGGAGAAGTTGTAGGAATGTCACTAGGAGTCTTAATAGTGTTATCATGGGTACCACTCAATGATTCAGAAGCGGATGAAGCTTGAGAGAAGTAGTATGGGTTATGTATAACTCACTCTTGATAATTTTGCAAAGTTTTGAAAGTGGGGTCAATGATTCCTCTCAACATATTACATCTGGTATATCTTTTTTCAACCAAGTTTTCTCAAGAGGCTTGGAAAAAGGATTTTTATCATTCAAGTATTTTTATTGTTTATTTGTTTTTTATTTCCATAGATCTATTCAGGTGCACTAGGGAATATCTCTCCCGAAAGGAGTCACAAAAAATATTTGGTGGGAAAATTTGTCGATATGGAAAATTAGATGTTTCAACCAATGTTCATGGGGCTAGGCCCCTCTGAAATTAATGGCGTAGATCACATTATTGAATGTAAACTAATCTATTTGTATCTAAATGTTGTGGGTTTCCCAATTAGGTAAGGGATTACATAGGAACACTCCACTAAACCTATGGAAAATATATTATATGGGGTACGAGGGAAAAAATTTCCATGATGAGAGGTGAAGGAGGGAAAGGATGATTATTTTTGTAAGTAGGACAATTACAGAGTTCAAACCCAATAACCAAAGTAGTTCAACATTCAATTAGAAGAAATAAAAAATGAATACATTAGTGATACAAACATAAACCACACTGGAACACATTTCTCTGAGGTTTATATATCAAATATAAAAAGATCTTTTCAATCACTATACTTATAAAGTGCATGTAAGAGATACAATAGTGGAATACATAGGAAAACACGAATGGAAGAAGTGTAGCTTTATTTCATGTGTTGGTGATACAAATCTCAACACCCAAATCATAATCCACAATTCCTACAACATAGATGCTATAAAAATATAGCATTTTCAGGATCCTTTAAAATGGAGGATCCATTTCAATTTATACCAATGTGAATTAAACTTTCACCTACCTCCTACATGACGCTTCATATTCCTATTCCAATTATGACCTTTCAATTAACCCTAGAAGAGATAAATTAATTATTTGTCTTATAATTTTGAGAAAATACTTTTATAATTTACAAATATATCACTTAAGTGAATATGAAAAAATACAATGATTATGTTAAACAAAGAACTGGAAAGGAGGTAGAGAAGAGGTGAATGAGGAGAGAAGGGAAGGAATGCTCTGAAGCATGGATTACCATGAAGATCAGCTATGATGATGTTAAAGAAGAAAATATGACCCCTGATGACCATCCATATTGATATATTAATGAAAATTTCTGATGAAGATCACTTTGAACACCTTGCTTCCTTTCCTAAAATGATGAACCTTCGCAAAACCTCTCAAACACACCGAGAAGATGAGTGAGGAGATCCTGAGAAGTAAACCATTTAGAAAAATAGAAGATGATATAAATTATTAATAAAATATCTTTTATCATTGAAACATAATCACATCTTTATGATAAACTATTCACATGGGATAGATTGGATGCACTTTGTTCATCTTGCCATGATCTTGATTCTATCACCATAGGAGCACTAGTGATTTGTGAAGCATGAGAAAGAAACCTTACAATAAAAAAGAAAGGAAAGGAGAATGAAAATAATTCCCACCCCATTTTTATCATGCATCCTATGTAAAATAAGTTAAAATTTCCTTTGGTACAAAATTGGCATTTTTCTCATTTTGACACTCTTTGCTTGTCACATTAGGGAATGTGTCAATTGACTTGGAAACAAAGAGAGGATCCGCTATGAGTATCAAGGAAATTGTAATATGAGTGAAGGAATTAAATGTTCTCACTTTTACCTTATTTCACCCATTTACTATTTTTAGAATATTCAACATTATGGTACCATTGAGCCATTTTTTATCGATTTTTGTCAATCTTGCCAATTTTGAGTGTCTCGATCATGAGGGAATGAAATAAGGATTATCAAAGAACATTTTTCTCGAACTTTATATTTTTATTATGTAATCCCATAAATATTTACTAAATATATAAAGTGCTCTTCCTAGTGTATGATTTAGATGAAACCACTTGTAATAGTTTACATAATGCAATTCTAAGCTCTACTCCAAATTTTGATAGACAATATTATCATAGATATGAGAAAAGGTGATTTTTGAGGGAAAATTAATGTGTTCATAAATAATATATGATTTCATGAATGAGGGTATTAAAATAATATTCTTTAAGGCTTTCAAAAAAGTAATGTATCAACTCAAATGTCATGGAAATCGGAGTTCGGGAACATGAGTTATGATAAAAAAGGGATTTCGACATCTAAGGCATAGGAGGAATTTTTCATGATTGAATGTTATGAAATAGCTTTAAAAAGTGATTTAATGGCTTCCAAGGAGGTTAATTTATGTTTTATAAGTTGTTATTTTAAGTTTTGAGTTACAATGATCATGAGTGGATACATTCATAGAGTGGAGGATGGAGGGAGGAAACACATGAGAGTTAAAGACATTGCCATTTTTTGGTTGTTTAATCAACTTACTCCTGGATTTTTTTTGGGTTTTGAATAAAATTAATCATGGGATTTTTTTTATGTCCCCTTTTTCCCCTTAGAATATAATTGAAGGGACATAAAATTTCACCTTATCCCTATGATGACATGTGGCAACCGTTGATTCGTTGGCAGATGAGGGAGGAAAAGCCATCATTTTAGCACCCTTGGGCCAGAATTGGTCATATGAGAAACCATGTAAGAGTAAGGGGAGGGTAAATTTTTGTGTCCCCATTCTCCCCTTGGAATGGGACTGAAGGGACTTAAAATTGTTCCTTATCCTTATGATGACAAGTGGTGAGTTTAGGTTTTACGAGGCAGGGGCTAGGAAAATAAGAAAAGGGGCTTACTGAGGCTTCCCAGTGAGGGGATCGACTAAGAATGGGGAAATGTTTTGTGTCCCCATTTTTCCATTGGTATGGGATGGAAGGGACAAGAAATTTTTCCTCAACCTTATGTGGTCACATGTCACTTGAAAACTTGGTTAACAGCGAGAGTGTACCTTGTGAAGGACCTTTAAGACGAAGTTATAGGATCTCTAAGAAGAATTTTTGGAACTTATTTATATGATTTGGAATCCAAAAATCATTTTTCAAACAATGGGATGGTTCTCATGAATTTATTATGCATGAAAATCCCTAAAAATAGCCTTTTTTAATCATGAACACAAGGTGTGCCTGCCAAAAATAGACTGTGGAAAGAGGAATTTTGTTCTTATAAAAATGTGAAAGAATTCATGTAATTGATTTATCTTACAAATGGTATCTTGTTTGACCTATAACTCTTTACGGAGCTCCTAAAATCACCTTCTTAAGCTCATGTTCTTTTTTCAACTACAAGCTCCTTCACCTTCAAAAACTTGCTTTCACTAAACTTGTTCCTAAACCTTAAAATATTTGCAAAAAATTCCTAAATCACTTGAAATATTATCTTATCTCTAAATTCCTAATGAATTTAGGCCTCAAATTTTCTCTAAAGGGTGCACACCTATCCCAGAAAAGATAAAAATAGCCTTTGTAGGGTCACTGAGAAAATTGCCTTGAGAAATACTGCATTGGAAGAATTTCATGAACTTTTTCAAATTTCAAACACATTGAAAATGTTACCACACACATATTATCACTTATAGGATGGGGATACAGATGATACAAAAGGAATATCTGATCCAAATAAGTGCTTAGGAGGGTTCAAGAAAACCTCACGAATTTTTATTTTATTTTGGCTAAGTTGTCATGCTTGAAAGTTTAAATTTTTCATTTTGTAAATTTACATGACAACAAACTTCTTTCTTTGACATTATATCGTTATATGGTTTGGCTCATGGTATTTATAACACAAAACACAATTCCTACTCCTAGTTTGATATGCACTTAGGTTCCATGCATAATCCATAACCTTATGATCATATTCACAACATGAGTAACACTCACCTTTGAAGAAGCTTTAACCATTCGTAGAGGCCCTTTTCTTCAAATCTCTAGCTCTATGACCAAAATCATGAAAAACATAACAATAACCATTGAAGGCAACAGACCTCATTACATTTGATTTTCTAATAGGATTATACATCTTGGAATCTATCTTCTTGGTTTCTTTCATGTCATCACAACCACTAGGACCTGTCATATTGTCAACAAAATTCTTCTACAACCTTTCATATGTTTGCAACCTATTATATGTTAGTTATAAATATGATTTTAAGGACTTTAATTCATATTCAAATATGATACAACCTTCCTATCTAACTCTTATGGTCTCTACTTCATTTTTAAGCTTGCAAAATTCTTCTTATTTTCCCTTTAGAGATTCTATCATACTCCTAGTTTGGGATTTCAACTCATTGATGAATTTATCATTCTCTTCCTCCATATCACTTATTTTATATTGCATTCCAAAAACCAAGGACTCTAAAATTTCATACTTCTTAAAATATTAGCTAATTTTACCATTGTGCTTCAAGGATCTCCTCCAAGTTGTTAAATTTTCTTCTCAATGACCTAGCTCTAATAGCAATTGTTATAAGAACAATGACTAAGAGGGGGGTGCATCAGTCATACAAAAAAGTTTACTTAGTTTTAAATTGCATGAATTCATCATACAAATCATTCATTCAACATCCATAAACCATGTGTGCTTAATAGGTTTGTATTTACATTCACAACTGCATGAAATAAGAGAGAGAGAGAGAGAGAGAGAGAGAGAGAGAGAGAGAGAGAGAGAAAGAGAGAGAAATAGAGAGAGAGAGAGGACATAAGAGATAAAATATAAGTGGGAAACTCCCAAGGGTATGAAAACCCAATCAAACCTATGATAATATTAATCATAACAAATAACTTTCAAGAATATTACACATCAAACAATAATTTTTTAGTGAAGCACCCACTTCACAAGGAGAACCCACCATTATTTAGTATAACACCCAATTTACAAGAAAGCTACTACCCCCTAATGTGATCAAGAACCCACACAACAACATGAAGATAACTTACATATTGTTTGTCCCCCAATTGATATTGATCACATATTCAACTCCATACTCATCAAACCATCTTAAAAACACACCTTCTCCTACTTCACTTAAATCTGGTCCTTCTATTGCTCATTAGGTATAATGAAATTACACACCTTTATTTAATATTTTTCACCCCTTAAAAATTCTTCTCATCTCTGTCCTTGACTCTTCTACACTCCTCCTTCAACTCTTATACCTAAATCATTTCCTCCTCTACTTAATTAGTTAAATGAGTTATTACAACTCACTTATATACATGACACTAGGTCATAATACCTTTAGGTAGGCCATGACCATAATACCTTTAGTTAAACATGTCAAAATTGTCAATAATGGCTCAAGACCCAGTCTTGAGAGATATATTCTCCATATCCTCCAAAGAAACATAAAATCATTGAAAGAACTTGTAACACTTCATTAGGACCCTGACACACCTATTAAATCACATACATGCATATTTCTTATCGAGAAACTCACTCTTACATACATGTTTCAACATATGTAATTGAAAATCCTAATAGGGTTGACTATGCCATTAGGGCTTGACCCAAAAATCATCATTCTAGATCAAATCAATAACTTCAACACATCATGTTATGCCTCTATCAAATTTTTGTATTAAAAACAATTGTTCCATGATGCAAAATAATCAAACTCACCACAAACCACAAGACTAGGTTTTAGCCCTTATAGACCAACAGTGGTAGGGTGACTTGGAGGACACATATATTCAAATTTATGCATTGTACCAGCCTAAAGTATTTCATGGTAATCTAGTACACATCCCAAGATTCATAGAAAAAATTACTTTTCATCATGAAGCTTCCATATCAGCCCTAAAACTTCAAATCTCCATAAAAAAAAAATCTCCTATTTCTTGAAATAATTGGATCATGAAACCACCACCAAAATGATCCCTAGAGAATGCTCTTTAACCTTGATGCTATAAATTTTGTTTCCTATAACATTAGGAGACCAAACCATGCATTTCCTCCATATCACTCTGTTATGAGGGTTTAACTAGGGTTTTAAAGAGACTTAGATTTTTAATGATTGTTCCTAAAAATGGGACTATAAAATCAAAAAAAAAAATTCAAAACAATCTTAGAGTAATGGGAAAACATCCTCCAAAACATAAATATCCCATGTATAACCCACACCTATGGGTGAGAAAAAAAAGATGACCTATCAAGCTGGAATTTTCTCCTAAAGAGCTCAGTTTTGCCAAAAATAAAATTACTTGCACCTCCTTTATTTCATTAACTTGAAACCTGACATGAAATATCATGATAACCTACTTCAACTATCATAATTTTCATGCATGCTCAAGTGTACCTGAATCCCTCCATACACTAAGAATTACCTTTCCTTTCTATCCTTTTTCTCAAGAAACTTTCTTTAATGGACCTTGAAGCATCATCAAACCTCTGAATACTGACTTGAAATTCTTCTTACACATGATATGCCATGTCACAACACCTTTCCACTTATCAAAAAATAATAATATGCTCCATATCTCATGCAACCATGCAAAATCCCTTGCACTAGGTCTAGGAATAGGCTTAGAATGACCTGACTCAATACAAACTCATGAAATTACCATGAATACCACTTAGAGACTAATTAACATATTCAACACATCATATTAATTGTGATATACCTAATACCAATATTTGGAACTCATAACATAACCATACATAAACCATCTTAAATACCACGCCATGATACCTATATAAAGATAACCAAACTAGGCACTACCAATCAACCTTCAATATTGACTTTGATTTACACCACATAGAGACACACATGACACTTTGATTCCATTTTTCATCAATGAAAACATCATAAAGACAATGGCCAACATTTTTTATAATACGGGAGGAGGTGGATAGGTTAAGGCATAGGCTAGCTAAGATAGACACTCAAGTGACCACCTTTGAGGAGGATTTGGTGGGATTGGTATGGAAGCTTAGGGAGAGGGATGATTGGGTGGTGTATTTGGAGACGTAGTTTGGGTAGATGTGGCGGGACCGATATTGGTACCATCAGTAATGTGAGTTGTTAAGGGAGATTTTTAAGATGACAAGGAGTACAATGGCAGTATCAAGGTCATTACGGTAGGGAGTAGGGTCGTATAATGGAGGGATAAGGCCACCGAGTATGGTGATCCTGGTTAATTATATGGAGGTGATTTTAGAGCTTATATATTTTCATGGAATTGCTTTATAGAGACTCCTAGAGGTTCCAAAATAAGTTGATCATGTTTTGAGTCAGAGGAAGTTGTCTTAACAAGGATTTGCTCCTAGTACAAGGAATATTAGAGGACAAGGGGTTAGCCCGAGGGTGGAGATAGCAGTGTAGGGATTTCATATATATAATTTACTATGTATTTTTTGTATAGGTGAGTGTGCCTGATTAGTACTGAGGTGTGCATTGACTTATATATATATATATATATATATATATATGATTTTTTGCATATATAGGTGTGTAAATGTGTTTTCCTGATTTTATGTGACATTTTGTATGACTTTATGGATAGATTTAGGTATGGTGATGGTTATAGTAATGATGTGATTTAGATGCAATAATATTTTTTTGATGTAATAGTCTAATTTATTATGATAATTGTTATATATATTAGATGTGATTATATTATATGGATATAATGTTTTAATTTATTAAAATTATTATATTGGTTAAGAATATTTTTTGGGGTGTGTTTGATTCTTTATTTGACTTTGCATATATAAATATGTGATGGTAATTTTAATTTTGATGCACTTGGAGTGTTAACATACAACTGCAAATGGTTAGTCCATTTTGGAATCATGTGATTCGTTTAGGATAAGATGGGATGAGATACACTATGTACATTATTATAACATGTTCAGGAGTGGCACAAATATTTTATGGGGAATTGTGCTCTCCTTAGTGCTTCATAGGTGTAGCCAAACTTTATTTTTTAGGTTACGTGGGCTAATTGATGTGATAATATTTCTTGGGAAGATGAAAAAAATTTACATATATTAGGAAAGATTATCGATACAGGAAGATTTCAATTTTTTCACCATGTATGTAGGTTTATTAGACTGAGTATCCATCCTTCGAGGGAATGGTATATAATAATATATTTTGATTTTTATAGCGATAATGGAACTAACTTTTAGCAATAGTTATCCTTCGATGGAGTAGTCTATACTTTGATATGATGAATTTCATCACGTAGTAATTTTGATTCTTTTAGCTGAGGGCACGCCTAAGAGGTTATTTTAGGAGGGTGGGTTTGATATACAAGATACACATGTATCCTAAACACGTTTTTTTTAGTAGATAAGGTGGAGTACAGGAGGAATGATTTTGGGGTCCCCTACTATAACCAAGGGGAGTTTTCCATGTAGAATATGCTATTAGCAGGGTCATGATGCACATATTTAAGATCATGTTAAATATATTGATATGACACCATATAATTCCAAATGATTACTAGGGTGAGGGGAGATTGATGCATATTGAAAGTGGGGGATTTTAGTTGGACTAAGCTCATGTAAGTAGATATTTTAATAGTAGAAAGGCCACAAGAGAAAGACATTAAGAGGAATATTTTCTAGTTTACCATCAAGAGAGAATTTTTATGAGTGATAATATATGGTCTAATCTAGTTTGAAAAAAACTTCTCACATTTACTCTTTTTAATATTTGTGACATATTGATTTTCATTAAGCATAAAATTTCCAATATTTAACTCATGTTATTTAAGATTTTTATTATATGTATGTTTTGTTCATTCTTGATATACATTAAGATGTTCGAGGGTGGTTAGAATTCATCTAAAAATTCCAATTGCGATAGGAATTCTTAATGATATTCTTCCTCGGGGATGAAAAATTTAAGAGAAATGCATAGGGATGGAATTTGGACTTCAAGTGGAAGAACAACTTTGGTGCAATAGACAGAGAGAAAGGAGTATAACTCGTAAGGTTTTGAATGCTAGTATGGTAAGCCCATAATGTAAAGGGAATTTAGAGATGCCAATATTTACTATCCTGATCCACAGACTTGGTAAGGATTTATTTGAGGGTTTCATTAGATAATTCAGCTTGTTTATTTTCATTTGGATAGTATGATTTGGATAAACTGATTTTTATATTGTAGGTATCATAAAAATTTTGAATTTTTTAATTTTAAAATTATTTACCATTCCTTTTTATGATTTTCTATGGGAGGATGAAGCGATAAATGATATGATGATGGATGAAATTGAGAATATTATCTAATTTAATTGGAGATAAAAGGGATACGTTCCACACATTTTTGTGAAATATTCAGTAGTAGTGATGATGGAATTATGTTGTTGAGATGATTGAGGATTAATAATGCCAATGACATCAAGTACCCATTATGAGAAAGGCAATAAATCTTGATCTGGTTAGAGAGTGTAAATGGGGATGTGTGTGAGATTAACATGTTGAAATTTGATGCATTTCTTGACATAATGAAAATATTCTTTGTTAAGCATAGGAAAATAATATCCCATTCACAAGATTCTTTTAGTGATTACCAAGACATTAAATTTTCCACCACATATTTCATCGTGAACTTATCGAATAGATTAAATAGCCTCTAGAGATTTAATACATTAAAGGAGTAGACTGTCTAACCCTATTTTCTACAGGAAAACCCCAATATAACATAGCAGAATGCATGTTGTTGGAAGGATCTCCTACCATTTCTGGATAGGTCAGATGGTATCTTGCTTTGGGAAATATTGTTGTATATTTGGGTATAAAAATATCATATTTTTTATCTTCTCTATGAGTGATAGAAGGAAAATTAGTATTGGCATAATATGGTTGATCAAGTTTATGTACGATAAGGAAGAGTTTAGAATTTTTTGGAGATAAATGTATGAGGGATGTGAGAGATGCCATGGTATTTGTAAATTTATTAGATGAGTGTGGATTCATTTGGATTTCATAATGATCGAATTCCTTTAGGAGAGATTCAAGGATTACTTTATATTTTTCTAAGGTCTCATTGTTCGATTCTATGTTCCTTTGATTTGATTGATGATGAGTTAGGAATCACCATAGATGTCAAGGATTCTTAAACTAAGAATTTTTGAGGTTTGAATGCCCATGATGACGGATTCTTACTGATCCATTATATTCATAAAATCAAATTTCAACTTAAAGGATAATGGAATATTAGTCCACCAAAGTGGTATTATGACTTTTCTGACACCCCCTTGTAGGCATTTAGAAAAGTTGAAGAATAAGTTCATGTCTAGAGGAGTGTTATCATGGATGAGGATATTGATAGACTCATCATGGAATTGTTCACAAGGGAGTTGATTATCAACAAGGTGAGCTTCTATTATCTAATAGGTAATAACCCACCCTTTAAAAGATTTATTACAAATGAATTCAAGGTCAAACTCAATCATGAGCATTAGCCATATAGTTATGTGGGTGTTATGATACACCTTAGAATGTATGGATTTTAGTGGATTAACACTTGTGACTGCATAGGTTTTGTGATTTAGGATATAATGATGAAGTTTTGAAGTCACAAAATATAAGACACAACATAAATTTTCTACTTCTATATAACAAGTTTTGTAATCATGAAGGGTACAACTTATATAATAAACAACCTTCTCCCTACCTTGTTTTTCCTAATGTGTCAATATAGCTCTAAAGGCATGATCAATGGTATATATGTATCTATACAAAGAAACTCCCTTGATGGAGGTATAAGTGCTAGTGATGTAAACAAATATTGTCTAGGGTTCATTTTAAGACCCCACCTCTGAAAAATTAGTTTAGAATTGGTGGCAAAGCTCCAAAATCAACTTTCGAATTGATGGTGAATTTCTAAAAAAATATGTTTCGTGGAAAAGCTGATATGGCAGGGATGAAATTTTCTTGTATTTCACATAATTGTACAGGTAGGATGGATGGGCAGGTTGAATGGCTAGGCTAGATGGGTAGGTTGGATGGGGTGGTTTGACGGGTAGGCTGGACGGGTAAGTTGGATGGATAGGATGGATGGGCAGGTTGGACAGGTAGGTTAGAAAATCTATTTGGACAAGTAGATTGGATGGGTAGGTTGGATGGGTACACTAGATGGGTAGGCCGGATTGATAGGTTGGATAGGTAGGTTGGATGAATAGGTTAGATGGGTAGGTTAGACAAGTAGGTTGGATGGGTATGTTGGACGCATATATAGGATGGGTGTGTTAAACCACATAGGAAAACAAATATGGCTCATTCCTTCTTCACAAAAAGCTCGGAACTATTTTGATCATTTTACCAAGAGTTGGATGGGAAGGATGGATGGGCAAGTTGGATGGTGAGTTGGTCGAGGAGTATTGAAACGTAGGTTAGACGAGTAGTGTGGACAGGTAGGTTGGCCGCGTGGGTTAGATGGGTTGGTTTGGTGAGCCACCCAGCTTGGGTAATGGGTTAGACGGTTACCCAACCTCTGTTGCACATATGTCCAACATGGGTTGGATTACTAACATGTCAAGCTAATTATTTTTTTCCACATGTCCCTTCAACCCTTCTCGTTCCTATAGATACCCCTACGAGGTTCATTTCTTCACTTTTCCAAAAACATTTCCAATGCTTTGAGCTCTCCAATATTTGAATTTCTCCTAAACTTACGTGCTCCTTTCAAGTTTCCTTCCTCCCTCTTCTATAAATTTCAATAATGGAAAGAACCACGTATGCTCATATGCCCAAATTGTAATACAAAAACCTCATGTGCTAACAAATTACATCTTTGATCAAACTAAAATACTCACAAACCGAATGGATGCAAAAATCAAAATTTATGGGGCTTCTCAACATGCCCCAATTCGAAACTGATAATTCTATCCTTGATTACCTTCTCACCTCTTACAACTAAAAGGAGGGATATTTTTCTATTCTTCTCATAGATTGTCAAATTTATTTCACAATTGAGCCAACAAATGTACATTTGTTATCTCTATTACCATTCAAAAACCAGCCATCAGTGACTACAAATGATTTACTTATAGATGAAAATTAAAAACATTGGAGTCACATTACAATGTGCAAGTTTATGGTACGTTTATTATTTTCAACTACTTTTCTTAATATCACTTGACCACCTAGGCATATAACATTTCTTTTATATTATTCCAGCTCATCTTAATCATTCAACAAGAGTCCTTATTCAAGGTATTACAAACAAATTCTTTCTTGTAGTTACATCACTTTTTAAGGCCAGGGTTGTGTTATAGGGAAGATCTATAGACATTCTATTTTGGGAAGTTCAATATATAATGTAGAAACTAGTAGGGAAACAATTTGATTGGTGCACATACTTATCTAACTGAATAAAAATAGATGTCTCATGTGCCTACAGAGTGCCAATATGTATGATAAATTCAATACTTTCACTATATTCTCTTCTTGCAATTATATGCTTTCTTTCTATTAATAAGCTTTCCTCCAATTGTAGCACGCATAAATTCCAACTGTAATTAATGATAAAATGAATGGTCTCTCTCTTGAAGAACAAAAGGTAACACTTACTTTTAAATTTTTCATGTTATAATGATTTCACGTTCAATATTTTTTATTACAATAATAACTGTAATATTTTGTTTTGCAGAGAAGAATTAAGGTTGCAATATCTCATAAGGAGGCTATTTCTCGAGGTAAATCCCCTGAAGATGTCTTTGCGGATTCTAACATGGATTTAGCAGAATCAACACCAATATGATTTCCTCATAAAAAAATTACCTAAGGGGTTGATATGTGCATCACACATACCATCACATTTGACTACATGTATAAAGTTTAATTTTTATATAATTAACCAATTCAAACTACTAGTATAGATTATGTAAGTAGTACACTATTTTAATATTTCTACATTTATTGTATTAAGAAACTACTAAGTTTGATGATGAATATCAAACTCATTATGGATGTCAAGATCGAAAAGTCATGATTGTGTCTCCGAGCATGCAAGGTAAATTGTAATGTATAATATTTAGCATGTTTTATTTAGTTATAATTTTTATAGCATTTTCAAGGCCCAATTCTATAATGATAATTTTCTAATAATTTTGTGTTTTCTTATTACAGGTAATACAACTTCTCATAACATTCCGCTTGCAAGGAGGCCACCAATAACACCAAAACATATAGTGTAAAAAAATAGAAGATCTTCAGGAAAGAATATAAGGTTTCCTACAAAATCCATAGGAACACTTCATCCTATAACCACAAAATATCTTGGACTCTCACAAGGTGGTGTCTTAAGTATAACGGGCGCCTAGATTTTGAACACAATCGATATTGATAAGGAGTATTTGGGATTACATAGTTGTGATGCAGACAAGCATAACTATTTTCACACCCATTATATGATTCAATATACTCTACCTCGTCTACCACAAATACATAAAATTATGCATGAAATATAGGAATATTCTCCTCCTCTAAGTAAATCTCAATAAACCAATGATGAGAAGACACATTTTTCATTTAAAAATCTTATATCAGATAGTATGGGGGCCAAAATTAAAGAATTTGTAATGTCTGACGTGGATTTGGTGTGCACTTGGGAGAGAAGGGATAAAATTTTGATTAAAGAAATAAATACCCGATACCATAATCAAACTCAAAGGCATTCATTATTCAATACCGTAGAGAGCCAACTGGCAATGCTTGACATTTTTCTAAATAAATCTAAATCAAGCACAATTTCATATAACAATGATTATGATGATGATATTATAATCATAATTTTAAACATGTTGGAGAATATGAATGATTTTTTTATTATTGGTAAATAGTTTTGAAGGGACTATACCATGATTACATAGAGGACTTAAAAGCCAAATAAAACATGGAGAGGTTCCACAAAAAAAGGATAAACATCCAGAATAGGTGTTAAAGCCAATAGTAACCGAAAGAGAGTTACTAAGCAAAAGAAAAATAGAGCATGCACTGAAAAAAAGTAGCCAAAAAATAGTAAAAAGTATGATGAAAAGTAGCATCTGCAACGAAGACCTCCTTTACTTCTTGGCATCTCTGTTAATTTTGGACTTAATAGTTTGTAGTGAGGTTAAAAGAGCCACCATTGTCATGTGTGTGGGGTCCTTAGCATCCAAATTTTCTATTGTTTTACTTCTTTCCTCGTCCATTACCCAAAGAGTGTCCGGGATCTCACTAAAAACAGAAACGCTACGAACATGTTGTTTAAGGAAATCACTAATTGCATTAAAAATTTCCATGTTGAGATCATGGTGATCCTTTTCTCTCCCCATACAATTGTCCAAGGAGTTTAGCCTTTTGTAGATGTCCTCAACTTGCTTATTGCTAAGGTCAATATCCTCATCCATCTTTCTATTGCTTTTTTGATTGGCCAAATGCTACACTTCTTCTTTCAGTTACATCATCTCATTTTCCAAAGCTTCCAGCCTTTGGGAAGTAGTTTTTACCTCTTTTTGTAAGGTCTCTTCTTGTCGTGCATTACTAATGTGCAATAATTTTTGGACATCTTCCAAATCCTGATTGCTGCGAAGAAATCTACTCAAAACAGGGGTGTCCAATTTGGGCTTCTTATGGTTCTTTGTTTTAGGCTTGGTCGTGGTGGAAGGGATGAGGATTAGGGTAGTGGTGGTAGGAAAGAGTGGAACGGTGTTGGGGGATGATGGAAGACTGGGGTATTTTGAAATACAGAGCTTTTGAAACAAAAGGATAAGGCCTTGATGTAGGGGAATAGCACGGGAATGCTTCTGGAAATCCAAGATGGAGCGTTCGAGGGAGTTCAAAAGATAATGTGGGAAGCAGATAGTGATTTACCTGTGGAATGGTTTAGGAACACCATGTGTTTAATATGAATTTTGGAGAATATGAATGTTGAAGCATAGGTTTACTACAATAAATGGTGTAAATGCAAGACAAATGTTTTAATAGCATATGTAGAAAATGAAAAAAATTGTGGTAAGTCATCTTTTACAGAAAAATTCTAATATTATGAGTGCTACAATATATATTTTTAGCTTATCTAATTGACTAATACTTTTATATTTTTATTCTATAGGAAAAATATGAAAATTTAAAGAATAAAGCAATTGTATTTAAAGCACATTTGAAGAATTCCCAAAAAATATTGAATTCATTTCTATTGTTGAAGGAAAAAATCATAGTATTAAATAAACACAATAATACAATGAGGAGGATAATCAAGGAGCATAAGATGGATCCAAAAATATTACTGAAGGAAAAGACAGACGATGATGCATCACTTTTATCAACAAGAGATGTTGCGAGGGAGGATCATAATATTCTTCAAAATATCAATACCGTAGCGTGAGATTTGCAGGCATCAGGAGTTTTAGTAGATATCTTTATACATACTGAGCACATTCATCCACCTCTTACATAAGAAAAATATAAATTTTCCCTTGCAACATAAAAAATTAAAAAAATTAGTTAAGGTCACTATGTGATAGGTGTGTTGTTGCAACTCTGACACTGGCGTAGGAATTAAAAGATAGTAGCTAGCTAATTTTTGCATTTTATTCTATGTGGCAGACATAAGAAAAATTGTGATTTTAAATCACATGTAGAAAAGAGGATGCCCTCATAATGTGTCCTTATATGACATAACATGTCTGGAAGCTTTGAAATGTTATTTAAAACCCCCTTTTTGGAATTGTATTGGCCAAAAATGCTTTATGAAATGATACTAGTCTTCATAAAGTTATCTGCCACATGAGAGAATGATTACAAAAGTACTGTGGAATTGGAACTATATTTATTGTTAATCCATTTCCACTTAATAGGAATGGTGTTTATGTTTTTGTGTTTATGTAAATGGTCCTCAAATTTTCATGTTTTTATTTTTTGTAAATATTTACATTTCTAATTTGATGAAGATCTAAAAAATTAATCAATTAACAGATAGGTCGATCCAAATAAATGTGTGTGTATTTCAATCAAAAAACCAAATATAAAAAAAATGTGATACAAGTAAATTACAATGTTCCAATGGACTAATTAAAAACAATTGTAATATTGCATTTATTGAAATTTTTCATTATTTATGTATCAAGTCGATGTATATATTTAACCAATAATCATATAGATGGATCAAAATACATTGTTTTTAATTTAAGTCAAATATATATATAAAAAACAAATACAATACAAGTAAATTACAGAGTTCATTAGGACCAGTTGATTAAAATAAATGGAAATGAAATACACCAATACATAAAATTATTCTAAATAGTCTCAAAAATGTATAAAAGAAATGAAATCTATGTGAATTTGAACAATATTTGATCAACACTTTAATTTGTGTCTTATAAATCAGCTGTGGCATGATCTATGGACGTGTCTTCATCCCCCGAATCAGGAAGAATATTACAACCTCCTCTTCTTTCTACTAGTGAATTCCACAATCCAAGTGCTCTCTCATAAGGACAATTCTCCACTAAGTAACGTGATACATACAACCTCAAACATATTTATAGATTCATATCCAATCTCTTTTAAAAAATTTACTTTAAAAAGGATAGTGGACTGAAAACCCTCTCATCTTCCACAGAACCCAGAATAATTATTTTACAGAGTTCATAAAACTTAGTATACTTGCTCAAATATTCATGTAGAATACTACTAGAAAAAATATCCTACCAAATCCCTATGATGGCACCATATTCCTATGAGTTTTATAGAATTTGAACTTGTCGTATCATAATATTAGCATAATGCATTGACTAAAAGATAAGTAATTTTATTTGTAAAATACCTTCTACAAAAAACTTGTTTATCTCTTCAGTATTAGAGAAATAGTCAGTTAGATTAGTCATTTTTTTGACAAATAAAGGATTGATGGATGTATAACATATGTTGTCAGCTAAAATTCAAAACTGTGGATTTACAACTCCCATTGCTTCAAGTATTTTATCATTTTTGAATCTTTCTCGGATATCTTTTGATTCAAAAATATTTTTTAATTTAATATTAGTTTCAGATAATATTGTGTCAAATAAATTTCATGTCACTCTTAATTCTTCTATTTCTGAACCAACCAAATCAACTCTTTTTTGAAATTCATGAACTTGAATCTCTTTCACATGTGGTGTTATACAAAGATGATCATGCATATTGTATTTTAAGAAGAAAGTGATATTTTTGAAGTCTGTTGATGCATTCCAGCTTTCAAAAGTAGTACCCTGAAAAAATTTAATCTGAAATATATGAACTTTCAATAGTCCATTGCACACGCCTTCTTAGAATAATAAAGTCTGTTATGTAGAAAGAACGATTTTGTGTTTTATTTGTGAAAATATTAAGCTCTCTTGACATAGGAAAAATACCATAGAGTGTGAGTAAATTTTCTAAGTCTATTAGACGGTAAACTAGATATTTAGCTTTATCTACATCCCTGCGGTATTTATACATAAACCGTTTCAATGAAGGATATTCATCAAATATTCTATAGAAAGCTTCATACATAGATATCCATCTGGTATCTACATCTTTGAGAAGATTTTTTTCCCTCTGTCAGTACAATTACAAATTTCTAAAATTCTAAAAATCTCTTTGGACTTCTTGAATAGTAAGCATGCAAATAACATATCAGCTCCTCCACTTTAGCTACATTTTCAAGTGTGCTCACAATTTTTTAGGCCATATTCATTCTATGAGCCATGCAGTGGAATGCAATCATATAAGGAGAAACAAATTTTTGAATTCGAATGCAGAGACCATTTATGGACCTTTGTATTATAGTTGCACCATCAGTTCCGACACAAAATAACTTTTTTGCAATAGAAAATTCATCCATTCATGTGGTATCCTTCATATTTGAGACCACCAATTTGTAAATATTTTTAGAATTGCAATTCTCGGTCATTTTATGAATTTATAAGAGTTGGGGAGTTCTTACTTCATTATAAAATGTGTAAACATGAATACAAATTCATGTTTACACATTTTATAATGAAGATAAAATGTGTAAACATGAATTTTTATTCATGAAGTATTATCCACTAGAGTAACCTCATCTATTGAAAGGTAAATATACTTTGCATTTTGAATTGACTATTTCAGATCCTCCTTTTCTACCAGACATATACATTTTGCAATTTCCTAGCTATTGGTATCTGATGAATGAGATTGAGGAACATTTTGTAAACTAATAACCTAATAGAGAATTTGATTTTCTCTTAAATCAGAAAGGGGTCTTCCCCTTTTCAATATATGGAATATAGTAGCAAACTAAATAATTTTTACATGCATTTTTGTCTCCATAGATTTTCTAAATCTTAATACAATGGTGCCACTTTTTTCATTTATATTTTTCATAAAATTTTTTTCCTTTTCATATCCTTTTGCATATTTTACATATTTCCATTTATGTGTTCTGACTATGTTTCCATCCTTTTACTTTTGGGAAATAAATATTTTCCCATAGTGTTTTTCAATTGTATCCAATTTGAGCTACATCATGGGATCCTTCCCTTTTTTCCAACTACATATTTTACATCGACATTGTGTTGGAATACCATTATCATTTTGAGGGTTCACAGGTTCAATAAATGGATATTTTGTAGTCCATTCAAACTAGAAAGTTCATCTAATTGTCCATTTTGTCCTCTTTGTTATGAAATATATATATATATATATTTTTTTGAGGTTCAACTTGTGTATCTAGGCTCTTAGCATGAATATCTTGATCCTCATGTCTTATTTTTTTAGAAATACACCTTGGAGTAGAATCTTCCTTTGTTGGTGTATCATGAGAATTCGATGAAACTTCTTGTACTTCTATGTCATCAAGGAACAAAATGTTTTCCTCAACATATAATGGATTGTCTATATCTTGAAATTGATTATTTTGTGAAGGAATTTTTGAAATGTCTATATATAATTTTATTAAATTATTACAAATATAGTATTAATTTTATATATACGTAAATTTTTATAGAGAGAGTAAAAAGAGTTCAAAAAATAATATGAAAAACATAATTACCAAATTCTGTAAGATTAAATAACATACAAATAAAACATACCAATATTTTCAGCTGATGCATAAACCACCTTCATTTTTTTTGACTTTCCAAAATATCCAAGAAAATTCTTTGCACTCTTTTCTGAAATGGATGAATTTTTAAACCTTCTTACCCTGATTTAAAAAATCCATTAACATATCGCTAAATTGAAAACAAGACTTCTTAGGATGTATTAAGGATGAATTTTATGTTCGAAGGCTCTTTGGTTGGATGGCTCTGGGAAGTAACAATTCTCGAGCTGGACAGTAATGGGGTTAGACGACACTAGGAGTTTGCGTTGGATGGAAATGGGGTTAGATGACCTAGAAGTTGGACAATTATGAGGTTGGACGACCCTGAGGTTGAACAGTTGTGGGGTTGGATGGCTCAGAGGTTGGATGATTGTGGGGTTAGAAAGCCCTAGGGCTTGACAGATCTAGGGTTGGATGGCTCTGGGGTTGGATGGCTCTAGGATTAGATGACTAAGAGGTTTGAAAAATCAAAGGTTAGACAGCTGTGGAGTTGGATGGCTATCAGGTTGTATGGCTTAGAGGTTAAACAACTTTAAATTTCGATGACTCTGGGGTTGCATGGCTCTAGGGTTGGACGGCTCAAAGGTTGGATGACTCAGAGGTTGGACGTCTCTGAGGTTGGATTGATCTGTGGTTAGATGGCTCTGATGTTTGATGGCTCAGAGCTCGGATAGCTCAAAGGTTGGATGGATCTACAGTTGGATGGATCTTAAGTTAGATGGCTTACAGTTTTATTTTGATAGTAGATGTTAGATGGTACGGTACTGGTAGTCTAATTATACTTTGGTGAATATGCTCGTAGAATGATTCAAAGTGGTGGCAAATTACATGCATAAGATCTTATATATGTGTAAATTCTAGGAGAAATGTAGCCTAAAAGAGACACATCAGCCAAAAAATTTGGTGAATAATTCGGATGCCACTCACTGAAAATTCACCAATTCAAATTTCTGAAAACCCAAATTTTCAAAAGTTTATGAAAATTATCGACTAAAATTTTCCCTATTATTGCTTATGGGTGTTAAAGGCATTTTGGAAATCACCATCCCATCTAAAATATATTTCCTTTATAAGGATATGATGGAAGAGTTAATATCAATATGATAATTGAGAGATGAAACAATAGATAGATTGAAGTTTCCCTTATAGACTGTGGATCTGGTTAAGGTTAGATAGAGGGGAGATTTTTATTATGGATTTGGGTTTAGTGGGGTCAACTTAAATTCCCCTTATTGATACTATGAATCCTAAGAGTCTCCCTATTAGGAACCTAAATATGCATTTACTAGGGTTGAGCCGAAGAAATTTTTTTACTAGATTAGAAAATATTATGTTGAGGAAAGCAATATGGTCTTTTTAGCATTTATATTTACTTAAGAGATCATCTACGTAGTCTTTTGTGGTGTTATGGATGACGTCATGAAAAATATGGGTCATGGTCCACTAATAATTTGCTCCTACATTTTTCAAGCCAAAGAGAATTGCTCTATAGAAGAAGGTTCCCCATTGAGCAATAAAGGATGTCTTATGTCGATCTTCTTGTGCAATAAATATTTGATTATAACTAGACAAACCATCCATAAGAGAAAAAAATTATGACATGTAATTATGCTGATAAGATCATCAATGTTAGGTAGGAGGAAATCATCTTTTGGACATAGGAGGTTAAGGTATCAAAAAATTGTGCAGATATGTAGTTTCCTAGATGTTTTGGTTAAATGTATGATGTTAGAAACCCATTATGGATAATCAATTGGTAGGATGAAATTGGATAAGATAATATGTTGAATTTCTTCTTTAACTAATAATACTACATGAGGATGTATTTTACGAAGCTTCCTCTTCATTGGTTTAGCATTGAAAATAATGACAATATTAGTGACAATTATTTAGGTTCAATACTAGGAATGCCATTATAAGACCATGAGAAGGCAAAATATAGTTATTTTGTAGAGCTCTCTTGTGTCTACAACTTGAAAAAAATTAACTATATGCAGTTCCTATGATGTCCCTGTGTTAATGTCAATGGTGGATTTGTTGCAGAGTGTAGGTGTGTTGGGAGGAAATAATTTCTTAATACAATGATCTTCAAAACCCATATATGGTAGGATTGCATTATCATCTTGAATTTAGAGCACATGAATAGTGACATAATCCTCTTCTATAATTTCACATAACACTAATGAAAGGATCTCAGTATTTCCATTTACTTGATAAGTCAACAATCCTAGGGTGATCATATTGAATAAAAGAAAATTTAGGAGGGATGTATATAGTGTCATATGTGTTAGAGGGGATATATGATGATAATGAGGAGGATTTGGACTCAAGGATTGGTGATGATGGATTTGGAGAATATTAAATATAACCAAGTCCATGTTCTTTGTGGGGTTTTATTAAATCCTCTAAGGGTGGCTCATGTGTAGATTTCTCATATCTTCCCAATACAAAATCATTCCATGTGCAACGATGAAGGTAGGTTTAAGGAAATTGAGGCTTATTTAAGAATGAAAAGTCTGAGCTGAATGATTTATCCTGGTGTTATTTTTTGAGATGTGAAGAGTGATGATCAATGCCTCCATAAATGATATATGAAAAAAAATGGAGGAATGAAGGAGATTTAATATTTCCAACATTAGGCTCATAGAGAGGATGCTTATCAAGTATTCCACATGTATTTGGTGTAGGAGTGTATTGAGAGCTAGGATTCGATACTCCCTCAGCAAGATATGTACCATAATATATTTAAAGGATTGATCATTGAGTAATTTGGATGTAGGGATGAAGGTACTCATCAAAGATTGATTTGAAGAGGTATTGTTTTATAATGGATTCAAGACTTCATTTTTCCTATAGGTCATAAGTAAAGTTTTAAACTAGTTAGGATTAGAAGGGACCATAAATTTCTTTCTGTCATTTTCATATTTTGAGCACTAATCTAGATTCTAGGGGAAACAACACATGGCATGAATCCAAGGTCCTCCTAATGCTATATTCTATTGAAGTTCTCATTCCATGAGGTATAATATTTCATGGACAACTTTTAAGCCTACTTTTATAGGTAGGATCATTGTGTCCAAGGTGAGGGGAAAAATACCATTGAAAGCACGTAGGATGATAAGTGACTAAGCCATGATAGTTTCAGGTAGCTAAATCTATTTGAAGGCGTGGGATGAGATTATATTGATGTTGGCCCTATTTTCAACCATGACTCTTTTAATAAGGGTATCATTGATTTAGGAAGTGATGAATAGATGGATAAGGTGAGGGTGAGAATACCATTGAAATCACATATGATGATGAGTGAATGAGCCATGATATTTTTCAATTTTGATGACAAGGTGACAGAAACCACCACTTTACCCAAGGTGAGGGCGACAATACCATTGAAAGCACACAGGTTGATGAGTGACTAAGCCATGATAGTTTAAGGTAGTTAAATATATTTGACAGCATATGATGAGATGATATTTATGTTTTCCCTATTTTCAACAATGACTCTTTTAATAAAGGTATCATTGATTTAGGAAGTGATGAATAGATGGGGGTCGTGGTCCTTGGGTTGTAAATATGGGATCTTAGAGTCATAAAATGTGATGGTAGCAAATATTTTAAGATGAAAACAAATTTGGTAAATGGATGAGGTTCTTGTTATTATATTGAGATGGCTCAGAGATATTCTATCATATCTTTTTGACATCGAGGAGATGTTTGGATGACTTCATAAAGGGACTTCTTGATGGGTGTTTGATGTAACTATTTAAGTAATTATTTTTGTATTGATGTTATGGGTTTAATCTCAGGGGGTGAAAGGATGAAGACCTTACCTTTATAATATGGTGGATTGGATGATTCAATGGGGGTTACAGAGATGGAGACTTTAGGACTATATTGATTATGAGCTTTTGAGTCTTGAGCGTAGGATCTCGTGACTATGCAAATAACATAAATTTGTAATGAAGGGAATTACTGGAGGAGGCCACACCCTTACTTGATGCCGTACCAGGTGATGTTTTAAGAGTGTCAAGGTAAATTATTTTAGATTAAATTTTAACTTGGTATTTTGATTTCATCATTTTATGATTGATAGGTGGACAAAGGTGAGCTTTGTTTATCATAAGAAGATCCTTCTTGAAAATAATTAGTTTTACAGCCCGAAGGGCTTTACATTCCTTAGTGTGATGTCTTAACATCCTATGATAAGATAAAATTTTGTCATACTTATACCAGGTAGGTTTCTATCCACAAGGGTTGAAGGGTTTGATTGAGGGTAGTGATATGGATGATGATTGAATAAGATTTTCAAGAATGTTACTATAGGATGCTATCAGATATTTTTGAGATATCTAGGATTTCATGGGGATTTTGGTTTCATTAGATGGTTTAAGTATACGGTCTGCATGAGGTATGTTTCAAGAATTGGGATTAGGCATTGTCTTAAGAATGGGTTTGGATTCTATGATGGTATCTACAAGTTTTGATGAAGGATGAGGACCAGGAAAAGAAGGTAGTGACATGGTATTGTTAATTATGGTTTTTTGTGCTTTTTTAGTAGATCCAACTTATTGTATGGGTAGCTTACTAATTTATGTATAGTACCACTGGTATTTTTGATCTAATGTTGAGGGAACTCATCTTCAGGAGAGATGTTTATGATTTCCAAAATACGATTCTTTTCTTGTAAACTAAAAAATATAAGATCAGGGATGGCTATAGAATTTATTACTATGGGTATAGATGACTAAGGTGCTGATTGATTTGGAGCATCACTAATAAGAATACCAAATAAATTTTTTTGTTTAATTGGTGTTTGAGATATAAATGAAGATTCTTTATAATATGGGAGTTGATCAATGGTTTTGATAACTTAATCAGTAGGCTTTAGAGGTATTGCGACATTAGTTTGGAATATATTATTAGTTAGGGGATGGTTTGGAAGAAGTTGTTTGAATACATATAAGGATTGATTTGGGGATGAATTATTATTGTATAATTGTATGTCACCATGGTCGGTAAGGTTTAGGATGAAAATTTTAAATGATCAACACCTATCAACATCATGGTCATGAACCTGGTGGTATTTACAATAGTATTGTTCCCTATACTAGGATGGCTTAGGACAAGGTTCATCGATAGGTCAGATAAGAACAAGGTAAATTTTAAGACCCCCCTAAAAAATAACCATATGTATTACCTATAAATTTTCTATAAATGACTTTCGAGATATTGAAAAATGTCATGAATTGAAAGGAAATGATTTCAACTGGTATCAACTATTTGATGGTAAAATTAGGCTACCGAACGGTAGTAATATCTATTTTGTGCATGTGGTAAAGGATATTTCGATATAAAAATTTACATATTACTATAAACAATAGATAAATCAACCCAAAAAATGAACTTATACTGCGAAAGTTTTGGGAAAATAACAAGCAACCTAACCCTTCAAAATTAGTCAAATCTAAATTTCAAAAACCCAAATATTCATGAATTAATTAAGATTAACCACTAAAATTTACATTAGATAGGAGGAATTTTATCAAATAGAAATCCTTAAGCTTATCAAAGATAAAACTATAGTACTCCCCCAAATGTGTGTATTACTGAGGGGGTTGGGATCATTCAGTGTCTGAGTGGTTCTTAGATGCATTTTCAGGACAACAACATTTTTTAAGCCTTTTGATTTTTCATTTTTGGAAAAAAAATATTAGAAGAATTAGGTTTTAGATGTTTAGATTATAGTTTAACTATATCATCCTTAAGGGATCAATGATCTAGTTTCTAACAAGGTTCATTTTAAGAAGCCTCTAGTGAATTGGAGATGGAAAATTTTCGAAAAATATACCTGGAACCACTTTCACCAGAAAGGTGATTTTTTTGGGATTTCAGAGTCAAATTTTCTCTTGTCATTTTCTTAAGGAGGAGAACTCAACATTATTTTGGTGTTAGGTGAAAACAAGGTTCATTTTTGCATGGCAACAATCCTTACTGTCGTGCAACAACAAGCCTTGTTGTCGCATGAAAACAAGCATTTCTTTCATGCGATAGTAAGGTTTTTTACTACGTGATAGCAAGGATTGTTGTCATGTGACAGTAAACCTTTTTTTCACATAACAATAAGGCTTGTTGTCGCCTGAAAGAAAGGATTGTTGTCACATGACAACAAGCCTTGTTTTCATGCGACATCAAACCTTGTTTTCACATGACACCAAAAATATGCTTTATTTTTTTGACCATCTGCAACACTCATTTTTCACTCACCTGTACATCTCCCTTGTTGTGCATCAACAACCCTCTTTTCATGTGTCAACACCTTCTCTTGTCACTTCAGCAACACTATATTGTCACCTATCTGGAAATGAAAATCTTCCTTTTTATTTCATCAGTGACACTTCCCTCTTGCAAGTCTATAATAACCAGTTCGAGACTCTAATACACACTTTGTTTTCTTGTAATTTATAAGTAATTATTACGGTACCTAAGTAAGTTAGTAGTATAATACTAGATGGATTACCTAGGTTTATATATGAGTAGTTTTCAACAATAGGCGAAGCTGACCCATAAAAAAAATTATACTGGAAATTTTAGGAGAATAGTACACTGACCTACTCCAAATAATTCTCCTTTTTAAAATTTCCTAAAATGGAATATTCACCAAATTACAAATATTTTCCTCTAAAAAAATCCATGTTTTCCATGCCATGGTGAAATATTCATCAAATATTAGGAATATTTGGAATGATTGGATTTAAATATTGGAATATATGTGTTTGACTAATGATCAAGCTAACAACTTGATTAATTCAGTTTATAGAAGGGAAAACACTAATTTATTAATGATCCCTTGCCACCTAGAGACAAATTCAATGATAGATTCATCCACAAATTGTTTGATAGAGTATAAATTGGAGATGGATATGTTACATGTGATGTTAATGGAGAAATGTTCTAGGAAAAGTTGGAATTACTATGTGAATGAGAATAAGGAATATTTGGGGATGTTATACCAATCAAGAGTGGGCCTCGCTAATGACATTGGGAATTTCCTTAGCATAAGATATTGATCATGGGCTATAAGTTAACAAGATTTTCTATAGGCCCTAAGATGTTATTACAAATATTCCTTACTATATAATTTGGTGAATTTTGGACTTCCCAATGTGGAGGGAATATTTTTATAACACCCATGTTATACTAAATCCCAATTAAGGGAATTTTTTCATCTTTTAAAACAAACCCGTTAACCCCATTTCATACCTTCAATGATTTTATATGAGATAAATCATAATCCAACAAGAAATATAGTTTACAATCCATCTGATAACATCATAACTATGTCCAGCTCTAAAGCTCAATTAGATCTACCCGATCCCCTTTTTCATCCCTCTAACCAAGTGTACATAACTTGTATGTAATTGGCTAATCTATTTATCTAGGTTTCATAATTGATACAATTCTAAATTTCTACCTAAAAATCAGCAAGCTGAGTTTTATCTTGCATCTCACACTTGCCTAAAGGAACTTGGTGAGCTGATAGTGTATTCAACTAGCACACTACTTAGGAAAAACATTACAACTTAGTATTTTTAATGCACATAAGCTAAACAAAACTTTTCTTATCACCACAAACCACCATTTCATTAAATTTGGACTAATTTTAGTCCAAGATGTTTTCCAAAAAGTTCATTATCAGTTTCTTCACATCTAAATTTCATTATTTAAAAATGTTATTACTAGTTTTCCAAAATGCTATTATTGGTTTTCAACATTTGAGTTATTAGTCTCCAATAATTGCATTATTGGTTTCACATTTTTAGTTAATTGAATTATGAGGTATAATGTGGAGCTACCCATTCTCCCTATTAATTTTCACTCACATTGGAAATAAAAGATTATTACATTTAGACTAATTTTAGTCTAATATTTTTTTCAAGAAGTTCATTATCAGTTTCTTTACATCGAAATTTTTGTATTTAAATATTATTTTTTTGATTTCAAATATTTTTTTATTGGTTTTCAAGATTTGATTTCGTGGTCTTTAATAATTTAATTATTGGTTTCTAATTTTTATTTAATTAAATTATGAGTGAGAATGTGAGGCCACCCATTCTCACTTTTAATTTTCACTCGCATTGGAAAAATAGATTAAAAAATTATTGTCTTTATAATTTTAATTAAAAAGAATGGGAGGTAAATATATTACCTTTTGTACCCATATTAGAAGGCTTCCCAGTTATTCCAATTGTTTTTACATTGTAGGAGAATGAGACGCCACACATGCTACCTCTTCATGGTTCTTTTTATCTCAAATGTATAATAGGATGTCATCTAGTTTAATAATTTAATTTTTCGTTATATGTTAGGTTTCTAATTGTCATTTTATATTTGGGGTAAAATAGGAATCCACCTATTCTCCCTATTAATTTTTATTTAGATTGATATAATAGGATTCCATTAAGTTCAATTAAGGATTAGTTAATTTAAATGATGATTAGGAGGCCATCTAGTTCAACATGTGTAATTTCCATATTTTTTTTACTCATACAAACAAAATTGAGTGAAAAAATACTATTAAATCAATTGTTTCCATTTTGTTAGTTGACTTCTCTTTTCCTTATTGCTATTCATAATATCTATGTCAGCACTATTATTATAAAATCAAGAAAATCAACATAAACATTTAATATACTTTACTCATAAGTTCACAATTTAAGTATCACTTATATTTAATAATCATCAATAGTTAATTTAAAAGTTCTCAATGAACGCCTCAAGTTTTCTAGAGACCCCACATGTTTAACCCAAGTACATAGATGGGTTTTCAAAATTTTATCTTTCTCATAAGATCCATCAAAATCCCAACTATGTGGGATCTTAAAGTAATTATCATTTCCAAACTCTTCAAATATGTATTTCCCCTCACCATTGAATAATATGTTAGAATCAACATATCTCTCTTTATACACTTCAATAACATCCTCTAAAAATTTCTTATATATAGGAATCAAATTTACACTCTGAGATAACTTAATTGTATTTGATACTATACAATGTTCTCTTCCCCAAGTGAAAACAAACTTTGTATCTTGTAACCAGGTAAAGTGTGCAATAAAAGTATTTATTTCTTTGTTGTTTAAAACTGTAAACCACAAAGTAAGATCGAATAGTTCTCTTACAACCTCTAATAAATTAGGGGAATAAATCCTTTGTAAATATGTATATGAACTATATTTAAAATCATGTTGTAATTTGTAAGGCTTAGTTCCAGAATATCCTAAAACTCCAAAGAACAATCCTTCTACTCCCAATATCAACAACTTCATTACAACTTAAATCAAATGTATGATATACATTATTATAGAGATTAAATTAATGATTAATCCAATAAATAACCACATCAAAAAATTGAACTCCATACAATTTTATAGAATAAATCACAAGATGTATACTAAATTTAAAATAACTTCTAAAAGTACATCCCTATTACTACTAAAATCAATAAATTCATTGTAATTGAAATTAAAGATATGACAAAAATTACTAGCATTTTAATAATTACACTAGAAAAAAAACAAATAAAAAATAAAGTTATGTCAATACTATAAAATAAATAATAATAATATATTATATTAACTTTCGAATGGATTTTCTTTTCTTAAAATATAACATCATATCTTCAAAATGATTTCAAAATTGTCTTATAATGAAACTAGCTCAAAATTTTCATTGTAATATCACTTACAATTTTTTAACTATTGATCTTCCATCATTTACATCTTTCTTAAAAGTTCTCAGAATCTGCCAAACATAAGCCATTAAATAATTATCATCTTACATATCATCTGGGAAAGAAAAACTTGGTGTAATGAAACAATTTTCTTGAGGAATCCCTACCATTTCAGAACTGATCAACATGGTATTTGTAGTGTCATATGACTTTTTCTTTAACAATACAATATTAAGATCTTTTACCTTTTCACAATTTGTATCTGTGCACATTTCAACACCATAATAAAATAAATCTTTCTGTTTAGTATCCACATATTTCTTCAAAATATTCTTCCCTAAATATTTAACATCTTGGTCACATAAACCTGACCAAAATGCTATCTCAAATTTAGTACATATGCATTTTAAACAATCATATAACTTTTGTCTTGGAACTTAGTGACAACCTTTGGTATGGAAAGGTCTAGATATTTTAGAAGTCTCTTGAAACATTACCTCACCTTCCAAATCTAGAATTAATAGAGGTTTTCTACTTAGATTTGTACAAATAAATTATTGAATCATATAGTCTAAAAACTACCAATTAAAACATTTTATAAACATTAAAGTAATTAAATTTTCTTATACTAGACCTGCAGATTATGGTATTTGACCTTGAATTTTTGACTCTCCATCTATATTTTCATCAAGAACTGTTAATAAATGTTTCATAGAATTAATAATTTAAATTGACTAATTGCAACAAAAAATATTATATGAAATTTAAAAGTGAGTAGTTAATTACATGTTTCAGCTGCAATTTTATCCAAACCTTGCTCAACTTCTTGATTCTCCAAATTTAATGGATATTTTACAACATTAGGTATGATTGGATCTTCTTCCTAAGGAATATTTTCCAAATATTTTTTATTAGATATGCATTTATGTTTCTTAGAAACTATTGTTTCTATTGAATCCAATTCAATACCATGAGAAACATACCAAACAGTCAATGCAAGTGGCTCTTTATATGTTTTAGAGACACTGAATTCTTGGATTTCCACACCTATAAACAAATATTCACTAATATGAGACCAATTATGAAAAAATAATGAAAATGGTCGTTAAAAAACATCTTAAAAAGAGATCACAAATTCTTACATCATTAATGATTACTTTCATTAAGTATGTGACCAATTAGATATCAAAAAACATTCATAAACTAAAAAATATTTTACAATAAAAAAATTCAATTTAAAATGTAAATATCTGAAATCTGAATTTTTGTTTAGTTCACATATCTATAAAATTAAAAATAGACTCCAAAATTAAAATAATAGCAATAACAAGAATGAGGTCTCATAGTCTCCCTGAATATGATAAAATCATAAATGAGAAATGATGGCTTCCTATTATCTGTAAAGAGTAAAATAGGTGAATATGGGTAATTATCTAACTTTTAAAATCTTTTGAAGTGAAATTAAAAATGAAGAGAGAGAATGCTAGGCCTAAAAATCTCTCTCATAGTGGAAAATTAATTAGAGGAAGAATGGGAGGCCTCCAATTATACATCAACATGAAAATCTACTGGAGAATATAAATGACCTCACATTCTCCCCTAGAGTGAATTAGAACAATAAGAGGGAGAATCATAGACTAGATGAAAAATGATTACAGGGATAATGAGAGGTATCACATACTTCTTCAATTCCTCAATGTGCAAAAAATATTATACTATACAAAATTAAATTAAATTTAAGAGAATACATTTTGATAGTATAATTATTTAATTTTTTCTCTTTCTAAAATAAAAAATTATAATCATCAAAAGGTACAAACTCACCAGCTACACATGAAGCCTCAGTGGTTGAGATTTCCTTGTAAAATTTCTTCATAAATAGTTGTTGGTCAACATTTTCAAGAATTGATACAAGATAATGATAGCCTTTTTTGAAAAATGTTGGAAGTAATGTGCATCTTGTATAAATGGAAATAATGTTGCTCTCCTCTTGTGAACATGTTTTTTTATCAAATTATTCCAAAGACACTCCATTCACTCAAATCCAAATGGATTCCTTGACCCAATAAGATTAAGAGCATTACAACAATGAATTTTCACTTCATCTTCATTACGCTCCCAATCTAAATCAACCTAAATTTCTTCTTCTTCATCATCATGGTTATGGATGCCATAAACAATACATATTACTGAAAACCCATCAAAACCATTTTGTTTGAAAAATAGTTTTCAACCTGAGATTAAATAAATGATCAAGAGAGAGAATGGAAGGTCTCCCATTCTTATACCCAATGAAAAATAATTATGTGGTAAAAATAGATGCCTCTTTGTCCCTAAAAATAAAATTACATTCAAGAGATAAAATGAGAGGAATACCAATCTCTCTAAACTTTTATATAAAATTTTCATGGAATGGAAGGTCTACCATTTTCTTATATAATATTTTTTTATGAAATGAAAGGTCTAACATTCTCCTCCAATAATAATTTTCAACCATGTAGGAAAAATATAATAAAGAGGGAGAATGTGAGGTCACCAATTCTAAGTCATATTGAAAAATGCTTATAATTCTCTTCCAATAATAGTATTCAAGAGGGAAAAAACAATCCTCCCAATCTCCCTACAATTATAAACATTTTTTTATGGAATGGTAGGCTTACCATTCTCTTCCAATATTTTTCAACCTCATAGTAAAAAAAATGAAGAGGGAGAAAGGAAGATCTACCATTCTCACTCATATTGAAAACTTCTTATGAGGTAGAAATGAAGATCTCCCTTTCTATCTCAACATGAAAATAAAATAAAATTATCCCTAAAAATAAACTTACAATCAAAAGAGTAAATGGTATGTCTCCCAATCTCCCTAAAATTATTAAATAATTTTTCATGTCATGTGAGGTATACCATTACCTTATTTCATGTCATGTGAAGCATACCATTATCTTTCATAGAATGGTGGCAAACCATTCTTTTCCAATAATAGTGTTCAATATCAAATAAAAAATAATTAAGAGATAAAATGGGAGGTCTTCCATTCTCACTCATATCTAATAATAATCAAGATTGAGAGTGAGAAAGAGGGAGAATGTGAGGTCTCCCATTCTCACACATATCTAAAAATAATCGAGAGGGACAATGGGATGTATCCCTTTCTTAGACAATGAGACGCATCCCTTTCTCTTTCAATGTTGAAATATAATGTTTCTCTATCAATTTAAAAGAAAAATGTTTCTCCCTTAAAGTAAAGTTATAATCGAGAGATGAAAAGAGAGTCATGTCCTTCTTCCTAATAATATATAAACTATTTACAAGGGTATAGTCCCTTTCAAAAAACTATTTACCAATAATATAAAAAAATATAAAAAATAAAAAATAAAAAATAAAATATTATAAATCATATTTTCACAAAATGGAAGCCTACCATTCTATTCTAATAATATTTTTTAACCTCGGAGTAGAAAATAATGAAGAGGTAGAACGGTAGGTCTCCCAATCTCACTCATATTGAAATATAATAATGAGTTAGAAAGGAAAGCCTCCCTTTCTTCCTCAATATAAATAAAATGTTTCTCCCTTGATAAAAAAACAAGATGAAAAATGGGATGCCTCCCAATCTCCCTCAAATTATAAATCAATAAAAAGGTATTAGAAGACCTCTCATTCTCAATCTCTTGTTACATTTTCCCTTACAAAAAATATTGAATCAACATGGAGAATGGAAGGCATCCAATTATACCTCATTGTAAAAACCAATTAAGATAGATAATGGGCACTCTCCCTTCCTCCCTCATACTTTTTTTAAAAATGAAATTTTAGAAAGGGAGGCCTATGATTTTACATCAATTTCAAAGAAATCAAAAGAAAATGACAAGCATCATTTTCTATATTACAGAGAATAAACATTGATCACATATAATGGGAGGCCTCCCATTCTTCTTGAATGTGAAAATCAATCAATATTTTTATATAAAGTAGAATGAGAGGTCTTAATTATGTCTTAAAAATCATAACTTTGAGTGAGAATCAACAACCTATCATTATCACTCAAATAATTTAATTTGATGGAGGATGGGAGGCCTCCCATTATCCCTCAAGTTAAAAGGAAAATATAATGTCTCACACTCTCATTCAATGTAAAATAATGTTAACTTATAATGCAAGGCCTCTGATTCTCCTTAAATTTTAAAACTTTACTAATAGGGAGAAAATGAGTTCTCTCATTCTCCCTCATAATGATGTTTTTTTAATATTAATTAAAAATAATAATGAATATTCTAATATTTAACTTATCAATATTCACCTATCAAAAACATAATATTCTAATATTTAATTTAGTTTCAACATCAATAAAGTTATATTGATTAAACATTGTTAAATTATTACATTAATTTAACATTGTTAATTAATTTAGAACTTTATTTTACAATTTCTAGCTTGTTAGTTTCAAGGTAATTTAAAATTTCAATACTAATAAATTAATTTAACATTATTGCAAAATAAATTAAAAATTTAAATAGCATTTTAAATTAAAAAATATACCTAAATTACTATACATTAAATAATATTCACTAAAAATATTTAGAATGAACCACTTAAACTCAAGTATTTGTAATATGTCACTTAATCACACATAAAATAATTGTCTCTATCATTTTTTCATAATCGTCCATTCTACTTCTTATAATTATTATATTTGACCTATTTAACTTTTTATATCAACTTATTTTTAATTGTTATTTCATCATATTTTTTTTTATTTTCATTAAAATGAGGTCTAGCTATATTTAATTTATTTCCTCTATTTTAATTTTTGTATCAATTTTTTAAGTTTAACTTTCAAATTTAATCCCCATCATTTTAAATTTCAATTAATATTGTAAAATGTAAATCATTTTTTGTATTCACAAGTAAATACATAAATGTGTATTGAATAATAACTATCCCACGTATTTTAATTTTTAAATTTGTCTCACCTCATTTTGAATTTGAAAGAGTTTTCTATTATAAATTTTAAACTCAACATGCTTTAATTTTTAAAATTTTATGGGAGTTAAAAAGTGATTATCTATTAAAATAGTTATCCTTCCTATTTTCATTTTCAAATTTATCCCACCTATTTTGAATCTGAAAAATCCATGCAAAGCATCTAAAACAATACAAAAATGGTTTTTTTAAAATTCAAACATTTTTTCCATGTCGTGAATTTAGTTTTTGTAGGATTACCAGATGATGAACTCTCAATGCAGTGTTATAATCATGGAAGCGACAATAGGATTTGAAATTTCTCTCAATAAAAATATAATGTTCATCAATGGAAGAGGGTATCGGATTTGAAGGTGATCTCAAAATAAAAAAATAATTCAATCATGGTACCAGCTATAGGATTTGAGAATGATCTAAGAGAAAAATCAAGGTCCATCAAGAAAATTTCAAGTTCATTTCAACCACACAGGACATTATTTAAGATTATCTTCAAAGTGGAATATATCAGAGTTATATGCACCTCAATTTCTAACAGGAAAGGAAGAACTACATATTAATACAAAGACATGTTTTATAGGTACCATTTCTCTACATTTTCCATATTTATTTCAATACGATTAAAGATGTTTAAAAAAAGATTAATACATGTAAATATTTATTTCTTCTACTATCACTTCCAATTTAAAAAACTCTTGTTGTCTCTTCTCTTTGGTGTTCAAAAACAAAAAAAAATAGCTTTGAAAGTTATTTTTATTATGAAACTTACTTATAATGTAAAAAATTATGATTAAAGATGTCTAAATAAAAGAAGAATACCTATAAATATCAATATCTTCTGGTATGAATTCCAGTTTCAAATATTCTTGTTATTTCTTCTTCTTTGTTTAAAAAAAATCATGTCTTGATTTTATTTTTATTATGAAATTTATCTTCATTATAATGAACTATTTCCAAACTCCCACATTTTAAAATGCAATGCATGAGAAACAAATATTTAAAATTTAGAAATTGTGGGTTTTTTAGTTTGGAGTTATATGGATCTAACTATCTACTGTTAAAAGAGTGATATTTTGACTTGAGCATTCACATTGTAGGATTAAATAAAATAATAATATGAATCTATACAAAAAAAAATAGTAAACTTATTACTTTATTTGAATAAATTCAATGTTTTTATTCTCATTAACCATCAACATAATTTAAATGTTATTTTTCACCTTAAAGCATAATGGGTGGCTTCCCAACCTCCAAATATCACTCTCAATATGTTTTTTATTTTGAAGGAGAAAAGGAGGCCTCCATTGTCCTTAATTATTTTTTTTAATTTGAAGGAGAAAGGGAGGCCTCCCATTGATTCTTTTAATTTTTTCACTTTAAAAGATAATGGGATTTTTCCCTTTCTCTCTCAAATTTGATAAAAATCAAAAATCAAAATTCACGGCTTCTCATTCTCCCTCAATGTGAAAAATTAGATCAGATTCTCCTTTAAATTTGATTTTTCACAATAAGGGAGAGTGGGAGGCCTTTGATTTTACTTATTTATTCTTTTCATTTTAAGGTAGAATATGCATTGTATTATTTTTCAATGTGAAACATTAAATATAAGTGACAATGATAAGATTTTCATTTTATTTTAGATTTGATTTATCTCTTGGAGGGAAAATTGGAGACCTCGTATTCTCCTTATTTATTGTTTTTTGATTTTGAGAAGAAAGAAAATATTTTCACTATGAGGGAGATTTGGATACATCATAGTTTACCCCAAATTATAAACCTTGTTATTATCCATAAAAAATAAATAATAATTATTAAGGAGATTGGGAGGCCTTCCATTCTCCCTCACTCTGAAAAATAAATGTTGAGAGAGAATGAAAAAAATTTCATTCACCCTTTTGTTCTTCAATTTTATTCCCACTTTAAAAGTATATTTCGGGTCTTCTCATTCCCACTTAGAGTGAAATATTAGTTCAAAAAATCATTCATAAGAGATAAAAACAAACATAATTCTCACAAAGTAAAAACATTTTACAAGGATAATGAGACATAAATTGTCAAATTAAAAAATAATGAAGATCGGGAATGGGACACCTCCCATTCTGCTTGAAAGTTATCAATTATTAAAAGGGGTAGTGGGGGCATATCATTAGAAGAAATCTCATTATCCCTTAAATTAAAAATAATAATCAAGGTGGAGATTGGGATGCCTCCTATTCTCCCTAAAATTGAACTATTATAAAAAAATATTTAGAAAAATATCCCTCACAGTAAAAAAAATAATCAACACAAATAATGGGAAGCCTCATATTCTCCTAAAAATTGAATAGCAATGTAATATCTCTCGTAATCCATCAAAGTATAAAATTAAACAACATAGAGAATGTGAAGTCTCTCATTCTTCTCAAAAGTGTATAATTCTTAAAAGGCATATTTGTGGCCTCTCATTTGAAGGTATCTTATCATCCCTTGAAGTAAAAAAATTAATCAAGATGGAGAATGGGAGACCTCCCATTCTCCCTGGAAGTAATAAATACTTAAAAATTATATTTCGAGGCCTCTCATTCTGACTTAGAGTGAAAAATAGTTCAAACAATCACTCACAAGAGATATAAAAAGACATCATTCTCTCGAAGTAAACTAAAATCTACAAAGAGAAAGAGACATAATCCCTCCAAGTAAAAAAATATGAAGATTGAGAATGGGAAGCCTCATATTCTCCTTGAAATTGAGAAATTATTAAAAGGGATAGTGGGTGCCTCTCATTGGAATACCTCTCAGTATCCCTTGAATTAAACAAAATAATCAATATGGAGATTGGGATGCCTGTGATTCTCCCTAAAAGTGGACCACTCTTAAAAACGATATCGAGAACAATGTAAGGTCTCTCATTATCACTAAAATTATAAAAAATAATCAACATGGAGAATAGGAAACCTCCAATTCTCCTCAAAAGTGAATAATAATGTAAGATATGTCATTATGCCTCAAAGTATAAAAATAATCAACACGAAGAATGGGAAGCCTCTCATTCTTCTCAAAAGTGAAAAATTCTTAATAGGGATATTGGTGGCCTCTCATTTGAAGGACTCTTATCATCCCTCAAAGTAAAAAAAATAATAAAGGTGGAGAATGGAAGGCCTCCCATTCTACCCAGAAGTAATAAATTATTCAAAAGTATATTTTGGGGCCTCTCATTCCCACTTAGATTGAAAGAATAGTTCAAACAATAAATCACAAGATATATAAAAATACATCATTCTCTCAAAGTAAAAATACATCTTTCACTGATAGTATGGAAGATCTGGCTGAGTTTCTCAACATCAATGGGATGGTGGATTTGGAACTGGAAGGATCAAAGTTCACATGGGTCAATAGGAGAACTGGATCGGAACTTATTCAATTAAGATTGGAAAGGTTTGTGGTGAGTCACCTCTATATGATGAATCAGCTCTAATCCCTCAAGACTCTTCCCAGAATCAGATTGGACCATAACCCTATCCTCCTTAATTTGGGAATTCAAATCAAGAAAGCTAGGCCTTTCCAGTTTGAAAAGATTTGGTTAGATCATCTTGATCTTCCTACCAGAATCAATGAATGGTGGAATATCCATGTTTTTGGGGTGGCCAGTTATAGACTTAGTTTTAAATTAAAGCATCTTAAAAATTGTCTCAAAATATGTAATAAAGAGGTTTTTGGAAACATCTTTTAGGAAAAAAGTAGAGTGACAGAAGATATAAGGAATATTGAGGAACTTATTCAAATCGATGTTCTCAATCTGATCCTAAAAGAAAAAGAACCAAATCTCCTAATTGAGTATCATAACATCCTGGCAAAAGAATAAGTGTTCTCGAAAAATAAAATGAGAGTGAAATGGCTTAAGGAGGGAGATAGGAATACCAATTTTTTTTCATTTCTCAGTGACCTCTCAGACAAACCTCCTAAAGATATTTGAAATCAAGAATGAGATTGGAGAGATCTTATCATAAAGTAAGGATATCAACCAGGCCATTATAAAATATTTTAAGGATCTCTTTCAATAGGGTCAGGAAGTTGATAAGCAGAGACAAAACAGGATTCTAAATCTTTTCTAGAAAGTTATATCCCTGGAGGAAAACTGTGAGCTCTTAAAGATCCCTTCTAAAGAGGAAATCAAGTATGTGATCTTTGATATGGAACCTGATAAGTCTCTTGGTCCTGATGTTTTTTAGGCCTTCTTACAAAAAATTCTAGGAGGTGATAAAGACTAAAGTTATTGATATGGTCCAAGAATTTTTCAAAAATGGGAAGCTTCTGAGACAGATCAACAATACATTTGTGGTCCTTGTTCCCAAAATTACTAGAGCCAATGTGGTCAAGTACTTGAGACCGACCAGCCTGTGTAACATGAACTATAAAATTCTAACCAAAATCATAGCTTGCAGGATCAGGACAGTTCTCACCTACTTCATTTCTGAGAACTAAGGAGCCTTTATTCCAGGGAGACAGATCACTGATATTATTGTAGTGATCCAGGAGGCTATTCACTCCATTGATAACTCTACTATATTAGCTATGTTCCTTAAGCTTGATATGCACAAGGCCTATGATAGGATTAAATAGTCCTACCTAAGGGCCATTCTCAAGAAAGTGGGGTTTGATAATACTATGGTCAACATGATTATGACATGTATATCCACTACTAGTTACTCAGTTTTCGTTGATGGTATCTCGGAAGGTTTCTTTAGAGCTAGTAGAGGATTAAGACAGGGTGAACCCCTATCCCCTTTCCTTTATGTTATCAAGGTTGAATCCTTGAGTAGAATTTGTAAGTAGGATATGATCTATAAGAATATCCAGGGTATTAATATTTCTAATGGGCTGCCCCCTATTTTCCTCAATCAATTTGTTAATGAAAATTTCCTGATGGGGAAAGCCTCTATCCAAGAAGCTACCAACTTCAAGTTTGTTCTCAATGAGTATGAACAAGTTTCTGGGTAGATGGTTAATCTCCTTAAAAGTGTAGTCTATTTTATTAATGTTGATAAACTTGTTCAAGCTAGGCTAACTCGCATCCTTGGGTGAAATATCAAAAGCTTCTTAGATTCCTACCTTGGTATGCCTTTGCTCCTCAAAAAGCCTAACATCTCTATTTGGAATACCCTATTAGAAAGAGTTAACAAAAAATTGTCCTCCTGGAAAGGTCTCCTCCTTTCTCAAGCTAGTAAGATTCAACTTCTACAGAGCTCCGTCTAAGGAGTTCCCATCTATATTATGTCTCTCTTAAAACTTCTAACTAAAATAAACGTTATTTTGGAAAGAATTCAGAAAATATTTCTCTGGGTTGGTGCTTTGGAAGAGTTTAAATTCCCCCTTGTGGCATGGGAAAAAGTTACTAAGCCAAAGTTGTGTGGTGGTTTGGTTCTGAAGAACATTTCTATTATGAACAAATCCCTTTTAGCCAAAGCTAGCTGGAGAATAGCTAGATAGGAAGGCATGTGGGTTGATATAATAAAAAACAAATACCTATGGAATTATGGTAGAATTGACTCCTTTTTCTTCCATAATAACCTTCCTAAAGGCTCTTATTTCTGGAATTCCTTGATGGACTCCAAAGACATCCTCTCTAAAGGCACCTCCTGGGAGATTGGGAAAGGGAACAAGATCTGATTTTGGTGGGATAGCTGGATTGAAGAGGCTCCCTTAGCTGATCAAGAAATTTAGAAGGAGGTTGCTTAGGTCTATGAAGATAAAGGTAAAATTTCGATTAAGGATTTTTGGTATTTTGAGAAGTAGCATTGGGAAACCATAACCCTTCCTTCGGACTATCTTAGTGACCTCAAACCCTTTTAGGTTCTCAACAAGAAACTGAGGGACTTTCACATTCCCATCTTCCAAACGGAGGACACAATCATATGGAAAGAGGAGGATTCGGGAAACTTCTCTGTTAAATCTTCCTATAGCTCTCATTCTAAGAAGGATAAACAAAGAGACTATTGGGGAAAGTTATGGATTAAAGATCTGATCCCAAAGATAAAAAAAATTTTGGCTGGCTGTCCAAAATAGAATCCTGTTGATTGACAACCTCAAAAAGAGAGGGATGATGATTCCTAATAGGTGTTCTTTATGCAGGAAAAAGGAGGAAAATGTGAATCACCTTTTCCTACATTGTCCTTTCACTAAAGGTGTTTTCATAATGATTTTGGATTTCTTCAATATCCAATGGATCATACCTTTCAATATAGAAGATTGTAGCATTCAATGGGAAAGTCCCTTTAGGTTTCCATTTTTGAACTGGGCCTGGAGGATTTACATACCTCATTTCCTATGGGGGATCTAGAAAGCAAGAAATAATAGTGTTTTTAGAGATCATATACCTCAGACTATGGTGATAAAGAGGAAGATCCTTGCAGCCATACAGGAAAATCTCAAACTCTTTAAAAGTGAAACTAACAAGAGTTTTCTGAAAGGGGAATAGGTTGTCCTGTAAAAGTTCACCTATAGTCTGGTCATGACCCAAAACCCTAACATGATTATGAACTGGAACAAGCCAATGGGATCTACTATCAAGATCAACTTTGATGGGGCTTCCAAAGGAAATCCTGGTCAATCAGGGGGGTGGTATCGTAATAAATAAATAAGGAGATTGGTTTTTTGCTTATGTTGGTCCTTTAGTCAAACAAACCAACAATATGGTGGAATCTAGAGCCCTCCTATGGGGAATTTTAATAGCCAGGGAAAAAGGCATTAAGGATATACAAATTGAAGGTGACTCCCTAATCATCATAAGTGATATCAATAATAGGTGCAAGATCAATTGGGCTTTAAGAAACATCATCCAAGACATCGACGAAATGCTTAAGGCTTTTGATAAAGTTTCTATTAATCACACGTGGAGAAATGGAAATATTTGTGTGGACAAGATGGAAAATATAGGTATCCAAAGCCATGAGTAAAAGATATGGGGCATCGGAGATAAGCTTCCCTCAAGTATTAATGATGAAATCATTAAGGAAAAGGGGCGCTAAGTTTCATAATGGTGGCACAAGCAGGTTTATGTATTTCAAGTACCTTAGGAAATTTCAAATAAATCATATTCGTAGCTTGTGTTTTGAAAGGGTGAATTTGTTGATGTTTGTCGGCTATTGTCGGTTTAAAGGGAAGTTTGGTAAATCTAAAATCGGAGGTGATAGAATCAGGGTGGAGCCTGCTAGCCAAAACTTTTAAGAGAACAATTCAAGTATGTGGAATAAGCTTAAGGTAGGAGGTTTCAAAATTTTCATTTCCAAATTACATGTCCATGACTCAATTCTGTCAAAAGATTTTGGCATTGCTTGGAAGGAGGGGGTATTTCATATTCATGGTATGGATTTCAAGGTCTTAGAGACCAACATTGCTAGGATTACTGATATGAAAATGGAAGGTTTGAAGCTCTATAAGGATAGAAAATGCAGGGATTTCGAGATTGATAGTTTTTTTGTTGGCAAAGAGAGATGTCAGTTTTTCACGGATGGTATCACCCACTCTTGCATTCCCGGTGTGTGGAAGGACGTCTACCTCAAACTCATGAAATACATCACTTTGGAGGGCAAGTACAGAAACATCTATACCCACCATATGACCCTTCCCAACATGTTTTGGCACAAGGTGATGATTAGTATTCCATTATTCCTTGTAACCTCTCTCACGAATTCTATGATTTCCTTTCAGCAGGACAAGGTTGAGCTTCCCTTGCATGAAGGTTTGATTCTCCTGCTGGTTGAGAATGGAACTCTAACCCTGGTCCCTCCTCTGAGGGTAGTTATGAACGAGCAAGATGAGGAGGATGATGTCACTCTTGTTTTTTTCCTCACAAAAATGAAGGCAAGAAAGGGTATCGACGTGGAAAAAAAATGGGAAAAAACAGTAAAGAGGGAGATCCGGGGGAGACCAGTGCTTCCAGGAATATGGCATGTGTGGGTGATCCTAATGCCTCTGATGAATGGAATAGGAAAATGTTATACCTTGAGAGTGTTCTGAAGGCTATGGAGGATGTCAATGTTGGCCAAAGAGATTCTATGGTGGACATTATCAATATTTCCAAGAAAATGGTCACTAATCAAGTTCAAACTAAACATAGAGTTAATGAGTTAGAAAATCAAGTGAAGGTTTTGCTGGACAGGGTGGATATGATGGAATCAGGAAAAAAAAAGGAAACTCAACCTCAGGATCAGTAGCTCTGAGGAGGAGATGAATAGTCATGACGGGTCCTGATCCCTTGGTCTTCTATGTTTTTGTTGGTTCTCTTTGGTCATATGCTGTATGTTGCTAGTGCCCTCTCTGAACTATGGGCAGAAATTTTGTGAACTTTTGGTTCTTCGTTGTTTTTTTCTGTCCGTCTCTAGGGTTTTCCTCACCAGGGTCCAGTTTACATTGTAAGAGTTAAGATGTTTTAACTCATTTTCTAGGACTCTTTTGGTTTGGTTTTACCTATGGTTTTTCTCTTTTTACTCCACCCCCTTGTATGGCCCTTGGCAGTCGATCCCTGTTTTTTGCCTTATCTAATTAAAAAATAGAAATCTACAAAGAAACTGAGACATAATCCTTCACAGTTAAAAAATGAACAATTAGAATGGGAATCCTCCCATTCTCCTAGAAAGTATGAACAATTATTAAAAGCGATAATGTAGGCCTCTCATTGGAAGACCTCTCATTATCCATCAAAGTAAATAAATAATCAAGATGGAGATTGTGGTGCATCTATTTCTCCCTAAAAGTGAACCATTTTTAAAAATGATATTGAGAACAATGTAAGGTCTCTCATTATCCCTCAAATTATTAAAAATAATCACCATGGAGAATTGGAAGTCTCCCATTCTCCTCAAAAGTGAATAAAAATGTAAGGTCTCTCATTATCCCTCAAAGTATAAAAATAATCAACACAGAGAATGGGAAGCCTCTCATTCTCCTCAAAAGTGAATAATTCTTAAAAGGGATATTGGTGGAGTCTCATTTTAAGGCCTCTTATTATCTGTCAAAGTAAACAAAATATTTGACATGGAGAATGGGAGGCCTCCAATTCTCCCTAGAAGTAATAAAATATTTAAAAGTATATTTTGGGGCATCTCATTCCCACTTAGAGGGAAAGAAAAGTTCAAACAATCAATCACAAGAGATATAAAAAGACATCATTCTCTTAAAGTAAAATAAAACTAAAAAGAGAATGAGACATAATCCTTCAAAGTAAAAAATGAATAATTAGAATGGGAGGCCTTCCATTCTCCTAGAAAGTATGAACAATTAATAAAAGTGATAGTGTGGGCCTCTCATTGAAAGACCTCTTATTCTCCCTCAAAGTAAACAAAATAATCAAGGTGGAGATTGGGATGCCTCTAATTCTCCCTAAAACTGAACTATTCTTAAAAATGATATTGATAACAATGTAAGGTCTCTCAGTGTCCCTCAGAGTATAAAAATAATCAACATGGACAATTGGAATCCTCCCATTCTCCTAAAAAGTGAATAACAATATAAGGTCTCTCGTTATCCCTTAAATTATAAAAATAATCAACACGGAGAATAGGAAGCCTCCCATTTTCCTCAAAAGTGAATAATTATTAAATGGGATAATAGTGACCTCTCATTTGAAGGCCTCTTATCATCCCTCAAAGTTAAAAAAATAATCAATATGGAGAATGGTAGTCCTCCCATTCTCTCTATAAGAAATGAATTCTTAAACACTATATATCGGGGTCTTTCATTCCAGCTTAAAGTGAAAAAATAGTTCAAATAATCATTCATGAGAGATTTGAAAATACATCCTTCTATCAACGAAAACACAAATCTACCAGGAGAATGAGACATTATCCCTCAAAGAAAAAAAAATGAAGATTGAGAATGGTAGGCCTCCCATTCTACTTAAAAGTGAGAAATTATAAAAATGGATAGTGGGGTCTCTTATTTGAAGACCACTCATTATCCCTCAAAATAAACAAAATAATTAAAATGGAAATTTGGATGCCTCTGATTCTCCCTATAAGTGAACCATTCTTAAAAAATATATTGAGAACAAGGTAAGGTTTCTCATTATCCCTCAAAGTATAAAAATAATCAACACAAAGAATGGGAGGCCTACAATTCTCTAAAAAAGTGAATAACAATGTAAGGTCTCTCCTTATCCCTTAAAGTATAAAAAATAATCAAAACATAGAATGGGAATTCTGCCATTCTCCTCAAACATGAATAATTTTTAAAAGGCATATTGGTGGCCTCTCATTTGAAGACATTTTATTATCCCTCAAAGGAAACAAAAATAATCAATATGGGGAATGGGAGGCTTCCCATTCTTCTTAGAAGTAATAATTACTTAAATATAAATTTCGGGGCCTCTCATTCCAACTTACAATAAAAAATAATTCAAAAAATCATTCACAAGAGAGATAAAAAGACATCATTCTCTCAAAGTAAATGATTTTTTTCAAGGAGAAAGAGACATAATACCTCAAATTAAAAAGTAATGAAGATTTACAATGATATTCATCCCATTCTCCTTGAAAGTGAGAAACTATTAAATGGGATAGTGGGGGCCTCTCATTGGAAAACCTCTTGTTATCCCTCAAAGTAAACCAAAGGATCAAGATGGAGATTGGGATGCCTCTGATTCTCCCTAAAAGTGAACCATTCTTTAAAAAGGTATTGAGAACAATGTAAGCTCTCTCATTATCCCTAAAAGTATAAAAAGAAAATCAACACAGAGAATGGAAAGCCTCTTATTCTCTTCAAAAGTGAATAAAAATGTACATTCTCTCGTTATCCCTCAAAGTATAAAAATAATCAACATGAATAATGGGAAGCCTCCCATTTTCCATAAAAATGAATAATTCTTAAAAGGGATATTGGTGGTCTCTAATTTAAAGGCCTCTTATTATCCCTCAAAGTAAAAAAACTTAATCAAGATGGAGAATTGGAGGCCTCCCATTTTCCCTAGAACTTATAAATACTTATAAAGTATATTTCAGAGCCTCTCATTCAAAAATAGAGTGAAAAGAAAATTCAAACAATCATTTGTAAGAGATATAAAAAAGACATCATTCTCCCAAAGTAGATAAAATCTACAAGTAGAAAGAGACATAATCCCTCAAAGTAAAAAAATAATCACAATTGAGAATGGGATGCCTCCCATTCTCCTTACAATTTATCAATTATTAAATTGGATAGTGGGAGCCTCTCATTGGAAGACCTCTCGTATCCCTCAAAGTAAAAAAATTAATCGAGGTGGATATTGGGATGCCTCTGATTGTCCCGAAAAGTGAACCATTCTTTAAAAGTATATTTAGAAAAATATCCCTCAAAATATAAAAATTAATCAACATAAATAATTGGAAGCCTCCCATTCTCCTCAAAAGTTAATAACAATTAAAGGTCTGTTGTTATCCCTCAAACTATAAAAATAATCAACATGGAGAATGGGAAGCATCCCAATCTCCTCAAAAGTGAATATTTCTTGAAAGGGATATTGGTGACCTTTCATTTTAAGGTCTCTTATCATCCCTCAAAGTAATAAATAAATAAAATAAAATGGATAATGGGAGGACTTTCATTCCCTCTATAAGTAATTAATTATTTAAAACTATAGTTTGGGGCCTGTCATTCTCACTTAGAGTGAAAAAGTAGTTCAAACAATCATTAACAAGAGATATAAAAATACATCATTCTCTCAAAGTAAACAAAAAACTACAATGATAATGATACATAATCCCTCAAAGTAAAAAAATGAAGATTTAGAATGGGAGACCTCCCATTCTCCTAGTAATTGAGAAATTATTAAAATAGATAGTGGGAGCCTCTCATTAAAGAACCTCTCATTATCCCTCAAATTAAAAAATAATAATGATGATGGAGATTCAGATGCCTTTGAATTCTCGGTAAAAGTGAGTTACTCTTAAAAAGAATATTGAGAAAATTGTAAGGTCTCACATTATCCCTCAGAGTATAAAAAATAATCAACACGAAGAATGGGAAACCTCTCATTCTATTGTAAAGTGAGTAACAATGTAAGGCCTCTCGTTATCCCTCAAATTATAAAAATAATCAACATAGAGAACGGGAAGCCTCCCGTTCTACTCAAAATTGAATAATTCTTATAAGATATATTGGTGGCCTCTCATTTGAAGGCCTCTTATCATCCCTAATAGTAAACAAAGTAATCAATATGGAGAAAGGGATGCCTCCCATTCTCCCTAGAAGTAATAATTCCTAAAAATTATATTTTGGGGCCTCTCTTGCCCACTTAGAGTGAAAAAATAGTTCAAATATTCATTCACAAGAGATATAAAATGACATAATTCTCTCAAAGTAGAAAAGAATCTACAAGGAGAATGAGGTGCCTTATATTCTCCTTCACATTGAAAAAAATTAATAGTTAGAATAGGAGACCTCCCAATCAAAATTCAAATGAAAAAATAGTCAAAAAGGAAAAATTGAAGCTCTTCCATTTTACATCAAAGTGAAGAAACATAAAAGATGTAGAAATAATCAAGAGTAAGAATGAGATTCCTGTCATTCTACATTCAAAGGAAAAATAGTTACAAGGAAAATGAGAGCTCTTCCATTATACATTAAAGGGAAGAAAAACTTTGGATGTAGAATGGGATGCCTTTTAAAGTGAATATCAATAAAGATAGAGAATGTGAGGTCCCCCATTTCCCTATTGTATTTGTTGAATTTAAATTATGTTGCATTAGAAAACATGTAAGCAACATAAAGTATGTTTAAATAAGAAACATATAGATCTAATTTAGAATGTGTACTCAATATTTTTGTTTTTATTAGCTATACATAGGATATTTCATGTTGTTGGGAATTATAATTTATACTAACATATATGTCTAATTTCTCACTTTGATTTTTATTTGCTTTATAATTGCCTCTCTTTTATCTATATATTATGTTTTTATATGTATTAATCTATTCTTTTTTTAAAATTTATAGATTTCCCACAATGCATCATATATTTGAAGAAGCACAACATATTGATTTATTTTCTCAAGGATTGAAAATTATTGAGGGAAGAGTTTATCAAAGTAAAAAAACTCTACATTGCAGAGTAATGCGAGAAGGTTTATTTTTCATTACTATAGATAAAGTATTGGATGAGAATTATTGGTTTCCTTATTTTTTTGATGAAGCAAAAACATTAGAAGACACAGAAAATAAAGGGTACTATATTGCATTGGATGAGAACAAAATGTTAGCACATGATGATTCATCAATAGCCAATATCAATTATATAGATGAAATATTAAATTTTAATTCAATTAATGTAATTGATTCATATAATGTTGAAATTGAGTACAATGAGCACATTAATGGAACATATGAAAAATATCAGCTCCATTTTATTACAGAGAATCTGATACTTCAACAACATTGTTATGCGCATGGAGACAATATAGCCATGGGTTTTATATAAAATGTGATTGAGGACCACAATGTTGAGGTGAAAAGCTGGGTCTTCTACTGTTTTTTTGTGATGGTAGAGAAGATATTAATTTCTTTCAATATTTTTTTGTAGTCAATTTTACTCCCACTATAAGAGGAAGGAATCCCATGTGTGTCAACCTATCACTTAGTAGAAGATGAACGCTCACCCGAGGCACGCACGGGTGCCAAGTCTCTCTTTTATGTGAGTTTTTAGTGGGAAGAATTCATCAATGATTAGTATAAGAGTATTCAGGAAATAAGTTTAGACATACAAGGATTACAGGGCTCAGGATGGCCTCCAGATCCTTGTAGCTGATTCAAATCGTGTGTTTTAAAAGACTCCATAACATATAATATAACAAAAAGAAAGCTACAACCATTCATTCATAGCATGAAAGGAAAGAGAACTTCTATAAACGAAATATACATGAAACCCAATGATATTCATATCTAATTGCAATAGGTAACCTCATTTTATTCATCGTTTCATTAAAAAGATCCATAGAGGGAAAACCGAAGTCATGCACATCACTAGGCTTGTATAACTATGCCAAAAAGAAAATAAATTACAAAGTAAAGCTATACATTCCTTTCTGCATCAGAGATCCACTCGCAGTAATCCTGCAGAGCTTCACCCATGTTATCTATCTTTGTGTGTATCTCTCCTATCTTCTCCTCTTATGTCTATATTCCCATACCTTTTTTGGTCCAAAGCCACTTGTATTTATCACCTTCTTGCACCCTCAGATCCATTGCCAAGTGTCGAATGTGGTCCTTCAGCGAGCATGTTTCCTCAAGCCTGAGCTCTCCACTCCATCTCATGATGGTCTTCTATAATATCCCATCATTGGCATACTCTTTCCTGGGCTACCTGTTACCAGGATGGCATCTTATCCATGTACAACCGATCACGCTTTTCACGTGTTCTACCTTTGTTTCTTAAATTGGCTAACTCCTGAACCTCCTTTCATGTGCCACGTGCACTATATGCTTCCTTAAGCCTTTACTCTTATGCACTTTTTCCTTGCATGCCATCCTGTAACTGGGGTCCTACACACCCACGCGCATTCATACTTAGTCAATATTTCAAGGGCCCAATGTCATCCCACACTATGCTTGCTCTCTGCCCTCGAAAACATTCTACTTGACCAAGGTGCAAGTTGGTTCAATGGAGCCAAGATGTAGACAAATATTACAAAAACGAATAAGGAATGAAAGAATAGGGAAAAGAATGAAGACTGGGGGTGAACATTAAATCAAAAGGTTGGGGAAGTCCTTTCATAATTCTACCTCAAACTTAATCCATGTATCGACCTCGTTCTACGCCTTCTGACAGAGGTCGCCAACCAAGAGGTTTACCTCATCAAAACTTAGGCCAGCTCCCTGGGCACCCAAAGTGTCCACAATTTGTTCCTTATCCTTACCCAGGTCTGTGAGCTTGTCCATTCTTTTGGTAATTTGAGGATATAGTTCCTTCAATCATGTCTTGGTTGAGCCCCTTAGTGCCTCAATCTTCTCGAATCTTCTTTATACTTCTGCCAAGACTTTATCCCACTCTGCCCTATTTCCTTTATTCTTCTCTTGGAACTCTTTCATCTCTACTTCGAGTGTGGTGACCAAGGATCTCGCCACCTTATCTCTATCCATGCATATGTCATATGTGGCCTCAGCAGATTGGGAAGTAACCTTTACATCTGTGAGCACCTTGCTATACTCGGCAACAAGTGCTATCACCTTTAACCGCTCCTCATCCTTCAGGCGCGCAGCTACTTCCTCCATATATTCCAATGCCAAGGGTTTCCTCTCCATGGTGAGGATGTGCATTAAGTCTTCTAGGCATTCTAGCATAGATGCATACCTCTAGGGGATAGGCGTTAGATATGGGTGTTTCAAAATGATGGTGATTTTTATTGAATCTACTTTCTTGTAGACCTCCTGCACCTTTACATTCTCCTCCTTGAGCTTATGCTTTAGCTCGGCACTGATTAATTCCTCCTATTTTAAGATTTTGGCCACCTTAGCCAATTCTTCCTCCTTCTTGGCCATCTTTCCCTCTAAAGCCCTTATGTTGTCGTTCTGCGCAAATAGCCTTGCCTCCATTTCCACCCCGACCTTTTTTAGAGCATTAAACACTTTCTTGTCTTAGAGCTCTTGGGCATTCACTAAGGGGTTTTCTCCCTTAGACTCTAGCAGCATGATAAGCACCTTTTAGTAGACTTCAAATTCTAGCTCGTTGACGTGGGACTCAAATTCCCAAGAAAGCATCTTCTTGGTCCTGGCGTACGCGCCCTCTTTTTCAAATGATTGCATGGCGATAAGTCTCTCGGTGGGTATTGTAATCTAGAATCGTGCACGTAACACCTTCCTTGAATCATCCACATAGCCCATTATCTACCTATGTTCTACATCCAGAGGTCTTGTACCCAAGCATGCAACTTTGGGGAAGCTGACTATCAGAGTGGGGCCTCCTAGGTTATCATATCCCTTTTCACCACTCTCTTCCCTCCCTTCCTTTAGCACTATGTCTGCACTCCACTCTAACTCCTAGTCTACAAGGATCTCAAGCATCTTCTTCACTTCTCGCTCTGCCACTTTGGTTATCTAGTCCTTTGTTAAATTTTTGGCTCTCTGTCCCTTGGCATCCCTCTCATCTGCCTTTGTATCTTCAGTGCCTTCATCTCCTTGTGTGCCTTTCCACCGCACGAATATGAACTCTTGCTTTTCATCCCCACTCTCCTCCTCTGATTCATAGACACTAACTATGTGAGGTTTCAAATTTTCCTTGTCTTTTTCTATCTCTTCCTCCTCATCACCACCTCCTTTATTCTCATCCTATCCTTCTCCCAGACATCTCTCCAAGTTCTCAGTCACCTCTAAGTCAGCTTCTTCATCTACCTTCTGCTTCTTCCTAAGAAGTTGCTTCTGGTCAGGAGATTCATCCTTTTCTTCTTCCTCTTATGACTCCTTCAAGGTGGTGGGTTATTTGGGTTCCTCTACTACTGGCATCTTCTCCTTTACTGGAGACTTCTTCCTCCAAACATAGGTTCTTGGCTTTGCACTCATAAAAGGCATGCTCACTGTCTAAGCAATTGGTACACTTGGTGCTCCTTCCTCCCCTCTGCCCCTCTTCTTAGATATTGGCTTCTTTTTTCCCAAGGGGTCTTCAGGTATGGAGATATCATCCACCAAGTATAAGTCATTTTCAAATTTCAGCCTTATGCACACGTACACCCGCACCAAAGATCCTACAGCAATAGGAATTGTTATTGGTCTAGTCATGTGGATCTCATGTGACACGTAATTCTCCAAGTATGTACACTTACCTCCGAGATAGTTCATTTTCTTCCTCATATCCTTGTGCTCCCGGTCCAACTTTCCTAGCTCCAACCTTAGTTTTTTCAATTCTTTAAATCTATTCACTCTCACTTAGAAGTACTGGGAAGTGTACGCGAAAGGGATCTTGCACCAAGGGCTCCATGATTCATCAACAAGTTTGAACCTATCCAAGCAATAGTGCTAGTACACCATGAACTCATCTTCTCCTTGTGTGGCTGCTGGGAGTTGTTCAGGGATCCTCCACTCTACCCCGAATGCATTTCTCAAGCGCATATACCATTTTTCAAGTCACGCTTTGTGGGGATCTGTCATTATATCACATGCATACTTTTCAAATATCTTCACGGGTGAAGGGTCTTTGGCTGGGTACTCCCACACAAACTTATCTGGTGCATCTGACACTCCAATTTCTGCAAATACTATGGTGAGTAGGACATTGCCAAAGAGGATTGTGTCCCCTTCCTTTACGCACTTTACAATTTCCTCGTCAATGTATGCAAACAAGTTGTAAATATCCCCCTCTGTAATCTTCCTGTAGACATGTAGCCATGCCTTGTTGACTTGCGTCCACCTTTCTTGGCCATTCAGCTTCGTTACTAGGTGTGCAGCCATCATCATAACTAGGTCCTTAATGTCTAAGATGTCATAACATCGTGACCCTTTCTTGCTGGCATACTCTGTGACGATCTCCTGAATAACTTCTTTGTCGCCAAGGTCATCTTCTAGGCTATCTCCCTCGCATATGAGGCCTGTAATATGTGTAATCAACTGGGGAGTTACACGCATCTTACACCCAAAAAAGTGGAAGTAGTCCTCGTGCACCTGAGACATTAACCACTAGTAGAAGCGATATGGATTCCCAAAATAAGGCAACTCGTAGAGTTACAAAAACCTTGCCTTCATTAGCTTTACCTTCACGTAATCATTGTAGATAGGAAACCCTTCAGGTGTTCTCTTGTTGGTTGGGTGTACCAATTCTAATGTCATTTCTTTCTCTATAGTGTTGGTGCAGTGATTATAGTCACTGACTAGTATGCTTCTCAAATGGGATTCCCATTCCTTCCCCATCATGACTCCATCAGATTACTACATTTCTAAATACCATTCTTTGTTTGTATCTACCTTAGGTTCTGGATTTTTGGCCTTCTCTTTGCCCTTCCCTTTCTTCGATGCCATGTTTGAGGTAATTATATTACTCTTATTTCCTTCTCCCAACCTTCGATCTTAGATCCACGATACAATTCTCCTAAACTCGTGCCCTAGTTTTTTAAACCCTAACTTCGATAAATTCTTCACAAGACATCGTCTTTTCACTTCGTTCCATGCCCATGTAATTCCTTCCTTTTGGTTTCACAATCTCAAACTGGCTCTTTAGGTTTTTAATAACACAGATCTTCTCCTTGATTGAATCTGAAAAATCCCTAACTTATATATTTCGCTTATATCTCTAACTCTTCATTTTTGCAAAGTAAAATAAGAGTGCCCCGACCCTTTATTTATAGTTTTTCATTTTTCTAGTCATTAAATGTTACTTTACCTACCCCATAATTTATTCATTTAATGTGGCTTCTTAAAACAAAGCCCATCTTCAGCACCTTCACTCACGCACCCTTCCTACATGAAAACTCCTCTAACCTTCTGGCGCACAACCAAACCAACCTAACAAGAGACTCTTATGCACACTCATCCTGAACCGAAGGCACTTATTCTGTTTATATTCTTGCTTTCACCTACCTTGTGTTGCTTTAAATGCACTTCATTTTCCTTTGTATGTGGGATCTATGAGTTGATTTACCCTAGCACCAACCATTCTATCTTTTCTCTTCATCTCTCTTTTAACTGGTCTACTCAACAAGGCTCTTTAACACAACTTCCTTGGTACTTTTAATCACACACTTCTTCACTTTTATCCACCCCACACCTAAATGATGTGCGGTCCTCTGCGCACTCATAAATTCTCCAAAAATAGCAATAAGGTTACCGGTGCCCAAGCTACAAAACAAAACAACAATGTGAAAGGGAAACACAAGGAAAGGAAAATACATAAAGGAAAATTCTAAACTAACTTGCGAAACTACCTTATTTATGAACACCAAGAAGACTTATTTATAGTAGGGCTTCAGCCTATTACCATTGAAGTGTCCAGGAAACTTCATTCCATCCAGCGCTTGTAACTAGCACGTGCCTGAATCAAGGATGTACGAGATTGTGTAGGGACCTAACCAATGGACTTTCAAGTTCTTAGGATGGCGCATAAATTTAGAATCATATAGTAATACCATCTGCCCAACCTTAAACTTCTTGTTTCTAATATGGCGATCATGCCAAGTCTTTTTCTTTTCCTTTTCTGCTATTTGGCTCTAATGGGCAAGTGATCGTCTCTCATCCAGTTTCATTAGTTCATCAATTCTTTCTTCCAGCGCTTGTTCATCGGCTATTCCTCCTACACGTGCTATTCGCAGAGAAGGTAACATAAATTCAACAGGCTAAATAGCTTCCGCGCCAAACACCAATTGAAAAGGTGTGGATTTATTTAGTATTTTATATGTAGTCTTGTAAGCCCATAAAACTGTTGATACCTTGTCATCCCAATCTTTTCTTCCAACATCACAGATTTTGGTCAAGGTATGACTTAGTATTTTATTGAATGCTTCTGCGGTTACATTTTCTTGTGGGTGATAGGGCGTAGTCTTATGGTGAGCCACCATGAACTCTGATAGTAGGATCCTCACAGTCTCATTTAGAAAATGTGTACCCCTATCACTAGTCAAAATCAAAGAGCATCCATACCTGGTGATAAAGTTATGCCATAAGAACCTTTTCATTGTTGCTATCGTGCAATCTTTAGTCAAGGTTTCTTCCACCCACCTTGTGAGATAATCTGTGCAAGTGATGACATAACGTGACCCAGTCCTACGCGCTACCGGTGTAATAGGTCCTATAGAGTCTATCAGCCACTTTTTAAAAGGCTCCGCGCTAGGAATGGGATGAAAAAGGAATTTCATCTCTCCTTCCTGGTTTGCCAATGCACTGATAATGGTCACATGCTTTATGATAATCTCTACAATCCATGTACAAGGTTTACCACCATAAACCTACTATTAAAATCTTATGCATGGTGGCATCACCTACATTATTCCTACCCACACTTCCTCTGTGTGCTTCCTCCATGATGGCTAAGTGCTCATGTTCTAACACACATTTGTGCAAAAATTCATCACATCCCAATTTGTATAAGTCTCCACTAGTCAACATGTAGGGCATGGCACGTATGGCCAACTACTTCTTTTCCAATGCCCTCATTCCATCCAGTGCCACACCTTCCTTTAAAAATACAGTAATCTCTTCCGAAGCTGAGGGCATGCACCATAATCTAAACAGTTACGCATCTGGCATTATTTCCTCAATACTTTGGGTGTCCTCTCCTAAATCAATTCTTGACAGATGATCAGGTCCACAATTTCTTTTTCCATGCTTCACTACAATGGTGAACTCAAACTCTTGAAACAACAATACCCATTGACATATGCAACCTTGAAGAATGGGCTTGTTCACTAAATACTTTAATGTCATGTGGTTGGTGTAGAATACAAAGGGTGTTGCTAGTAGATACAATCAAAATTTGAAAAGTGCATAGATCATTGACAATGCCTCGCACTCGGTTATGGTATAACTGTACTTTACTGGTGTTAACTTCCTACTCATGAAACAGATAGGATGATCAACAATCCCGTCACCTAGTTGTGCAAGTACTGCTCCAATGGCAGTTTCTGAGGCATCTACATAGACATGGAAGGGCTTGTCCCAAGAGGGAAATCACAAAATAGGCACAGCAATAAGCCTGTCTTTTAATGTATCAAACACCCTCTGCTGCGCCTTTCCCCAATGGAAGGTACTTTTGTGTCTAAGCAACTCCTCTAAAGGCACGGCAATCTTGGCATATCCCTTAATGAATTTTCTGTAATATCCCATATGCCCAAGGAATCTATGCACTGCACTCTAGCTAGTAGGTTCCCTTAACCCCGCAATAACTACAACCTTAATGGGATCTACCAGTAAGCCCTCCTTACATATGATATGCCCCAATAAAGTCCTAAGGGGTGTCGCAAACACACACTTATTAATGTTGAGGGATATCCTCAACTACCTACACCTTTCAAACATTAATCTCAAGTTGCAACAATGGTCCTTAACCAAACCATATATTGTCCAATCATCCAAGTAAACCTAAATAAACTTATGAATGAAGTCCTAGAATGCTTACACCACTATGTGCGGAAAGACAACAGGCACATTTTTCAACCCAAAGGGCATGACCGTATATGCAAAACTTCCCCACTTGATGGCAAAATTTATCTTCTCCTGGTCCTCCTTTGCAATCTTGACTTGGTGGTATCCTGAAAATCCATCCGTAATGGAATAGATATCATGCCCAATGACTCCTTCCAAAATTTCTTCAGTGAAGGGGGTCAGAAATGGATTAATGACACAAACTGCATTCAATTCCCTATAATCCACACAAATTCTTCTTGATGCTAATTACCATCAGACTTATCCATTCCAATTATTCTACTGCCTCAATGATCCCAGAAGCTATCATCTTGTCTATCTCCTCCTAAACCTTCACACGTAAGTTGGAATTCATCTGGTACGGCCTTTTTCTAACTGAGCGGGCACCTTTGTTCAATTTTATCCTCATCTCCCCCAAGGAATGGTGGACACCTTTTAGCTCATGTTACCCACATGGGAATAAATCCTCAAATTTGCGCAATAGATCAATGATCTTTGATACTTCCTTCTCTATCCAATAATCCCTAATAATAGCTTCCTTAGGTTCTTCTCTTAAACTGATGTTAACCTTATTTTTCTTTTAAGGCTCATGTTAGGCACGCATATGAGCATCTGCACTGTCCACTACTTCACGCGTCCCCACAGAATGGCTAACATCTAAGCTTTCTGATTCCTCTCCATTAATCACATATACTAACTTTCCCTTCTCCTTCTCCAAACACGTGATCTCAAGTTGTAACTCTTTTGTTTCTTTAATCTCTTATAATTTCTTCCAATCCTTGTTCACCTATTAGTTCCAACATCCTATCTTCCATTATAGCAATATCCCCCATGGTGAGGTACTTGATACCTTACAAGGCCTTGTCAACCAATGGTTTGGTACTCTGATACTCAAAGGCTTGAATAAGATCAGCAGCAAGCTCTTGCCAATTTCTTTTCTAGCGGCGTGTCTCCAAATGAATCTACCATGCACACGCACAACCCTGTAGTATAGAATACAACTTTTACACCCAGAGGTATGGTGGCAAGGCTTCTGCGCCTTCTCTCCAGACCCATTCACACTCCTGGATATGGAAAGAGGAAGGCTCCTTCCTATGGTACTCCTTGATGATGGTGGGTATATTACTTCTAGAAAATCTAACAGAGAGAGAAATTCTTACCTCGTGTCATTCTAAAAGGCTCTCCTGATGTGTGGCCCACCAATGAGCTACTGTGCCAAGCAAGATGTAACTCAGCATCTCCCTTCATTCCTTTTCATTTTTCCACTGAGCTTCTATCTCCTAAAAAAATATCTCAGGGAAGGCACCTCCAAAGCACTTAGTTAGTTCTTTTCCTCCAATGCGCCGAACCATGCGTGCCTTAGTTACCTTGATCACTAATCCTCTCAAATGTCATCCCATTAATTCGTAAGTCCCATGCACCTAATTGTCACATGCCAAGCTGGTGGTATCACTCACTGACTGAGCATCTTCAAACTAGATAACCCCGTTAATAGGGTGTACCATCTCAGGGTATCTGATTGATCACACATAAATCTTGTCCAAAACCTCTTCTCCCAATGGTTCAATGTAGGGCATTGACTTCCCATCAACCAGGGGTATAATGACCCACTCCTCTTCGTTCTAAAAAATGATGTACTTTTTGTTGAACCGGAGGTCCGTATTTTTCTTTTAACACCAAGGGCACCTAAGTAGTGCTGGTAAATTATCTGCCTTAGTGAGCGCCAAGACTTTGAAGTCCCCAATAAACTTGGCTCCCTAGATAGTAATAGTTGCATCCTTCAAGACACTGATAGGAATTTCCTTAGTCTTGTTTGCCATATACAACACATTTGAAGATGGTTGTAACACATGTCTCCCCATCTGATGCCATGCATCCAAAGTCAAAACATTAACCTCTACGACAGTGTCAATTAGTATATTGTTGAGGAGCCATCCATCTACAACTACATTTAATGTAATCTCCTTGTCATAGTTGAGGCTGTGAGAGGGAAGGTTAACATGTAAGACCTTCCTCTCGTACTCTTCTCCGATGCATGGTACCTTCTCTCTCAATAAGGATCCTAGTAAAGGAAAGATGTTCTCCCACCTTAGCATTTTACACACCTCCTTGACCTCATCTAGGTCATCTTTCTGCACCTTGATCCTCCTTCCTTATTCCTCCCTCCTGGATTTCTCCTTTAGACACTAGATCTCCCCTTGCAAACTTCGAATAACATCCATAATGTCATGATATATCTCCTTCTGATGCATGAGTTCTGGGTACTTTCCATGAATGACCTCTTCTCTTGAAATGAGGCTCTTTTGTCTTGGTATCTCCCTTATGTGCGCAACTTCTACCCTTGTTGTTACCAAGACAGGCTCCAAACCTTCATCCCATGTTACCCGAGGCATCCATTGTATGTCTTCCTTCTTGATGTTGACCATCGCAACTCCTTTTTCCTTCAGGTGCTTCTTATTCATATGCTAATATAAATTTGGGCACTCCTCATACTTATGCTTCTTTCCGCACCATGATCACTGCAACAAGTCCAGGAACTCACACTTGTAATGTCCTGTAGATCCACAGTTGAAACATGTCCCTCGCAGGAACCCACTCCTTCCTCCGTGGTTACCTAATCCACAGAATCCTCCTTAAAGACCTCTTCCTCACGCGCCTCCATCTGTGCACTCCTCATAACAGTGATCCTCATTTTTATAACCATTGGAAATGTTGGTTTGGTGCACCCCATGATTAATGGCCTCATATATCTGATCAATGAGCCTACATTCTTTGGTATCATGGGTTGTGGAGGTGAAAATATTGTAATAACAAGATACATTCTTTCTGATCACACACTATAGCAAGGGACATATACTGACATCATGGTCTCCATGATAGATTTCACAATCTAATGTTATAGCATGTACCATTCTCCGTGGGAGATTATCCTTAACGTGCCCCTTTATCTCACAATCTGTACACCACAAACCATTGCGAATCTCATGGACCAAGTTCATAGATAGATTTTCCAATTGTTTAGCCATAACAGTAATCTGAACCTCCAAGAATGGGCTAACACCAGTTTTAATACTACCAATGGCTTCAGCACGCAAGGCAGCCTCCAATGCTTCGTGTGGATCTGTAAAAGTCTTATGAGACAAGGTCCTTCTAAAAGGGTTGACTAATCCTCTAACAAACCACTATACATACTAAGAAGGATGTATATCATATGATAATTTAGACAAGAGAGTCGTAAAGCATGCATCATACTCCCACACACTCTCTGCCATTCCTTGTTGTATCTCCTTCAAAGCGCTAATGATTTTTTGCTCAAACTCAAGAATGTGGAACTCTGCTAGGAATGCATTCTTTAAGGAAATGTAATCCACCACTGTTTGATGAGGATCATAATTTCTATACCAGCTATGCACGCACCCTTGCAACATGGTTGCAAATTTACTAGCCTTTCATTCTAGGGTTGTGATACCTTTTGCACGCCATAGCATTTCACACTTGTGAACATGCTCCGTAGCATCCTCAATGACCCTGTAATCTGGTAAGTGTAGAGACATTTCAAATAAAAATTGAGGTGGTGGTTGGGGTCCTTGTCTTGAACCAGAGCCTTGGTTCCCTCTGGTGTTTCCTCCACCGCCTGATCCACTAGGTCCACTGGGTCCTATACCTCCAGAGCCACCAGAACCACTATTTCTAATAGGTCCTATAGGAGTTGTGACAAGCACCCCCACAATCCCACTAAACTATGCACTGATGGTTTGTGACAGTGCCCCACCACCGCTACTTTGTCCCGTGCCACTCTCTGATGCAAGACCAAAAGCTTGTAAACTTGCGCCTTGTCCAAAAACTCCTTCAAATACTAGAATATGTGTAGCCATAGAATAAGGGAATGTACAATTGTATCTCCTAGGCATGGATCTATCTCTTCCACTAGTTTCAATAGGATCAATACTTCTTCCTGGTTCGGGAAAACTAAGCACTAGGGCTCGGTCATTAGGTGGGTTCAGATATGCGCCAATGAATCTCCTTTCTCCATGTGAAAAACTCTCACCAGAAGCTAAAAGGGTCTCCCTCATGTTCTTTCCAAGATGGGTTAGTGCAAACTACTCAAGTTCCATGTCCTACGCGTGAACCTCAACTCCTTCCTGCAACATCTATCTCCATAGATTCACCACACTAGCAACTTCACATCATCTAGTAATCTCCCTTTCGTGCACTTCGCCATACTTGAGCCATCTTTCTTCCCTCTCCTTTTATGTCGTATCATCTGCCATCTTCCTCCACCTGAGCTTTCTTACCCAGTGCTCAGAACGGTTTATCCAGCCATTGGGAGCACTTATAAACTCATGGTAACCATCAATATCTTCATAGCTAGAGGAATAACATGTAGAAACGATCTCCTAGGTTCTCATAGAAACTCAAACTTAGCAACCTCTGGACAAGAATATGTGGAAATGGTGTATTCCAGAGTGTAGCTAGATAGTACTCCTCCCCACTAGTGATCTACATCACGGGTCCACGTTAGATTTGCATCCTGCAACCTTTGGTAGTCTTCTCTTGTCCATATCCATGATCCATAATGCCAACTTGATCTAGATGCATAGGCTGAAAGCCACCCAAATAACTCTACTGGGAAGCAGTAGAAAAAATTCTCATACAGATCATGGTAGAGATTCTCCTCTACCCATCTACATATATCAAACTCAGGTCTAGTTTTGAATCTTTGGGCAAATTCATCCTCCGTGCTCTTGAACCATGATTCAACATTTTCCAATGTTAACCAATCCATCATTACTCTTTCAAAAAATCATGATCCATGCTATATCCCACTACAACTTTAAAAAGAGGTCCCGATAATGGAACCAAGATGTAGTCAATTTTACTCCCACTATAAGGGGAAGGATTCCCATGTGTGTCGGCCTATCACCCAGCAGAATCTGAGCGCTCACCCGAGGCACGCGCGGGTGCCAAGTCTCTCTTTTATGTGAGTTTTTAGTGGGAAGAATTCATCAATGATTAGTATAAGAGTATTCAGGAAATAATTTTAGACATACAAGGATTTCAGGGCTTATGATGGCCTCTAGATCCTTGTAGCTTCTTCAGACCATGTGTTTTAAAAGACTCCATAACATATAATATAATAGAAAGAAAGCTACAACCATTCATTCATAGCATGAAAGGAAAGAGAACTTCTATGAATGAAATATACATGAAACCCACTGATATTCATATCTAATTACAATAGGTAACCTCATTTTATTCATCGTTTCATTACAAAGAGCCATAGATGGCAGACCATAGTCATGCACATCACTAGGCTTGTATAACTATGCCAAAAAGAAAAGAAATTACAATGTTAATCTTAGTACATTCTTTTCTACATCAGAGCTCCACTTGTAGTAATCTTGTACAGCTTCACCCATGTTATTTCTCTCTGTGTGTATCTCTCCTATCTTCTCCTCTTATGTCTATATTCCCATCCCTTTTTTGGTCTGCAAGCACTTGTATTTATCACCTTCCCGCACTACCAACTTGCCTTGTTGTGCCCTCAGATCTGTTGCCAAGTGTCGAATGTGGTCCTTCAGTGAGCATGTTTCCTCAGGCCTAAGCTCTCCACTCCATCTCATGATGATCTTCTAGAAGAAACCATTGTTTGCATGCTCTTTCCTAGGCCACCTATTACCAGGCTGGCATCTTATCCACGTGCAATCGATCACACTTTTCACGTGTTCTGCCTTTTTTTCTTAAATCAGGTAAGTCCTGAACCTTTTTCTGTGTGCCACACATGTTATATGCTTCCTTAAGCCTTTTCTCTTGGGAAATTTTCCTTATGTTCCATCCTGTAACTAGGGTCCTGTGTGCCCACGCGCCTTCATACTTAGTCAATATTTCAGGGGCCCAACAATACCTGATATCAATTATATATACGGAATATTAAATTGTAATTCAATGAATGTAATTGATTCATATGATGTTGAAATTGAATACAATGAGCACATTAATGGCACATATGAAAAATATCAGCTCCAATTTATTACAGAGAATCTAATACTTCAACAACATTGTTATGCACATGGAGACAATATAGCCATGGGTTTTATATAAAATGTGATTGAGGACCACATTGTTGAGGTGAGAAGTTGGGTCTTCTAATGTTTTGTGTGATGGTAGAGAAGATATTAATTTTTTTCAATATTTTTTCATCATCATTGAAACCAAACAATATAATAGCACGGTGAATAGAGATTTTGGTGAATCAAAATATAGGGTGTGAATTGAAGGTTAAAAAGAGGGCTGAATTATAATGTTTGGCCTCATCAAATGCATATGATCAGAAATTGAAATTTAGAGGGCTTTAGGAAAAGTTAATCCATCTTTGTTAAAAGGAGAAAAAATATTTTGGAGAGGGGACAATTGCAATTGTACTTGAAGGAGATATGGTTCATTTTAAATTGTTAGATGGAAAACATTTTGGGATTCTTGTTAAAAATGTATTCAACCCTTCTTGTTCCACATATACCATGTCATTAGGCTCTCAGATAAAATGGCCTGTAAATCAACTAGCATACCTTAGTGGTTCCCTGATGGATGTGAAAAATGAAGTTCTGAAGGAGATAGAAGTCATTATGTGGAGTTCATTAGAAGAATCACTTCCTCAATTGGCATGTCTAATTCTTGTTGATGTCATGAATTACACATATCTACAACCTTTGAGAAGAAGTCCATATAGACATAAAAAACGTTTGAAGCCCAATGCATCAAATGTCAATATGTCAAATGAAATATATACAATAGATGAAGATGAATTATATTTCTTGCATAAAGAAAGAAATATGATTTATTAAAAAAGTAAATGTATTAGCTCCATAATACATAGTGGATCAATCACTAGTGGTTGGTGCAATTTTAGATATGAGTGAGGGTTCAAGAAGAGATTTTGTGTTGAAAGCATTGGGAGAAAATGGATCCATAAAGAGAAATGGAATAACAAGGAATAGAAGCATTCTTACCATGAAGTTTGAAACCATTGATGTATGTCAAAATGTTTGGTTAAATGTTTTTTGGAATACCTAGAAGTAACTTCATTAAATACAAGAAAGACTTTTTAAATGGTCATATCAGGGACGTGAATGGTAATGTTGGTTTACAAAAATCAAGGCCAAATACTATGGAAATGATTTCTAGTATCTGAAAAATATTTTATGAAAATTCAGGTATAGCTCCTCATTTCACTCGCCCCGTAAATCATGATGGAACAAGAGTTCCTATAAGGATGTTGGCAAAAAATTATACCCAATGTTCAATTCTTAAAAAGTGTAATGCAGACGTTGAAATCCCGAAGCTCCCTCTAGTGTCACATTCTAACTCTAACAAGATACTATCACAACATTTCCAAGATGTTACAATTACAAAGAATAACTTCTTTGAAAATTGTCATGAGTGTGTGGATATTTCAAAAAACAAAAAAGTCATAAATGGCCAATAAATAATCAAGCAATTGCATAAGTATCAAAAATGTCACAATGATTACATTACAAGTTGTCATGTAGACTATTATTCCCACAGGATTGAATCTAAGGAAAACCCTAAAAATTTCTTAAGCACTGTGCATGATAAGATGGACAAGAAGAAGACTTCCATACCAAGGTTGGGGAACAATTCTAAATCAATTAGTAATATTTGGAACCTCCCAATCTATTTAATAGGTATGCTTACTCATGGACACAAGATAGGGGGTTTTAGTCACTTTAACCTTCCATTTATAGAAAGAGGTTCATACTTCATAGTGAAATCAATAGCCTTGTGCATTTCCATGCTCAAAGAACAAGTGGTTGATGTATATAGGAACCTATTATAGAAGCCAAAGTCTTCAAAACAGCCACTACATGATGCATTATTACCAAATGATTTATGTGAAAAATTTCATGTGTATAAGGGTACAACAATTCAATCTATTTCAGAAAATGTATCTAAAATGTATGTTTTTAACTCAAAAAACTGCCACCAATCCTCTACTTACAACTATAAAATGTTTCAAGTGATATTAAAAACGGTTATGTATTTATTTTTGTATCAATGTTGACTATCGAAAGGGTTTTGAATGCAGTGTATGTAAGATTTCTACTAGTAGGACACACCCATGAAGATATTGATGGAACTATTATCTAATTTTCACCCCACAGAGTTAATTTGATAACATGCATCAGAGTTTTTAGTTCCAAGCAAGTAGATTGATTCAGGAGAAAATCGTAAAATTGGCTAAGTCCTGCTCAAGACCGCCTTTGGGACAGTTGGAACAATTATACACGGAAGGCGCGGATTGGCCAAAAAGCCTCCAGGTAGCCCAAACAGAAAAGGGACATCTGGGACAAATGGACGTGAAATGCCTGAATCGGCCGAAAGAAAGAAAATTTTTCCAAGTCCTTACCGGGAGCAAGTGGGACAAGAGTGCGCGGAGGACGTGAACCAGCCGGTTCGGCTGAAACAGGAAACTTCAGCACAAGGAAAAGTGGGATAAAGGGACGTGCGGGATGTGGATAGCTGAAGGAGTTGAAAGCCAATCAGATCATGCCACGTGTCACTGGTAGAAAAGGGACATGGAGGCCCGTTTCGGGTGGATCGGAGGATTTTGTCTCGTGAAGCACTGGGACATCCGGGACAAAAAGATGCAGTGGATGCGAAAATCCAGTAGCCTCATGGACAAATCACAGCATGACACGTGTTGCCGAGGAAGAAGGTCCAAAAAGTCAAAGGGGCGAGTTTTCGAGCACATATCTGAACCAATGAAATAGTGCCACGTGTCCAAGTTTAAGGACCCACAAGGAAATTTGAAAGGAAATCCCGCGGAAAGGTGGAGAGAGAGAATTACTCAGCAAATCAGGGTCTTCCACATGTCGTCCAGATGGCAGAGCGTGGGAAGAGATTTTAAAACTTGTTCTTGCCTGTTTTGTGCTCTAAATCTTAAGACCTTCGTATCTTTCGATCCAAAGCTCGGATTTGCACGTTCTTTATATCAACGGAAAGTTGTTGAAATTCTCTACATGATTCTGGGATCAATCTCACATTTTGGTGTAGTTTGGACGGATAAAATTAAGAAAATGTCTCTAACGCGTGGTGATAGACAAAAGTAATGCTTCAACAACCAACTTTAATGTAGCAGATAGCTCGCCGCTCCTGTTAGACAACCCACCATTTTGCAAGGATCCACCACTTCTGTCATAATGAGATGATTTTAAATACTACCAAGAAGTGGTTGGGGCAGATTCTTGATTTCCTCTCTCTCCCCTCTCATTTCTTGATATATATTGTAAAGAGGAGCTTTTTAAGGGGTCAGACATTCTTATTTTACATCCTCCCTTCTTCCCTCACTTGTAAGAGAAATTGTGGAGCTTTCAAACCTCCCATATGGGTTGTAATGCCAGTCCTTTTGCCTCTTGGCCACTGCAATGTACTTTATCGACTCTTGAGCAATAATATATGTGTTGTGATTGACCCTCGACCCTCTCATGTATTCATTGCTTTCATTTTGATCTCTTATTGCAGTTTGGTTACCTGTCCATGGTGTTTGTATTGCATCTATGTGGTCTGTGTTAAATTTGTAAAACGAGTGTCTAACATTCCTCGGTGCATCACCTTTGTAGTTTAGGTTTTATTCTATGCATTTTCTTACCCTGTCTCCTTGGCAAGTTAGATTAGGTTTTAGCAAACCCTCTGCATTTTTGTGTGTGCATCTGAACAGAGGAATAGGAACCAGCCTTCTGTGGAGAATATTTTCTCATCTTTACAAGTCCCATGCTTGGAGAAAGGATTCCATGTTGTGCAATCACACTGGATGCCTGAACATCAACCTAGAATCCTGATTTGCATCCAGGGGTGCTGTGAGTCTGCAAAAACAGTTTTGGCATGCCCGGTGGGACCTAGAGGTCTCATTTTTATCGCAGCAAATTTGATATGCATCTGCTACAGTTTTCTTGCTTATAAGAGTTATTATTTGCATATCTCGCGACTCCACTGGGGAAGAATCAACTGGTTTCAGCAGTGCAGGCCTGAAAACTCATGAGAAGATTCACCACAAGGTCAAGAGTTAGAGAAGAGGAAGCGTTGTTTGAATACCTACAATTATCTCCAAGAAGAAGGCAAAGAGGAAGAAGGATTCAAAGGTCTCCATCTCCACCAAACAAAACTCTCTCAACTCCTCCACCTGATAGGCATTTCATTCAGTATACAAGGGTTTTAAGTCTGATTAGAATGACTCAGAACAATCCCTACGTCAACTTCACAGGTAGCAGCTCACTTGCTATCAATGCATAGCATCCAGTTCCTATTACAGCCTTAAAGAACATTCCATACTTCATCGGAGAAAATCAGACTACTCCAGGTGATCATGTTAAAGATATTGCTAACCTTTACGCAATCCATGAAATCAATGAAATGCAAGTGGCTATCAAGTTACTAGCATCTTCCTTCAAGGGTAAAGCATTACAATGGTTTAGGAGCCTTGGAGCTGGTTCTATCACAAACTAGAATCAGCTGTGTATTGCACTTCACTAGTAATTTGGAGAGAAGGGAGACAACTTGTCTCTTTTGGAGCAGCTAACAACTATCAAGAGAGCCCCTAATGAGCAGCTGACTGACTTCAACTTCAAATTTCAAAGGTCTTGGGATAGGATTCCAGTGGCAGTCAGGCCAACAGTAGAAGGTGCTTTTCTATATTACCTTAAAGCTTTGAATTCTGATATTTCTATGTTAATTCAATCTATGGGAGGCACAACCTTACCTGCTGCTTATAGTATTGCCATTAAGATGAAAATTGTCTTATTCAAGCTGGTAAACTGGCTCCTAGGCCTCCCATGCCCTTGTATCCAAACTTAGAAAATCCAAGCACTAGTCAAGCACCCACTTTGGCTCCTGTTCCCACCCCTAGAAATCAAAGTTCAAGCGAAACTTCTACTTCAACCTCTGGTGAAAAATTTGGGAAATGAGTTGGTTACTATCAAAAGACAGCAAGCTCAAAGTGCTAGACCGTATCATCCTCAAGCATAGTACCAGCCTAGGCCCTCATACCAATAAAATAGGTCACCAACTCAGGCTGTAAATATGAATCAAAATCAAAGCCAAGTAAGGCCTCCTGCCAATAGACCATTCCAGCCCTATAATCCAAATGCCATATCTGCCTCTAAGGCATTAGTGCCAACACAGAATAACATGGCCCAAGAATATGATTGGTGCTTTCCATGCAACGAGCCTCATAACCAATCCATGTGTTTCAATGGTGCTCTAAATCAAGCACTGATGGTGACAACTAGTGGTGTGGAGGGCGAGGACAGTCAAGGAAACAGTCAACAACAAGAAACATTCCAACAGCAATCAGCCCCAAATGACACCACGTTGGTGAACTGGCAAGTAGAAGATTTTTGTGGTATGAATCAAGATGTTTCTCAAGGTGTCGCAGCCAACACAAGGTCAAAGAGGAGAAATTTGGGTGAAGAACAGCCATTAGCCCCAACCAATCCACCACATTCCACTGCTCCACAAATGATTGCCAAGCAGATTCCAGTTTCAAATACACAAGGGCAGCCAAGAACAGCCCCTAGGCCAACTCAAATTCCAGCTGTTGCTACCCACGTACAAGAAGTAAGTGTACAAACCAAGGGACAACAAAAGGGTACTTCATCCCCGTTCAGTATCATTGAACAGATGAAGAAGACTAACGTCAATATATCAATGTGGGAATCCCTATCCATCCCAGGAAAAAGAGATCTACTGCAAGCTGCCATGAAGGATTGGACAACTTCGAATCAGCAGGTTCAGATGCAAGACAAAGTGCTTACAAATTCTGCCCAGCCTGAAGGAAGCCATGGAGGGCAACAAGGTAAACTGTTGAAGCCCCCTCCTTTCTATGTTTCATTAATCATTGGAGATAAACTAGTACACAATTGCATGATTGATTCCGGGGCAAGTAGCTCAGTGATGCCCAAGCAAATAGCTGATCAGTTGGGTCTCCAATATGAAGTAATATCTAAAGGGGTAGTGCAATTGGATGGGACAGAAATAACAATAGTTGGAGTGATTAAAAACTCTAGTCTTACCTTGCATGCATGTCCAAATGTTGTTTTCTTACAAGATATATCAATCATAGACCTTCCACCACTCTTTTCCCTTTGCTTGTCAAGGGACACAGCCAAGATTGGGGGGTATTTGTCTACTGATTGGTCCCACATGCTGTTTAGAACAAGGTATGGAACTAAGGCTACAATTAGGTCTGAACCTATTGTAAACTTCCATATTGAGCCTTACACTCCAAGTCAGATTAATGCCAATTGCTCAGCATTTGATCAAGAAGATCACCCTAGTACTGATGAGGCTGACACCAAGGTTGGAAGTATCCCAGACCTAACTCTTGACGAATGGGCAAACAAGATACATGTTTTTTATCCCTATCAAGAAGTAGAAGAATCTGAGCTGGGAGTCTATTGTATACACAAAGAAAATCAACCTGTTCCTAGCATCACCAAGCCAAGCCATAATGATGACAATGAGGTATGGCAGTTGTTTTTTGATGGATCAAGGAGTAGGCAAGGTGCAGCAGGTGGAGCCATGCTTGTTTCACCTCAAGGCATCAAATATTATTCAGCTTTTCGTTTCCAGTTTTCTTGTTCAAACAACACAGCTGAATATGAGGCCTCTATTCATGGACTTCATTGGGCTAGGAAAAAAGGGATAAATAACTTATAGGTGTTCGGGGATAGCGAGCTAATCGTCAACCAAATTAGAGGACAACATGCTATGAAGAACGACTTGCTGAGGAGCTACAAGAATAGGGTATGGGACCTCATTAAGGATTTCGAAGCTTTCAACATTGTGTCCATACCCAGGAAGAAAAATGAAGCCGTGGATAGGCTCGTAGCAGTTGGAGCAATGTTTGATGTGGTTGACAACATCAAAAGGGAAAAAAAACAGCCACATATCCATGTGATTGTGAGGCCAGCAGTTCCAGATAATAACACCAGCTGGCAGGTGTTTGAAAAAGATCAACAGATCGTCAATTTCTTACAAGAAGAAGCTGAATTTTCATCTAGGAATCAGGACAGACTAGAGCAGCAGTATGGGGATCAAGTAGTGCAGCTGCGGACAAACAAGCTTCCCAAGGGTTTGGTAACGTTGGAGTCTATCTTCAACCCTAACGACCAGTTCCGTAAAGAAAAGGCTAACATACAGGTCAAGAGGGAAGATTCAGAGCCAATTCCGGTTGGGGAAGGAAAAACACTTCAAATTGGTAAAGTGGCCACTGAGCAGGAGAAATCAGATTTCATACAGCTTTGTCAAGAATTTCCAGATGTCTTTGCTTGGAGCTATGAAGACTCTAGATGATTCAATCCGAATTTGGCACAACATACCATAGAATTGGATCCAGATGCTAAGCCCATCAGGCAGAAGAAGAGACCTGTTAACCCCCACATTGAACCTCTAATGAAGAAAGAGCTGAATAAGCTAATAGAGGCAGACATTATATTCTCGATCAAGCACTCAAGCTGGGTTGCTAACTTGGTTCTGGTCAGGAAGAAAAGAAGAGAAATTAGGTTTTGTCTGGACTTCCGAGACCTCAATAGAGCATCTCTCAAAGATCATTACCCGCTTCCTTCAATGGAACAAATATTGCAAGTAGTATCCTATTCAGAGAGATTCTCTCTCCTAGATGGCTACTCAGGGTAAAATCAGGTGATGGTGAAAGAAGAAGACCAATTCAAGACAGCCTTCACAACTAAATGGGGCACATATGCTTATAAGAAGATGCCATTTGGGTTGTCCAACGCTGGTGCTACCTTTCAAAGGGAAATGGACATGGCATTTAAAGGCTTGATCAACAAGATAGTGCTAATATATCTAGATGATATCACTGTCTTCTCAAAGAATGTAGCAGACCATCTCTTTCACCTCAGGCAAGTGTTTAATAGGTGTAGAAAGTTTGGAGTATCTTTGAACCCCAAGAAGTGCATCTTTCTTGCACATGAAGGAAAGCTCCTTGGCCATATTGTTTCAAAGGAAGGGTTGACGATTGACCCAGAATAGGTTGAAGCAATTCAAGAATTGCCATTGCCAAGTCACAAGAAGGCTCTTCAAAGCTTCTTGGGAAGGATCAATTTTGTCCACAGGTTACTTCCAAAATTTGTAGCTATCGTAAAGCCAATAACGCTGATGTTAAAGAAGAGAATGGAATTTAAGTGGACATCTGAAGGCAAGGAAAGTTTTGAGGAAATAAAAAAGGCTATATCTCAAGCCCCAACTCTCGTCAATCTAGACTTCTCCAAGGAATTTGCGCTATATGCCTTCGGTGGTGGAGACACAATTTCTGCAATCCTGGCACAACAAAACAAAGAAGGATTAGAATAACCAGTTGCTTTCTTCAGTCAAGGCTTGGAGGAATATGAAACTAGATACTCTTTCATTGAAAAGCATGTACTTGCATTGATCAAGAGTTTAAAGAAATTCAAGCACCTAGTCTCAAACAACAAGATCCAATTATTTGTCTCTCATGCGGGAGTCAAGGACTTCCTTCTAAACAAGGATCTGAATGAGAAGCATGCAGGGTGGATAACTCGTGTCGTGGAATATGACATCGAGATCAAGGTCACCAAACTAGTACGTGGAAAGGGACTATGTGAACAGCTAGCCTTGATTCAACAGGTTGAAGCAGGTGATGAAAAAGAGACTGTCTTGGTACTACAGGATGGCCAAGAACATGAAAATGATGATGTGCCTACTCCTTGTTGGACTCAGAATATGATACACTTCCTATAGAGAGGACTATGCCCTTCAGAAATGAGCAAAGCAAAGAGGAGATACTTCAGATTACAAGCCATTCCATATGTGCTTGTTGATGGTGTTTTGTTTAAGAAAGACATCAATGGGGTTCTATTGAGGTGTATTGGGATTGGTCAAATTGAGAGGGTGTTATGAGATTTTCACGATGGAGATTCTCGAGGACATTTTTCCCCATGAGTAACTGCTCTCAAGATAATAAACGTAGGGCATTTTTGGCCCACGGTGTTCAATGAGTGCTATACATGGATAAGAAAGTGCAAGAAATGTGCACTCTTCAATGGAAAAGAAAGACTAGCAGCACTTCCATTGCACCTAATCTTGGTTGACCAACCATTTCTACAATGGGGATAGGACTTCATCGGGGTCATCAACCCAAACTCAAGCCAAGGCCACAAGTGGATTCTCACGGCAACGGAATACTTCACCAAGTGGACTAAAGCAGTAGCGCTCAAAGAGGCAAACGAGTCTAATATACTAGAATTTTATGAAGGAATAGTGACCAGGTTTGGTGTGCCGGACACTATCATATCAGACAATGCATTGGCATTTTTAGGTTCCAAGATTACAGAATGGGCTGTCAAGAATGGAATCTACTTGAGAACCTCTTCAAATTATTACCCACAGGGTAATGGATAGGCAAAGTCCACGAACAAAAAATTGCTAAGAATCATTAGGAGAACTCTTGATGAGAATCAGAGGTCTTGGCATACCAAGCTGAAATCAGCCTTATGGGCTCATAGGATCACTCCCAAAAGATCCACAGGTAACTCTCCATTCAGGCTGGTCTACGGAAGAGAGGAAATCTTGCCCGTGTCATTAGAACTGCCTGTATTGGAGTTCATAAAGCAGTTGGAGTTGGGTGAGTTCAAACTAATGGAGGCCAAGTATGCAGAGTTGATGGAATTGGAAGAAATTAGAGAACGTGCAGTTCAAACAATTGAGAAAGATCAGGCCTTAGTGAAAAGATGGTTTGAAAACAAAGCAAGAGCAAGGACCTTCCAGGAAGGGGACCTAGTTCTGAAATGGGATGCAGATTGGGCAAAACCAGGAAGACATTCCAAGTTTGATGCCATTTGGAGCGGCCCCTACATCGTCATGGAATGTAAGAATAGCAATGCCTTCCAATTGTCTACATTGGACAGAGAAGAACTCCCGATTCCGGTCAACGGAATCTATCTTAAACATTGCTACTAAAAAAAAAAAGAGGTTCACCCTTGTAAATATTAGCCTAGATTTCAATTCCTCTAAGTGTGTATGCACATTGTCTTGTTGTAGTTAGGTTTCAGTTTCCCTAAGTGCTTTGGCGCATGTTTTTTCACTCCTAGATTGAGTTATTTACAGTATAGCATGCTCTCGTAGAGGGAGTTACAGCATCAGGCTCATTTCAGGTTATTGCTTATGACTCCATGCCCAATGGATCGCTAAAAGGCCACTGATCTTCTACCTAGCAAGAAGGTGACCCCGAAAAGTCACCAAATTGTTATCCAATTTTTACCCGCAGCGTTAATTTGATAACATGCATAAGAGTTTTTAGTTCCAAGCAAGTAGATTGGTTCAGGAGAAAATTGTAAAATTGGCTAAGTCCTGCTAAAGACCGCCTTTGGGACAGTTGGAACAATTATACGTAGAAGGCATGGATCGGCCGAAACGCCTCCAGGCGGCCCAAACAGAAAAGGGACATCTGGGAAAAATGTACATGAAATGCCCGAATCGGCCGAAAGAAAGAAAATTTGTCCAAGTCCTTACTGGGAGCAAGCGGGACAAGAGTGCGCGGAGGACGCGAACCGGCCGGTTCGGCTGAAACAGGAAACTTCAGCACAAGGACAAGTGGGACAAAAGGACGCGGGGGATGTGGATAGCTGAAGGAGCCGGAAGCCAATCAGATCATGCCACGTGTCACCGGCAAAAAAGGGACATGGAGGCCCATTTCTGGCAGATTGGAGGATTCTGTCCCCCGAAGCACTGGGACATTCGGGACAAAAAGACGCAGTGGATGCGAAAATCCGGTAGCACCATGGACAAATCACAGCATGACACGTGTCGCCAAGGAAGAAGGTCCAAAAAGTCAAAGGGCCAAGTTTTCGAGCACTGATCCGAACCAATGAAAGAGTGCCACGTGTCCAAGTTTAAGGGCCCACAAGGAAATTTCAAAGGAAATCCCACGGAAAGGTGGAGAGAGAGAATTACTCAGCGAATCAGGGTCTGCCACGTGTCGTCTAGATGGCAGAGCACAGGAAAAGATTTTAAAACCTATTCTTGCCTGTTTTGTGCTCTAAATCTTCAGACCTTTGTATCTTTTGATCCAGAGCTCGGATTTACACGTTCTTTATATCAACGGAAAGTTGTTGAAATTATCTAGATGATCCTGGGATCAATCTCACATTTTGGTGTATTTTGGAGGGATAAAATTAAGAAAATGTCTCTAACGCATGGTGATAGATAGAAGTAATGCTTCAACAACCAACTTTAATGCAGCAAACAGATTGCCGCTCCTGTTAGACAGCCCACCATTTTGCTAGGATCCACCGCTTCTGTCATAATGAGATGATTTTAAATGCTACCAAGAAGTGGTTGGGGTAGATTCTTGATTTCCTCTCTCTCCCCTCTCGTTTCTTGATATATATTGTAAAGAGGTTCTTTTTAAGGGGTCGGACATTCTTGTTTTGCATCCTCCCTTCTTCCCTCGCTTGCAAGAGAAATTGTGGAGCTTTCAAACCTCCCATATGGGTTGTAATGCCAATCTTTTTGCCTCTTGGCCACTGCAATGTACTGTATCGACTCTTGAGCAATAATATATGTGTTGTGATTGACTCTCGACCCTCTCATGTATTCATTGTTGTCATTTTGATCTCTTATTGTAGTTTAGTTACCTATCCATGGTGTTCGTATTACATCTATGTGGTCTGTGTTAAATTTGCAAAACGAGTGTCTAACATTCCTCAGTGCATCACCTTTGTAGTTTAGGTTTTATTCTATGCATTTTCTTATCCTGTCTCCTTGGCAAGTTAGATTAGGTTTTAGCAAACCCTCTGCATTTTTGTGTGTGCATCTGAACAGAGGAATAGGAACCAGCCTTCTCTGGAGAATCTTTTCTCATCTTTACAAGTCCCACACTTGGAGAAAGGATTCCATGTTGTGCAATCACACTGGATGCCTGAACATCAACCTAGAAGCCTGATTTGCATCCAGGGGTGCCATGAGTCTGTAACAACAGTTTTGGCATGCCCGGTGGGACCTAGAGGTCTCATTTTTATTGCAGCAAAGTTGATATGCATCTGCTGCAGTTTTCTTGCTTATAAGAGCTATTATTTGCATATCTGGTGACTCCACTGGGGAAGAATCGACTAGTTTCAGTAGTGCAGGCCTGAAAAATCATGAGAAGATTCACCACAAGGTCAAGAGTTGGATTCACCACAAGATTCAAGCATTGCCATTGCCAAGTCACAAGAAGGCTCTTCAAAGCTTCTTGGGAAGGATCAATTTTTTCCACAGGTTTGTTCGAAACTTTGCAACTATCGTAAAGCCAATAACGCTGATGTTAAAGAATAGCATGGCATTTAAGTGGACATCTGAAGGCAAGGCAAGTTTTGAGGCAATAAAACAGGCTATATCTCAAGCCTCAACTCTCATCAATCCAGACTTCTCCAAGGACTTCGCGATATATGCCTTCGGTGGTGGAGACACAATTTCATCAATCCTGGCACAACAAAACAAAGAAGGATTAGAACAACCAGTTGTTTTCTTCAGTCAAGGCTTGGAGGAATACGAAACTAGATACTCTTTCATTGAAAAGCATGTACTTGCAGTGATCAGGAGTTTAAAGAAATTCAAGCACCTAGTTTCAAAAAAAAAGATCTAATTATTGGTCTCTCATGCGGGAGTCAAGGACTTCCTTCTAAACAAGGATCTGAATGAGAAGCGTGTAGGGTGGATAACTCGTGTCATGGAATATGACATCGAGATCAAGGTCACCAAACTAGTACGTGGAAAGGGACTATGTGAACAGCTAGCCTTGAGTCAACAGGTTGAAGCAGGTGATGAAAAAGAGACTGTCTTGGTACTACAGGATGGCCAAGAACATGAAAATGATGATGTGCCTACCCCTTGTTGGACTCAGAATATGATACACTTCCTACAGACAGGACTATGCCCTCCGGAAATGAGAAAAGCAAAGAGGAGATAATTTAGATTACAATCCATTCCATATGTTCTTGTTGATGGTGTTTTGTTTAAGAAAGACATCAACGGGGTTCTATTGTGGTGCATTGGGACTGGTTAAATTGAGAGGGTGTTACGAGATTTTCACGATGGAGATTTTCAAGGACATTTTTTCCCTTGAGTAACAGCTCTCAAGATAATAAAGACATGGTATTATTGGCCCAAGGTGTTCAATGAGTACTATACATGGATAAGAAAGTGTAAGAAATGTGCACTCTTCACAGGCAAAGAAAGACTAGCAGCACTTCCATTGCACCCAATCTTTGTTGACCAACCATTTCTACAATGGGGATTGGACTTCATCGGGGTCATCAACCCAAACTCAAGCCAAGGCCACAAGTGGATTCTCACGGCAACGGACTACTTTGCCAAGTGGACTGAGGCAGTAGCGCTCAAAGAGGCAAACGAGTCTAATATACTAGAATTTTATGAAGGAATAGTGACCAGGTTCGGTGTACCGGCCACTATCATATCAGACAATGCATTGGCATTCGTAGGTTCCAAGATTACAGAATGGGCTGTCAAGAATGGAATCTACTTGAGCACCTCTTCAAATTATTACCCACAGGGTAATGGACAGGCAGAGTCCATGAACAAAAAATTGCTAAGAATCATTACGAGAACTCTTGATGAGAATCAGAGGTCTTGGCATACCAAGCTGAAATCAGCCTTATGGGCTCATAGGATCACTCCCAAAAGATCCACAGGTAACTCTCCATTCAGGCTGGTCTATGGAAGAGAGGCAATCTTTCCCATTTCATTAGCACTGCCTGCATTGGAGTTCATGAAGTAGTTGGAGTTGGCTGAGTTCGAACCAATGGAGGCCAGGTATGTAGAGTTGATGGAATTATAAGAAATTAGAGAACGTGTAGTTCAAACAATTGAGAAAGATCAGTCCTTAGTGAAAAGATGGTTTGATAAGAAAGCAAGAGAAAGGACCTTCCAGGAAGGGGACCTAGTTCTGAAATGGGATGCAGATTGGGCAAAACCAGGAAGACATTCAATGTTTGATGCCATTTGGAGCGGCCCCTACATGGTCATGGAATGTAAGAATAGCAATGCCTTCCAATTGTCTACATTGGACGGAGAAGAACTCCCGATTCCGGTCAACGGAATCTATCTTAAACATTGCTACTAAAAAAAAAAAAAAGAGTTTCACCCTTGTAAATATTAGCCTAGATTTCAATTCCTCTAAGTGCGTATGCACATTGTCTTGTTGTAGTTAGGTTTCAGTTTCCCTAAGTGTTTTGGCACAGGTTTTGTCACTCCTAGATTGAGTTATTTATAGTTCAGCATGCTCTCGTAGAGGGAGTTGCAGCATCAGGCTCATTTCAGGTTATTGCTTATGACTCCATGCCCAATGGATCGCTAAAAGGCCACTGATCTTCTACCTAGCAAGCAGGTGACACCGAAAAGTCACCAAATTTTTATCCAATTTCTACCCTCCAGAGTTAATTTGATAACATGCATCAGAGTTTTTAGTTCTAAGCAAGTAGATTGATTCAGGAGAAAATCGTAAAATTGGCTAAGTCCTGCTCAAGACCGCCTTTGGGACAATTGGAACAATTATACGTGGAAGGCACGGATCGGCCGAAAAGCCTCCAGGCGGCCCAAACAGAAAAGGGACATCTGGGACAAATGGACGTGAAATGCCCGAATCGGCCGAAAGAAAGAAAATTTGTCCAAGTCCTTACTGGGAGAAAGCAGGACAAGAGTGCGCGGAGGATGTGAACCGGCCGGTTCCGCTGAAACAGGAAACTTCAGCACAAGGACAACTGGGACAAAGGGACGCGTGGCATGCAGATAGCCGAAGGAGCTGAAAGCCAATCAGATCATGCCACATGTCATCGGCAGAAAAGGGACATGGAGGCCCATTTCGGGCAGATCGAAGGATTCTGTCCCACGAAGCACTGGGACATCCAGGACAAAAAGACGCGGTGGATGCGAAAATCCGGTAGCCCCATGGACAAATCACAGCATGACACGTGTTGCCAAGGAAGAAGGTCCAAAAATTCAAAGGGCCGAGTTTTCGAGCACTGATCCGAACCAATGAAAAAGTGCCACATGTCCAAGTTTAAGGGCCCACAAGGAAATTTCAAAGGAAAGCCTGCGGAAAGGTGGAGAGAGAGAATTACTCAGTGAATCAGGGTCTACCACGTGTCGTCTAGATGGCAGAGCATGGGAAAAGATTTTAAAACCTATTCTTGCCTGTTTTGTTCTCTAAATCTTCAGACCTTTGTATCTTTCGATCCAGAGCTCGGATTTGCACGTTCTTTACATCAACGGAAAGTTGTTGAAATTCTCTACATGATCCTGGGATCAATCTCACATTTTGGTGTAGTTTGGAGGGATAAAATTAAGAAAATGTATCTAACGCGTGGTGATAGACAGAAGTAATGCTTCAACAACCAACTTTAATGCAGTAGATAGATCGCCGCTCCTGTTAGACAGCCCATCGTTTTGCTAGGATCCACCGCTTCTGTCATAATAAGATGTTTTTAAATGCTACCAAGAAGTGGTTGGGGCAGATTCTTGATTTCCTCTCTCGTTTCATGATATATATTGTAAAGAGGAGCTTTTTAAGGGGTCGGACATTCTTGTTTTGCATCCTCCCTTCTTCCCTCGCTTGCAAGAGAAATTGTGGAGCTTTCAAACCTCCCATATGGGTTGTAATGCTAGTCTTTTTGCCTCTTGGCCACTAAAATGTACTGTATCGACTCTTGAGCAATAATATATGTGTTGTGATTGACTCTGGACCCTCTCATGTATTCATTGTTGTCATTTTGATCTCTTATTGTAGTTTGGTTACCTATCCATGGTGTTCGTATTGCATCTATGTGGCCTGTGTTAAATTTGCAAAACGAGTGTCTAACATTCCTCGGTGCATCACCTTTGTAGTTTAGGTTTTATTCTATGCATTTTCTTATCTTGTCTCCTTGGCAAGTTAGATTAGGTTTTAACAAACCCTCTACATTTTTGTGTGTGCATCTGAACAGAGGAATAGGAACCAACCTTCTCTGGAGAATCTTTTCTCATCTTTACAAGTCCCACACTTGGAGAAAGGATTCCATGTTGTGTAATCACATTGGATGCCTGAACATCAACCTAGAAGCCTGATTTGCATCCAGGGGTGCTGTGAGTCTGCAACAACAGTTTTGGCACGCCCGGTGGGACCTAGAGGTCTCATTTTTATTGCAGCAAAGTTGATATGCATCTGCTGCAGTTTTCTTGCTTATAAGAATTATTATTTGCATATCTGGAGACTCCACTGGGGAAGAATCAACTGGTTTCAGCAGTGCAGGCCTGAAAAATCATGAGAAGATTCACCACAAGGTCAAGAGTTGGAGAAGAGGAAGCGTTATTTGAATACCTACAGTTATCTCCAAGAAGAAGGCAAAGAGGAAGAAGGATTCAAAGGTCTCCATCTCCACCAAACAAAACTCTCTCAACTCCTCCACCTTATAGGCCTTTCATTCAGTATACAAGGGTTTTAAGACCGATTAGAATGACTCAGAACAATCCCTACGTCAACTTCACAGGTAGCATCCCAATTGCTCTCAATGCATAGCATCCAAATCCTATTGCAGCCTTGAAAAACATTCCCTACTTCACCGGATAAAATCAGAATACTCCAGGTGATCATGTTAAAGATATTGCTAACCTTTGCGTAATCCATGAAATCAATGAAATGCAAGTGGCTATCAAGTTACTAGCATCTTCCTTCAAGGGTAAAGCATTACAATGGTTTAGGAGCCTTGGAGCTAGTTCTATCACAAACTGGAATCAGCTGTGTATTGCACTTCATGAGTAATTTGGATAGAAGGGAGACAACTTGTCTCTTTTGGAGCAGCTAACAACTATCAAGAGAGCCCCCAATGAGCAGCTGACTAACTTCAACTTCAAATTTCAAAGGTCTTGGGATAGGATTCCAGTGGCAGTCAGGCCAACAGTAGAAGGTGCTTTTCTATATTAACTTAAAGCTTTGAATTCTGATATTTCTATGTTAATTCAATCTATGGGATGCACAACCTTACCTGCTGCTTATAGTATTGCCATTAGAGCCGAAAATTATCTTATTCAAGCTGGTAAACTAGCTCCTAGGCCTCCCATGCCCTTGTATCCAAACTTAGAAAATCCAAGCACTAGTCAAGCACCCACTTTGGCTCTTGTTCCCACCCCTAGAAATCAAAGTTCAAGCGAAACTTCTACTTCAACCTCTGGTGCTTCAAATGAACTCCAAGAGGTCATGAAACGGTTGCAAAATTTGGGAAATGAGCTAGTTACTATCAAAAGACAACAAGCTCAAAGTGCTAGACCGTATCAGCCTCAAGCATAGTACCAGGCTAGGCCCCCATACCAACAAAATAGGTCACCAACTTAGGCTACAAATATGAATCAAAATCAAATCCAAGTAAGGCCTCATGCCAATAGACCATTCCAGCCCTATAATCCAAATGCCATATCTGCCTCTAAGGCATTAGTGCCAACACAGAATAACATGGCCCAAGAATATGATTGGTGCTTTCCATGCAACGAGCCTCATAACCAATCCATGTGTTTTAACGGTGCTCTCAATCAAGCACTGGTGGTGACAACTACTAGTGTGGAGGGCGAGGACAGTCAAGGAAACAGTCAACAACAAGAAACATTCCAACAGCAATCAGCCCCAAATGACACCACGTTGGTGAACTGGCAAGCAGAAGATTTCTATGGCATGAATCAAGTAGTTTCTCAAGGTGTCACAACCAACACAAGGTCAAAGAGGAGAAATTTGGGTGAAGAACATCTGTTAGCCCTAGCCAATCCACCACCTTCCACTTCTCCACAAATAATTGGCAAGCAGAGTCCAATTTCAAATACTTAAGGGCAGCCAAGAACATCCCCTAGGCCAACTCAAATGCTAGCTGTTGCTGCCCCACGTACAAGGAGTAAGTGTACAAACCAAGGGACAACAAAAGGATACTTCATCCCCGTTCAGTATCATTGAACAGATGAAGAAGAATAACGTCAATATATCAATTATGGGAATCCCTATCCATCCCAGGAAAAAGAAATCTGCTGCAAGCTGCAATGAAGGATTGGACAACTTCGAATCAGCAGGTTCAGATGCAAGGCAAAGTGCTTACAAATGCTGCCCAGCCTGAAGGAAGCCATGGAGGGCAACAAGGTAAAATGTTGAAGCCCCCTCCTTTCTATGTTTCATTAATCATTGGGGATAAACTAGTACACAATTGCATGATTGATTCCGGGGCAAGTAGCTCAGTGATGCGCAAGCAAATAGCTGATCAGCTGGGTCTCCAATATGAAGTAATATCTAAAGGGGTAGTGCAATTGGATGGGACAGAAATAACAATAGTTGGAGTGATTAAAAACTTGAGTCTTACCTTGCATGCATGTCCAAATGTTGTTTTCTTACAAGATATATCAATCATAGACCTTCCACCACTCTTTGCCCTTTGCTTGTCAAGGGACACAGCCAAGATTGGGGGGTATTTGTCTACTGATTGGTCCCACATGCTGTTTAGAACAAGGTATGGAACTAAGGCTACAATTAGGTCTGAACCTATTGTAAACTTCCATATTGAGCCTTACACTCCAAGTCAGATTAATGCCAATTGCTCAGCATTTGATCAAGAAGATCACCCTAGTACTGATGAGGCTGACACCAAGGTTGGAAGTATCCCGGACCTAACTCTTGACGAATGGGCAAACAAGATACATGTTTTTTATCCCTATCAAGAAGTAGAAGAATCTGAGCTGGGAGTCTATTGTATACATGAAGAAAATCAACCTGTTCCTAGCATCACGAAGCCAAGCCATAATGATGACAATGAGGTATGGCAGCTATTTTTTGATGGATCAAGGAGTAGGCAAGGTGCAGGAGGTGGAGCCATGCTTGTTTCACCTCAAGGCATCAAATATTATTCATCTTTTCGTTTCCAATTTTCTTGTTCAAACAACACAGCTGAATATGAGGCCTCTATTCATGGACTTCATTGGGCTAGGAAAAAAGGGATAAATAACTTATAGGTGTTCGGGGATAGCGAGCTAATCGTCAACCAAATTAGAGGACAACATGCTATGAAGAACGACTTGCTGAGGAGCTACAAGAATAGGGTATGGGACCTCATTGAGGATTTCGAAGCTTTCAACATTGTGTCCATACCCAGGAAGAAAAATGAAGCCGCGGATAGGCTCGCAGTAGTTGGAGCAACATTTGATGTGGTTGACAACATCAAAAGGGAAAAAACACAGCCACATATCCATGTGATTGTGAGGCCAGCAGTTCGAGATAATAACAACAGCTGGCAGGTGTTTGAAAACGATCAATAGATCGTCAATTTCTTACAAGAAGAAGCTGAATTCTCATCTAGGAATCAGAACAGACTACAGCAGCAGTATGGGGATCAAGTAGTGCAGCTGCGGACAAACAAGCTTCCTAAGGGTTTGGTAACATTGGAGTCTATCTTCAACCCTAACGACCAGTTCCGTAAAGAAAAGGCTAACATACAGGTCAAGAGCGAAGATTCAGAGCCAATTCCGATTGGGGAAGGAAAAACACTTCAAATTGGTAAAGTGGCCACTGAGCAGGAGAAATCAGATTTCATACAGCTTTGTCAAGAATTTCCAGATGTCTTTGCTTGGAGCTATGAAGACTTGAGAGGATTCAATCCGAATTTGGCACAACATACCATAGAATTGGATCCAGATGCTAAGCCCTTTCAGGCAGAAGCAGAGACCTATTAACCCCCACATTGATCCTCTAATGAAGAAAGAGCTGAATAAGCTAATAGAGGCAAGCATTATATTCCCGATCAAGCACTCAATTTGGGTTGCTAACTTGGTTTTGGTCAGGAAGAAAAGTAGAGAAATCAGGTTTTGTCTGGACTTCCGTGACCTCAATAGAGCATCTCTCAAAGATCATTACCCGCTTCCTTCAATGGAACAAATATTGCAAGTAGTATCCTGTTTAGAGAGATTCTCTCTCCTAGATGGCTACTCAGAGTATAATTAGGTGATGGTGAAAGAAGAAGACCAATTCAAGACAGCCTTTCACAACTAAATGGGGCACATATGCTTACAAGAAGATGCCATTTGGGTTGTCCAACGCTGGTGCTACCTTTCAAAGGGAAATAGACATGGCATTCAAAGGCTTGATCAACAAGATAGTGTTGATATATCTAGATGATATCACTGTCTTCTCAAAGAATGCAGCAGACCATCTCTTTCACCTCAGGCAAGTGTTTCAGAGGTGTAGAAAGTTTGGAGTATCTTTGAACCCCAAGAAGTGCATCTTTCTTACACATGAAGGAAAGCTCCTTGGCCATATTGTTTCAAAGGAAGGGTTGACGATTGACCCAGAACAGGTTAAAGCAATTCAAGCATTGCCATTGCCAAGTCACAAGAAGGCTCTTCAAAGCTTCTTGGGAAGGATCAATTTTGTCCGCAGGTTTGTTCCAAACTTTGTAGCTATCGTAAAGCCAATAGTGATGATGTTAAAGAAGAGCATGGCATTTAAGTGGACATCTGAAGGCAAAGCAAGTTTTGAGGCAATAAAACAGGCTATATCTCAAGCCCCAACTCTCATCAATCAAGACTTCTCCAAGGACTTCGCGTTATATGCCTTCGGTGGTGGAGACACAATTTCTGCAATCCTGGCACAACAAAACAAAGAAGGATTAGAACAACCAGTTGCTTTCTTCAGTCAAGGCTTGGAGGAATATGAAACTAGATACTCTTTCATTGAAAAGCATGTACTTGCAGTGATAAGGAGTTTAAAGAAATTCAAGCATCTAGTCTCAAACAACAAGATCCAATTATTGGTCTCTCATGCGGGAGTCAAGGACTTCCTTCTAAACAAGGATCTGAATGAGAAGCGTGCAGGGTGGATAACTCGTGTCATGGAATATGACATCGAGATCAAGGTAACCAAACTAGTACGTGGAAAGGGACTATGTGAACAGCTAGCCTTGAGTCAATAGGTTGAAGCAGGTGATGAAAAAGAGACTGTCTTGGTACTACAGGATGGCCAAGAACATGAAAATGATGATGTGCCTACTCCTTGTTGGACTCAGAATATGATACACTTCCTATAGAGAGGACTATGCCCTTCAGAAATGAGCAAAGCAAAGAGGAGATACTTCAGATTACAAGCCATTCCATATGTGCTTGTTGATGGTGTTTTGTTTAAGAAAGACATCAACGGGGTTCTATTGAGGTGCATTGGGACTGGTCAAATTGAGAGGGTGTTACGATATTTTCACGATGGAGATTCTCAAGGACATTTTTCCCCACGAGTAACAACTCTCAAGATAATAAAGGTAGGGTATTATTGGCCCACGGTGTTCAATGAGTGCTATACATGGATAAGATAGTGTAAGAAATGTGCACTCTTCACAGGCAAAGAAAGACTAGCAGCACTTCCATTGCACCCAATCTTGGATGACCAACCATTTCTACAATGGGGATTGGACTTCATCGGGGTCATCAACCTAAACTCAAGCCAAGGCCACAAGTGGATTCTCACGGCAACGGACTACTTTGCCAAGTGGACCGAAGCAGAGTAGCACTCAAGGAAGCAAATGAGTCTAACATACTAGACTTTTATGAAGGAATAGTGACCAGGTTCGGTGTGCTGACCACTATCATATCAGATAATGCATTGGCATTCATAGGTTCCAAGATTACAGAATGGGCTGTCAAGAATGGAATCTATTTGAGCACCTCTTCAAATTATTACCCGCAGGGTAATGGACAGGCAGAGTCCATGAACAAGAATTTGTTAAGAATCATCACGAAGGACTCTATGATGAAAACCAAAGGACATGGCATACCAAGCTAAAATCAGCATTATGGGCTGACAGGATAACGCCCAAAGAGATCTACAGGTAATTCTCCCTACAAGTTGGTATATGGGAAGAGAGGCAATGTTGCCTATATCATTAGAATTGCCAACATTGGAGCTCATGAAGCAGTTGGAGTTGTCTGAGTTCAAACCAATGGAGGATAGGTATGCAGAGTTGATGGAATTGGAAGAAATAAGAGAACATGCAGTTCAGGTGATTGAGAAAGGATCAGGCCTTAGTAAAAAGATGGTTTGATAAGAAAGCAAGAGAAAGGACCTTCTAGGAAGGGGACCTAGTTCTGAAATGGGATGCAGATCAAGAAAAACCAGGAAGGCATTCCAAGTTTGATGCCATTTGGAGTGGCCCCTACATGGTCACGGGATGTAAGAAGTAGTAATGCCTTCCAATTGTCTACATTGGAAGGAGAGGAACTTCCGATTCCGGTTAACAGAATCTATCTTAAACATTGCTACTAAAAAAAAAAAAAGAGTTTCACCCTTGTAAATATTAGCTTAGTTTTCAATTCCTCTAAGTGCGTATGCACATTGTCTTGTTGTAGTTAGGTTTCATTTTTCCCTAAGTGCTCTGGCACAGGTTTTGTCACTCTCTCAGGTTGAGTTATTCTACAGTTCAGCAGTGCTCTCGTCAGAGAAGATGTTGTGGTATCAGGCTCGGGATCAGATATCAGGTTGGTTTCAGGTTATTGCTTATGACTCCATGCCCAATGGATTACTAAAAGGCCACTGATCTTCTACCTAGCAGGCAGGTGATCCCGTTGAAAAGTCACCAAATTGTTGTCCATATATATCCCCCCTTGGGTTAGGATTTGATAGACAAGCATCAGAAGAATTTATTTCCAAGCAAGTAGATGTGCCTTCAGGAGACAATCGTAAAATTGGTTAAGTCATGCTCACAAACCGCCTTTGGGACAGTTTGAACAATTATACTCGGAAGGCGCGGATCGGCCGAAAAGCCTCCAGGCGGCCCAAACAGAAAAGGGACATCTGGGACAAATGGACGCGAAATTCTTGAATCAGCCGAAAGAAAGAAAATTTGTCAGAGTCCTTACCGGGAGCAAGCGGGACAAGAGTGCACGGAGGACGCGAACTGGCCGGTTCGGCCGAAACAAGAAACTTCAACACAAGGAAAAGTGGGACAAAGGGACGCACGGGACGCAGATAGCCGAAGGAGCTGAAAGCCAACCAGATCACGCCACGTGTCACCGACAGAAAATGGACATGGAGGCCCAATTCGAGCAGATCGGAGGATTCTGTCCCGCAAAGCACTAGGACATCCGAGACAAAAAGATGCGGTGGACGTGAAAATCCACCAGGCCCGTGGACAAATCACAGCATGACACGTGTCGCCAAGGAAGCTCCAAAAAGTCAAAGGGGTGAGTTTTCGAGCACTGATCCGAACCAATGAAACAGTGCCATGTTTCTAAGTTTAAGGGCCCACAAGGAAATTTCAAAGGAAAGCCCACGGAAAGGTGGACAGAGAGAATTACTCATCGAATCAGGGTCTGCCACGTGTCGTCCAGATGGCAGAGCATGGGAAAAGATTTTAAAACCTGTTCTTGCCTATTTTGTGCTCTAAATCTTCAGACCTTCGTATCTTTCGATCCAGAGCTCGGATTTGCACGTTCTTTATATCAACGAAAAGCTATTGAAATTCTCTACATGATTCTGGGATCAATCTCACATTTTGGTGTAATTTGGAGGGAGAAAATTAAGAAAATGTCTCTGATGCGTGGTGATAGACAGAAGTAATGCTTCAACAACCAACTTTAATGCAGCAGACAGCTCGCCGCTCCTGTTAGACAGCCCACCATTTTGCTAGGATCTGCCACTTCTGTCATAATGAGATGATTTTAAATGCTACCAAGAAGTTTTTGGGGTAGATTCTGGGTTTCCTCTCTCTCCCCTCTCGTTTCTTGATATATATTGTAAAGAGGAGCTTTTTAAGGGGTCGGACATTCTTGTTTTGCATCCTCCCTTCTTCCCTCACTTGCAAGAGAAATTGTGGAGCTTTCAAACCTCCCATATGGGTTGTAATGCCAGTCTTTTTTCCTCTTGGCCACTGCAATGTACTGTATCGAATCTTGAGCAATAATATATGTGTTGTGATTGACTCTCGACCCTCTCATGTATTCTTTGCTGTCATTTTGATCTCTTATTGCAGTTTGGTTACCTGTGCATGGTGTTTGTATTGCATCTATGTGGTCTATGTTAAATTTTCAAAACAAGTGTCTAACATTCCTCGGTGCATGACCTTTGTAGTTTAGGTTTTATTCTATGCATTTTCTTACCCTATCTCCTTGGCAAGTTAGATTAGGTTTTAGCAAACCCTCTGCATTTTTGTGTGTGCATCTGAACAGAGGAATAGGAACCAGCCTTCTCTGGAGAATCTTTTCTCATCTTTACAAGTCCCATGCTTGGAGAAAGGATTCCATGTTGTGCAATCACACTGGATGCCTGAACATCAACCTAGAAGCCTGATTTACATCCAGGGGTGATGTGAGTCTGCAACAACAGGAACCTTTGGGAGATTATCTATTATGTTATGGAAAGAAGATACATTTTCTCTACTACAAATCATGGATGCATATAGAACATTCCAAGTTGATACAAGCTCATTCATACCATACCTAATTGAATATATCTATGATTTCAAAGCCTCTTTGGGGCCACATTTACTAGATGGGATTCACAGGATAGTGGTTCTTAGCAAGCCTCAATACTTTAAATTTAATGTCATAAATGGAATACCAATGATGCAATACAGAGCAACAAAATAGGATCTTGCATGGTTTAATCCTATCAATTTATGACGTACATTTTCTGATGGAAACCCAAACTCGCCTAAACAAAAACCTCAACTCGTGCCATTTAAGACATTGAAAGAGATTGATGAACTAAAGACATGAATAAGATTTTATATTAGTAAATGGAGTAAAATTTCTATAACTAGAGGGAAAGCATTCTGGTTACCAAATATAAGGTTTTGGGAAAATGTTATAGATACTTTATATAATCCCTTCATCAATATTGATATGTTAGAAGGTGATTTTTGGAAAAGAACTAGACATAACTCAAATACCAATAATGATTCTCATTTTCTATTGGATGATTACTTGAGACAAAATGTCCTTACCAATGAATAAATTTATGTGGGACCTAAATGTACAAAAAAAGAGATGAATTCAATCCAAAAGCAAATGTGGTACAGGGAAAATTTATTTTGATACCTCCAAGGTAAAAAAATTCCCAATATGGATGGGTAAAGTAGAAGGGAATGTCTACCCTTATAAGGCTATTGGGAGTGAGACATATAAGGTAAAGCTTTGTTGGTGGACACCAATGGAAAAGAGAAATTAGAAAAAAAATAATTGTAAGAGGATTGCTTACATAAAATAAAATAATGGAAAGAAGGAAATGAAGGAACAAGTGAGATAGATGTGAATAGTATTGTAGACACCAAAATCAGGTCACACTCCCCTTAGCCCCTTGTTAATTAATCAACTTAAACACACTTACCTAACCGTGGCCCCTTTCACCCCACACTAATATTAATTTAATTCATTTAATTAATTAATCTCTATCATCATAGTAGCTATTATTTAATTATCCTAATTACCTAATACCCACCCCTCCACATCACCTAGCCACCTCACCCTAAGCCTATTCTTAGTATGTTCCCATAACTAACTAAGACCTAACCAACACCCTAAAAATCAATGCCTATACCTCATTCCCGCAAACAAAAATAGGAACTTCCGCTCTTGTCGGGAGGAATAAAGAGATCTTGCAGTAGTTACAGTGATGATCTCCTATTTTTAGTTAACTTGGGGAATCCCTCCTTAACCGACGTCGGTCACCCCTAAACCGACACCGGTTAGACCATAACCACCGTCGGTCAACCTTAATTCCCTGCGGCAACCTCATTCTCGAGGTTGGCAGTTTTAGAGAAGACATGTACACATGCAAAGGAAGAGATGAAGCATTTTCTTTCACACAGACATCCAACACTCACTGAGCAATCATCCAGCAACCATCTAGCACTCATTTTGGCATAGAGATGATTCAGTCTAGTAAGAAGGAGAGCACAGGAAGCCCATGTAAGAGCTCCCCAATGCTTGGTGATTCCTCCATAGCATCCAACCACTCATAATCATCTCCATTCTTCATTCACAGGCATCCAGGCCCGGATTCTGAGTAAGTAGAACCTCTTCTCATCTCATTCACTTCATTAGTTTCAGTATTTTTATCTTTCTCTATTGTTATTTGCTCCCACAACCACTTACTTATCTCCTTTGGTAGCATTACTTCCATACCCCTATCAAAACCTCGCAAAACCACATCTAAACATCATGATTCCTCATTCTGATCAACCAAGCCCCTTCATGCAACCACAAAGAGGACCCAAAAACTCATTTTGTGATATTCTCAGTATCCCGCAGTAATTGGGATCGGTTCTTCCTAAATGGCGTTGGTTAGCCCACAATACATTGGCCTCATGCCACCATTTTTCCAACCCAACCCATAGCTCATCCTAGCCCCATCCAAACCCCATTAGATCTACCCACTATCCTGATATTCCACCTAGACCTCATAAATATCCCACTTAGGTCCTTATCAACTTAAAAAAACTCCTTCGAAAATCTGTTCTCGACCCTCTGTCATTTTGTCAATGACCGGCATCAATCACCCTTAACCATCATCATTCAGCCCTAGACCAACATTGGTCTCTGTATCCACCAATACAGCTCAGAACAACAACCTACCTACTTGTTCCTAAGTTACCCATAATTACCTGTGACCTTTTCCAGACCTCTACCAGACCTGCAGAAGCACACAACCATTTACCTGACCCCTACCCCTTTTCCAAATGTCATCATTTATATTCCACAATATTTATCCCCCATTTCCACTAGGGTCACCATGACCCTTCCACCTCCATATACGTACTATCAGCAGTCTCCTGTTTCATCTATTATTCACTCTCGGTACATACCCTCTATTTCACTTCCTTCTTCTCAATCTACCTATACAACGACATCATATACTGGAATGCCACCCTTGTTACATGCCCAACACCAACCTTCTTATGCTACAGGAGGTACCCATCCATCACAACCTGCAAATGACCTAATCAAGTTAATGATGGACAAGATGTAGACATTGGAGGCATCGGTTTCTAGCTCTCACAACACTCTCACTTATGATGAGAATTGTAATGAGCCTATCCATCCATCCATTCCTATTCGTCCATACTCCATGCATTGGGAAATGCCTAGTTTTAACCACTTGAACGACAAAGAAGACCCGCAACAACATTTGTCATCTTTCAAACATGGGTGTTATCTAATCGCTCATGATGACGCTTTGCTTCTGAGGACCTTTCCCATGCCTCTGACTAGGCCTGCGTTAGATTGGTATAGTGGGTTACCTAGACACTCTGTATTTTCATTTAATCAAGTAGCCCTAGCCTTCTTGGATCACTTCTCCATTAACATTGTTAAGAAGGTTACCATGACTGACCTATACTCGACACATCAGTATGACAATGAATCTATCGCAGAATTTGTTGCTCATTAGCGTAGCCTGATCAATCAACTTATATTCCAACTACCACAAACTGAACTTATCAAAATCTTCATGTGGGCTTGTGCTAGGCATATCTCACCGACCCTGTAGGTCCAAACCTTCCGAACCTTCAACAAAGCATTTGCCATGGCACGAAAGCTAGATATTCGGGCTATTAAAGAGAATAAAATCAGACTACGTAATAAGAACGCAACAGTCAAGTCAAATGATACCTCTTCTTATTCAAAACCACATAAAAATTATTTAAAGGCCAAGGGGACCACTAACACAGTGGTACTTAATGTTGGCCCGACTCATCCATCAAATCAGGCTAGCCCCTCATCTAATCTCTCACCTGTTAAGACTTTCAATTCAGACAGGAACAATGGAAATATACCCCAATTGGGGAACCTTATTCTTCTATCTTAGAGAAGCTCGTCAAAGTTGGGGCCATCACCCTTCCTCCTATTAAACCACACACTAGTTTTGACCCTACTCACCCCACACCTGTAAGGTATAAAGAACATGACTTCTATAACTACCATCAAGTAAAAGGTCACAGTGACGGCAGTTGCGTCACTTTCAAAAACATTGTGCAAGAAATGCTCAAGAAAGGTGAGTTAACTATGGATAATCCTAACGCACTACCAATCAAAACCTGCACATCTTCAAGAAACCATTTCCTAATCATACACCTTCTTCTAATCAAACTGGAGAGACCTCAACTCATGATAGCCATACTCGTGAGGTCCACAGTATTTTCAGTGATGCACCCGTTGCTTCCCAATTACCTCATATTCCTTCTATAGAGGAAATTCTAGCCTGAAGTCCTCCTTCTTAGTTGGAACCCACCTCACCTATTCCTCCACCCACAGAGGAACACCTTTCACCTCCTTCCTTACCCATGGAGGAGCCTTCCATTAACATCAATACCATTTCACCTTTGGCTTCTCCACCTAGAGAATCGTCACCCATAGTACTTCTTCAGTCCATGGAGGACACTTGTTTATCCCCTCTACCTACAGAGGAGCACCAATTTTCTCCTCCACCTATCAAGGATCTAGTAGAGATACCTTTGCCTCTACATGACCATTCTCCATCAGCTACTCGAGATCCTATAGACCTAAATTTGGATCTCTTACCCACGGAAGCCGAAGCTAGCAAATTCCCTATCTCTAAGACACATTTTACGAGAATTTCCGTTAGGTCCTCATCAACCTCACCTACAAACATGTCATTCTCATGTTTAGTCGATTTCTTAGATTATGTGGACAGACCCTTATTGTGGGGGTACCTTCTGCTTCCCATCTCAACGCAAATGTAGATGTCACTTGCTGATACTTCCACTATCCACCCAAAAATATTTCGACCAATCGAACTGAGCACAACCACCTCTATCAAAACTTCTTCCATGACACCCATCATAGCTCAACATACACCCTCACCCATAACCCAACATACATCTAGATCCCAACCCACACCTACATCATCTTCCTTGAATAAACCTATTACTACCTTATGGGTCACCCCAACCACTAGCCTTACTCATCCACCTATCAAGCTAGATTTAGCTGCATCCTCCAAAGTCAACACCAAACCTACTCTAGCAACAAAATAGAAGAACCAAACCCATAGAACTCATACCCCAGCTGCTCCAGTCACACCTTCATCACCTTCACCCTTTCCATCCATCTTAGCACCTCAACCTCCTAGTGCAATCAAGAAACCTCCACCCATTAGTAAACCAAAAACACAACAGCCCATTCCTTCCTCTCAAACGTCTAACATACCCAATCTCCCGACACAACTTACACCCGCACCTACGACATCTTTACCACCCATTCCTCTAATTCCATCGGTTACTCCTTCACTACCCACTACACTTCAATCTTTGTCCCTCACACCCCCTGCACGACTCGTGTCATCCACCTTCACAGCACCTCCATTATCCTTGTGGGTAACTCGCCCTCTTCCCCCTTCCACTTTTCCCTCTAGATCTCGTACACCCATATCACCTTTACTAGAGAAGGTGCAACCCAAAGATAAAAAACCACTACCCTCCAATAAGGTAGTCAAAACAACCACACACACCCCTGCCAATTCATCTACAATACCCCTACCCAAGAAAACACGACCAACACCCAAGACCACGCCAGCACCCAAAACCATAGATCGACCCACTCCCCCTCTTGCAAAGACCGTTCCTCAATAATCAGCCGCACCTACGCCCAAACCCAAATTCACTTCCCATTGCGACCCACTAGCATGGTCCTATGCCAATATCTTAACCAACCTCTTTGAGACTTCTGTCATCACAAATACTACCGCTCAGACCATATGACCCCCTCAAACTAAACTTTGTGCCTACCATCATGTGTCAGGGCACGATGTGGAGAATTACAAGGCTTTGAAAATCATCCTTATAAAGAAAACTTTGACGATGACGACCTTCTCAATGAGGACCTCATTTCACCAACATCCATTCCAACAATCCTTCCCTCATTGCCTACTCAACAAGCATGACCTCCACCCCCTCGACTCTTAGTGCCACCCCCAAGATTCGAAATTAACATGGTTCACATCAAATAACTTGCCACACCATCACCTAAATGTCGTTGCACCCAACTCACTTCAAAAGGATTTTCTCCTCCAGTAGGTTGTTGACTGATGTTGACTACCCTGCTCACCCTCATTACTACCTATTACCCCTACTTCACTTGCCTAGCTACCCTTTTAGCTCACTCCCATACCACCTTCATAACTTTACCCCTCCACATTACCCTATATTTTTCCTATTGTATTCGAGCCTCATTATTTTTCCCATACCGTGACCCTACACATGATGTGACCTAGATATTTGGACCCGGACCATCACTAGTGACCTTTGACCCCATGTGTTTGTTATAACCTTACGGCACTATTACCTGTGTTTATTGACCTAATGACCTTACCTTGCCTCTTTTCATGAACGTTTATCCTGACCCAACCTTTGGTGTACCAGAACATACCTAAATGTTCCTGCACCTAACCTGTGTCGTGTTTCTTGCCATATCCTATACCTTGTATACTAGAATCACCTCAACCTTATTTTGATAACCCTATCGACCTAAGACAATTTAGATTTTTCCTTCTCTTCAACCTAGTAGCATGCTTTAGTTTATACGTGTGCATGCGTTTGACTGTTACTATCTTTGACACTGACCCATTACCTGGATTACCCAATTCGACCTTTCCTTCTTTTTATCCCATTTCCTACATCCATATTCATCACATTCTCCTTTTATCAAACCACTCATTGATTCTGCCTTCTACCTCATCAGTTCCTAGTTTGAGGGGTATCACCTTCACCCACACATGGGGCAACCACATCTTATTTTTGTCAACGTCGCTTATTAATACAAGCTACACAAGAAAAAAGGGGTAAAATGTAGACACCAAAATCAGGTCACACTCCCCTTATCCCCTTGTTAATTAGTCAACTTAAACACACTTGCCTAACCAAGGCCCCTTTTATCCCACACTAATATTAATTTAATTCATTTAATTAAATTAATCTCTATCCTTGTCCTAGCTATCATTTAATTATCCTAATTACCTAATACCCACCCCTCCACATCACCTAGCCACTTCACCCTAATCCTATTCTTATTATGTTTCCATAACTAATTAAGACCTAACCAACACCTTAAAAATCAATGCCTACACCTCATTCCCGTAGACACAAATGGCAACTTCCGCTCTTATCCGGAGGAGAGTACAGGCAGCCCATGCAAGAGCTCCCCAACGCTTGGTGATTCCTCCATAGCATCCAACCACTCATCATCATCTCCATCCTCCATTCATAGGGATCCAAGCCCAAATTCCGAGTAAGTAGAACCTCTTCTCATCTCATTCACTTCATTAGTTCCAGTATTTTCATCTTTCTCTATTGTTATTTGCTCTCACAACCACTTACCTATCTCCTTTTGTAGCATTCCTTCCATACCCCTATCAAACCCTCACAAAACCACATCTAAACAACTTGATTCCTCATTCCGATCAACCATGCCCCTTTATGCAACCACAAAGAGGACCTAAAAACTTGTTCTATGATATTCCCAATATCCCATAGTAACCGGCATCGATTCTTCCTAACTGGCGTCGGTTAGCCCATAGTACATTGGCCTCATGCTACCATTTTCCCAACCTAACCCATAGCTCATCCTAGCCCCATCCAAACCCCATTAGATCTACCCACTGGCCTGATACCCCACCTAGACCTCATAAATATCCCACTCAGCTCCTTATCAACTTGGAAAACCTCCTCCATAACTCTGATCTCGACCCTCTGTCATTTTGTCAATGACCGGCATCGGTCACCCCTAGATCGACATTGATCTCTGTATCAACCAATACAGCTCAGAACTGCAACCTACCTACTTGTTCCTGAGTTACCCATAATTTCCTGTGACCTCTGCTAGACCTGTAGAAGCCCATAACCATTTTCCTGACCCTTGGATCTTGTTCTAACTTATCATGTTGAATTAGATCTTTCTTATTGTGTTTTATATGAGATGTCGAAATTGTATAGATTACATTAAAACAACATTTACTTTATTTCTCACATTAAATTGTTTAAAACAGTGGATTGACATCCTTCTAAGAAGTACCACACTTCTGGGATCTAGCATATGCTAGGCAGTCCACTACATATAATGTTTAACTCTTTCTGGTGGTCTTGCTTTCTACTTCAGGTAGTTCCTTCCAGCCAAAAGGAAGTTCTCATGGTTAGTTGTGGATCGAGGAGTCAACATGCACGCAAACAACCTACAACCAACATCTTCAATAGGTATTTCTCAACTTGTTTCACTTGATTCTTAGAAACGCTCTAGAATCAGGTGAAACAAGTATCATTTGGGCTTGGTCAACAAAAGTAGGATGGAATCGAGAAACAATAAGAATAACAGAAAAGGGACATGGAATCATTAAAGAATATCAAACGCAACTTCAACAAATTGAGGATAGAAAAAGTGATAATGATGTTGAATGGTTTACTATATGTAATGAAATCTATGTCAAAGACAATCTGTGATATTTTATATTGTCTAGTTATGGGTTTTATGAAAATTTCTATTTTGTTGCACTTACGATGATGGAAATATATGTTTTATGCAATCATTATTAATATTCTTTTTCAAATAATATTATATTTATCTAGATGTATATCCAATGTATGAGAAAATGATATATTCCCTAGGAGAATCGTAACAAAACCATTTAACCTCTTAATTCATTCATTTCAATATGGATAATAGTAATATCACTTTGAAATAGAATGGTCATGAAATAAGGGCATTCATGTATTAGTGTAACTGCTTTAAACTTGACAAGTTTTAATGTGTTTTCATGGTTGTGTGATAAACATAACAACGCGGTTGAGGCCCATTTATTATTTAAGGAGAAAGCATGAATAGGATAAATCCCCTCTTGTTTTTGTGAGAAGAATTTATTTGTACACCACAATATTTGATGACAAATTTCATAGGTAATCTAACTTCAAAATAGCTACCACCTTTGAGCCACTAGTTCTTTACCAACTACTATGTCTGTTGATTCCTTACACCATCATCATTTTTTTGTTTCATATAATTGATAATAATATGATATGTTCCTTCAGACCACACCATCACAACATTACAAGGAAGAATATGTATGATAATTGAAAGGAAGTGAATTGTCGTGTAATTATTGTCCGTAAAGCTATGCATCTAAATAATGAATATCCTCTTTCCTTCCTTTTTAAGTTTAAACTTTAGGAAATCCTTTCTCAATGATATTAATAAAGTTAAGAGGTTAAAAAGTAGGTGCAATACTGTGTATCGTTATTGTGAAACAATATTGATAGTAAAAAAATTATTTCAATTAAATATATTGTTGGTAAAGAAGACTACAAATATTTTTTATTGGATGGTAAAAATAACTTGAAGATGGTTAATACTTTATGGTAAAAATAATGTGTATACTTGGCATGAAATCCACTCAGTTGAACGTGTATGGATTTCCATATTTATACTTACTAGGTGATGTAAATATTAAGTGTATTATGTTGTAAAAGTAGAGTATCATTAATGGAATTATGTATAGTATGTTTATTTTGATGGATGTGAGTGCATATAACAACAAAATAAATGCAAATAAAGTCGTGGAGATGACAACCACCTAAAAAAGTAAACTCATGAGAATAATATCTACTAAAAAAGGTAAAAATTTGTACAAATAACAACAACAAACTCTATTGCCAAGATATGCAGATACATCAATTTTAAAAAAACCCTTGGGTATGATACATATTTGATACGTCCATACATATTTATTAAATAATTGTATATATACTTTTAGTTTATAAGAAATACAAAACTTGAAAAATATATTTCAAACCTGAATATGATAAACATTTAGTTTTTATTTTTTTATTCACATTTTGATCTTGAATTTATCCTCCACGCACTTCATCTTGCTTCTCCACTACCCACGATTACTCGATCCTTCAATAATTGGAACCTTGGATAGTTTATCTTTTTAAGCCTCGAGTAATTACCATGTGGGTGGCATGATTGAGTTCCAGGTGATGGGATTATCATAGTAGTGGCAGTGGTGTAATTTTGGGGCCATCAGGAGCCTATCCAATCGGCAAGGATGAAAATAGCCATATAGAAAATTATTTGAGATATTCTATAACACATAGGATTGTGCCAACAACAAGAATATAAATATTTACATTGAGACGCGTTCTTACAATGACATCAAAAAAAGAATGATAGGTCTCAAATATAATTCCACTACCCATACAATCATTTTTAGAATAACAAAATCAAAAATAAATAGAGGGGTAAATTGACACCAAACCCTCTTGTGCCTCCCGACTACCCTGCTTGGGCCGCCCCTGCCACTCCACCCTCCGCTTCTCCATGGAATCTCTACCAGCCGCCGACCATTCAAACACCCGCATCCTGAAAACAAAAACAAAACTAAACAAGAAATAAAATTATAATTAACAAAACGAAGGAAAATGTGGAGTTTTCGTAATTTGGAGGTTTTTAGCTGTTATTGGAGGAATATATTAATGTACAGTTCAGATAATGTATGGTAATGCCAAGAAGTGAAAGTATTCGGTGAAATAGTGAGACGTGTAAAGAGATGCAGTAAATACAGAATGTACACGCCGACATACAATCAAGAAAGTCTTACCGCAAACAATTACACACTAAAAGGCGTAGAGCTAAGCTTTTACACAGTTAGAGGTGCTTTTCCAATGAAAGTGATATATTGAAAAGAAAATAACCTCCAAATCATCGAGGTCGAGCTCAGTTACACGGCCAGCGAAATCCACATACCAAGGATTTTGTAATCCATCCATTCAAATGTTACTTCTTGACCGTCACACTTTTCATAAAACCGCCCATCCGTGATGCACTCCACTTTCCTTCCGTCCCAAATAGACATTGTTTTTATTCAACTTCACAATGCTTTCATTTTTCATTCCGAGAAATTAGACGGAAAAGTTGTGAATTAATAGTGGGAAGAAGGCAAACCAACCTGATACTGTAAAGTTCTGGTTTACATTGGAGTGGTCGACTCGAGTGGCATAGGAAATCTTGTTGATTCCCTCTTTATCTCTATCTTGCTTGTATTGTACTTGTGCAGGGGAGGGGAAGGCTCTTCCAACGCCACTCTATTCTCTCCAGTCAACCCCATGAAGCCTTCTCCCTCCAATCTTTACCACACTCACCCTCATCACAAAGCTTGCTCCGCAGCTGCGCCTCCATTCTCCACCAATTTTCTCTGCTCTCCACACTGCTTCCCTCACCATTGTCTCCATTTCCTCCTGCTCCTTGCCCGCCGCTGCACCTACACAAAAACAACCAATAATAAAACAAAAGAAAGCAAAGAAATTTAAAAAGAGAAACCTAAAATCAATTCAAAACTCATATGTATGATATTAGGTTTAAGTTTAGGTAGGATTAGGGTTGTTAGGATAGGTTAGTTAGTTTTAATGAATGATATTTTATACTATATAACATATTATATATGATAGGTTACGCCCTATATAAAATGACATATGTAGTATAACAAGTAATATATGTTATATATTACATTTATTTTTATAATATAAAATAAGATGTAATATAATCTAGGTATATATGTTTAGATAATATGGTATAATGAAGAAATATTACATGGCTTATTATATAATATATAATATATTGATATCATTAGGATTTTTAGTGTATAATATATGTCTTATATCGAGTGATTTTTTTAGTCTCTTTTTCGTCAAATTTCATGATTTCGTCAATGGAATGTTGTTAGTTTAAATTTCTTACACATATAAAACATAGAGTTAACACTAAAAATTTAACTTCTAGTTTCATACCATTTTTATAGACTGGATAGAATTGTGAATACTATTTACCTTCTTATATGTTATTTGATATGCGCACAATGTGAAAAATAAATGTCATCCCAATCTATCTTCCAAACATCTTAGGTATTATTCAAAGCCTTTCCCAAAATATTGTTAATGGTTCTATTATTTTATTTTCCTATAGTAGGTAGAGAAAGTATTGTGATGCACAATCATAAATTCATTTTGTGAGATATAAATTATTTCTACGAGGAAATGGGTTCTACATTCATCAATAAACATCAACTAAAAAAACAATGATTTTTTTTAATAGTTCTTGTGTCATCACATGAACTAGTTCCATCTCATATATTATTTTCATCTTACCCACACTTTCAAAAAATCACATTAGAGAACATATTTATTAGAATGCTTGAACACTATTGGTGACATGCAAATTGTAATGTTAAAAATCTATTATGAAAGTACATGTGTGAGAAAAATGGAAGGTTCTTGGTGTCCAGTAAAGGATCAATGGTAGGTCATCATGGTTGCATATTGTCGAACTCGGATGATATGGATTTGGAAATGAAGAACATGGATAATTAAGATCTATGAAGTCCATTAACATAAGTTGGGTGTTAGATACTCGTAAGGCGATAAACTAATGAATATGAAGAATGTATTTCCTTCCATTATCCCTTAAAGTAGATAAATAATGAAGATCGAGAATGGGTGGCCTCTCATTATCCCTCAAATTAGAAAAACAATGAATATGGATAATGGGAGGCCTTCCAATATCCTTGAAAGTGAATAATAAATTAAGGAGAATGGGAGGCCCCCCATTCTATCTCAAAGTACAAAAAATGAAGAATCAGAAGAGGATGCCTTCCATTCTCTATCAAAGTTGAAATAAATGAAGAGATAAAATGGGGAAGTGAAAAAAATTCAAGACAAAAAATAGGAGGAAAAAATCTAAAGATAGAATAGTAAAGTAAAAAAATCAATGGATAGAATGGGAGGCCTCTCATTTTCCCTTTAAGTGAAAAAATTAAAGCCTATATATGTATTCATCACATGACAATATTATATGGTACCCCACAATTTAAATTTAAAATTTTGGTTACTGATTTTGAAAAATTGAAAACTGATAATGAAAAATTGGTCACCAACATTTTCACAATAGCAAACTGATAATAACACAATTGGAAACCAAATTTCATGTTTATAAAACCACGAACCATGTTATTAGAAGTCTATATTTTCGGTGGTTAGTCTAAATTTAATGAAATGGTGGTTCACACAGGAATATCTAAATAGTTATTTGGATCACATCTCAATAGTTAAATTATTTTAGCTCGCGTATTAAGAAGGTCTAAATTATAGGTCTCCCCTTCCGAATTGAGTATATGCTAATAGTTCTAGCTTAGGAATCTTATGGGAGAGATAATGGTCACTTAATGACTCTTGTAATGAAGTAATTACTACCCTTCCCGTTGTAGTCCTAAGATAGTATGGTTGGAGTACAATTAACTCAAAGTGTGGGACTTAGAGTGCATGCCTACTTAATACACAAGGCTAATGATAAGGTAGGTTTCATCGTGTAGAGATTAATTCAAGTTATATGTTTATCAACAAGTCATTAGTAACTTACTAGTTACTATCATTCGAAGTATCCAAAGTCAAAGTGTCACTATACGAACCTCATTGTTAGGACTAGGTTTAGTTTAACCATTTTGTTAGGATTAGATAATCAATCCAATCTCGATTGAATAATGCCGTAAATCCACCTTATCAATATATTGCATTCAATATCTCTTTTAATAAGTGTTATATTCTCTTTAAGCATTGAACAAGTTTTAATATCTATGATACATTGAAATATATTCATTCACATTTCTTAATATTAACTTATTCAAGTTTTTTACCTTTTCATTTTAACATCAATGTGTCATTAAACAAGTTTTTGTTGTAAAGGTATAACTAGTCATCCACGAACTATTAAGGTTGTACTAAATAATGATTCCATTATTTAATTTAGTCTCCTTGACGATCAAGTCTAAGAAATGCATTTATTTCACAACTCTATATCGTTGTCCAAAACATCTTTATCTGTTTATTTCCTTTAATTAAACATTTAATTGATGATGTCACTGATATAATTGTAATAATTTTGACATTTAATAATTCAGGTTAAATACTTTCATAAAGTACAATTATTTAATCAAATACAATTTTTCTTCGTAATCATTATTAAGAAAAATCTGCTATTGTAAATAGTGTAAATAATCATTACAATTCATAAGAGATAATCAAACTATTAAAGTATTTATTAAAATCATTAAGGATAATTCCTTATTCAAAAATAATTACAATAAATTTAGAATGATACAATTAGGTCCAATGCCATTTTCAACTTCGTCAAATCATATTTTGCTTAACATTAATTACATAATGGAAATCTATATATTCATTTAACCCATGTTTTATAATTAGCTAATCAAATCATCACATGGCGATCATGAATGTAATCAATCCCAATTTACAGCCTTGTAATAACTAATCCGTCCCAATGTTATTTGTAAGGTAAAATAATAATATACATGGTCAGTTCATAGAACTGACATGGATTACACCACTCTCTATCTAATTGTTTTATTACGAAATACTTGAACATATACTATTTGATTTAATGATAATAAATATAGAATCATATCTCGAGAATATGCAAGATACATATGAAGCTAAGATAAAATGATCTAAATATATTCACCAAGTTCCTTACATCAATAACGTACATACATTCCTGTATTTAATATAACTCAAGTATCTAACATATTGCCCTTATGCACAAGACTTACATATCAGCAGATAATCCAATTATTCTTTTCATCCAACAACTAATTAAAATAATCGCTATCTGTACCTAAATCTCATTACTAATCAATAGGTAACTTGCTTGATAATAACCAAACAAGAAAGATGAAAGACAAGCTTTTCACTTTATCAAGTCTAAGTGATTCCAAGATTTATCAATTTAAGCAGTAACAAGATTAATGATAGGCACAACATTATTTTTACAATCAAGAGTTTATTGCCAAGCTAACTAATGTTATAGTTATGGTAATACACTTTTTTACATATTTCTTCGACTTTATTTAAGCACAAACAGTCAAGGGTTTACCATGTAGAGAATAAATAAACAACTTCATCCATACCAAATACTATGTGTCATCCTTACAGACCGTGATGATCATAAAAAATGATGTAACCATTATCTCATCCAAATGGACAAGTAATAACTTAATCACACACCCTACAGGGTATTTATGCATGTTTTTAAAAATACAACATTACTTCAAGACATTATTATATGAGACAACGTTAATTAATTGGTCTCAATGATAAGCATGCCTTCCTTCCTCTAGAGACATATATTTACTAGTTACACACTGAGCAAAGTTTAAGAAAAAAATATTAAATCCTTAAAATGCAACCATGAATTTTTTACAAATAAACATTTCAGGGAGAATATACCATTATGGGACTGTTACGAAGTTCAATCAACTAACCATAGAGATCACAATACCAAATTTTCTCAATTGTTCAATCTTTCCTAAGAAACTATAGGTTTGATATAGTATACAGAGGGGGATTAAGCCTTGGCAAATTAGGTAGCTGCCTAGGGCGCCAGCAGTCAGGGGGCGCCTAAAAAAGAAAAAGTTTCTTTTTTGTCGGTTAATTTTAGAGCTTAACATTAGGGATCACGAATCTTAAGACTAAATATTGATCAATCCATTTATAGATATTATTGTGTAGCCCTATTTATTTCACGCATACACCTAAAAAGTTTTATAATGTGTTTAGCACTTCATCCAGATAGATATGGACGCTCACCCATAAGCACATATGATTTTTTTACTACCTATTACCCATCCTTTGATGTGGGCTTGTCAGATTATGTTAGGTGTGCATATTCATGATCCATCAATACCAAGCATAATGCATTTTTACGAGTAGATCATTACAAGTGTATCTAGTAGAGGAAACACTATAATTAAAGGAAAAATGTATTTGATCAGATAAGTAATAAGATCAATTGGGGAACCATATGATCTACCATTTTTTGATGGAGGACATCTGTAGGCAATGGTCCATCCACGATTCTTCATTCATAATACCATGGTAGCTACATATCAGAAGATGAATACAGAACAATAGTACCAAAGATGTGTGCGCGCCAATATATCAGAATAGAGTTCTTATCATCTACTTGCTATGGCTAAATTAGACTTGTAAATAACCTTGTATAAAATATTATATTTTTTGCATTCTGAGCATCTCCTACGATTAATTTTTTCCATTCACAGAATATTTTTCATGCTCAAATTAGCCATGCGATACATTAAAAAACAACCATAAAGCATGCATTCTTTTCTACTGACCTAATAATAGATTAAATTTATAAACAGACAAAAATATAGATCCTATTTTATTAAAGATAGAAAAAACATCACATAAATTTTGACGAGGGCGCTCCCACCCTTGTGATTTATCCCTGGAAGTATATATTATTACTTGGCCACCAAGTCTACCATGCCTTTCTATAGATCTGGAACGTAAAAGATTGAATGCGACACTAAAACTGCATCATTATTTACGGCTTCATGAATCTCGAAGAACGTAATATAGTTACTGTGGAAATATAACAAACTAGATAGTTCCTGTTCAGGAAACAAGCCTTCGATCGCAAAATAAACTCCATTATTCCTTGATCGCATTGCCCCAAAATAAACAATGCCTCACGCATGACCTATAATTAGTCTAGTTTCACTGTATCAACAAAAAAATTAATCAGTTATCACATATGTTAGCTTCAAGAAGTTAGTTGATTCAAACTATACTCCATTCCACTCTTGGACCATCAACCAAGATTAAATGTGGTACCACTTACCTAGAACAAATTATTTTCGAGCAAGGGTATCACTTAAAAATGAGATAAGCACAACCTCGATATTCAAGCTAGAGGGCCAATAATCCCTAGCTAAAACTGAAAAATTCAAATATATAACCAAGCAACCTAGGTAACAAATTAAAACAACCTAGTTTAAGAATCTATAAATAATTTTAGCAACACAAAAATGACTAAGTTATCAACACTTCATTCAAAAATTCACACAAAATGATATTCTACCATTATGAAAATGAAATAACAAGGAAAAGAGAAGTATAACAATGCCCATGAAAGATAGAGCCCCTTCTAGACAATTCTTCACAAACTTTTCTTTGAAAACTTCCAACAGGTCGAGCTATAATTTCTCAACCATATTTCCTCCAATAAAACACCAAATAATGTGACCTAGATTTGAACAAATGATCAACCAAATAAACCATGCTAAATAAATCCATTGATAAATTGCTAAGTCTAACATTATTTTCCTCCACAAAAATATCAACAAAAAAATAGCTCAATAAACCCCCATGCAAGGACCCATGCAAAGATGGAGCTCAAAGGAGGGGAAAGAGATCACAAAAAAATGTGAACAATAAAAAATAGATTACCAAACATGCATAGTAGCTTCCAAAGGAAGCTTATCGAGTTTCCCAAGAGAATTAAATGACTTAGTTTAGTAGGTCCCATGTAGTTTTTGGTCCATTAATTACCACCGCCAATCAACTAGTTCCCTCCAAAACCATTGGTGATGGTCACTCAATCGGTCCAAAATTAAATCAAACACAACCTTAGTCACTTGCATGAGTCATTAATCGGCTATTTAAATAGTTTTTAATAACCTTTTTGTATTTTACTATGGTCAAGACCATTTTCAACCAAGAAAAGACCAAATGATTATGGTCAAAGACCCAAATGGCTAACCAAGACATAAACAATCCATAATATGGTCACATTAATCAGCCTTGTAAAAAATCAAATGTCAAATAAAGATAGTTTACAATACTTAAACATCTTTTTCATTTTCCTAAATTCCAACAACTAAAGTAATTAAAAAAATTTTAATTCATCCATGAGGTCAATAGACTTAACCATGTATCTAATCAGTACTTAAAGGAGTATCGATCAATTCGTAGAAATTCATCAAACCAAACAAGTTTTGATCAACGCATGGTGCAATAAATTAATCAATCATCCAAAATAAAATTTTATAAGTCTTATAGTAAAAGAAAATTTAAATTTTTTGCCAGGTACATAAGAAGACCAATATAATTTGTCTTGTAACACTTTACCATATTCCATATCTCTTAAGTAATATAATTGCATTATTAATAAAATATCCTTATGTCAACCTCTTAACCTTTACCTTGACAATTCCAAGATTTACCTGTTTCCATTTGAAGACCATCTTATCGTTGTACGATCAATGACAATCATAATGTCAAAAGAAATTTATTATCTTTTAAACAATCATCTTTATTTCCAATTTATGAAATAATACATTACAACTATGTATAGATTAAATCATACTTGGTAATTCATTATTTCCAGCAACAAGATGAACAAGATTATCCATAACAAGTATAATAGTCAAACATTATACTCAAAACATTGAAATCATCACATTTACACATAAAGGTAAAGTAACTCTTACAACCAAGAAAGAAAAATAAGTCATTAATGTAAAGTATTTCATGAGTACTTGGTGACAAGCATCATTATATGGTTGGGTTTACAACTACATGTAAGTATATATATCCTTTCCAGGGTATACATGTGTATGCTTAGCTACAACACCGCCCGAGTAACTCTTCCTATCCACAAGCCTTCATGACGCACTTCACATTAAATAACTCAATTTTGCGACAACACAGAATGAAAATGCAGGATGTGACATACTTTCCCCTTAATGAATCATTGTCTAATGATTTCACTCATTAGCAAAAAAAGATAATAAACCACACAGAGAATTATATCATATGGATAAGAAAATAGGAAAACATTTTCATCTAAACTTGAATTTCCAAATTTTTAGTTTATCTTCAATCAATTTATTGGTTATAACAACCTTTAAAACATCCAGTTTCATCATATAGTCTGAAATATGACAAAATTTTTTCATTTCAGCACCCAAAATTATAAAATAATATCAAGTATAACTTAATAAATTAACAAATATCAATTTTTTGACTGAAATAGATAAGGAAATATTGTTTTAATTTCCTCAAGGTTCTCCTATGTTAAACTTTCTTATGAATATTGGTCCCATTAGACCTTGCATTGAGAAATTTCTCTATTTCTCAAGTGCAATCTATGAGTTTCCAAAACTCTGATAGGTTTTATTACCACAATACTCGGATCATGAACATACAAAGAGTTCCAATTAAGTACATGTGTTACATCTGAAACATATTTCTTAAGCAAGGAAACATGAAAAACATCATACATCTTAGAAAATGCGGAGGAAATGCTAAATAATATGCTATCAAACTTATGATTTCCAAAACTTCAAAAGGTCCAACATGTCTTGGTGATAGCTTGACAGCCTTTATAAATTTTATTGAACTCTTTTTGGGCTTAACTCTTAAGAAAATACTTATCTCCTAGTTCAAATTTTCTATTTATTCATTTCATATCTGCGTAGCTCTTCTTTCTATCAGCATCTTCTCTCAATCACTCACGAATAAGCTTAACTTTCCTTTCCATTTCTCGTTAACATCTCAGGGCCACTAACACTCTATCTTTCGTACTATCCAAACTGATGGAAGTTTTACACCTTCTCCCATACAATGCTTCAAAAGGATCCATTTTCATTGAAGCATGATAGGTGTTATTGTACAAAACTAAACCAATGGAAGGTATTCTTCCAACTTGTACTGCTAATCCATGCAGTATATCCTAAGAATATCCTCCATAACTTGGTTGACTCATTCAGTTTGGACATCTGTTTCCAGATGGTATGATGAATTGAAATTCAATTTCGTTCCCAAGGTTAAATTCAAAGTTTTCCAAAATTTAGATGTCATCCTTGGATCCCTATCCAAAATTATTAACTTTGAACTCCGTGTAATATGAATATTTCATGCACAAATCGTTTTGCAAGCACGGAGAGAATCATCTTTCAGATTTCTCGGTATAAAATGAACTACTTTTGTTAACTTGTCAACAACAAAAAGTATCATTGTCATGTTTATTTTTTGACATAACAAGCCCCTGCACAAAATCTATGTTAATAAATTTCCATTTATAGTGCTGGAATGTTGTGTGGATATAGTAGACCAACAGGATCCGGGTGTCTATGATTTTATGTGTTGACATTCCAAACAGTGAGAAATGTAGTTTAAGATGTCCTTTTTCATTCCTTTCAAGAAATATTTTTGTTTTACATCAAAAAACATTTTAGTCACTCCAGGATGCCTAGAGTATGGTGAATCATGAAATTATTTCATAACTTTTATCCTTAAGTCATTTCCCAAAGGTACATAGACTCTACCTTCATATTTCAAGATTCCCTCATTGTCAAATTTGAATCCTTTGTACCTTTATCGTTAGGATATATTGCTAACGCATCCTTAACATGTTGATAGTATGAATTTGTTAACATTTTTTCTTAACCTCATCCTTGAATTGAGTTCTAAGGGTAAAAATCGTGGAAACATGCTTCCAATGACTTATTGCATCTGCACTCTATTTTCTTTTCCTTTTATGTAACTTATGTCAAAATCATACTATGATAAGAATTCAATCCACCTACACTATCTTACATATAATTTGGGCTATGTGAAGATATACTTTAGCCTCAAGTGGCCTATTTTTAGTTCGAAAGGATTTCCCAACATGTAATACCTCCAAAATTGAAGTGCAAGCACTATGAAAACAAGCTCTAGATCATGGGGAACATAGTTCATCTCATGTACCTTTAATTCTTTTACTCTCATATGCTAATCACATTACCATTTTGAAGAAGATTCCACCCAAACCTTCACTAAAGGAATTTTTTACCACAGTGAATCTTCTATGGGGTTTAAAACCTTCAAAATAGGTGTTGTAGTTAAGTTATCTTTTAGAAAATTAAATACATTCTCATTTTTTTTAGAATAAACAAATTTCTTATCTTTTTTTGCAGTGAAGTTATTGGAGCAGCAACTCTAGAAAAGTCTTTTACAAATTTTATGTAGTAACTAACTAGCCCCGTAAAGCTTCTTACTTCATGAACGTTCTTTACAACTAACCATTTGTTAAAGCCTTGATTTTTTATGGATCTACAAATATTCCTTCTTTGTTTATGATATGATTGAGGTATTTTACCTCATTTTGATAGAAGGAACACTTAGAAATTTCTCCATATAGTTTCCTTTTCCTATGTCCAACACTATTCTTAAGTGCTCATTATGCTCTTCAATGTTTTTGGAATAGATCAGAACTTGATTTAAGAAAACTAGCACAAATGTATCTAACTATTTTTAAAATATGTTATTCATTAAGTTCATGAATGCAACAGGTGCATTTGTGAGTCCAAATGGTAAAGCCGTGAACTCATAGTGGCCATATCTTGTCCTAAAAGCATATTTGTGTATGTATTCATATTTAATTCTCAGCTGATGGTAACCTAGTCTTAAATCAATTTTGGAATAGACTGATGCATCTCAAATTTGATCAAAGAGATCATCTATCCTTGGAAAAGGATATCTATTATTGATTGTGGCCTTTTTAAGCATGCAATAGTCAATGCATAACCTAAGTGTGCCATCTTTCTTTTTGACAAAAAATGACCGGTGCTCCCCAAAGAGACACGCTCAGTCTGATTAATCCTTTGGATAAAAACTCATGAAGTTGTGCCTTAAGTTCCACTATTTCTATTGTGGTCATACGGTAAGGAGAATTTGAAATAATTTATATTCCAAGTTTGATATCTATTTTGAAAATGAATTCACGTCTCGAAGGGAATCTAGGTAACTCCTCTGGAAAGACATTGTTGTAATCTTGTAACAGTGGATAATCTGTCAAATAAAAGTTACTTTATTCAATGAGATATGACATTCTAACTTTATAAAGCACGAAGCCTTATTTTAGCCTTTTTAAGTTGCATTATAGAAATTTTCCTTACTTGTATGTCTCTTTTTATGCCCTGAATGACTATTGTTTTCCACAGGTCATCTAAATACTTGATTTTTTTTCATAAAATTCCACAATGGCCTTATGTTGTGATAGACAGTTTAGACATATAATAAAATTGTAAGAACTTAAAGGAGCTACATTCAGTTCTCTTTCTGTTATAAAACAGGGAAGCTCCAATGTTGCGCCAAAAAGACATGTGTTCACTGTGTGGAGACAATTCTTCACATATTGCATAGTCCATGAGTTCTTCATGTATCAATATTTTCTTTTTAATTTTTCAGATAATTTATTCTAAATGAAACATTCAATAGCACTAGTATCCACAATAATAGTTACAGGTAATCTATATAAAGTAACTGGTACTTCAAACAATGTGGCTTGCTTTTCATCTTTCATATTTGTTACTGCAATATTAATTTTCTGTTTTTGGTTGTTATATTTGTTTTTCAAAGGAAACTTATTTGTGTAGTGATCACCACCAAACTTGAAGCATCCCAAAAATGGACATTTCCTTTTAGTTTTAATTTCATTCGTTGTTATGTTATTTTGTCTAGCTTTCTTAAAATTTACAACAAACTTTAACATGTAATTTTCTTACCATTTTTGGATTTACTACCCACATTTTTCCTCCAAGTTTTATTTGGTGATAGTGGTGATGGTGAACTGAAATAATTATTCCATTTCTCATCATGGTGAGCAGATATAGCCTACATCTTTTTTTCTTAGCAGATGGCTTTTTCAAAAACTACCTCCATGGTCAAAGGACCATGTACATCCACTTCCCCATATATGACAAGATTAAGTAATGTAGCCAAATTCTAACAAACTTGATATACTGCAACTAACATGAACTCCAAAAGAAAATATATCTCCTTCTTCATTATTCAATAATGAATTACAATGTTTCCTAAATATGAAAACAACTCCTAACTCGAGTTTCCAAGAAAAATCTAACTAACTTGACTGAATCTACTCTAGGTGGTGGAAATTACTATATTTAGCAGTTTACTAGAACCTATTATTATTAGTAAGTTTGCATGCTTATTCGTATGAGCCCAAAAATTTCCACGTGTCTTCTACATTTCTAAATTAGAGGAATTGCCAACTCTCTAACTCATAATGCAACTAATAGACTAAAATTAACTAATTCCCAAAACTAGGAAAAAACTGAACTACAACTTAAATCCTAATTTCTGGGCTCAATATGGTGGATTTAGGGCCCAAAAATGTGTTGAAACTTGCCCCAACCAACAGGGCCAATTTCCGCTACATTCGTCTTATCGAAATATGTGGTTTCAAAAAAAAAAAGGACTCAAATGGACACCTGGAGCTCAAGTCATGACCTTGTCAAGTTCTTGCTAATTCTGGCGCATCATTAAGTCCCGTGATAAAAATTCTCATCAGCATGTCAATGAGGGATACATTTAAAAAAAAAAGTAAACTTTTCCCAGTTTTGTGTTACAAATAACTTTCCCTAAACAAAGGTATGAAATTTTGACATCTTTTGGTCATAATATAGATGTGGCAACCAACGTTGTCTAAAATATAAATTAAACTAATCATAAGTGATTTTAGCTACATCAACCCCTATTTGAACCTTCCACCTATCCCACCATGAGGAATACTCATTTGAGAGTTGGTATGCACCCCAAACTGCCTTAGTTTCTTCACAAAAGTTCCTGATGATGAAATAATTCTCCATCTCCTTGAGCCAATTCTTAGCTCAATCACCTAGAGTTTTCCTATCAAATTTTGGGGGCCTAATATGCCTAATATCATTTAATAGTTCTACTTCTAAATGTGCCCTTCTATTTTCAGGTTTTTTGGGGTCTACAACATTAGGATCTGTAGCATTCACATTATTATTCTGAACATTTACATTATGATTTTCAAAATTAGGATCCAGTGCATTTAGATGACCCTGAGGTTTCACAATATTGTTACTTTGTGTGCTTACTTCCTTAGCCAAAATCTATTGATCTAGAACAATAATTCCATTGTGATTTTCTTGCATGACAACAACTATCTCATCTAATTTCATCATTCCTAGAAGTTTTATTATTCACAACATTACCTCTTGTCCTAACCATTTTGTTCTATTAAACAAGAAAATGATTTTGTGTTAGTGTAAGGACTCATTATGTCCAAGAGCTATAATCCTTCATCTTTAATACCAAAATGTAACGCCCAATTTATAATAACTTCAAATTAAGGGAATTTTTTTTTCTTTTAAAACAAACCTCTTAACCTCATTTCATGCCTTCAATGATTATATATGACAATAATAATAATCTAGTAAGAAATATAGTTTACAATCCATCTGATAACATCATAACCATGTGTAGCTATAAAGGTCAATTAGATCTACCTAATCCCCTTTATCATCACTCTAACCTAGTGTACATAACTTGTATGTAATTGGTTAACCTATTCATCTAGGTTTAAGAACTGATGCAGTTCCAATTGTCTACCTGAAAATTGGCAAGCTAAGTTTCATCTGGCATCTCACACTTACGTAAAGGAACTCGGTGAACTGGAAGTGTATTTAGTTAGTACACTACTTAGGCAAAATATTTTAAGCTATGCATTGCATGCTTATTTTTGTGACCGTACATAAGCCAAATAAAACTTATCCCATAACCACACATTCATCTCTACATAGTTATTTAGATCACATCTCGATAGTTAAATTATTTTAGCTCACGTATTAAGAATTCCTAATTCGATGTCTCACCTTTCAAGTTGAGTGTATCCTAATAGTTCCATCTTAGGACCCTTTTGTGAAAGATAATAGTTACTTAATGAATCTCATCAAGAAGTAATTATTACCCTTCCCATAGCCATCCTAAGATGGTATGGTTGGTGTTAAATCAACTCAAAGTGTGAGACTTAGAGTCTATGCCTACTTAATACACAAGGAAAAATGTAAGGTAGGTTTCATAGTTTAGAGATTAATTCAAGTTATACATTTATTGACAAGTCATTAGTAGGTTACGAGTTTCTATCATTCAAATTATCCAAACTCAAAGTTTCACTTTACAACTCTCGTTGTTAGGACTAGGTTTAGTTTTACCATTTTGTTAAGATTAGATAATCAATCCAATCCCGGTTGATAATATTGTAAATTCACCTTATCAATATATTTTATTCAATATCTCTTTTAAGAATATTTATATTCTCTTTCAGCATTTAATACATTTTAATTTATATGATAGACTGAAATGTGTTCATTCACATTTCTTAATATTAACTTATTCAAATATTATACTTTTTCATTTTAACATCAATGTGTCATTAAAAAAATTGTCGTAAAGGTACAACCATTCATCCACGAAGTATTTAAGTTGTACTAAATAATGATTCAATTGTTTAATTGGTTTCTTTACTAAATATTCTAATAAATGTATTTATTTCACAACTCTATATCATTTTCCAAACAATGTTATTTGATTAAATCCTTTAATTAAAAACTTAAATGATGATGTCACAAATATAATTGTAATAATTGGCATTCAATAATTTAAGTTAATTATTGTAATAAAGTATAATTATTTTTTGTAATCATTTTAAAGTAAAATTCGTTGCTGCAAACAACGTAAATCATCATTACAACTCATAAGAGATAGTCAGACTATTAAATTATTTATTAAACTCATTAAGGATAATTCCTTATTCAAAAATAATTACAATTATTTCAAACTGATAGAATTGGAAAATTGTCGATTGCAACTTCACGAAATCATATTTCACTCAACAACAATTACAGAATCCAAATTTGGATATTCATTTAGTCCACGTTTTGTAATCAGCTAATGGAGTCATCTAATGAAGATCATGCATGTAATTATTCTAAATTAATCCTCATAACATCTAATCCATCATGTTATCTCTAAGATAAAATAATAATATACATGGTCAGTTCATAGAATTGGCATGGATTACACAACTCTCTACCTAGTTATTTTATTATGAAATACTTAAACGTATATTGTTTTATTTAATGATAGTAAATCAATAATTGTATCCATATTATATGAAAGCTACATTGAAGTAATATAATGTTAAAACACAAGGTACTATTAACAACTACTTGCATTCATGTATCAGTTCCTTAAGTATCTAACATTTTAACTTTATATAAAAACTCAAGTCTCATCGAGTAATCCTTATTATGTTCATAAAAAAACTAATTAAAATATTATCACTCTACATAACTTCATTACCAATCAGTAGGTATGTCAGTCATAAAATAAGAAAGAGGAAAGGAAGCTCATTCTTCAAGTTAAGTGATTGACATCAATCAAATTAAGCATAACAAGAAATGATAGGCCGGATTATTTCCTTCTACAATTAATTAATGATGTAACTATGTCATAGATGATTACATAAATAAATTACATATCTTCCTCAATCACATCACATAGCAAAAACAAAGTCAAAATACCTAGAAGAGTTAAGAATCAACTTTCTTTATGCATGCACCCAACATAAATCCACACCAACTACCATTGACAAGTTAAAATAATAATCATGAAAATTGATATTTGAATAAATAATTTAAGTTTCATGGTATTTAAACAAACCACCTATCCTTACCCATATATTCCTCAAAACCTATTAATTCAGTAGTTTTGTTTACTCATGGATTAAATCATTATATGTTCTTATAAATAGTCAAGACTTTATAGACTATGGACAAGATTTTACCAGATTTTAACTTAGATAGGGTTTTAGTTAAGGAAAATCAATCCTAAACCCATAATATAATACCACAACTATTATATGAACACTTTAGAGATATTATACCATTACAAGACTATTATGTGTTGACTAACTAATCCAGGAAGTATAGTACCAAAATTTCTCAACTCTTCAATCTTTAGTAAGCCACTATAGGTTTATTAAAGTATATATTAATCCTTCCCTGTGTCTACCTCCTTTGACAGAGTCAGTTAAATAAAAGGTGTAGCCAAAATATGCATAAAAATTAGGGATTCATGAATCTCAATGGACGCAATACCATTACAGTGGGCATACAACACACATAGATTTTTTTTTCAAGAAATAGTTTGATCCCAAAATAAACTCCATTATCCGATCGAATTGACCCAAAAGAAATAATAACCACCTCTTATCTCTAGAATGGTATCACAAAAAATTATTCATATATCCCATATGATCTTCAAGAAGGTAAAGACATAATTTATTTAATCCACTCTCGGCCATGAAAAAGTTAAGTGTGGTATCACTTACTCATAACAAACTATTTTCAAAAGTACACTTAAAAACCATATAAGAACAATCCCAAAATTCACATAGAGGAAACTCATAGAAAAATGACTTCTTGAAGTATGTAACCAAACACCTAGGCAAGGTATTAAAACCTAGTTCAAAAATCAAAGATACTTTTAGCCCATGAATTAGCTATTTCCCAAACATTCATTCAAACAATCACCCAAATGATGTTCTACTATTTCAAAATGAAATAACAAGGAAAAGAGAAACATAACCATGCCTATGAAAGATAAATTCCCTTCTAAAATCTTCACACTTTTCTTTGAAAACTTCTATTAGGTCTGGACAACAATATTTCTCAACATTTTCTTCGAATAAAACACCAAATAATATGACCTAATTTCAAGAAATTCCAACCTAATAAACCATGCAAAGTAATCATTTAATAAAGTTAACTTTTTCATTGTTATCCACCTCATAGATTCTAGAACTAACTCAACAAACCCCCATGTAAGGCTCATGCCAAAATGGAGCTGGAGAGGAGGAGAAATAGCTCACAGTTGAAATGTGAACACTAAAAATGGAATTACAAAACATGCATAGTAGCTTCCGGAGGAAGCTTTAGGTTTCCCAAGGCGATGAATGAAAGTTTAGTTTAGCACGTGTCATGTAGTTGTCATTCCATTAATTACTATCACCAATCAACCAGTTCCCTCCAAAACCACGGCAGTGGTCAATCAATCAGTCCAATATTTTATCAAGCACAACCTTAGTCACTTACATGGGTCGTTAATCGACCATTTAAACAATTTTTAACAACCATTTATTATTTTACTATGGTCAAGACCATTTCCAACCAAGTACATACCAAATTATTATGGTTGAAGACCAAACAATAACCAAGACCAAAAATTCCATAATCATTCACATTAATCACCATTGCAAACAATAAAATGCCAATCATATAGTTTAATAATCCTAAACAGATTTTTCATCATTTCCTTTATCAACTAAATCAATTAAAAATACTTCTAATTTTCCATCATGTCTTATACCAGAACATGTAGTAAACAATACTTAAAGGAGTATCGATAATTCAAAGAAAATTTATCAAACCAAAGAGGTTTAGATCAATGCATGGTGTTATAAATATTCCAAAATGAAACTTTATAAGTGATATAGTAAAAATAAATAAAAAATATTCCAGATACATAAGAAGACAAAATTAATTTTCCTTGTAACACTTTACCATATTCCTGATTTCCTAAGAAATATAATTGCATTACTTATAAAATATCATTAATTCAACCTTATAACCTTTACCTTGACAATTCCCAAATTTACATGTTTCGTTTGAAAACCATCTTATCGTTTTACCATCAATGACCATCATAATGTCAAAAAAAAGTATATTTTAAACAATCATCTTTATTTCCAATCACCAAAATAATGCATTACAACTATGTATAGATTAAATCATACTTGATAATTCATTATTTCCAACAAGGAAAATGAACCATAGTTCCATTAACAAGTACAACAACCAAGTAATATAATAATACATCAAAATCATCACATTTGGCAAGGTAAAGTAGCTCTTACAAGAAAGAAAGAAAGAAAAGTCATTAATCTAAAGTATCTCACGAGTGTTTGCTGACAAGCGTAATTATGCAATTGGGTTTATAACTAGATGTGAGTATGTATATCCTTTCCTGGGTATACATATGCACGCTTAGCTACAACTCCATATTAATAATGCTTCCTATCCATAAGCCCTCATGACCAAATTCACATTAAATAACTCAATTTTGCAAAAACAAGAAATGAAAATGTGGGGTGTGAAATTTGATGGGTACTACTGGATTGATGGGTTCGTTAAAAAAATTGTAAGAGAATACCTTTTTGGGTCCCATGGTAATGGCTTCTAGGATTTCAAATCTACTCATCAACGCTTACATGGGATCATTATGAGGGCGTTAGATATTTTTTATGGAGGTATTAGTCTTCCCATAGATAAGTGGATTTGAGTGATACTATTGATATGGTAAAGGAGAATTTTGAAAATGGGGAAGGTCTCATGTCCCATTATAATTTTATTGGGAACATAATGTTTACGGTGAGGAGTAGATATATTGGTAATATTGAAGGATGGAAGTGTTAAGGGAACATTTCAAGGATGGAGGTTTTTGTCAAAGAGAGATGTAATCATATTATGGGAAACTAACTGTAGATGTTGGTTGGGAGATGGTACATGCAATAGTGATAACACTAGTATTGATAGGTGGTAAGGACATAGGGATGAATATAACTAGGTTTTGGATTTTGGATGAGGATTTTTGGGAGCTTATGGGATGGGATGTGACTAAGGATCTTGAATAATGAGGGATACCAAAGGAGCCTATTGAGGTAGGTAGAGAAGTGGATGTTGTGTGGCTAACCAAAAATGGTGAGGTAGTCATGTGTGGTAGCACATAATGAGAGGTTGTTGAAGAGGTAGATGAGAGATGTCATGGTTGGATAACATATTTTGTGACAAGATGGTATTAAGTTAGAATATGGTTAGGGGTACTAATGAGGCATATTTAGTATCTTCGATAAAATTAAAAGTAGAATAAGGAACACATTGTTTGACAACATGTTTGTAGGTAGGGTCAACATGTTAGGTGGGGTTATGATCTGTGGCTAGGGTTTCTGATTTTTATGGGCAATATGGATAACCCATGAAATGAGGTTACTACTAAGGTAAATGGATTGGTTTCTAGAAGTTCCTCGAAGGTAGGATCCCCATAGAAAAATAATTGTCAGGGATCCTAGTAAGGCAGTTTGGGGGCTTCTGACGTGTTTGATCTATTGCTAGGAGAGTGTGGCGGTTCTTGGGTATATATATATGGATTTTGTAGTGGTTTTGACATATAATGTAGTATTTTGGGTTTGGTAATGTTTTTAAGTCAGAACCATCAGGCATTAAACAAAAAATACATGAAAAATAATTATTTAATACAATTCACATAGTCAGCTATAAAATTTTGATTATCTTAATTATCCTTCACAAAAGTGTGAAGAGAAAAAATTTACTTACATAAGGTATTAGAATTAGGTTGTACTAATGTAAGCCTCAGGTGTCTTTAGGTGAGATTCCTCAAAATACCTGAAGGTACATGAGGCCCAAATCTATGTTGGTGTCAGTACGAAGCATAGTATTGGGGCATACTCCCTCACTTCATGGTACCATGGTGATAAAGGTGTCAGGTACTTAGCCAATACACTAGCCACCAATTATTTATACTTAGTCAGAACACCGAGTCAACTACCCCCTTGGTGATGAAATCTAAGTAGGTATACCTCTAAAGGTATGTTTAGAATGCAAGTTCAATTATAAGTGGTTTTTTTATGTGTGTGGGAGAATGGTGGATGCAAATTTTAACCCCTAATTAGACTATATGACCAAGAAGAGATGAAAAATGTGAGTTAATTTTAAGTTTTAAAAGATAAATTTACTTTGGATGAGGGAAATGTATGAATACAAGGTTGAGAATACTGAAAGGAGAGTGGAAACAAGAGAAAGAGAAATAACTCTATTCCCTAAATACTCAATTTTTTCTTTACACTTTATAGGAAGTCACCAGAAAATTTGAGCTAAAAATTTAATTAGCTTTCAAGAAGTAAACAAAATTGGATTTTATCATGAAAATGCATAATTTACTCAAAAAGGACCAGGGTCCCACCGATCATGCCAGATGTTTTAGTAGATTGAAGGATTAAATTTAACTCTATGAAATAAATCATTGAAACTTTGAAATGACAAGTTTTAATGAAACCTATGTGTATGATGATTAAAAAGGATGGTAGATCCAAAGAGGGCGCAAAAAACTCCTCTTCCCAAAGAGATGGAAACCTACACACATGTAGGAAAATTGAAAAATGAAAGATTAGATAATTATAGGGAAATTTTCCTAGCAATGGCTAAGTCTAGGAGCCAAACAAATTATTTTAATGGATGTTAACTCACTTTTAGACAATAAATATAGGAATAATCAATATACTTAAATTACAACTGATAATGTAACATAATATGAAAAACAAATTATGAATGTGTAATGTTTGGATGCTATATTTAATCAATTTCTTTGATGATGGGATGAGGTGGATTAAAAATATTATCCTAATAAATATTAACCTCATCATTGTGTTTAAAGAGAAGATATAACTATTTGGGACTGTCATCTAGATTAGGGGTAAGGATGATGATGGATATGCTAAACTCATGGATGATATTATACTATTCCCACATAAAAGGTTGGTGGACTATGGGAAGGTTGCAGATGTTGTTGGCTTCATAGATTTCTCCTGGAATGGTCATCTAACAAAGAGCCATGCTTACCAAAAAGAGAACATTATCTTTGATGTTTAAAACTCAGGTAAAAATGTATTAAAATGTCATAAATTACAATTTTTTATATTTTGATAGAGATAGATGTCAATCATGCAGATCGAGGCGATCTACATCGATTAGTGTATAAATATGTAATATAAATTTTCAAAACAAAAAACTAAATAGGAATGTATTGAAGCTCATATATTCATTGCTAAACTTGAAAACAAATGTCTATAGGTTTAGAATATGAACATACCTTTCTAAAGATGGTGGTTTGGATGACTTAATTGATAGGATCTTTTTTCCAAAGGTAGAATGATACAGTAGATTAATTTTATCCTTCATTTCAATAATAGGATTCTATTCATCTCTATGGGGATTCAATGCACTAGCCTTGTCTCACAAAAAATTGATTGATCATTGGGAAATGGCATGTTTGTGATTATAAAGGATCAATACCATTTGAGAGAATTTCTAAAGATCTGCACTAATTCAGGGAATTAGTATTGGTTCATTACTTTTTTGAGGAGGATAGTTGAAATGTGGTTCCAACCATCTCCTTTTTAGGAATTTTTTGGTTTTAATGGTTTAGAGGTTGTTTAATATCCATGGGAAGTTTGTTAGGGGATTGGGATTGTTTAGTTTTATTTGTTTTATTTTATTTTATGGTTGTGGGTGGTTAAATAGTGAATATAAATCGATAAATGGGTAAAATAGTTGTGTGGGTTTGCAAAGGGGTTTTCTAAGGTGTGTATAGGTTGGTATGAATTAGGGTGGGATAATTCTAGTGTTTATATATAGGTTGCTCCAATATATTCTGAATGGAAGTGAATCCAAGAAATAAGTAATAAGGGATTGATTGATTTGAGTGGTTTGATTATCAATTGGACAAAATAACATAATGATGTGATGGACTTATACTTTGATAGTGTACACTTCCCATTGAATATGGATATAGGTTCTCTACTTTTTAATTATAAGGATAATAGGAATTTTGAATTTCCACAAAATATCCTTGAGAGGACCATGAATAAAAAGTGATATCAAATTATGTCTTGGAATATGAGCCCCATGTTTCTAATCATCTTCTCAAGATACATCATGAGGACTTACCCAATGGGGATGATTGTGAATATGAGTATTTTTCTTTTCCATTTGGAGAAGAGTACCTTATTAATTATGAATCTATAGTTAACATGATGTTTGATTCTCTCAAGGATGATTCATGTTATCACAAAAATACAACACCCACTTATTTTTCACGAATGAATGGATGAGCAATCATTGTTTATGGGAAACATGGGATTGTGTCCAAGTTGGGGGGACTTGCTACTTCATAAAAATATCCATAGAAAGTTGGTTCCTCAACCTAATCTTAATGCCAAACTACTCCTAAGGAAGGAAATTCAACTATCTAATCCTACTCTAACATCCATATGGAATAGGGAGAGAGGGAAATACATGAAAATGGAAAATCCTAAGCTAAAGAGAGGTGATATCACAAAGAAGAGGGGAAAACGCTCTTACATTAGTGGAAATGGGAGTAAGATGAATGAGGAGAGGTAAACATTTATTACCACAGTCCCAAACAACATCCAAAATCTCATTACCTTGGAGCACAACAAAGATAAAACCTACAAAAGGAGATTAAGCATGCATAATATACCAGAAAGTAAATGGAGAGGCATAATAATGTAATAAACACAAGCTAGGGGGAAAGATAGCCACAAAACATGAATTATATTTATTTCTAAGGATGAACAGTCCATTATAATGAAGGAATAAGGCATGAATCATGGTGCAAATTTCCAAATATTATGCTTACAACTCTAAATACATATGCAGCACCTAAATAATGATGCACTAGAATTCCAAGAGGGTATAACCCTTAAAAATTAACATCATTTTATAATATATAGAGAATGGGAAAGAGAGAGGAGGGAAAAGAGAGGGAAATTCATATTTCCACTTTTAACCACCAACAACATGCATTAAATGTATGAATATAGGCATGGGAACCTTTACAATACCATTCCCCTATGATACTTTTCTTGTGGGATAAGTAATGGACACCATACCTCACTAAATATGGTAGTTGAGCTACTTGGTACTACATATTTTAATGTTGGACTATATTTCCTCTGTGGTGTAGTACATGCTGAGAGATTTCCAACAATATCAAGTTTGCAAAATTAAGAGTTATGGGGCTATAGTTTTGGCCCTCGAAAGTTCATGGGCTCAAGGAGGTCGTGAATGGTTCCCTACATGATGTTAGAGTCCACATTAATCATTTCATCCAATGTTTGGTTGTATCGGCCGATCGGGGAACTAGAGGAAGGGTGGAACAATTTTGTCATAACCAATTTTCTCCATGTCTTTGTGTGTGTGGTGGAGATTCAAGTTCAAGGTGGAACTATGGAATAGTTCCACCCATTCCATTAATTCCTTCTTTATCCACTTTTACCACAATACTCTATCCCCACTCTTTTCTCTGATTCCATTGGTCTACTGAATCATCCATGTGAAGAAATGACACCCCAACAAAATTGTTCCACATGTGCACAAAAAATTTGACCCGTCTACAATACAATGTTCCCCAACCTCCCTTGCGGCCAATGCGGTGAACATAGGGAACATGGGAACTGTTCCTTCTTTTCTCAAAAATATCCATCTGTTTGACTTAACACTCCAAACCATTTATGTAGATAATGCAAAAATGTGGGGAATAAGAGGAATGAAGAAACAGTTCCTTTTGTCCTCCAAAGGCTGATTAAGCTTATTTTTCTTGGATTTTCCGAACTATGATGAATTTTTCTAAGTGTTTAGACTTTTAATGCCTGTAAAGAGGGAGAGAAATTCCCTAGAATTACTTTTTTTCCCAAACCATAAATTTTACCTCTTCCTTCTAGTTTCTTCTTTGAGGATCCATTATACTTCCTTAGTCCACAATTGTCATTTTGGCCAATTTGCATGGGGTACAAAATTGGATAACAATTCCACTTAAGAAGAATATATCTCCATTATGTGGATGACTACTGGAGCTCAAGAATATCATGAGGAAAGTGACTATCTTGATATTTCAGCCCTAATCTTGTGTTCATTCTCCTTTCAAGAGGATGATACACCATATGAGTCACACCATAACAAGAAATAGATTAAGAATACACCTATGTGTGAAGGAGGAACATTTGGAGTAGTAGGTAAACATATATATATATATATATATATATATATATATATATATATATATCAAGAATCCTATGATGGTGTTGTAAATATCAAGAGCTCTACTAATAACCAAGTCAAAGAAATAATGGTCACATGGAGCATGATAAGAAAAGAGAAAATTCCCATTGAAGAGTGTAAGCCTAGTTGTGAACATGGCGAGTATTGTATGATCAAGAATCAATCTTGTAGTACTGAAGTGAAAAACGATAAATCAGAAACATGGTTGAATTTTAAAATGGACTATAACATGGAAATGTAATTTTAGAACAACAAAGACAATGATTTGTCGAAGTAGATCCTCGCTTGCAAGAGGAGTCTTATAGAATTTCTCAAGAAAAAACTTGCAACTTTCTCTTTCTCAGGTATATGGAGATATATTATAGTAACTAGATTTCCCAAGAAGTCTAGAAAGGGTTCTTTCTTCATTAAACTAGTTATGGGGTTTGCAAAAAAAATCATTTTCTATTACCCGTAAACGAGTAACATCTCAAGAAGAACAAGTAATACATTGAAAGTGGGATGTCCCCCACCTTTACATAGGTGAGCTAGAATTTTTTCTTTTTCTTGTTTTTTTTACCTTTTGTTTTCCTTCATGCCTTTTTTTGTGTTAAATAAATATTCCATAAGAAAGTGTTTCCTCTTTAACTATATTTTTCCTAATGGATAAGGCACTAGTCTTCTTAATGTCATCAGATTATACTATTTTTTCTTTTCTTGTTTTTACTTTATCCAATTGAAGACAAGTCCCCAAGTCAAATCCAGTTGTTAGCATGTAAAAATTTTAGGAATTTTACTTAACAAACCTACTAAAAATTTGCCCCTTTTAAGTCAAACTAGTCAAAATTGCAAAATTTCCTATTTTCAAAGGTAAACTTTAGGGAAATGTTTTGGGAGTGTTATATTATTCCAGGATCCCATATTTTATTCAAAATAAATGTATAAAAAAAATTCTATGATAATATGGTTTAGAATAGATACTGTGAGATTCAGAATGGTCTTAGGAAAGATTTCTCTCCAGATAATTTTTGAGGAAAACAAGTGTGTGAACATTAAAGAATGGAAATATTTTGAGAAAGGTTTTAGGAACTCCATTTTGTGTTTGGAACTAAGTTCATATCATCAAAGATCTTACAGGGTCTACTACCCAATGGAATATGTAAGACAAGGTTCTAGGAATAGATAAAAGAAGAAACCTTCCCAACACTAAGGCCTGATGGTATTTTTGGATAAGGAATTTACATTAAAGGTTTTAGGAACCTCAAGTAGAGTTATTATGCTAACAAAGGGAAAAAATTAATCACACTGAACCACCCTTCATGAACCAAGTAATAGTTCACTCCATACTTGTTTGAAATTCCTACAATAGTTCAGATCATAGACGCACCTTCCTAGGAAAAAGTCGTAATTTGAGTTAAATTTATGTAGATATAATTTTAAGAGTTTATATATGATCTCAATGGATTACTTGGCCTATTTTCAGTCAAAATAATATATTATACGTCACAAAAAGCTAAGTTTAGATCTCGTGGTGAAAAGTGCACGCTGCGATCTAATTCTTCATTGACATGATGATGTCATTAAGTACACATGGCACACTTTGGGATCTTGTTAACCTTTTTGAGTTATAATGCATTTTTAATTCTCCACTTTGAAACTCTACCTTCAAAAGTGCACCTCACTTTCATTGGTTGGTCAAGAAAAGTCAAAAAGTAATGGAAAAATAGGAATATTGTCAAGTTTTCTCATGTTTTGTGTCCCACTCCTCTACATAGGTCCATTTTGAGCCTCGATTGAACTTAGTGGACTTTAGAGGTGAAATTGCACCACAAAAATGCACCCCAAGATGGCAGTGGTGCATTTTGGGAGTAGATTTTTTAAACTTGGTGGAAAACTCACTCTATATTTGCAAAGTCAAATCTCCATGTCCGTGTGCAAAGAAAATTTGAATCTCCATTTCCCTCAACAAAAAAAATATGAAAAAGTGAAGTATAACATGTGAAACCAATAAAAAATTTGTTTTCCACCTCTCATGCCCACCAAAACCACCTTTTTTCCTTAACTTGTCCAAAACATGTTTTGCTTGTATCTTTTGATTCCTTAGTTGAATCTCGACAAAATTTTAAGCATATGATAACATAAAAAATTAATTTAAATTTATATCAAGAACATGACATCAGATAAAGTATATTATTTTTTTTCCTTTTGAATAATACAACTATTAAACCATTTTTTATGAAGCCACTCAAATTTGTTCATTCATTATGTAAAACCCACACAGAGGAAGCTTCTTAAACTGTTCCAAAAATATAACATCACCAAAACCTCCATTTAGAGATATATAACATGTTTTATGATTAATAAATGCATGAATTGTAAATGAAATCACTTTCTACCTCCAAAACCAATAAGAAACCACATTTACATTATATTTTTTATACAACTTTCTCCCAAACCCTGTGAGATATCTATGCCAATTTTGGAACATTTTCTCCTCTCATAAATACCTCTTGAATGAATAAAAAATAAATCCTTTTGGATAAGTATTTATCCCAGAATGAAGGATTGAAATTTTTTCCTATACTCTATTAATCCGATTTTTCAAGCTTCCTTCCCAGTCAGAACTTGTTTTTAATTTCCAGTTGGTTCTGATGTGATATCTACAAAAAAATCAGATCATCTCATTATTTCAAAATATATTATGGAAAAATCAAGTATTATATGATTTGGAGTTGTTTTTCTATTGAAATGGCCTTAAAAAGAATTGATTTGTCATAACCATAAAAAACAATACAAAATCTTGAGTTTTCATAAACCATCTAGGAATCATGTTTCACTTTCCTTGTTAAAATTCACCATCATTCTCACACCTTTTAAAAAATAGAATTAGATAATTAATTTCCTCTACTCTAGATATGATCCCATTTCAATTTTGGTTTCTGAGTACCCGAGAATTAGATAAAAAATGTGGAACACATGGATTTCCATGATTTGAAGTAGAAGATGGATGAAGGAAAACTCTTTTTGTAACCCAAGTTAGAGTATATAGGATGATTGTTGATCATAAAAGATACAATTTAGTCATTTTAAGGTTTTCATGATCGATACCATGGTGATAATTTATTATTGATATCATCACCATTCTCCATTCAAGATACATGATAGGGAGTGATTATATTATATAGGAATACATTATCCATTCATTCATTTCTTGTTTTCATCTTAAGGAGAGGAAGTTTATCCATTTAAATGATTCCTATGTTTCCATTGATGATTCTCTAGAAATATCTACTATTGTTGAATCTAAGAGAGCTCATTGCTACTGAGTATGGGGTGTACATAGTGTGAGTGCATTCTTTATGATGATTGCAAGATGAGTGTTTTCTCACATGAGATATGATATAACATGTTAGTGACAAGGATTTGATTTATGCATCCTATCATTTCTCACAAATATGAAGTGTTGAAATAGAGTTTTTTGAGCATAAACAAAGATGATTAGTTAAGATAAGGTATGGAAACTCATTTTCATCTCCAAGAAAATATATTCTCCAATTAGATAAGGAGTCAATGAAGATCATATATAATTTTAGCATTCATTGATCCATAAGGAAGGAAGAATAGAACTTATTCCCACAAAATATTCTTCTGATCACATTTTCTCTCTCTAACAATATATTTCTTTGTTAAGGATAATTTTTTGTAAAAGTGACTTAAGCCACTTTTAGTTTATATTTCTATGTTGAGATTGCACTTTAATTTGAAATGTCACATGAAAATGTGAAGATTCGCTAGCTTTGGATATAAATTTTAAGGCTCTCTACATTTCAAGGGATCATTTTTTCGCTCTCTAACAAGCTTATACTTTTATTTTCTACTTTTACGCAATTTTCCTCCATTATTAACTTATCACTTAGGTAATCACATGTTGGCATTTGTAATAATTTGAAGGAATTTTTTCCTTCTTTTTGGAATGAATATATATTGATGAGGATTTGTATTTACCTTATATTTTTTGTTTCACTATGTTGCCATGATAATAGGTTATGCTTTCCTATTTCCTCCAATTGAAACTAGAATCACCTATGAATTATAGTTGATGAAATATTTGTTCTAGTCACAAATAAAATTGCCCTTCTGATTTCTCTCTCCTCACCTATTAATAAAATTTCTCCTCTCTAATATAGCATTTAGTAACAACAAGGGTGTTTCTACACATTCCCCAGGATATAGCTACGCAAGATATTATTCTAGTGTGCATATTTTCTATATTTCAATAAATGGGAGCCTCCCCATTTCCAAGATTTGGGAATTTTTCCTATGAGCGTTCATGAAAACCCACGCATTTTCCTTGAAACAATATTTAACCAAAAAACAATGCATTTTCCTCTCCCACACTATATATAACATCCTTTTCCCTATTCCAATCCATCATGTAATGCCTCTTCATTTGTATCCACCTCATTTAAAAATGTACATCCCATGGAAAATTTTAGTGGTGAATATTCATAATTTGGCTAAAAGTAGGAATCTAGAATATGGTTCTAGCTATTATTATGACCATAATAGTGCCCATGTTTCACCCAAAATTTCCACAAAAACTAATTTGTCACATGCGAATAGCAAACAAATCTCTAGTCCCAACGTATATTTTTTATTGAATCACCACGTGATCGATGGAATGAGATTTTAAAATATTCTTGGATCGCTAAGAAATCTAAGGAACCTTCCTAGTCAATTAGTCTCATTTACCGATATATTTGGGAATGTTTTTTTAAATTTGATTAAATTTAACATATATATATAGACTATAAAAACTAATCGCTAAGTGGAACCCACTCACTTTAAAGCGGGCTAGAGTGCCAACACATGTCCCTCTTGATGATCTTGAACTACACCATGTATCTCCTTCTTTTTCCATTGTGTATCCTCCATGACTAGAATGGTGACACATGTCATGGCTTTGGTGAGATTTTGGATGTTTGGTGGAGTCTTTATAACTAGCAGGTATTTTAAATTTAGCAGCCTTTAAAATGTAAAGTGGTCCTCTACTTGCAATGAAAGGGTAAGTCCATAATATGATAAGTAATCCTTCATTTTCCACTCCATAAAAAATTTCCTTCAACAAATATATCTTATTTCACCAATGCCATGAATGCTGATTTTATATAATTCACCAACCCAGCGAATCTAGTTATGACCATATTTAGCATGATTTATATTAGTTTTTTTATATGGGTTCCTTAAAAAATTTCCTAGTACATCCTTGATTTATTTATACGTTCGATGGACCCTCATGATCATTTATGCTTATTTCAATATATATGTCACATCATACATCATGAAGACATGCTCAGGTTGTTCCTATTTCACTTCCTGGGAAATCATTAGACTGGTATTTTTGCCTCTCGTAACATGTCATTTATTATTTAAAGTAAATAAAAAAATTCATTAATCATTTTTCTATTAACATTTCTTGAAAGATAACATTGGTTTATTTACATATGCTTAAATACTTTGACAATGAGTTCATTATAGCTTTACTTGTATGCTGGCACATAATGGTCCATGAGATCCCATTTCATATTTTGTATTTAAGTTAATTGGCATCCTTTTTTTTAATATGGTAAATGGTGAGGGTTTTGATAGGACCCACATCCTTGTTACAAAAGGCCCCAAATGGCCAGAAAAGAAACATAAAACATAAATACAACTAGAAAAAAGTCAAAAAATACCAACATTCCAAAAAGTCTCACACGTAGGGCTATCTAGCTATAATATTCTTAAGATCATTAACTACATCCATCACAATAATATTAACAGAAATTTCAGCAATATTTTCAGCAACATGAATCAATTCCGTGTAACCATTTTGAAGATGAACCCAAGATTCATTAGTAAATTGTTTCCATTTCTTAATAAAATTGAGAGTAATTTTGATGCTATCAAAGACCCCTTGAATCATCTCAGAGAAAATATCAGCTCGGTGGTCCAAATCAGCATTCTTCATAGTGGCAGTGGTGGCATTATCCTCAGTGGCATCCTTTACAAAAAATCTAGACACGTCCTCAACATCGTCAATGTTCATCATGTCCGTGATAACATCATCATCAAATCACTCCATTTTTTCATTAGTCACAAAAGGTACAAAATAATCCGGGTAGGAACTAGTAAGAATGAGAAAAATCTCACGAATTGAACCATCATCCACTGAACTAGGAATAACCAAACCTGCAGCACAAAGTGAGGAAGAAATGGAAGGAGGAGGGAGCTTCACCATTGGTGGAGAGACAACCAGATAAAGAGGAGAAGAGGAGGGCGAGCGAGTGGGGGGAGGAAGTGGCGTCACGATGGCCCGTAATTTCGACTTCTAGGTCAGAGGAAGGTAGGGGATTAAGATGATGATGAAGACGAAGAGGATCAGGATGGTGAGGAGGTAGAGGAGGGGACCGATGGTGAACCAAACTAGAAACATGAGGAAAGAGGGACATGAGCGAGCATTAACAACATATTTAAAAATAAAATAAAGTAATCCTTGGTGAAGTAAAGGACCTTCACCAATGTGATCCTTTTGAATGGACACATATAAGGATTGGTAAAGGAAAATAGCTAAGTTCACCTTTATACCATTATGAAAATGAGCCAAAATGAATACTTGTGGACCAAAAATGAGCTTATACCTACCTTGTAGCATAAATTATCTCATAACTTGCTCAAAAATAGAATCCCAGGGTTCTTTTAGGGAATCCCATTCATAACCCAATTTTTATATAGTAAATTTCTCTTTCCTTTTAGCTAGAAATGCCACCATTTCTACTTTCAAGGACCTCTTAAAATAGATATCTCATTCAGCAGGGATCCCCGTCAAAATAGCAATACTCTCGATAGTGATTTCAAATTTGGTTTTTCCCACTTTCAGACTACCCCTCTTCCAGGAAGATAAATTTCTTCTTGACACGGTGAAAGATTACTTGGATAGCCTTTCAATGAAAAGTGAAACCCCCTTCTCCAAAATCATATTCCAAACCACTTCATCCTTCTTTAGATCATCACAATTAGCAATATCCAATTGCACTAGATTACCGCCCATTATTTGTAGAGTCGAATAGATGAGAAAAAATATGAAGTGAAAAAGAATAATAAAATGGTCCTTGATAAAAATATGTGAACCCTCTCTGTCACTTGCCAACCAAAAAAATGGATGCCTCCATTTATGATTAAAAATCACCATTAAAAACTTAAAATTTGAGATCTTGGCTTCCCACATGCGATGGGTATAATCATTGAGAAAAACCTTTAAACCATAATAAATGAAATCATCACCGGTAGTGAAGGAAGAACTAGAGTAGGTAATATTGAAGTCCAAATGATTAATATTAGTAGTGACCGAGAAAAACTTGCTCAAATTAACACTTCTTAAGATAATCATCATTAAAGGAATTTGGAAGTAATTCATGGAAATCCCCAACCCAGGTTTGTTGGTTCTCAATAGTAAATCCAATATTAGCTAATAGATCATCCACTCTATTACATTCCTTGTAAATGTGTTGATACTAGAGATTACAGAATTGAGATTAGAGAAGCATAATATCCATAATAATGTTTCTAATGGTCCAAATTGAAACACTCTTATTGTTTATAAGGTTGATAAGATTTAGGGAGCCACTTTCAACAATTATGTTGATCCTTCCAAAATTATAATCAAGTTCCATACCTCTTAATATAGCTAGGGCTTTGGCTCTTTGGTTAGTGTCATTACAAAAATAAGAAGCGGTGGTAGCCATGGTTGGCCCAGTTCATCCCTAATAGAGACATCTCCACCTAATTTTCTTGGGTTACCTTTCGTAGAACCATTTGTATTGAATTTAAGCCATTATAAATGGGGACGGGAATAGGTAGTATTAGCCCTTAAAGAAATCAAATTAGGGGATTGTAGGGGGATCTGAAGTTGCTACAACCACTACATGCCTATGTTGAGATTAATTTTACATTTATATTGTTTGTAGATACAACAATTTTAATATTATTGAAGTCCATCCGCCACCAAGGTAAAGACCTATTGGGGATTATGGTATTGTTGTTTAAAAATGCAATATTTATGTTATTTCCATAAGTTCTATAAAGTGTGAGGAAGAATTTTTTTTTAAGAAATGTTAACAATTTGATGTTGAAAGAGAGGCACCCATTAACAGAGATCTTCCAAAATGGACTTTGGAAAGACCCAAGAAACTCCAAAAATGTTAAATAAGAGGCTCTAGACAGAAAAGGAAAAAATACAATGAAAGAGTAGGTGAGGAGAAGTTTCAAGAGCCTTAAAACAGAGAATGCACCTACTAGGGAGGGATTAACCCCACCACTTGAGATTCTTGTTAGAGAGAAAGGAATCTCTAGATGCAAGCCAAGTATAAAAGCCCACTTTTGGAATAACCTATGGAAACCAAATTTCAAAAAGAGAAAAGCCCTCCAAGTGGTGTGGTGGGGAAAGATAAGCGGCCTTAATAGAAAAGGAACCAGAAGTGGGAAGTGTCCAGATCCTTACATCCTCCATCAAAGAAATAGGAAAATATTATGTGGATAGCAAGAGCTTTAGTTTTTTCAATAAGTTGAAGATGGATACGGCTTGCCCCTTCCCATCCAGGAATGAACTAGTGTGGGTAAGAAGAGGAGCAATCAATGTAGTTATAAAAAAATTCCACATATTCTAGTGATCCTAGATATTATTGGATCCCAGGATAGGTCATCAAATAAGGCATTGTCTCCAATCAAGATATCATTCCAGAAAGCAATCTTCTTACCAAAACCAATTTTCCATTTGCAACCTAACTGTGTCATTTTTCTGGTGCTTTTAATGGAATTCCAAATAGCTAAACCAATCCAGATGTATTTAGCATATAAGTATTCCTCTAAGGAAAGATATTTTAAATTCATCATCTACACCCATGAATCCTTTTCATTAGTTACAATTTCCCAACCTAGTTTTTAAGCATGGAGGAATTCATATCAAAAATTCTACATAGGCCCAACCCTCCAAGAGTAGTCGGTTTACAGACCATATTCCATGAGTCTAAGTGAATTTTGTTTATTTCTTTTGACCCTGGTAAAAGAATTTTTTTTAATTTTTTTAACAGTTGAAGCAACAGAGGAAAGAATTTTAAGAAAAGACATAAATTATATCAGTAGATTCTGCAAAGTGGGCTTAACTAGTTGTAGCTTTCCAACCTGACTAAGAAGGGAAAGTTTCCTACCAACAAGTTTCCTTTTGAATCTATCAATAATCAAATTCCATAGAATCTTGAGTTATCTTCCTAGGAAGAGTGGAAGACCCAAATAAGAGGAGGGGATATCCATAATAGTGCAGCTAAATATATCAGTAATATTTCGTTGTCTACTAGCAAGAGTGTTGATAAAAGAAATACTACTCTTACTAAAATTATTATTTTTCCCAGTAGCTGATTGATAACAATCTAGAATTTGTTTTAAAACTTTAGCTTCCAGAACTGAAGCAATACCTAGCACCAAAGTTTCATAAGGGAATTGACTATGAGTGGCTGCAGGTATCCTGAAGGTAATAGTAATGCCAATAATGTTGCCATCACATTTCGTGAATTCCAAATCTCTTCTAAGATTGTACACCATAAGAATAAATAGGATAGGAGAAAGGGGATCCCCTTTCCTGATTCAATGACTAGAGGGAAAATAACCTTGTAGAATGCCATTAATGAGAATGGAGAATTTGGGGCTTAAGATGCAATTGTAAATCCAAGATCTCCATTTCTCCCCAAAACCAAATTTCTCCAGTATCATGAGTAAGAAGGTAAAGCTAACTCTGTCAAACTCTTTTTGCATATCAAGTTTGATAATCATACTAGCCAATTTTTTTAGAGAGGCTAAATGCGGTGCTTCATGAACATTAATAATATCACATTGGAACAATCTACCACTAATGAACCCATTTTGTTTTTATGAAATTAAGCTAGTCGTCAAATGTTTAAGCAAGGAAGCCAACATTTTGGTTAAAATCTTGTAGGAAGTGTTACATAGAATAATAGTCCTATAGTTAGAAATCAACTTTGAGCCCATAGATTTAGGAGCAAGTGCTACAATGGTATTCTTATCCCAAATTCGCCCCCCAAAAAATTTGGTCAAACATGACCCTGCACATAAAGAAATTAAAGAAAATGGATCCGTCAAAGGAACCCATGCTTTAATTCTAGAAAACAAGTTGCAGGAGGTCTCTAAAATGGAATAACAGGGTCGAGGAGGAGAATACAATGTCAAAGGAACTAGAGGCTCAAAGGAAAAGGAATGATGAAGGCTCAAAGTCTTCGAGCTCTGCAAATGACTCAAGATGAGCCCAAAAATTGGCTAAGTATGAAGGAGATAGAGGAAACTGCCACATGTTCAAGTGGTCCATCTCCCAAGATAAAAATCAAAAGGTAGACCTAAACAAGCACTGAGCTTCCACGCATCCAGAGCCCCAAAAGTTGCACCGACCGCTGAAAATTCTTCGACTCTGCGGAAGGTGCCAAGTGTCCAAACAACACACATTCAAAAGTGGGATCCTGGGTGAAGAATCAAACTTGCACCAACCCTCGACGTAGCCAATGGTCAACAAAGGTCAAAAAGGAGAACGGGCCCAAAATGACTATGTATAGAATCTAGGCGGAAGGTGTCACATGTCCTAACGACGCTCCCTTAAGGGTAAAATCCTGAGTGGGTTTTCAAATGAGGGCGGTCTCACCATGTGTCCCAGGTCAAAAAGGGGAACAGAGTCGGGGGCTTAAATAGTCAAAGCAGTGGTAGGAAAATAGAGGGATCTAAGTGTCAGTACAATGCTACTTTAAAGGTAAAGTCTGTAGGCATTTTTCAGACATGCGCGAAACCTCCACGTGTTCAGGGTTAGACTTTTAGCCTGCCAAGCAAAAAGACTCAAGAAAAATACAAAGGGAGCCTGAGGAGCTCACGGAAGTCGTCACATGTCAGTCTAGCATTATATCAAGAGTGAAGGCAGAGGAAAAACATCAAATGAGTGAAGGTCTGCCACATGGACCGTGTATGTATAAACTCTTTAAATATTGCATGCTTGCGACCTGAAAATTCAAATGCCCATATCTTTTGACTTGAAACTCAGATTTGGGCAGGAGAAGACTTTTTTGAAATGTCTTGACCCCTTCTATGTCATGAAAACATAAAATATCATTCTTAACAAGATTTGATGGGTGAAAAATGGGAAAAAATCTTCAAGGCCATTAATGTAGAATCTAATTTCTTCAACTACCGGGCTAGATTTAATTTGATCCGCTAGGGAACCAAAATTGACAGATTGTAGGTGGATTTACAGGGGGCATTGATTGATGGTGGTTGAAGCTTTCAAGGTAGGATTCAATGAATATTCCATGGTGGTTGAAGTAGGATTCAAATTTTCCCTCTTCTCTCTCTTATTCTTTTTATATATTGTAACACTTCTCACTTTGGGGAGGAGGAGATGTTTTGGGTGTAGGGAAAATTTGTCAAATTCATTTCCTAACTCCATTTGAGCTACAAGCCTTCTCCTACACCTAAAGAGTGTATTTGTGCCTCTGAGCACCATATGTAATGGTCTGTGCACCTTACAGAGCAATAAAATCTTGTTTCATGGTGTCTTTCAACCCTTAACATTGTTCTGTTGTTTATTTGTGCCTCTCTATCTCTTGTTTTCTCCCTGTGCATGTATTTCATGTTTGCAGGTGCAGGGCATTGTGCTTCATGGAGTTTCTATGGCAGATCTAGATCTAGGTTTGCATCACTTTTTTCTGACCTCTCCCAGTTCCCTTTCCCCTATTTCATTCTCCCTCAATAGAGTATCTCGTACTTCCTTTTCTGGTGTATCACTGCTTAGTGTAGGATCTTCCACCCTCTCTCTCTCTGTGTCCCCTTAGAATGGTTAGATTAGGATTAGTTAGACTCTTCCTACACTTGAGTAGCTTGTGGTAGGTAGATTAGGAAGCAATAACCATCTTTCTCTGGAGGGCCATCTCAGATTTGCAAGTCCCACAGCTTGAGAGATGGTCCCATGTTGTGCAATCATACCAAATTCCCCATCACACACATGAGTCCAATTAGGAGTGCTGTGATTCTACACTAATAGTTTTGGCATGCCCAGTGGGATAGGTTTGAACCATCTTACCACTTCATTTCATCAAGTTTATTTTTTCTTGGTGAGGTTCAACATTTTGAAGCACATGTAAGAACATTTGATCAATAACCCGTTCTCTGAGCTGCAGAACTTTTCCATCCATTTCCGCTCATTTCCATCAATTTTCCTCTTACATATCTTTCATTTTTCTCCCATTCCATGAAGTTGTTCAATCATGAATTCATTCCATTCATGGAACTCACACTTACAACAACAATGCAGTTCACATCCAATACATTTCCCAACTCCTCCATATCAGCATTATAATAAAATCTAGGACCATTATCCTTACCCATATGAGAAGGGTCAAAAATAGTTTGGCCATGAAGGTTATCAATAACAAAGGGGCACATATAATTGTGGCAGCTACACAAAAAAAGTTGTTTTGTTAGAGAAGATTCAAAAAATGGAGGCTGATATGGTTCAGTCAAGGGCCATAACACAAATGATGGCATTCAAGATTGGTTGCAAGGCACCTTGTCCATGGGAAGTCCCTTTTCCAAACACACTACAGCCCTCAAGAGAAGCTTGACTTCATGGTTTAAGTGTTACCTCATCTTACACAGTGGATTGAGGACATTGAGGCTTATGAGAAAAGAGCAAGACACCCTTGTCAATGAGTAAGTCAATCACCAGGTCCTTGTCCTTCATTTTCTCTTTCTCAAGCTTTATCATTTCAATAGTGTCAAGAGTCAAGCCTCTCACTTGCTGCCCTAAATGTTGATTCCTTTTATCCATCTCCTAATCTCCCATCCCACCTCCTTTCCTCTACCCTTTTCCCTTCCAAACAGTCATTCCCTCCAAATAAATAAGAAGTTCCTCTTCCCTCTCCACCAAAAAAAATTACAAAACTGGTTGAACCCTAACCTGTCACTCCTCTTGCTTTCCCAAGTACATGTTGGGAAGATACTTAAGAATCCCGTCAAGGAAAAAAACAAGAAGGGGATCCCAAAAAAGAATAAATGATAGATAATCTAAAGAGTTGGGCTTCCAAATTTGGGTTTAGAAAGATCCCCTTGATGGTCAAGCCAATAGAGGAGGTCAAGGTTGAAGAGCCAGTGGTGGTTAAGGCTGATTTTGCAGTAGAGAGGGAATGAAAAAAAGAAAAACAAGATCAATAGTCTATTTTATCTTAATAAAGTGTCCCTAATGGCACTCTATCTAAAGAGAATGTTGATCTAATCAAAGCTACACAACCAGTTAAAGAGGAGGAACAATTATCCCTAAGCCCCATTGAAGAGGAGTACCTGGGAGAGACCAAATTAGTGTTGAAGCCACTCAATGAAGAAAGCATCATTGAAGATTATTTGATTTCATGTCAAGGGCCTGATTTGATTGATTAAACCATGATGGAGGAGGACCATATAGTTCCAGAGGCTCCAAGTGTGGAGAAGGACGCAAAAGAACCTTCAGTTCTTCCTCCCACTTCATCCCCTACAAGCTTCAATGTTGAAGAAGAGTTTGATCTTTCAAACTTCATGTTTGAAGAAGAAGGGAACCATGGTGAACTAGTTGTAGATCAAGAGGACACCATGGAGGAAGTAGAGCACATACACCAGGACAAAAAGGAGGTAGACTATCTGTCTGACTTGGAGGATTGCTTTCATGGAGAAGATTCCATGGAAATTACATCATTTGATCCTCCATCATCAACCTTCCAAGCATATGAGCCTGCTGCCATAGAGGATAGCATTCAAGAAAAGTATCTTGTGTCCCACAATGGCCCTCTGGAACTAAGGTTGGAAGATCTTGATCTACCATGTTATTTACAGCAGGAGAAGGAAAAGAAAAGGTAGGAGGATGTCATCATCCCTCTCACATCATCCACCCAGGAAGATATACAAGAAGAATCCATTTTTGGATTTAAATGTCAGAGAAGTGAGAAAATTCAAAGGATCAAACCATGCCCAATCAGGTACTTCACTTCATTAGAGCCAAGGAAGAAGCCAAAATCAGTCATGGTTTCTTCTAAGCATGTGGAAGAGCCTCAAAGTGCCATGGGTTTCCATCAATGCCTCTAGGAGTCCAATGCAAATCAACTTAAGGAGGTATTTTCCATTGATGTTGATACTTTCCTGATTTGGGTGGAAGACTGGCTTATTGTTAGTTTCTTACTCATCTAGGCAGGTATATTTAGTGACAAACCATTTGCATGGCTTCCGCTTTTTTGAAAAGGAATATATTTCTCCCTTTCTGTGGCATACTTTGTTTAATATTTTCTTCTCTCTCATTACTTTAGGAGTAGGAGTAGATTTTCTTTCAGTAGAAGAAGTGCTCTTACACACTCTACATGTCTCATTTGAGGCATGTATGATTTGATATTTTGTACATAGTGTGTTTTGTTGTGTGTTGTTGTGTTTTGTTGCTTTGAGATTATATCACCATGCATTTCAGCATGCCTACAGTCCATATAAGGGACATAAGAAAGCCCCAGTTCAATACATTTTTCTACTCTCAAAAACTTCTTTTCAAATATTTTCTTATGAAAATTGAGAGTACAGATGCATGTGTAGGCTCAGGGTCAGGAAGAACATAGAAAGTGCAAGCATTTGGGGAATCCATTTCACTAAAGGGATGGTACCAAGCTATCATTCATGAATCCATGCCCAATGGATGCTTCAAGGCTATTGGTCTCTTCATCTAGCTGATAGATGTCCCCGTGAGTCACCAAATTGCTATCCCAAATTTGTCCCCTAGAAAATTTGGTCAAACACGACCCCGCACATAAAAAAATTAAAGAAAACATCTCCATCAAAGGAAATGATGCTTCAAATCCACCAAAAAAGTTGCAGGAATGCTCTAAAAAGGAATAGTAGGGTCGAGGAGGAGAAGATAGTGTCAAAGGAACCAGAGGCTCAAAGGAAAATGAACAACGAAGGATTGAAGTCTTCGAGCTCTGTAAATGACTCAAGATGAGCCCCAAAATTGGCTAAGTATGAAGGAGACAATGGAAGCTACCAAGTGTCCAAGTGGTGCATCTCTAAGTATTAAAATCAAAAGTTAGACCCAAACAAACACCGATCCTCCACGCATCTTGAGCCACAAAATTTGCACCGGCCGTTGAAAAGTATTCGACTCTACGGAAGGTACCAAGTGTCCAAAAACCACACATTCAAAAGTGGGATCCTAGGCAAAGACTCAAAATTTTTCCAACACTCCACGTAGCCAATGGCTAACAAAGGTCAGAAAGGAGAGTGGGCCCAAAATTACTAAGTATAGAATGCAGACAGAAGGTGCCATGTGTCTTAATGATGCTCCCTCAAGGGTAAAATCCTGAGTGAGTTTTCAAATGAGTGTAGTCTCACCACGTGTCTAAGGTCCAAAAGAGGGACAGAGTTGAGGGGTTGAATAGTCAATGCAGAGGTAGGCTAGGAGAGGGATCCAAGTGTTAGTGTGATGCTACTTTAAAGGTAAATTCTTGAGGCATTTTTCCGACATGCGCGAAGCCTCCATGTGTTCAGGGTTAGACTTTTATCCCACCAAGCAAAAAGACTTAGTAAAAATACAAAGGGAGCCTAAGGAGCTCACGGAATCTGGCATGTGTCAGTCTCACATGATTTCAAGAGAAAAGGTATAGGGAAAAACTCAAATGAGTGCAGGGATGCCATGTGGACCCTATATGGATAGACTCTTTAAATATTGTGCACCCATGACCCATAAATTCAAATGGTCATATTTTATGATTGGAAACTTAGATTTGGGTGGGAGAAGACTTTTTGGAAATTTTGTGACCCCTATATGCCATGGAAACATAAAATATCATTCTTAGAAGGCTTGGTGGGTGAAAAATTGGAAAAAATCTTCGAGGCCATTAATGCAGAACCTGATTTCTTCAACTACCAGGATAGATTTAATTTGATCTGCTAGGGAACCAGAATCGATAGATTGTAGGTGGATTTATAGGGGGCATTGATTGATGGTGGTTGAAGCTTTCAAGGTAGGATTCAATACATATCCCATGGTGGTTGAAGTAGGATTTGAATTTTCCCTCTTCTCTCTCTTATTCTTTCTATATATTGTAACACTTATAACTTTGGGGAGAAGGAGACGTTCTAGGTGTAGGGAAACTCTGTCAAATTCATTTCCTGACTCCATTTGAGATATAGGCCTTATCCTACACCTAAAGATCATATTTTTTCCTCTAAGCACTGCATGTAATAGTGTGGGCACCTTAGATAGCAATAAAACCTTGTTTCGTGGTGTCTTTCAACCCTTAGCATTGTTCTGTTGTTTCTTTGTGCCTCTATATATCTTGTTTGCTCCATGTGCATGTATTTCACATTTGTAGGTTTAGGGTGTCGTGGTTCATGGAGTTTCTATGGCAGATTTGGATCTGGGTCTTTTTCACTTATGTCTGACCTCCCTCAGCCCCCTTTTCCCTGTTTCATTCTCCCTCAACAAAGTATCTTGCACTTCCTTTATCTAGTGTATCATGGCTTAGTGTAGGATATTCCACCCTCTCTCTCTCTCTATCCCCTTGGAAATGTTAGATTAGGATTAGCTAAACTCTTCCTACACTAGAGTAGCATGTGGAAGGTAGATTAGGAAGCAAGAACTAACCTTCTCTAGAGGGCCATCTCAGGTTTGTAAGTCCCGCAGCTTGAGAGATGGTCCCATGTTCAATAAGCACACCAAATTCCTCACTCCACAAACGATTCCATTCAGGGGTGTTGTGATTTTGCACTAATATGTATTATTCCACTCCCTTAAAATAAGGTCATTTTTATGAAACTCCAAAATAGTAACATGTAGATCAGGCTCCATAATATGTCAATAGGTTTGAAAAAATTCCGCAGGGAAACCATCCAGGCCTGGTAATTTATCTTCTTTCATTTCAAAACCATATCTCTAAAATTCCTCCATTGATAATGGTTGGGTGAGTATGGCATTAATTTCATCGGTGATCAAATTGGGTATGTGTTGAAGCATTTCTTGATATTCCTTTTCACATTAGGGGTGTCCTCATGGAGGATACTTGCATAGTGATTGATTAATTTAGTAGTAATCACATCATATTGATTTAGGTAAGTTCCCTCCATAGTGACCAACTCTTTAATTGTATCCCTTCTCTTGTGCTACAAAGTAGTCATATGAAAAAAATTAATATTTTTATCACCCTCTTGAAGCTAAATCACTCTAGATGTCTGACACTAATAGACTTCTTCCTTGGTAACTTTATTATGATAATCACTAAGAAGGCATAGTTCTTGCTGATGGATTTGAGGAGATATTACTTTCGAGTGCATCTCCATTGAGATTGAGGCTAATTTTAAACTGAGAAAATCCTTCCTTCTACAGATATCCCCAAAAACCTAAATTTTCCAATTCTTGAGTCTATTTTTAACAAAAATTAGCTTCTTAGCAAACATGTACATATATGAACCATGAATATCAATCATCCACCAATCCTTGATAAGATTTTCTAAATCATGATTTTGTAACCAAGCAAGCTCAAAGTGAAAAGGATGATGTTTTGAGATTTGGGTTTACAAAGTCATGAGGAGCAGGGGGCAGTAATCAGAAGCTATCTTAGGAAGAGCCTACAGGTAGAAATCATTATAGAGATAAATCCAATCTATAAAGATGAGGAATCTATCCAATTTTATTTGAATATGCTTGATTTTGAGTCTTCTAATAAACTAGGTATAGGAAGATCCATGAAGGTATATGTCAAAAACTTCACTCAATATGATAAATTCAACCAAGGCTTCCAAGATATTAGTGACGACACTACTTCCTCCTTTCTTCTCAAATAAGTATGGTGGAGTATTGAAATCACCAAAAATAAGCCATGGGAGGTGCTTGCAAGTATTATGAAATTCCAACAACTCCTTCCAAACTTTTTCTCTCTGGTTTTCAAGATTCGGAGCATATATATTTATAGAAATCCAACCCACATTAGAACCAATTTCTTTGAAAGACATTTCCAGATAATGGAGGGTTTTAATAAAACATTCCCCAAAGATAACCTTCGGGTTCCAAAATTGTACAAAACACTAGAGTTACTAGAAGACTCCTGTGAAACAACAGAGGCATTAGGATAGAAATTATGAATATTATCCTCCTCCTTTAGGTTGGTGTCTTGCAACATCAAGATATCAGGATAGTGCTTGATTCTAAATCTTTGAGTATTCTTTTTTTCTAGGGTGCGTTTAATCCCCATACATTCCAAGAGAAAATATTCATTTATTTGATTTGGGCTTACCTGCACTTGGAATGGCAAGCATTACTTGTGTTCCTTGAGCTATATTTATAAATTATTCCTCCTAAAGCTTTGCTTGATTTGTGTGTCTCCCTTTGGATTTCTTGAGGCCCACATCTAGTTTTAGCTTAGTATTATTTTTGGTATTCTTAACAGGACTATTATCCATAAAAAGTTAAACAAAAGGAGAGCTAGAGCATTTTCCTAAAGGGGGTGAGAGAAAAAGAAGGGGAAAAATATGGAGAGAGGGGAACATACTGAAGGACCAGTTCCAGAAGCTCACAAAGAAAAGGGGAAGAAGGTGTAAAGGAGACAACTAGAGAAGAATCAAAAATAGGGAAGGTGAGAGGAAGGTACGAAGAAGGATAGGATGAAGGAGGTAGAGCGGAAGAGGAAAATAGAGAAGAGGGAGGAAGGGAAGGGTCAACAGGTGGGGACAAGAGAGGAACAAAAACCAAAGGAGTCAATAGAGGGTCCAACAAAGGAGACGCACAAAAATGGGGAAGTGGAGCAGAGGAAGATGGGAAAAAACCCTCCTTAGAAAGGACATCAAAGGTGTTCTAAGTGATGACTTCATTTTAAAATTTGGCAATGAACTTACCTTTTTTCTTTGAAGAGAGGACCTACTCTTTAGGCTTATGAGTTTGCTTGAACATGCAATCCTAAACACGATGCCCAATACTTTTACATGTGGAGAAATCCTAAGGGATGTATTCATATTCAATGGGCTAAACCCATGTGCCCAGCTCAGAGTGGATTTAAATGGAGGATGGAAAATGAGAAATAATATCAGCATGACATAGAATCTAACATGCATAAACTTGAACCCTGATCAACAGGTATTAGTGAACCAATGGAGAGGGAAATGCCTTCAGTGACAACAAAGTGCCAAAACTCCAAGGGGAACTCAGGGAGCACAAACCCAGATCAGTGCCTGGGTCATAGTTTCCATTTTAGCATTAAATCTAGGTGTCCAATGATGGAGATAAAATCCTCTCTAACCAAAGAACCAAGGGCCACCAAGCAAAGCTTGAAACAAATATTCTTTATGGGAAAAATTAAAGATAATGAAACCATTGAAAAGTGTAATAATATCAACCTGACCACAAGGATCCCATTTAATGCATACCTATTTACGAACCTCTTCCAAAGGTGGACTAGGCCTCATGATTTTACTAATCAGTGACAGTTCCCTAGAGGTTTGCATAGCTTCAATAATCTAGGAAGGGATTTGTAAAGAAAAACTCACATCAATGTGCTAAGGATTTAGCTTCCCAAGTACTAAAGACTTCAAAGAGCTAGCAAAAACTTCTTTCCAGGAGCTTACAGAGACGTTAGGGAGGTCAAGAGGGGAGTCAAGGGATGGCTCGTTCGGATCTGACATCGAAGTAGGAACTAGTCATAGTAGAAATTCAAAATATTTACAGAGTGGGGAAAAAAAATTGTATTGTCCCGTGTATTCAACCAATTGGAATCCTTTTCAAAATATGCATCTCACATATATTGTGATATAATTTACGAATTCACCCAATATGTACATTTATGGAGGCCATTTTCATCTCTCATTACATCGAGGATGTAAACACCTAAAATATTCTTAGGTAGTTTTAATACTAAAACTACACTAATTATCCTCTTTCTCATCATTTTCATGGTAATTAGCACTTTTCCACTAATTAGCTAACATTCCTCTTTTTATTCATCAATTAATGACCTTTCTTGAACTAATCAACCGTTCCCCCATTTTGGAGGTCAATTAACAACCTTTCACTAGTTATAATCCACTTCTAAGTGATTAATTAAACATTATTAGTTAATTATGCCTTCTATTTTAATCAATAAACCCATTTTATTTGTTAAATTCCCCTCTTACATCCCCCGAATCATGTTAATTTTCCTATAAACAACCTTTGGATAGCTTCTACAAGCTTATCCCTACCTATTAATTTATCACATTTTATTAATTAGACCCCTCTCAATTCTCATAAAGTGCACATCCTTTATTAATTATTCTAAACATGCTTATCCATTATATTTATTCTTTGGGCTTTGTCCCACATCTACTAATTTATAATCCTTTTTCAAATATGAAAGCTATATTAAGGACCAATATCCTTCCTCTCAAACTTACACCTCATTTTGATTAGTGAAAACTATAGGCATTTTGATTCAAGCCATTCTCCATTATTGGAAATAGCTTCTCCATATTGCATCCATTCTCTCAAGTTGAGGAGCATGGGAAGATACAAATGATATATCATCCTCATTTATTGAGGAAAACAACACCAATTTAACTACTAGGTGTTCTAATTAGGTTTATACTTTAAGTAGAAATCATAAAAGAGTATGAATGGCTTAGAATTTATTTATTTAGCATGTTTATGCATTCAATAAGTTATTATCCCTTAATCTCTTATCATTATGTTCTTGTTTGATTAAATTTTATTTGAAGCTACTAGGTGTTAGTTTCATTTCAATTAGCATAGTTAGTTTTACATGCACACAGTTGGCATGCCTGATGGTACTTATCCCATTGTCTCAAACATTTTATTCGAAGATTTATTGATTTAGTTTCAATTTTGGCTAACCTTTATTTTACACATGTTAAATAACTTGAATTTATTTACATATTTTGTTAACTTTGCATGTGTTGATTCTTCATTATAGGAGAAAAAGAGATGGTTTTTTCCTACTTAAGATTAAGATAAAAATATTTTTAACTTTTTGAGTTTGTTCTTGGCATAATTATGTGTTCATGATGTCATATAACAGCCCCACATTAGTGTTAAGTTTCCTTATGCTACTGTCAGATCTTACACGCTACTGTTGTTAGGGCCTCATTAGTGTTTTTCCACTCGTGTTGGTGTCATTCTAGCCACAATAATGAGATATTATTTTCCACCAATCTCTGCTCTATCTCAAACCCACACTAGTGTTTAGTAGGCCCATGGTATTGTCTCTCTGACCGCACAACCGCGACACTAGTTTATGCTTATTCGGTGTTTTGTCTTATACTTACACTAGTGTTAGGAAGTCCTATCATTTTATTTCTTTGGCTGAGCTATCATTCTCTTCTCTTTCAATCTATATTTTATCTCAAACCAATGTTTTTGTAAATCTATTTGTGCCAGTGTCATTGGGGCCACACTACTATCAAAAGGTCCACGTTACCGTGCTTTATCTAAATTTGGGATCTATTTTTGAGGTTTTAAGGATTTATTCTTTGATGTTTCTGTCCTTTTATGGGTTTCAATTTTAAATTTTGTTTGCAGGATGTGTATGGAATTATTATTTTATTCTAACTTTTTTAAAGGTTTATGATGAATGTTATGTATTCATGTTTTGTTTAGGTTAGGATAAGGTTCTGTATGATCTTTTCTCACACCTTTTAGGTGATCTTAAAAACCAGAAACAACTCTAAGTATTATTTCATTTATAATATTTCATGTTTTCATTAGTAAGGGAATGAATAATTTGCTAAATAAGTTTGGTAGTTCTTTGATTTAGAAAATTTTCCATTCTTCAATTTTTTGGGTTATTTGTTGTGTATGCTCTTCTCTCACATTTTAGGATGATCTTGAGAATCAACAACAAAATTTAACCCTCTTTCATGATGTTTTAGATCTCATGGAAAACTATTACCATTTTTCTTGCAGGACCAATACTCATTTGTCAAAGAAAAAGGATCTAAACTAATACCAATACAGTTTGTTACAAGTTGCCAACAATGTGCAAAACCAAACTAAGAAAAAATATTTTTAAAACAAACACGACTATTCAAAACAATGTATTTTTAGGTTCAGTTAAGAGGTACGAATCATCTTCTTAAATTTGTGGGAGGTATATTATCATGAGCCATAAAGATCATTATGATGATTACCACAGGAACCCCAAAGTATTCCACACCTTGAGGGAGCTGGTGGATGAAATGGGAAGCACCTCACTTACCCACTTGACTAGTTGAATCCCTTGTGAGATAAGCTTCATGCTACCCATATGGGGCCTAATTCATTAATTTTATTTTGGGGTAATGGTACACCTATCTAGGACCAATCCTAGAAGTGTGTACCTCCTTTAGATAAGAATTGGCGAGTATTGTAGACAAAATCCTAGGAAACCATTTTACACATGGGCCAACCTTTCCTTTATCTAACAAGTTTCAAAGAGCTATCACAATGAAATAACTTTTTCATAGTTAGAACCTTGTTATTCAAATAAGGGGAGATTTCGTTGAAGTTTTATCATAGTCTTATTAATCACAAAATTTACGAAGTGTTATTTTGTCCTAGTTTTTCACTTATCCGAAGACAAGGCGAAACTCTGCCAAAGTTATGCCAATAATTTTTGATCACCACTTGGTCTACTCCTTTGTTTTCTTGTTTCCCTTTTGCGACAAAAAAAGGCATACATATGAAGTGTTACTCAAGATTGTATCCACCACTTTTGCACCTGATTACATCCTTCCTTATTGCGACTGCAATAGTAAGCGCTGAAAGTGTATTAGTACATCCTCAAATCTTGACTAGCCTTGTCTTGATACCCATGTCAAGAGGTTTCATCATAGTTAGTCTTGCTTCATCATTGATCTTCCCTTGAGGTGTTACGCTGCTCACATCATCCCGATTCAATTTTGATACTTACATATTGTTTCTCATAAAATCAATTTAAGTTTCTAGATTATACTATTATGTTACCTGCACCTTAACAACTCCTTGGTATGCTTTAACCTTGTTTCCTTCCAAAAATTTCCTTAACCTTAAAAGTGTTGTTTTTTACATTGTTCGCATCATATAAATATTATTTTGATACTAATATCTTACTTTTCTAAAAAATTGGATTAATGTATCTAAGTGGTATTGTCATATTGCTCGAATTTGTAACTTCCACTTTTTGGTATTTAGACCTCATTTATATCTAGACTAATTATATTATACTTTGAATCAAAATTCACTTCAACCCCTTGTTAATACTTACATCTTGTTTATTTTAAAATTATCTTAAGTGTTGACATGGTGTTTATCATCTTGTGTTAACCTACCACTGAAACACATTTTTAATAGGGAGTAATTTCTTGCAGATTGGATTTGTTTTCCAAAATTGTGTGATTGTTCCTTGTGATCATTAATCTTGTAGATTTATATTTCTAGTACAATCCTTTTTTATCCTTTAGTTCTTTGGTTCCTTATTCTTTTACCATTGTTGGACATTATTTTTTGACCTTTACTATCATCACACTATAGGTTTTACCAAGGTTTTTTATGTCCTTGGTCACATTTGAAAAAAAAATTGTAAACACTCCCCACTATGACCCCTCTCACAATGATGGCATCCAAGAAATTAGATTCCAATCCTTTCATTGGTCATAATTTAGGACCCCTTTTTTCCATAGCAAAAGAAGTATAAGACCTATTCAATCATAGTGGTGATGAAGTAGACACACTGTGAGATGAGTTTGAGTTCGATCCCGATCACTTGGATGATTTCCTATACCTTAATAGGGATAGAGTATGTGCACAAGTTATAGAATTATGTGATAATATGCCATAAGAAAATGAATGTTTTACACCTACCAATAATGTCCATGAGGAAGAATAAGTGAAAATTCCTCCTCTTATTAACATTGTTGACATCTTAAACCTAAGACATGCTTCTACTTCAAAGTCCCCCTAAAAACAATAGTGAGAATGAGATACATAAACACATGAGTGGATATAAATTACAACCTCTTGTAGTGCCTTGCAAGGTTAGGGTGGAATGTGAGAACAAATGAAAATATCTTCCACATGACAACCATGAAGGACCCAAAAATGAAGAATGAACTATGCAACAACAATTGTACGTCCTTAGTAAAAAATTATCTAGCTTGGCTTCCCATGTGCATAAGGTCATGAATAAAGAAACACATAAAGAAAAACCTAGGGTAAAACATAGTGAACTTCATAATAAAAACCAAGAGGGAAAAACATCAAAGTATTGTTGGGTGTACATATCATCTTCCCCTACCAAAGATCGACTTTTCACACAAGAGTGGTAGTCCATGAAAATATACTAACAAGCCTTCAGGAAAACAATGTTGTGCATAGTAAGAAATACCAATTTAAAAAGTTATATCCTTACCCTTTTGATAAAGCTATGTTACACACACCATTCCCATAAAAATTTTGACAGCCCAAAATTTGATAAGTATAAAGGTAAAGGTGACCCACATGATCATGTTATGGAATTCTACATGGCATGTGTAGAAGTAGCCTAAAATGAAAATTACCTTATATGCTTATTTCCACGTAGTCTAAGGGTCAATATTTTGAATGATTTCTCTACATACCTAAAGGGGTTTGTCGTTACATGGCCTGAATTAGTGGAAAGATTTATACACCATTTTTCATTCAATGGAGAAAGTGACATTACCATGTTGGACTTGTGTAGCGCTAAAAAATGACCTAATGATAAATTTTCTAGCTTCTTACAACGTTGGTGAGGGTTGGATATCTTCTTCCCTTATTAAATTCCATAGAAATGGTTGGTTAGAATTTTTGTACCTAATCTAAATCCAGACATTACTTTCCATTTACAAATGTATTGTGTCAACAACTTTGAAGAGGTTATAGAAAATGGTATCCAGATTGAAAATGCTTTTTTAGCTAAAGTGAAATTTAAACCCTTTTCAGAATACCACCACACATCAAAACGTACGGATAAACCAAATTTATTCAAGAAAAATAAAAACATCATAGGAGATGGTATAATTGATTATAAACATAGCCAAGTGGTTCAAATTCTTCCACCTTTTAAACTTACTAAGGGACCTATTTAACCCACAATCAAATGCCAATTGTTCACTCCTCTCACGGACTCTTTGTCCACAATCCTAAAATAGTTGGATGTAGTGAATATGGTCTAGTATCCTAGCATAATACCATATGGTGATGATGCACCTAAACCGTCATGGTATAAAGACCATGGATATTGTGAGTATCATCACATCAAAGGTCACAAAACAAACAAGTGTATAAATTTGAAACATTTTATCCATGATATTTTTGACATTGGATAAATTGAGGTTGATTCTCCTGAACCTAGCTAAAAAACTAATAAAAAGTTAGAAATCTATAAATAACCTTTCTCTAAACATGAAAAACAAGGAGATAAGAAGTTGGATCAGGGTCAATCTTCCAAGAACTACAAAACATCCAAATATGTTTACACCCAAACCATTAATCCTTTTGATTCACTTATGTGTTGTTTTATTTCTTCTAATGAGCATGTAATCACTATAAGAATCAAGAACCAATATTATGATGTGGAAACAAAATGCAATCGTCTTTTAATTCTAGAACCTCCTCTACCTCCCCCTCAGGTTGTCGGTATGATTTATTAGAACATCTTAAGAAGACAATTTCTAATATTTCAATCTTGGATCTTGTTAAGATACCAAATTTTCATAAATATATTGTCTATAAATCACTTCAGGGGTAGGGAGTGTCAACAGATATTGATCCTTTACACTTCCAAGTGGTGGTTATGCACCATTCTCCCAGTGAACACCTTACGTTTAGCCAAAATGAGGTTTCATATGATGATCATATACACAACTTACCCATGTATATTGAGGTATTTGTTACTCATAAATAGATAAAAAGGGTGTTTGTGGAAAATGGGTATGGTTTGAATGTTTGTACCTTGAAGCTAGTTAGGAAACTAGGATGCACATAGGCAGACCTAGAGTCTCATATCATTACTATTATAGCTTATGAAAATGCATAATGTGAGTCAGTTGGTACTATAGTATTTCCTATGGAACTAGGGCCTATATATCATGATACCAAGTTCCATGTCCTGGACTTGAAACTTCCCTATAATATTCTCCTTGGCCTCCCATGGATTCGTGCCATAATGGTTTTACCAATAACCTTCCATCAATCTATCAAGTTATGCCGTGAAGGAAAAATAATTACTCTTCAAGGAGATATTGAGCCATTTACAAATTTTAGAGCCTTGAATAGCTTCTCATGCACAACCTATGAATTTCCTATTGCTGATATTGATGTGCCAATTCTGTCTAAAGTTCTGATCTCTTTTATTGATCAAAACACACTACATTCATGTGATAAATATGCTTCCATATTCATTTCTCCTTTTGCTTCATGGGAGATCAAGGTCATTGATAATGATTTCAGAGAGTATGATCTTCAACATGCCCTCTATGTTTCTAATCTCTCCCTTTCACCCAAGACACGTGGTAGGATAAGTTACCATTATAAACAGTCTTGATAAAATTAGACTATTGAGAAATGTCTTCCTAGTGGCCTGCTAGCAAAAGAGAAAATTTTGGATTCTCCCACAACCATAATCCTTGAAGGCACAATGGTTTCCTGCTACCAAGTTCTAAAATATGCCATACCCAATAAAATGATGTATGTCATGGGCTATAATGGATATAGGCGTGGTACAAATGAACAAGGCATAAGAGATCCTATTTCAACTCCACACTTCAAAATAGACAAATATGACATCAGTATTAGAAATTATAGGGCTCAGCCATCAGACATCGATACTTCTTCTTCTGAGCATGGGGATAGCTCTTTTAATTATGATAGCGACACAAATTCCTGTCATATCCAATACGAGGATTTTTCCTCTATGAACCTTTTACTTGATACAATGATACTTAACTTTTGATATTTTATTCCCCAAGTTAATATTTTCCATCCCACTCTATTTCTTTGAAAATGATGAAGTAATCACTAAATTCTTGGGTATCTGTGATGTCATTCTAGTCGGTGATCACAAGAAAGGATTCTCCATCAACTTAGACTCATGTTTGTATTTCAGAGAGGAAGCTGAGATGTGTGGTCAAAAAAATTTAAAATAAATTGAGGGAAAATTTTCTTCTAAAAATCCTCAAAAAAATTGAAATTCCAAGATGCATAGTGAAAACCTCTTTGAGCCACTAGTGGATAAACAAGTAGAAAAATCAATGGAAAAACAAAGTTACCACACTAAGGATGAAATTTTCATTGATATTACCTTGGAATAATATCTCAATCTCCCCCCTGATTCTGTGCGCACGGAGGATGAATCTAATATGCTTATGTATGAGAACATTGATGTCAAATAGGAATATAAGACAACCCTAAAATGGTCAAGTTGGGAGCTTCACTCTCAACAAAAGAATAGAAGACCTTTGTAATGCTTTTATGAGAATGTTTAGACATATTTACTTTGTCCTATACAAATGTGTTGGGCTTCGATCTATTCTTAGCAGTGCATAACCTTGTTATGCACATAGATGCAAAACCCATCAAACAGAAGCTTAGAAATATGCATCCACGTATCACCCTCCTGGCTAAAGAAGAAATGGAGAAATTGTTGGCAAGAGATTTTATCAGAGCTATTGATTACTCTGAGTGGTTCTATAACATAATATATATGCAAAAAATACAATTGGTATCAGAATATGTAAATATTTAGAGACATAAATAAGGCATTCCCAAAAGATGATTTTCCTCTTCCTAATATTAACATGATTATTGATTACACAACTGGATACGAAATATTATCCCGCATGGATGGATTTTCTAGCTATGACTAGATCAAAATTGGAGATGAAGATCAACATAAGACTACCTTTATAACCCCATGGGAGACATTCTATTACAAATTTATACCCTTCGGTCTAAAAAATGCCAGAGCACCTTATCAAAGGGCTATGGCCATGATCTTCCACGATATGTTGAATGACATTATGGAAAATTATGTTGATGATATCCTAGGTAATTCCATAACAAGAGCTGAACACCTATAAATATTATGACACATCTTTCAACACCTCTGAGATTAAAATTTTAGGCTAAATCCAAAGAATTGTATCTTTGGTGTATTGTCAGAATTTTTTTTAGGTTTCATTGTATCAAGAAGAGGAATCGAAGTCAATCCATCAAAAGTTACAGCTATCACTGAAATGCCACCACCTAATAACCTCAAGTAGTTACATAACTTGAAAGGAAAAAATTAGTAAATCCATTGTTTCATCTCCTAGCTTAGAGATAAGTGTCACCTATTTACCTATTTTCTTAAAAAATATGTTGACTTTCATTGGTGTCCAGAATTCTAGCAATCCTTCTACCTACTTGAGAAATATCTAGTTAATCCCCATGTCCTTATGCTTCCTACTTCATGAGAACCCTTATTATTGTATATCTCAGCCACTCAATTTGTTACTGGTGCACTGCTAGCTTAGTATGACCTGAACTAAAAAGAAAAAGTGGCCTATTATCTTAGTCTCACTTTGATCTCCTATGAGCTTAATTATCCAAAAATCAAGAAACCTTGTCTATTTGTTGTCTTTGCCTTCCAAAAGCTTCATTATTACCTACTAAAAAACAAGGCCAAGCTTATATCCAAAGTTGACCCATTTAAGTACCTCTTGTCTAAACTAACACTTACTAGAAGGATGGATAATTGGATCATCCTATTAAGTGAGTTTAATATTGAATATGTCAATTAAAAATTAATAAAACAAAAGGTGCTTGTGTACCAGCTAGTTGAATCCCCTTTACCTAGAATAAAACCATTGAGTCTTGATCTGTTAGATGCCTCTATGATGTATATCATGGAATTTGTCACTTGGCAGGTACATTTTGATGCATCATTCACCTTTCATAGATTAGGAGTTGGTGTTGTGTTTGTCACCCATTCAAGGGGACTTCATTCCTCAATATTTCTGCATAGGTTTTCCATGTACAAATAACATAGTGGAGTATGAGGAACTCATCGCAGGTATGAAGCTTGTTATCAAGTTGAATATTAAAAAACTAAAATTCATTAGAAGTTAACAATTAATCAAAAAGTAGTTCAATGAAAAATAAAATTTTAACGATGAAAATCTCATCCCATATAAGAAAAAGGTAGAAAATCTCAAAGAATAATTATTACGTGTTACGTTTTAGAAAATCCCAAGAGCACAAAATCAGTCTGTAGACATTGTGGATACACAAGGATCCTTTCTTCTTATTCCACTAGGGAACAATTATATGCCATTAATCATTGAAAATATACAGATTCCTAGATATGATATGTCAGAGTCGTGTTTGGTTTGTGAAGTTGCCTTCCCCCTAACATTTCTCATTCTAATAAATGAAAACTAATCCAAAGAATAGCTCGTTACACCCTCCTTGGAGGCACCCTCTATTTTTTTTGGCTATGATGGGAACTTGTTGTGTTTTCTTAATTAGTCTAAGTCTATCCAATCAAAGAGGTGCATGAAGGTGTCTACAAAGCTCATATAAGTGGAATGGTGCTAGAAAATAAGTTATTAAGAGCAGGTTGCTATTTTCCTACCATGGAATTAGACTAATGCAAATATGTTAAGAAAAGTTCATTATGCTGAAAATAAGGAAATCTCATCCATGCACCAGCACAATCCTTCCAGCCAATCATAACACCATGGTCGTTCTCCAAGTCGGGATTAGATCTCATAGAGAAGCTCACTCCTACTTACTCAGATGACCACACCCACATCATTACTACCACCGAGTACTTTACCACATGGGTAGAGGCTATACCTCTTACATAAGTTAGTGGTTCCAAAATATACAAGTTCATCATGAATCATCTCATCTTCCATTATGGCATCCCTTCCGCCATCGTAGCTGAAAATGGTAAGTCCTTAAATAAAAATACCATAAAAGCATTATACCAACACTTTCAAATACACCTAAATTGGTCTACTTGGGGGTAATAGGGAGTGGAACAATTTAGGTGTATTTGAAAGTGTTGTTAATAAAAATTGGTCATAACTAGCATCTATAAATCCATCCCACCCTCTAAGCTTACACGACCTATATTTGCACCCATACTGGTGCAACACTTTATTCCCTAATCTTTGGAAATGAGGCTATAATCCCATTTGAAATTGATCTTACTTCCCTAAGAATATCTCTCAGATATTATGTGGACATATATGAAGACTACCGTGTGGACAGACTGGCAGAGCTAGAGCTATTAGATGAAAGACACCTCCGTGCACTCAACCACATGAAAGTGTATCAAAATTGGGTATCTCGGGGATACCAAAAATGTATTATACCTTTCTAATTTTAGGTAGGGGATATCTTCCTTCAATAAAACTATTTTAATACTACCAAAGAAAGAGAAAATAAAGGTAAGTTCAAACCAAACTGGTTGGGACCGTATGTTATGGTAGAAAAATATGGATTAGGATCTTACAAAATTTCCTATCCTTATGGAGATTATTATTGTGTACCTATGAATGCCATGCCTCTCAAGAGGTTCTACACTTAAGCATGGAGAAAAAAATTTAAAAAAATACCAAAAAAATAATCAAAATAGTTAAGAAATAAAGTAAAGAGAAATCATTTTGTCCAAGTGTGAAAACCATGTAATTGTGGCACTTTGTATAGATCCTTTGGTGAAAAATGGTTTCTAGAACCTTGGGAGAATTTGTTATTTAGAAGCACCTCACACCTAGGGGTGAATTTTCTTTATCTAGAGCTACTTTTTACCTATGTATGAGATAATTTTGATCTTATCCTTTGTATCCATGATACGGTTGATCCTCTTCTTGTGTATATGTGAAGATTTTTCCTTTGTACATTCCCATCTAATGCTGGGGGTATCTTCACATCTTTTCTATCCTGGACATACACATGTATTTTTCCCTTGTACATTCCCAACTTACGTTGGGGGCATCCATGTTTCTCTATTGTCCTATACATAGCTTTGGAAAAATGTCCAAAAAATTCCAGAAACATTCAAATATGTTTAGAAAATTCCAAAAACATTTAAATATGTTTAGAAAACTCAAAAAATAAAAACATTCAAATATGTCTAGAAAATCTCAAAACATTTAAAAAATTGTCTCGTAGAAAAACTCAATAACAGTAAAACATGGTCTTATAAAACTTCCAAAATAGTGGAAAATATCTCAAAACTGTCCCACAAAAAATAAAGTAGTCTTTTTTTACTCATTTTTTTGTTTATTATTTTTGTAGCTTGCTTGTACATCCTATATAGTGCATTTCTTAGCATACATATTAGATTGGTCTCATCTTTCCTTGATTAGATTCATTCTTGCTTGTTTATATTCAGTATGTTTTTGCATGCTTGTCTATATTTTTACATAGTTGTGTTTTCTTGTTGTTTTGTGCATGTGTACATGTTATTTTTGTTAAATTTTTCTTGTGCTTGTTTGTTACTTGTACATTATTTGTTATCACATCATCATCTATATCATAACATCTAACATAACATATATCATATATCATTAATAACTAATAAGATACATCATCATGAAAATAAAAACTCAACATGTATGTTAATCTGCTATCATCCTACCATATCTTCAATGGGGTAATAAGGATCACCTTATATCCCCACCTCACTAATATCAAAATCTAAAACATGAACTAATCAAATTATCTCATCGAATACAATGTGATATCATCAAATGTTATTTCATAAATCAAGAAATTGTGATACAATCCTAAATCATAATAAACTCCACCATCATTAGGTAAATGTGTCAATATATGAATCTCTATATGTAATGTGTCTCAGTACATAATCATGAGATATAAAGTATACCATCATGGGCCTAGATCAAAAAGGTTCCTTCATATTGAGGCATAATTAAAAAACAATACATATACATCATCTCAAAATTATTCCTTCATCATGAGGCATACATAAAAAAGATTACATCGTAGGAATAGTTAGAGTTAAACATGAATCTTTCCCATACCTAGACTACCTGACCTAGTGCCAGGTAGAGACATGTATTGTGTTGCAATGATGAAATGAAAGCAACCCTACATGTGTGAGAAGTGAAAACATGTGTTTCCACTTTGAAGTCATGATTGAAATGTTTTATAATGATTCAATATTGAAAGAACAACTGGATATCTTTTCAGCTAATTGATCTAAAATGTTCCATGAGCCCAAAAATATGTACAAACGAAATGACCCCTTGATATAATGTCCACTACATAGGTAGCATTCAAGATTTGGAAAAAGTAAAAAAAGTATATATTGCATGAACCTACCATCATGGCCAAAGGTAGAGCACGTTTGGATCCCGTAAGAAAATTTGAGATACATTCGTCCCTCCAACCCAATCTAGTGATGGTTATGGCCTTGTCTTTCTCAATCATAAGCCTATTACAACTTATATGTATGTCAAGTTGGATGGAGCTGAGTGTATAAAGACCATTGACCATTGTGAGACTAATCTATGTAACTTTCACCCTGTTGATGGCCATGACCCTCTAAGCAGGTCTTGGAATGTAATTTGTGTCGGATGACTAGCAATTTTGTGCCTGCTTTATTTTTAGAATGTCTGCAAATAGTTTCTTTCAGTGTCCTAGTGCATCTTATACCAGGAGATTAGTGAAGTCATCCAGGATCCTCGCTATCCGTGTAGATGGTTGTTTGGTGAGACATTTACACATCTATATCCACCCAAATATGAAAGCCCATCCATCTCTAGGGATGAGACTGCAACCTATCATGACTACCTGCTGCACAACCTATTGTACCACTGGAATTTGTATCTATGGTTGTGGATGTGGTTGTAAATTTTAGTGTTATGGGTTGAAGGACCTTGCAAGTGGTACATGTACTTGTGGGATACCCTATATACCTCGACCTTACGCCTGAGTATCTGCCTCAGCCTCCAGCTGTCCCAATATAGGTCTATCTCTGAGAGCCTGACCTTTTAATCCCTGTGCTATAGTAGCAATCCCTTCCTCTATGGTAGATTTCAGTATAGTAATCCACCATGGTAACACTGTAGCATATTATGATGGTCCATCTCTCTAGTGTAGTGGTAGGATCTACCACCTATGGTTGCGTAACCCATGGTTATGGGAAAACCTATATAAAATTGTCATGAGATCATCGTTGTCTAATCCATGGCCTAATATCAAAGTTATTATGGGGCATGTGTCCATACCATATCTCATCTCCAAGAATTTCTTATGTGTGGCCCAATGAGCACTATATTCTATTTACCTGGTACCACTATATAATGTGACTTTAGATGCCAATAATAAAGTGATTAATCTTTGTTGTGTTGATATCTACATCATCCTCTCACCACCGATATAATCTATAAGGGTGCCATGTCACCAAGCACATTTATAAATCATCAAATTCCTACCAATATTATGGTGTTTGTCCAATATGTGAGTGAATATCATCACCTTACTTAGTTGCTATCACCTAACTCATCACAAATGGAGTCATCAAGAGCACTTTCTCACAACATTCTTAAAGGGTTCCCTATTGCAATGTGGTCCCATTCCCATATCTATAACAAAGTGGTTGGACCCACAGTCTTTAGACCATGATACATTATCAAATGAATTTCCCAATACAATCACTAGCCCCAACAATATACCTATCCACTCATGAGACCATTCACTACCCCCCTCAGACACAGTTGAAAGCACGTGCCATTCTTGTCAGGTAGCTAAATGTTTTTGACAAGAGCCAGTGATCATCAAAACATATGTATAGGTAAACTTCCATGCCCCAACAAGGTATTTCAAGTAGGAAAAACATATACCAAATGGACTCCAAGATCCAAGCATGATCGCCATTGTATGTCACCAACCTGCCCTAGATGGGCACTATGAGTATCCTCCATAAATCCTCGAGGGTAACACTCATCTTTCCTGTAGGAATTTTGAACATTTGACTCTTACTATGCCACCTCTTTATTAAGGCAGTGAGGAGGCTATGATCTAAAGTAATTTGAGCCATCTAGGCCATGTAAGTAAAGCTTGTAACATCTAGGGTGGTGGTAAGAAGAATATACTCTTGGCATGAGAAAGTATCCACATAGCTCGATGTCAAGCATGTCACTCACGTGTATCCAAGTTGCATAATTTTATCTGTAAGATCACACAAACCACTTCATTGACATCATTTCTTCTTAAAAACATCATTTAATTTCTTCTATCAATCTCTAAATTCTTCTCCACGTTTTCTATTCTCCTCTAAAAAATTTCTAAACATAACAATCTACGCTCATGCCTGTGTTTCTACACTAACACACCTCATTTGACATTAGTGCGAGCCTATTCTAGCACTTGTGTTTTTACATTAACTCTCATATTGTCATGATATCACGCTCCTAACAAATCCACATTTTAATTTAACACTAGCGCACCTAGTTTTACACTAGCATGCACCCTTCATGCCAGCGTTCCTCAGGGGTCACACTAGTGTCATCTCGCAAATTTACCCTAGCCTTAAAAATCATTAAATGCACTCAAAAATCATATTTTTCTTCCTACCAGTGGGCCATCCACAAGAAGCCTCATGTACTCTCGTACATTGTCTGTACAGTGTCTATGGTTATGAACACATGCCATTTCTCTCGCAAATTAGAGAAAAATCCTCTGAAAACTCAATAATGGATAATAACAATAACTCGTCGCGATGTTTTATTGCCCTCCCGACCTGCTATATATGGTTGTTTTTCCCTAATTCCTCATTTTTTCACGCCCAAGTGCTGGATAACTAACATAATTCTTCTATATTTTTTTAGCACTCATCGTAATGATTATTTTTATCAAATAGTCATTTTCACCCATTTTCGCTACGATGGGGCATTGTAACATTCCCATTTTAAGACTTTAGAAACAAGGTAAAAAAATTGAAACACAATGTTCTCTGTTCTAAATAAAACATCATTTATAACACAAATTCCATGCCAATCAATTTCATAACAGATAACCATATGCAACTTTAATGACTCAGTAATTTATCGATCTCTCATTCCATGACTCAGTTACCAACCAATCTCTCATGTTTGTCTTAAAGTATACAATACCTTATGTATACTTGGTTTTCCTACCCTATTTAGGTACTGAGTGGTTTGTTTAAAGAACCTATCTGAATATTTGTTACAAATATTCATCTGACATCACGTTTCTTTAAAATAGGTGACATAGGACAATGCAACCAGCAACTTGCAATACTTTGGCCAAATATTTTCAACATACTATTCATGTTACTATTCCTGGATGACATACTCATCATTTCAGAACACATCCTTCACCTCACTCTTATGTTATCTAGAATGGTCTTTACTAACTACCGTCAGTCTACTTGCCCAAGGTTTGACCCTAGCCCAAGTTAGTAACATAATTTGTTATAGGAAGATGCTTATGATGAATTCAGGTATATGGGCATACTTGATCGACCCAAGTCAACTGAATGTGCCAAGGTACCTTGAGTCATATAAAGCTACTCCCTATCATAAACATGCTACTAACTTGACTTAGAGAGAAACTAAGTTCAAGTCTAGAATTGTGTAGATCTAGATGAACAAATACGGAAGGGTGTTGCCACATGTCTACTGCAACACTATATCCTCGAGAAGCCATTAGTATTTTTGAAGGTACAATCCTGCAGTTGGCATGTGCCAAAATCCATTAGAACTAATTCATCATGATGTACATACCCCTTGGTGGTCATTAATTCATAATTTAAATGGATTAAGATTTAGATTGCAACAACCATGCCTAACCCTAATTCTAACATTTATTAAGTTATTTATCCATAGTTAATCTTATTTGATATTAAGACCTTCATTAACTCATGCTTGCATCGATGTTCATTAACGTGGCCTAGTAAGCAGTTATCCCCAAAACAGGGTAATAAACATCAAACGGTTAATTTTAAATGTAACCTAGCTGTCCAAAAAAGGTGTATCATTCACCTAGCTTCAGCTATTGTTTACTTATTATAAAATAAGCACAAGGATTAAAGATCATAACCACCATTCCATTTATTTTTCATTCTTTTAAGAGAGGAAGAGTCTTCCTCTACATGATTAGATGCTAGGGTTAACATCACCTTTTTATCATTCTTTACTCATATAGTTTAACTGTATGACCAATGCATATTTCATTATTAAACTATATGTATGTAGTTAGAGAACGACATCTTTTGCAATTTAACAAGTTTCATTATAGTAAGGGAGATTGTACTATTGCCTTAATCCAACTTATTAATTGATAACAAAAATAGTATACAAACAGATATAAAGAATATCGAAAAGATATCACTATTATTTCCATCATAGAAAGTACAAGAGAATTTAGTCAACAAATTGGATTCAGTCTCCAAACCTTTCAATGCATCATGATAAAATATACATTTACAAGATTATGCATTTCAAACATACTGTATGTCGATCATCATTAAGATCATAAAAGAACATCACTTTTCTTTTCCAATACAACTCAAGAATGAATCAAAATTCCTTTCATAAGATCCATAACTAAATAATCATGTGCATCACAATTTTTTTTCCTTCTTTTATCACTTACGAAGTCCATCTACAAAAATTGCTAGCACAGGTCAGCTCATGGAACTGAGCATGATAAACACTAAGCATTAAAACTAAGTACATTCCACTAATTGTTACATTAAAACAACTATGCTTTAATGAAACAATTAATATATGATACAAATAAGCATAATTAATAACAACTAGAAAATAAGTACAAATAATGAGTTTGAATTCAATTTTTAAGAAAAGAGCATAATATAATCAAATACATCTACATGATAACATATAGTTTAATTGACCCAATCAATTACTTTTAAACAAACAACAGATCTTGTCTTCCAATTATTTCATAATTCTATTTGAATAGAAATACAATATTTATCTTTACTATGTAGCGAAAGAATTTAGTTACATCATAGCTCATATTAGGATGATTCATCCTATAACTTAAGAAAAAATAAGAATAATCAATGCATACCATCCCCCATTCATTAATCATATGAAAGATAGAAACATGATCAGAACACACATAACTGCTTCAGTTCAAGGATAACAATATAAGGATTCGACATTAAAGAGACAACATCTAAACAAGAATCCCAAATCAATCCAAGAAGGGATAGCGAATCAAAACAGTCTACCTGCAAGTCTTAACTAACTTTTACATGTTATAAGATATCATTCAAAGTTCTGAAACCAGATGTTCCACAAATCAAAGGAATACTCACACGAGTTTAATATCTTCTCGTGTCCATCCAAGGAGAATTCATAATAAGATAAAGTGTAAAAAGAGAAATCCTTCCATTAAAAAATCCAAATGGAGTATAACTCAGTCAAACAAAGCATTCAGTCAAAACATTTCTTACACTTTCTCTTCTACAGAACTGACTCAGTTGTTCTCTTTCCACATCATTACAACAAATGACTTAGTACAAAGTAGACTAAACAATCCACAAGGAAATTTCCATCTCAGAAGAGTGGTTTCTCACTATTTCCTACAAGACAAAAAGGACAGAAAGCTAAACCCAAGAAGTCAAGCAGGTCTAAGAGAAAAATCACTCTATAGCCAAGAAGAGAGTCATGCTGCAGATAATTTTGATTAAGTGAATTTATCTTACAAAAGTTAAAGGATCTCAAATAGAAAATATCCAATCAAGAGTTCATTTCATTTAGACTATCAAATGAATTCCCATCTCTATTTCAACTCAGAAGTTCTTTTCCTAGTTTCCCAAAAGAGAACAGAAAATCAACACACAACTTATAGACAGCAACACTTCTAGTTTCCCCTAAGGATTCAAACTTTATTGAACAACAAAATCAATATTGACCTAGTTCACCTATTCCACTTTATTTAAACACAAGCTCGAATAGAAAAGAGTACATAGTACCATCCCAAGGCTAATGAGAAAAAAAATACTTTCCACAAGAGAAATCCATTCTTTTCTCCTTTTAAAGACCAGAAATTCATCCAAATGAATCTATAAGAGGGTAATAAAACTCAAAAAATATATTAAGCTTAAGCAAGGTCTCCAAAATACTCATGAACTCAAAAGTAACTGCAATCCAAACACAAGGACTTAAACATCTCAAAACAAAATAACATAAAGTTTGTGATCCAAGTAAGAACAATTATATGTAACAATCCCGAACCAAAGGTAATAAATCCTTCCATACAATATTTAGTACATGAGAGTACTCAACTCATCTTTATTTTAAAACCCAAAAATCAATTAAAAGGGTCTAAAAGAGAGTAAGAAAACCCAATATACATTAAGTCAAGAAAGGTCCCAACGTTACCTCAAACTTGATTAAAATAGATTTCACGACAAAAAGACTTTCACAGATCCATCTATAAAGATTGCGATAGAGAAGGTATTCATTCCAAACATCGATCACAAGGAGCATGCATATTGCATTACCATAAACTTCAAAAACCATTAACGACTATTTCAAACAAGTTCTATTTTAACCCAAAGAGAAAGTAACAGTACAATATCAAACTAGAGGTTCCTTAGTCCCGCAACAAGATATAGTTCCCTAAAAGGTCCATTAACCTTCAAACAAAATAGTCAAGCCTTCAACAAGATACATATTTTCTTAGAGCAGAGGAGAGAATAAAATCCTCCATATTTACATGCCCTTACAAGTTCAAAGACGGTGGTACAGTCTCAATAATAGAAGTACCACAACCATTCCAGACTCAAGAAGTTTTAAGGAGAAGATCTCAAATGATATTACCATATCAAATCAAACCCAAAAAAATTCTCTCCAGCATTTTCAAGCAGACAGTCCCATAGATGAGCTCTAAGTGACTCAAAACCTTAAATATGAGTAAAACAGAAAGCTTAGAATATAAATATAGAACCATACACAATTCTTTGAATGTAATTTCAAAACACACAAGCTTAGAATACGAGTATAGTACTAAACTCAAAGCCACGAAGACGAGTTCAAAGAAAACACAAGTCTCATTTACAGATTCATAACGTACCCAAAATTCTTCTCTGAGGGGAAAATATGTACGTACCCAAAAATGTAGGTACTATACTACAAGAAAGAGGTTACGTAAACCCCAATGATTGTTTAGGTCTCTTCGCAAGGTGTTCGGAATCCAGAAAAAGGTCACGAAGTGTATGTTTGCATCCCAAATGCTTTATCCAAGCTTTGTGTGCTTTGTTCTATCCTCTGCCCTCTTTTTCTTTCCATTTTGGTCTTAAGTGACAGGACCGCTTCCCTGCCTGGGTAGCGGTCCCGTGACCGCCACCCAAGATAGGGCAGAAGTCTTGTAACCACCACCCTATGTAGGGTAGTAGTCTTGTGCACATTTTCCAGAACACTCTGACGAATGTGTCAAACATAAAAATTCAAATATTACCCGTATTCTTCAAAAACTTTGGCTTGCATTTATGTTTTGGCCACCCAATAAATAGTGTTTTCCCTTTGTTTATAGTAAAAGAGATCAATTTGGAGTTACTCTCTGGTAAATGCAAATGCTATGAATAGCCAACTTGATTTCAAACAAATGGAACCTCTCCTTCTCTATTTAATTATTTAGTTTTCTTGAATTTCTTGCATGAGTTATCAACCTCTCATTTTTTTTTTAGAGATCATTTGATCTTCTTTTTTTCAACTTACTTCATTGTTGTCCCATACAATTAGTTTAGAATAAGGTAGTTTCATTTTTAGATTAGAATCCATTTAGAGTTACAGGTTTTGTTTTGTCACAAAAGATAGTTTCTAGAATTCTCGACATATTTGTGTTGTATTCCCACAATAAATCCTTCTAGGAATTGCATAGTCAATATCTATTCACTTGCACTATACCTTTCTTACTTGCATTGTATTCAGTTTGTATCCAAATCTTCCATTGTTTGAGTATCTTCTATTGCTGACACTATCACACTCATGCTTTTCTAGATTCATGAGAACATGAAGGAACAAGGAGATCACACTGAGGGGACAAGTCACGACACAACTAGATTTACCATTGTTATGTAAACTCTAGGTTTGAGTTATCAAAGTTGTAGTTACAACATATCAAATAGAGTAGTGAATCGTTTTATTTCAGTAAAAGCTCACTTTCAATATTTCCAGGGAAGTTGTGGGGAATGATATTTTCTGAGAAGCTACTATTTTTTCCTCACTTTTAAGGTAATATTGAAGGTTTTCAATTAAGTTAATTATTTGTCTTTCATCTAGATTCACACATTTGCACAAGTGAATGACCGAACCGAGTTATCTCACTTGTTTAGTTTTAGTATAAAATTATTTTAAATAAGTTGTTTGTAATTATAATATTTCAATCGTGTATTTTGTTTAGATTAGTTTTCCTTTCAGCAGTAGTATAAATTGTTATTTTTCAGTATAATTTAATTCATACTTTTCAAAATAGATTAAACACTAAATTCTAGTTAAGAGAACAAACCATAGGGAATTTACGCTACCCATTCATAGCCTCTAAATATCCCCTTTGTCAATTCAGCTACCAGGAGATCACACTACCAAATCATAGTCACTGATCCTCCTATAGTTAGCTATAGGAAAGTTACTTGTCGATTATCATCCTTGCATGACACTTCTCTATCATAGAAAATTGACCATAATCCTAGCTGTGGCTTCATCTAAGTCACCCACATTTCAAACCACTAGCTATCTCAACATGACCTCGGGAGGTCAAGTACGAAGAAGAGCTACTTGTAGATTCTCATGCTCGCATGTCACTTTTCTATTGTACAAAATTGGTGAACCCAATGTGAATAAATACACAATCTTCTAATCCTAATTCATATTCCTACTCATTCTTCCAATTGATTCACTCTTAGCCTTCACATCAACTTCACAACAAAATTGGTGAACCTGACATGAAACAAATAATTGTTCCCCTTTTATTTTCATTTATTTCTTTCATTCACCTTCACTCTTTCCCATTATTTTGTGGGTATTCATATATCCCCCGAATATGTCCAGATACGACACATATGGTAGAACTCTCTTAGGTCTCGAAGAAAATTATGATCAAACAGATAGAAAACCATCACCCTTGCTTTCTACATGGGCTGACAACTATTCAAGTAATTACTTGTCATCACAAAATCCCCCTCAAAGAACTAGCTCTAGTTATTCATTCTGAATTGAGGAGTTGGATCAGCTTGCACAAACGAAACAACCAAATCCATCTGGATCTAAAAATATGATGTTTATTAGAGAATCCATTTCATCTCCTCAGGTTTTGTTCAGACCACAAATCAGTAGACGGTTAGATCCACTCCCATTTTTAGATGATGAGTATTTAGCACACTACGCTAGAAGTGAAAACTACTTCCAAAACATGTACCCACCTATAGGGAGTTTACAAACACAACCCGATACCATACTCTAAGAAAACACCCCCATTCCTCCACCTATGGGAAATACTCTCGGTGAAACTTGGAAGGGTAATGATCAATTCATAGTAGGGTATCATACCCTTTTACAACCTCCAGGTGTGCAACAAATTCCATTAAGGCAAAACACTGTGTCTTCGCCAATAGAGGTCATTTCAGCCTTAGTTGAGAAAGTTAGAGGATTAGAACTTGCTCAAGAAAATAAAAATTCATATTTCAGGCAAGCAGGAATCCCAAACCCTTTGTATCATCCCAATCAGGTTGACCTCCTCACAGGAACAGAAACGTTAGGCATGCCTCCTCAACATTTGTATAACTATCCATAGAAAACACCAACTAAAACCACATTTTCAAATGCCACTCCAGTTGAAAATATGATACCTCTTGGCTTAGCACTAAATAACCCATACCAGAGCAATGCTCCTCCCTACTTAAATGTTTATTCAAAATCACCACAGGGAGACATGTTCTCCTCTCCTGGGATGTTCACTCAACCACAGGGATTCCCTTATGCCCCTATGAATACATATGCTAGGCCATATCAACAACCCATTCCACCCCCACCCCCTCAGCAAGCACCATCGATGGTCGAAGCCTATGCAGTAGGGAGTTATTCAAAATATGTAAAAGAGCCCCTACGCTTCACCATACAAAGTGTTATGCTTCCAAGACCTCTTCTTGGTTTACCCAATAAAAAGGGGAGGGAGATTGAAATGCACACACCAAGGCCTATGCCACGGCCATATGGGAATTACTCCCTTGGGATGGGGTTGTTGCTAAGATATTCCCTAAAACCTTAGAGGGAATTACCCTTGACTAGTATTATACAATACCTAAAGCCTCAATACACTCATTTAAACAACTCATGTCAGATTTCATCAAAGCTTTTGACATGAACAAATTGTTAAGAACAAGAATAAGGGAATTCTTAAATATTAAACAAGAACATAATGAATCCGCTGCTCATTTTATTCGAAGATGGTGTACAGTTCTCTACTCATCAACAAGTGCTCCAAATATGGATCATATGGAACTATGCAATTTATTCCTTCATTCACTCAATAGAGAGATAAAGGAAGAAGTCCAGAAGTTCCCACAAATAACTTATGCTGAAGTACTCGAGAGTGCTCTCTGAATTGACCAAGCGACAATATATAGTGGTCGTAAGACATATGGAACAAATGGGAAATTAATCACTCCCAACCAAAACACTACAGCCTATCCTAATACTGGGAATACCAATCAAGGACCTAAAATCCTAAAAAAAAACCACGGGGTTACAATAGATGGAATAACAAACCAAGTTAAAAGAGAAAACGTTGTAAACATTTCGCCACCTATTAACAATCAGCGAAATAACAATTTTACTCCAACAATCAACATGGTGGATTTTACTCATTCATAACAACAACAACAATAACAATAACATCAACGGAAAATCCAAACACAAGGTCCAAATTGAAACCCAATTGGATATCAGAGTTAAAACCAAAGGCAACGGCCTCAAAATTTTAACTCTAATAACCAGTAACCTTATCAAAATTTTGGGCCACAGCAGGTTTCAAATCACCAACCTCAAAATTATAATCCCAATTTGTATTGTGGTTTCCACAAGATTCAAGGCCATGTTACTAGGACTTGTCGTGACTACAATAAATTCATGCAGTGTTCTCCGAAATACCAAAGACAACTCTTTATAGATATGTTCTTAGCAAATTCTATAGTACCCATGATAAACAATTACACAGGGGCAATTTCCCCTCAAAATGCACCCATCAAGATCTTTAACGATCCATTCCCAAATCATACTAATAATAATAGGTTAGACCCAAACAAAATGAATAAGGGTGTTATGATAGGAAATAATGGTCATGAAGATTCAACTTCATTAAATCCACCGGTCGCACCCCAATTAGGAACTCGACCGCAAACCAGGATAGTTGGTCTGGTAGAGTTAGACACCGAGCTACCCATAGAAACCATAACAAGAACACATGATTATTCTTCTCAACTAGTTCCAAGTTATCCATTAGAACTAGAAAACATTCAAAAAATGTTGGTAAAACCCATAGGTGCTTATGATTTAATTAATGACTTAACAAAGACCTTCTCTCACATCTCCTTCTTGGATTTATTAAAGAACTCTCCCACCCATAAGGCTTCTCTCTTAGAATCATTAGGCCTTGGTCATTTAATTAACATCACTCCTCCTCCAGAAATTCAAGTAAACCATGTAGACTTTGACGTCTACCCTCCACAGCAGCTAGATAGGGATACTGAGTTTATATTAGATATAAGAAAAATGCTAATAGACGCTGAAATTGCATGAAGAGGTGACCCAACTTTACATTTACAAGTATGGGTTTTCAATAATTATGTTAAACATGCAATGATTGATGATGGAGTAGTAGTTAACATAGTCCCCTTCGCTTTCCTTCAAAAGCTAGGATATGGAGAAATAAATTGTTCCATAACACGAAATACGCTAAGAGGTTATGATAGCCTCAAGGCCACTTCAATTGGAACCATAGTTTTACCACTCACCTTAGGACCCAAGACGGTCCTCATAAAATTTTATATTATAGATCAGGAAACCAACTATAATATGATCCTCGGTTGACCATGGATACACTGCATGAAGGAAATCCCTTCCACGTTATTCCAAGAAATAATATTTTTACACTTAGGGAAAATATTTGTGGCACAAGGTGACCCAAAACCATTTGATATACACCTAGTTGACTTGATGAAAAGACCAGGTGTTCACTCCGAGTTTGAACTCCCAAAGAATCAACTTAGAAAAGTAATTAATTCAAAACCAGAAGAGAAGTTGATACCTACCACAGAATTAATTGCAACACTCAAAAAAGAGACTAATGTCATAGAAACGGTGTCATTAGGGACTACCACAAAAATTAAAGAATTACTTGAGAAAGATCTATCCATTCTCCTACCATTTGATTCTATGGGTATGGGATACACCCTAAAAATTACTTCTCTTCCATCAAATGAAGTTTGTATGGTAGAAGTAACTGAGGCAGGAGAAACAGAAATGACGAATATCCCAACATCCATTTTCCCAAGTAAATATTGGACTCTCCACTTCGATGGAGCTAGATGTTGCTTTGGAGCTGGGGTAGGTGTGATCTTTACTTCTCCCAAGGGAAAGATCCTACATTTTTCCTTTAAATTAAATTTTGAGCGTACAAACAATGGGGCGGAGTATGAATCCCTCTTCCTTGGCCTCATCATAGCTAAAAGAATGGGTGTTGATAACATTAGAGTGCTAGGAGACTCGCAATTAGTTGCAAACCAAGTCTCTGAGGTATATGAGACTAGAGATGAACATTTACAACTCTACAAAATAACAGTATTAGATCTAAGCAAAGGATTCAACTTCATATCAATTGAAGAAATCCCACGAGAGAAAAACCTTCTCGCTGATTCAATAATAACCTTAGCTTCCCGCTTCACTCCAAATAGTGAGTTACAAAACAAAAGTTTCACGTTATCACTTTGTACTAAACCATTGGTGTGTAAAATACAAACAAACCCACTCCTAACTCATACATAAGCTAAGAATGATTTTTCTTTCCTGGATCACTCTGACGGTGATAGAGTCACTCTCAAATATCTAAACGCCTATGTAGAGCTACATCTTTCTCACCACATAGTAGATCTTTCCCTAATACCACATTCCTCTTCCTATTTTGGAAATCCCATGATAGAGTATCCTCCACAAAAGGATCTTGATATCTACGAGGTAGAGAATGGAGAAAGTTTAGAACTACCTCTGGCCCTGCCTAAATTTGAAGAAGGCAATGCTTCTTTAATCGAAGAAACAATTGACATAAACATTAGAAGGGAGGAAGAGCTAATTTTTTTGAAATTGGGATCCTTGTTAACTCCAGAGGAGATAGAAATACACACCCAAATCCTCAAAGAACATCAAAAGGATATCACATTTAACTACAAGGAAATGACAGGAATTGCTCCACATATCATGGTACATAATCTTATCACCAAACCAGATGCAAATCCAGTTAAACAAAAGTCAAGGCTAATGAAGCCAAAAGTGGATCTCATGGTAAAAGAAGAAGTAATGAAACTTCTCCAAGTGGGATTCATCAAACCCATTGACTATTCATAATGGGTATCTAATATCGTCCCTGTTCTCAAAAAGAATGGGAAGATACGCATTTGCATAGGCTTTCGGGATATTAACAAAGCTTGTCTCAAAGATGACTTCCCGTTACCATCCATTGACGTTATTGTTGATGCAACAGCTGGATTTGAACTATTGTCCCTCATGGATGGGTTCTCAAGGTATAATTAGATTAACATATCTGAATAGAATCAAGCCAAAACCATGTTTATAACTCCCTGGGGAACTTATTCTTATGCTCTAATGTCATTCAGTCTTAAGAACGTCGGTGCTACGTATCAATAGGAAATGACATACATATTCCATGATCTTATCCATAAAATTGTGGAATCCTATATGGATGAAGTGTTAGCCAAGGCCAAAAAGAGCTGTGATCACCCATAAGTACTTTGTATCATCCTCTCACGATTGATTAAATATGGTGTCACACTAAACCTAGAGAAATGCATATTTGGTGTGACGGGAGGCAAGCTTTTGGGTTACATTATATCCTCATGATGGATTGATGTTGATCCAGCCAAAATCTGGGATGTTCTTGAAATGATTCCACCATCAGACAAGTCTGGTATCAGGTCATTTCTCAGAAAACTCAGTGCAATCCGAAGGTTCATCCTGGATTTAAGTTTTTCTATTCATCCAATCAACAATCTATTAAAAAAAATTATAGCATTGATTGGATAGTAGAATGAAATGAGGCCTTCAAAGCAGTTAAACTCTTCTTATTATCTCCACCCACACTAATTCCTCCTAGACCAGATCATCCTTTGATCCTATACTCACGGACTATTGATGTCTTGCTATCTTGCATGATAGATCAAGAAGATAATGATAAATGAGAATGTACACTCTATTTCATTAGCTGAACGTTTCTTGATTATGAAACACGTTATACACAGGTAGAGAGAGAATGCCTTGCCATAGTCTTTGCAACAAAACATTTAAGACATTACATGTTAAATCAAGAAACAAGGGTCATTGTAAAGATAGATCATTTACGTACATTCCTCACGCAAGGGTCTCCATCTAAAAAGGCTGGATGTTTCATAACCTTAATGGGTGAATTTGAATTAACATTTATAAACCAGAAATTCATTAAGGGAAAAATCATTGTAGACTAGTTAGCTGACAATCTGTTAGAGGGAGGTGATCTGGTAAATCCAGACTTTCCCGATGACTGTATATACTTTATCAAAACTAGGCCCCCCATTTCTACATGTCCCTAGTACATTGACATCATCAATTTTATCATGGACCATATGTATCCAGAAGGTGTCACATCATAACAAAGAAGGTGGTTATGCATTATCGTTGCTAGATATGTTATTTTAGAACAAGCACTCTATCATAAAGCCTTTGATGACATGCTTTTAAGATGCGTCGACACAGAAGAATCCAAGAAGATTATTTCTGAATCCCATAGTGGGATATGTGGAGGTCACTTCAGTGGTCACGCCACTACTCACAAAATACATTGGATGGGTTATTTTTGGCCCACTATTGAACATGATGCAATAGATTTTGTACGCAAGTGCCACAAATGCCAAGAATTCTCCCACGAGATTCACATGCTAGCACAATCTCTACAACCAATAGCAACCCCGTGGCCTTTCTCCACGTGGGGTCTAGATTTGATAGGGAAATTCTCTCCCTCATCGAAAAATGGCCATAACTTCATAATTACGGCCAAAAAATATTTTACCAAATGGGTAGAGGCCATGCCTCTCACCACTGTACCAGGTTCGGTAATCACCAAATTCATTCTGAACCAAATCCTTTACAAGTATGGTGTCCCAAAAGTCATTATCTTAGATAATGAAACATCCTTTAATAGTGATGAGGTCCATGAGTTATGCATCAAATTCAAAATAAACCATCATATGGCCTCTCTTTACTACCCTCAAGCCAATGGACAAGCCAAAGAAACAAACAAAACATTAAAGGCTATTCTCCTCAAAATAATTAAGGAGAACAAACAATATTGACAATTAAAATTATATCTAGCCTTGTGCGCCCATAAAACCTCAATAAGAACACCAACAAGAGAAACCCCCTTCTCATTAGTATTTGGGGCAGAAGCAGTTCTTCCACTTCAGGTCAAAATACCTAGTCTCCGCATCTCATTACAAGGGATTCTGGGAGAAGACGCCTATAGAGAGGCACGCCTCTCTCAACTAGAAAGCCTTGATGAGGCCAAGATAAATTCCAAATAATGGCATAAATCCTATACTGAACAGATGTGCCAGAAATATAAAAAAAAATTCTATGAGTGAGAAATATATGAGGGAGATCTAGTTCTAAGACTAGACATCCGAATTGATAAGAAAACTGACGAAGGAAGGAAATTCTGGCCCCAGTGGTTGGGCCCATACCGAGTCATGAAAGACTACAGAAATAGTTTGTATCTCTTGTGTACAATAGAAGGTGAGGAGTTTAATGAAACAGTAAATTCCTTGCATCTTAAACGGTTTTACGCATGAGACATCAACGTCACCATTTGTATATTACATCTACCTACATTGCATTAGTCACTTAGTTGTTTCATTTTATCCACTCGTTTTGTAAAAATTGTAGTCAAGGAACTTACTCTTAAGCAATCTATTATAAATTTCTGAATATATTAGAAAAATCATTCAAATCACATCTCTTCAAACATCATCAAGTAGTTTCAAAAAATTTTCATCAAGTTTGACAGAAAAATATTGATGAAAACCATACCAAGGCCTGCATACTTGGTTTTTCTATTTCTTTCTACTAGGTGAAGTTGTTCTTACCTACGGTCTATTCTAGAAGCTTCTTGGTGTCACATCTATCCTTCTTATGTCTCTTTAAAACAAGGATATCCCAAAATCACGTATCAGAAGTGTCCAAATCAAATAGAATAAAAAATACCAAGCAAATAGAATATTTTATTTTACACACTTCTTTGTCCCACCAACCTACGGTGATAAGCCCACATCTCTTACTAGTAGTGTGAGGTTGGGAAAGGAAAGAAATTCCCTCACTCGCCTATATCCTTCCTTTGGTGATAAACCCGTGCTTCTTACTAGTGGTATGGGGCAGGGTGTGGGGGGTCCATTCACAAAAATTAATAAATATTGGTATATTAGAAATACAAATAAAATTATATGAAGTGAAAATAAGTGTCCAAATTCCAAGGACATCAAATCCTCAAAACCATATTTTTTCAACCAGGTTTCCATTTATAGATCTAAGTCTAGATAAACTGGAAATTAATTTGCCTTATGAGCTTGGTGGTAATTTTGAGTAGGGTAAGTGTGTAGGTCTAAGTTTTGTTTCTGTCACTGGTTTTTCTATCTCTCATCATTCCATTCAATCAAACTCATACAATTTTTTCCCTTCCCAACTCTTGGTGTTGAGCCCTCGCATCTTACTAGTCGTGTGGAGTTTGGGAGTGGGGCTAATTTATCTCTTTATCACTATATATTCATCACATTTTGAAAACATAAGAAGAAACAACAGACATTACCTAAAGAGGCCAAAAGTTTAGTAGTACAAGATGTTTCACATCATCACGTACCAACATTACAAAAGAAAATAAAAGTAAATCATTCTATTCAGTATTTATTATCATTGGTCATCCATTGCATACATTCTAAAAAGAAAATAAACAAATACTCTAAAAGCATCTAGTGTACACATGGGAAATGAATTACAAAAAATTCTAGATACAAGAATATTTGGATCCAAAAAGATATATATATATATATATAACAATCATGTTTTATGTACAATGCCATCATGCACTGGGCATGGTCAAAATGCTCAATGATCCCAAAAAATACAAAAACACTCATATAAATATCCGACAAAAGATCACTACAAAAAGGGACCATGATCTCTCAATCCCTGTGAGATCCCTCAGAAGGTGCATGACCTCATCTAGGACTCCTACTATGACAATGCTCTGAATGAACTGAGGGATCACAATCACGGCTAGTAGTTGTGGTCTCACTGTGAGAGCGACAAATCCTCATTAAATGCTCAGCAATCATATATCCATCCAGCTCGGTACGAAGGGAGGTCATGATCTTTTCTACCTTCCAGATAGGGGCAAAGACATCAGTATGTCAGCCAGCTGCTAAGGGCTCTCCAAAATCCTTAGTCAACTCGGCCCGAGTACCCTCCGAAGGAAGCAGTAGAGTGTCCGTGCACACCTGGTGAATCAAGTCTCACCATCCCTTACCAGTCACTGCAAATAAAAAAGGAGAAAAAAACAAGTTAGAAAGTTGTCCAAAATAAGACCAAAAACATACAAAACAACAAAATGGAAACATCAACTAAACAATTCTAAGTAAAACAAAATCGAGAAAAGAGTAGTAACTCACTCGGATATCTAGGCCTCTAAGTGGGATCACTAGGATTTGTGCCTGCTACTGATGCTACCACCGACTGTCGTACCTCTCCCACATCAGAAAAAAAGTGACAACTTGCCATGGACTCATCATCTCCCCCTAAATCCTAAGAAGGTAACTCCTATGAAATCATGTTCACCTTCTCTGCACTATCCTTTGTTGTCTCAGCCCACAAGATATCCTGTGTTTCATGCCACTTAGAATCATTATCATCCTCCTCACCTGTCCTACCAGCTCCACTATCACCCTCCTCTATCTCCTCCTTTGTCACCCCCCAGTGAACTCCTCAGACTCAGAGTCCACATCAATGGGCTCATCTCCACTATGAGTAGGACCAGTGCCGATCTGAAGTAAAGGTGCTCGAGGAGCACTAGCTACCCCTCTGGTATGAACCACCCTCCTAGATGCAATGGGAACACCAGGAGTGAACGTAGTATAACCTCAGCCTCTAGGATATCCCCTGGCCTCGCGAAAAGATTTGTATAATGGCCCCACTAGAGGAAACATATCAATATAAGGGAGGCCAAACTGCTATGGTACTCTATCAAAGGGGTGGATCTCCAAATTTCCCATCATGTCTATCAACTAACTGGTAGTGTGGAAAGCGATCAATGTGAGTGTATCCTCTCCCCATAACCCTTCCATAGCCTAATAAAGGAGTATCCTTTATGTCTATAGTAATCAAAGAATCCATTGGCTAGTTTGGCACCCTGAGTATGGTCATCCTTGTCCACCTCACTTCCTTGACAGCCTCGGGATCCTCTACCTGTGTGCCTTTCCCGTAGGGAATGATGTGCTCATACACCCAACTCATGACTAGAGTAGGGTGACTTAATGACTACACATGTAATGTGACCACCCTATACAAATCATGATAAGTGGTCCCAATAATTTCTACTCCCTAAGTGTAAATGTGGCCATGTGCCTCAATTTGTGTAATAATAGGAGCCCAATAGTATAAAATAGTATCCCCTTCCTTGTCCCCAATCAATCGCAAGGCAAGGATGCCCATAATAGCCTTACAGAGCACAGAAATTTCTGACTCAACAATAGAGCGAACCTTAACCCCCTTCTTCAACCCCATGAAAACAACAACATCTCCCATATATGTGGCCCACTAGACCATATGAGATCTAGATACTACTATGGTAAGAGACATCCACCTCCCAAGAAATGGGACCCCCAATATACGGTAGACATCCTCAAGGGTGATAGTCCACTCACCCCTAGCACCTAGTAACCGGAAGGTATTACAGTCAGCATCCTAATATGAGAATAAGTCACATAATATGTGACTAGAAGGATCAATGCAAGGAACTTGAGAGATCTGCAAGATGCTAGCCCACTGCAAAGTGTCACTCTCAGCCTGGGTCAATGCATCCAGCACTGCCGAGAGCCAATCACATCACTCTCTCTGATCCATCTGATATACTCCTCCTTATGCATCCACCAAAAACATAGAAAAGGAGTAAGTTAGTAACATAATCCAAATGGAAAAATCATCAAGAACATATAAAAATTCTAAAAATGCTAAAACAATCAAGTAATACATCTCTTTTTGCATTCTATTTGAAACCACCACCCTATGCAGAGTGGTGGTTTCGTAACTGCCACCTTCTGTGGCGAAAGTCCTATAACCACCACCTTATAGGGTGGTGATCTTGTAATTGCCACATTCATAGGGTGGAGGTCCCATGACCATCACCCTATGCAAGGTGGTGGTCCTGTCCCGAATTGCCTAACGGCTTGAAAGCCTTAAAAACACTTTAAAATGCAAAAATACATCATTTTAGATGAAATGAAGACCTACTCTATGGGCGCCCCCCCTATAGACTCATTTAAGACTAGAATTTTTGAAAATAATCCCCCCAAGACAAAGATTTCTACATCTCTAGTTTTTAGGTTTAAAAACGATAAATTGAGAAGAAATAACCTAAGACTTCGTGGGACGATGTCCTGCTCTCAGAGGCATGATCACGATGTCATAATGAACACTTTGACTATACTCTCATCAAAAATGGTCACCGTGGGTCCAAGAGCTCAGAAATCACCAAATCAACACACGTAAATGAATAGTAAAATGAGCTCATTTTATATATATATATATAGTTTTCTAATTTGGTTTTGAATGTTTTTTGCAGGGTTGGAGCGTCGACGGAGGTAAGTTCTAATCCCCATGCAGATGATAAGTTCTCATTTCATATTAATGTATTTTTATTTTTTGATTTATTGTATCTATCTGCACTTAAGTCCTCTTTTCATTTTGTAGGTAGCGGGAATTCGGATGGCGACACTTCGACACATGAGCGTGTCAGGTTTAACTTCTAACTCCCCATTTTGGGACCGCCATACTTGAACCCACCATTTTATGTATCTTCATGGATAAAATGCTTCTCTGAGGGGGAAATATGTATGTACCACTACCGGAAATAGGTTACGGAAACCCCAATGATGATTCAGGTCTCTTAGCAAGGTGTTCGGAATCTAGAAAAATCTTGCCAAGTGTATGTTTGCATCCCAAATGCTTTATCCAAGCTCTGTGTGCTTCGTTCTATCCTTTGCCCCCTTTTTCTTTGCATTTTGGTCTTAAGTGACATGACTTCCACCCTACCTAGGTGGTGGTCCCATGAACACCACTTAGGATAGGGTGGTGGTCCTTTAACCACCGCCCTGTGTAGGGCAGCGGTCCTATGTGCATTTTTTAGAACACTCCGATAGATGCGTCAAACGTAAAAATTCAACTTTTACTCACATTCTTCAACCACTTTGGCTTGCATTTATGTTTTTACCACCCAGTAAATAGTGTTTTCCCTTTGTTTATAGTAAAAGAGATCAATTTGGAGTTACCCTTTGGTAAATGCAAATGCTATAAATAACCAGCTTGCTTTCAAACAAATGGCCCCTCTCCTTCTTTGTTTAATTATTCAGTTTTATTGAATTTCTTGCATGAGTTTCAATATTTTTACCTTTTGCATGAGTTATAAGCCTCTCATTTCTATTTTAGAGATCATTTGATCTTCTTGTTTTCATCTTACTTCATTGTTGTCCCATACAATCAGTTTAGAATAAGGTAGTTTCATTTTTATATTAGAATGCATTTAGAGTTACAGGTTTTGTTTTGTCACAAAAGATAGTTTCCATAATTCTTGGCGTATTTTTGTTGTATTCCCGTAATAAATCCTTCTAGGAATTACATATTCAAGCTTTTTTCACTTCCACTATCCCTCTCTTACTTGCATAGTATTTGGTTTATATCCAAATCTTCTATTGTTCGAGTATCTTCTGGTACTGACACTATAAGACTCATGCTTTTTTGGATTCATGAGAACACAAAGGAATGAGGAGATCACACTGAGGGGACAAGTCATGACATAACTTTATTTACCACTGTTCTGTAAACTCTAGGTTTGAGCTATCAAAGTTGTAGTTATAACATATCAAATAAAGTAGCGAATCATTTTATTTACGTTAAAGCTTCAATATTGCTAGGGAAGCTATGGGGAATGATATTTTTTGAGAAGCTATGATTTTTTACTCACTTCTGAGGTAAGATTGAAGGTTTTCAATTAAGTTAATTAGATGTCTTTCATCTAGATTCACACATTTTCATAGGTGAATAACCACAACGGGTTATCTCGCTTGTTTGGTTTTAGTATAATTTTTTTTAAAATAAGTTGGTTGTAATTATAATATTTCAATAGTGTATTTTGTTTAGATTAGTTTTCCTTTCAACAGTAGTATAAATTGTTATTTTGAGTATAATTTAATTCATATTTTTCAAACTAGATTAAACACATAAATTCTAGTTAAGAGAACAAACCATATGGAATTTACACTACCCATTCATATCCTCTAAATCTCCCCCTTTTCAATTCAGCTACCAAGAGATCACACTACCAAATCATAGTCATTGATCCTCCTATAGTTAGCTATAGGAAAGTTACTTGTCAATTCTTATCCTCACCTGTCACTTCTCTATAGCAGAAAATTGACCATAATCCCAGCTGTGGCTTCATCTAAGTCACCCACATTTCAAACCACTGGCTATCTCGGCACGACCTCGGGAGGTCGGGTATGAAGAAGAGCTGATTGTAGATTCTCATGCTCACATGTCAATTTTCTATCGTATAATTACCTTAGTAATTTCTCCCTTTTTCATTTAGCACAAGAAATTAGGTTAGGAGGCCATCCCAACAAAATAGAATAAGAAGCTTAGGTTAGACTTCAACCCAAATAAGTAGATATAGCTAGGAAGTAGGTGCATTTACCTTGTTTAAGATACCGTTAGGATAATCCTTTAGGTTTAGGATTTAGATCCCCTTCATAGTCATGAAGGAGACTTTATTTTTCTTACGCCATTAAATGTCTTGAATAGATCAATCCTAAAGATCCAACCATAATCATACAACTGAATGAAGGCACATTCATACAAGACCAAATAATTTGTAACATACAAATTTTAGTCCGCTATGTCTCTCCACCTATGAATGTCAATTTTACCATTCAGTCATGTAAGGATATTTTAAATAGTCCTTGGATCACTGGAATTGATCCAAGGATGAGTCAGTTAAAAGAGATAAGTTTGCAACTCTCAAAACCAAATTGCAACTTACCTACAAGATGAGAAAATGGATTCTTACAAGCCATATCATTTCATTCCAATGAATCCAAGAATAGAAATGACTCATCCATAATAATCATGATTTTCAACAATCAAGGAAACACACCTCATTCAAGAAAATCACATACCAATGCTTGTAATGCAAAAGAGAAATATAATTGTTTGTCAAAGGTATTACAGGCATATTTTTTGCTTCTTAGCGACCTTTTCTTCTCCCTGGGGCATATTTTTGCTTCCAAGTGATCTTTGGCTGCATACCACCACGTCGTCATTCTTCTACACCATTTTCTTCTAAACTTTAAAAAAAATCTAAAAATTGGTAAAAATTTCAAAAATATTAAAAAATCAGTAAAAAATTTCAAAAATCCTAAAAATTGGTAAAATATCTCAAAAAACCTAAAAATTGGTAAAAATTTCAAAATCCTAAAAATTTAAAAAATTCACAAGATTAGTAAACATAGCATTTATTCAATTGAATTTTTCGAACATAATATCCTCAAATATCAAAAACTATCGTACAAAACATCTCTGTTCAATTCTCGTCTATTCTTACTCATGACTTATGGGTCATTTTGGCCTACCTCCATTAACAAAAGTTGGTTCACCTATTATGTTTGTACTTCCTTGCACAAATGAGTTGTATGGTGTTGTTTCATAGGGCACATTTAATTTTTCATGGGACTTCCTTGTCCTCCATTTATTCATCTTGCAATGTATTGTTGTTTGGGGTGTCATCTTTAATCCTTGTCATATAACTCAAACATGAGAAATTTGAAGCTAGATAACAAAAACATTGGTACAATTCTCTTGAATATTGTTTGTTTGAGTGTATTTTGTCTATACTTGTTTTTTTGTTTTTCTACTTGTTTAGTTTCCTATAAAGAATTGTGTTCTATATGTTGCTTTGAATCATTCCTTGCATGTATATATATAATAAATAGGTGATGACATAGATCATTAAGCAAAATCATGAAATATTTTTTTTTAGATCAGTTGGATGCAAACTATTTCCATTCTCTTCAACTTCATTATTATTCCTTATCATTTTCTTCTATCACATTTTTTCTTTGACAACACCTAGAGTAATAGGGATCGCCTTCTATCCCCCCCTCCCCACTTCATTTATTCTATATGTTTCCTTCTTCTTTTTCGATCGTCGATTAACCTCTTCCATCACCCCATCACCACTTGAGGGGGAATCCTTCAATCTACTAATTTTTCTTCCATTCCTTAAAAATTTATCTGTTCGTACTTGTCTACTATCTTTCAAGTGATGTCGCTTATGCCACCCCAAAGAGAGGCAAATGTAGACACCTAAAATCCACTTGTCTAGTTTTAATACTAAAATTGCACTAATTATCCTCTTTCCCATCATTTCTATAATAATTAACAATTTTTTGCTAATTAACTAACATTCCCCTTTTTATTCAGTAATTAACAACCTTTTTTTAATTAGATACCCCTTCCCCTATTCTAGAGGCCAATTAACAACCTTTCATTAGTTATAGTCCACTTCTAAGTGATTAATTAAACATTATTAGTTAATTACACCTTCTATTTTAATCAATAAACCCCTTTTATTGGCTAAATTTCCCTCTTACATCCCCTGAATCATGCTAATTTTCCTTTAAACCCCCTTTGGATATCTTCTACAAGCTTATCCCAACCTATTAATTAATCACATTTGATTAATTAGACCCCTCTCAATTCCCATAAAGTCCACATCCTTTACTAATTCTTCTAAACATGAACTTATCCTTTGTATTTATTCTTTGGGATTTTTCCCAAATCCACTAATTTGCAATCCTTTCCTTAACAGAAAAGCTATAAAAGGACCAAGCTCCTTCCTATCAAACTTGCAACTCATTTTGATTAGTGTTGACACCCAAAATTGGGTCGCAACCTTCTAGTCCCCCTTTGACTAACATAACCCTTACCATGACCCCTCCACACATTATTATTAATTTAACTACCCATATTAAATTAATAATTCCCTCCCCCCTCCACCTCACCATGGACCAATTCCAAGCCTATTTATTAACCTAGACTAAGTTTCCACTACCCTTAACTAACTAAGACTCATTATAACCATAAAATTCATTAGCTATTATCCCTCCTACCAATTTACCGCTTCTTTTAGTACCATCCCAGACTCCTAGTCCATAAAAAATCTTGACCATCACGAAAAATGGTTTGAAATTTCTATTTTTGGGAAAATAGGAACTTTTCTCCCTAGCCGATGTGGGTTAATCCTCTGTCAGCACCGGTCACCTAACCGCCATCAGATTCTTTAAATAATAAATTCCATCCCTTTCCCTAGGTTCCTCCATCTTGGCTTTTGAGTTCTACCATTGGTATTCTTTAGCATCCAAGTGACCTCGGGAGGAACTAGATATTATTCCAAGCATTCAAATCCTCCACCAAGCATCAATAGTGTGTTCTAGAGCATTGAATCACTCACAAGGAAGTCCAAAGCCTTCAGCTGCTACTGCACGGGATTGGGACTTGTCTCTCCTTCAACCACAACTATTATGTCTACAACCAGCTTCTAATTTGCAAGTAAGGTATTTCTACCTTATCATTTCTTTCAATATTTTGGTTGTTAATCATTTATCTACTTTCTTTCATATTCTAACCTTCTCAGATCTCTTATGTCTCATCTCCACCCAACCAGTTGCCCATTTTACCATTGTACCCATCCCAAATGCCTATTTCATCACCTCTGAGTCTTTAATAAATTCCTACCACCTTATCTAAGCCTCCCTAACTCTATTTTTAATCAAAAATACCTAAAAACCCCTTAATTTTAATCTTTGTACTTGATTTCCCCTGTCACCATCAGCTATTACCAAGTACCATAATCAGTCACCCAACTAATACCAATCTCTGTGACTAGTAATTTATCTTAGACTAGTGAGCTCCAAACTTACCTAAAACCTTCCCAATCCTCACCCAATCTTACTCAAACCTTCCTAAACACCCATGCCACACCTATTATCCTTAACAACACCATGCCTTCTCTAGAGTTAGTTGTATATTCAATATTTAGCTTAAATCTAGTCTATTGTTAGCATATGAGATGCCTAAATCGTATTGTTACAATAGGACCTTTATTTTAGCTTCATTTCTTTACATTAAGTTATTTTAAAATAGTGGATTGATGAACTTTCTAGGAAGTATCACACTTCTAAAATATAGCATACACTAGGCATTCCAATGTCATATGTTATTTAACTCTATTTGGTAGTATTGTTATGCTTCCATAGATATTCCTTCTTAGCCAAAAAGGATATCTTCATGATCAGACCAGTCTTCTCAACAGTGTGTAACCTTCTTCGAATTCACAGGTATTCCTCCTCACCTCACATTTACCTTATTTGGTTTATACATAACTTTTTTTGGGTTTCATTCTATTCATTTAGGTTACATCTTGTGTGTTTCCTTTCTAAATAGTTATTCATTAAATATTCTTCTTTGGTAATCTTCTCCTTCTTTCTAATTGTTCTAAATGAAACACTTATTTTGGTGCATTTAAAGAGAATCCTTCTTCTTTCTTATGTTTCTTGCATTGGTGAAATTTGTCCTTCTTCCTATTCACTTTTGTTTATATCAAATATCATATTTTGATTGGTGGCTTAAAAAACTTGCATTTCATCCCTGTATGTTTACATATTTATCTCCCATAGTTAAGTAGCAATCATACAATGGAGGTCGTGACCATTTTGTGATTCATTAATAAAGCTTAGTTCACATTTTTTCACATACTCCTTTTCCAAATAACTTAACACAATTTACAAACTTCTTAAACATTCCCGTCCAAGAAGAATAAGTCAAGGATTTAAAAACCCATTCACGGTGGGCCCCACCTATGTTCTTGCTAATTTTTCATATCAAATCTCGGAACTCACATACTGCAAGGTATATAAAGGGATCGTTCACCAAAAACAAAACCTAAAACCATCCACAAATTGCTTTCTAGGTAACTTTCTTATCTAAACATTCTATATGATTCATAATTAGTCTTAAGGAATAAGACAACTAAACACTAAAAATATGATCCTAAGATAACGTGTTTATTTAGTTTTTGTTTCTTTTATTTTCACCTTTCTTTCTTTTCTTTTATAGTTTGAGTTGTATGTATTCACCACTTTATCTTCCCTTTTTTCTCACTCAACCATCACAACTGGTTAATTCGGCCTTTTCCTTAGTGTGTTACTTCAGATTTACTACACAGTTTCTTTCTAGACTTCTTTTGATCAAATAAAACTCATATTTTTCAAATTTCTTCATTTTCACAGTAACCAGCATCAGTTTAGCAACTGATATCAATATTTCTTCCTAACCGACACTAGTTTACTTACCGGTATCAATGTGTTTTCATTTTTTATAAAAAAACAACCTTTTTCTATCCTTCAAACTTCACCAAACATTTATTTCTGAGGTTTGTCATTTCTGTAGAGCCTAGAATACCTATCTTCTAGCTTTCTTATGGTTTGGACTTGCCAACAGGCACACGCCTTTACCTTTCATTTTAGTTGCATACCATTAGCTACTTCACCTTTGTCATCATCTATTTCTTCATCAATGGACCCCAACGTTCCTACAACTGTACCTACAGGTGATGAAGAATTTTCTAAATTCCTCGATCATAATGTCATAACCTTACAACATTACATCACCCACTCTTCTACCCACGACTCATGGGGCCAACCATTGTTTGGTATACCTACCTCCATCCCTCCTTCCATATCTGTGAATGTTACTTTAGCATTACCTACTCCCATGTCAATGCCACCTAATGCACCATTGAAATTATTTACACCTTCGGTGTCTATTGCAACTTTGACATTTGTCACTCACTTGACCTCTGCTAGTGCCTTGACATCTGCCACATCCTCATCGATAGATCCTAGTATAGGGATCCCCACATCATAAGTACCTATTACTTCACAACCTCCAGTTACATCAACATCCTATATGCCTTACCATAATTTGGTGGTCTCAATTCCTCCTACTTTGCCACCTGTTACCACAAGGATCTTCCCACCAGCTCCTCTAACATACACCCCAACTTAGTCATAGCCTATAACGTCCACATCATATTCAGGGTACATGTTCTCATCATCTATTCCTACCTACATATCTGCTTCTCATTTCACATATTCGACACCACCATACACTATTATGCCATCTATGACCTATTCATCTCATCCACCTCCTTATACTTCAAGGGGTGCTCCTTAATCTAATCCTACAATGGATCTTATCAAGATGATGATGGATAGTATGAAAACACTTGAGGCCTACATTTCCGGATCTTGTAATGTCATCACTTAGGATGAAATCTGTAATGAGCCCATCCACCCATCCATACCTGTCCACCCTTATCGTAGGAAATGGGAGTTACCCAATTTAAATAATTCCAATAGAAAGGAAGAACCTCAACAACATTTAAAATCATTTTAAAAAGTGTGTTATTTGATTTACCATAACGATGCCTTGCTCTTTAGAATTTTCCCCGTGTCCTTGACAAGACCCTCTCAAGAATGGTATAGTGCTTTACCTAGCCACTCAGTATTCTCTTTCAATCATTTGGCCAAGAATTTTCTTGATTACTTTTTAATCAATATCTCTAAGAAGGTCTCTATGATATATCTTTACTCTATTCTCCAATAGGAGTATGAATCTATTGTAGATTTTGTCACACTGGCGAGGCCTCGTCAATTAACTCACCTTATAAGTACCACAAACAGGGCTCATAGAGTTCTTCATAAGGGCTTGTGCTAGAAACATTTTCCCAACTCTCTAGGTTTAAATGTTTCCCATGTTTGATAAATCCTTCACCATGGCTCAAAAACTATAGATTTGTGCCCTTGAAGAAGAGAAACTTAAGTTGCGTAACAAGAATGCTAACTTCAAATCAAATGAATATTCTTCTAAACCACCAAACAACCATTCTAATAACCATTCCAAGGCCAAAGGATCCACCAACATGGTGATTCTAAAAGCTAGCCCCTCTCATCCATCTAATCAACAAAAACCACCTACCAACCTCTCTCCTGATCAATACTTCCAATACAAGAATGAACAAAGGGATTACACTCCTATCAGATAACCATATTATTATGTGTTGGAAAATCTTTTAAATTATGGAGCCATCACCCTTCCACCTATCAAAACAAACACTATTTTTTATCCTTCTCATCCTACACTGTCATGGTACAAATAAAATGACATTTGTAACTATCACCAAGTTAGGGGACACATTGACGGTAATTTTAAAACCTTCAAAAACATTGTCTAAAGAATTCTATATAGTGGTGATCTCGTCCTAGACAACCCTAATGCACCTCCTAATGCCAATATTGGTGTGTTTAAGAAACGTTTTCCTAAGCATACCCCTTCATTAAACAAGGCTTTAGAGACCTCTACTAATGACACCAATTTGCATGAGGTTCATGCCATTTTTGACACTGTACTTGTTCCCTCTAGCCAATTTCCTCCCGTAGCACATATCAAGGAAATTATTGCATGAACTCCTCTACCCATGGAGGAGCCTATCACACCTATTTCTCTATCCAGAGGATCCTATCACACCTACTCCTCTACCCATGGAGGAGCCTACCCCACCAATTTATCTACCTACCGTAGATCTTATCTTTCATGTTCCTCTACCTAAGGAGGAACCTATCTAATCCATTCTTCTACCCAAGGAGGAGATAACCCTATCCACCTCTCTACGTAAAGAGGAGTCCATGTCACTTTTTTTTCCTTCTCCTTGACCCATAAAGGATTCACTCTTCTCTCCTCTTCCTATAGGTGATTCTTCTCCCAAATTATTCCAAGATCATGTTAACCTTGTTACATCACTATTGTCTACTGAATCAAAGGTGAAAACCTTCCCTGTATTACAAGACTCAGATTTTTGTATGGGTTTAACCAGTAGTTCATTGTCTTCTAAACCAAAACCATTCTTTCATTTGGTGGACCGATTAGAGTATGTTGAGTATTCAACACTCTAGGGGAACCATTGACTCCCAGTATCCACCCAAATGCAGATGTTTTCCCTGGATACCTCAACTATCTATCCTAAGTTATTTAAGGAAACTAAAACCATGGCACCTAAGGCGATCATATCAGCCCCTTCTTCTTTAGTCTTTCCTTCACCAAAATGCCTATCCACACCTAAATCTACCACTTCCTTCAGGGTCCTACCAACATTTGGCCCACTACATCTTGCAATGAAATTAGACTTGTCTACTCAACCACTACCCATCACAAAACTGATTCTTGTACCTAAGAGGAAGAGCTAAACTCCTAGGCCTCACAACCGCATCTCTCCCACACCTTCTCTTTCACCTTCACCTCTACCTTCGATTTGAGCTCCACACCCTTCCACCTTGGTCAAGTTATCTCTTCACCAAGGAAAATCCAAGGTGAGGAAACCCACACCCACTCCTTTACCTTCTCTTTTTCCTGCACTATCACCTTCATCACCTCTTCTTCCTACATCTTCTCTATTACCTACAACCACACTATTTACAACACCACCACTCTAACCTTGTCTTTTTAGAGTACCCCCAACTTCTACATCTCCTTCTACCTTATGCACCCCTCCTGTTCCTTTACCCAAGAAGGTGCAAACTAAACTGAAACTAAAACCGTCACTACCTACCAGAAAGGGAGTCACACCCACACCACCTCCAATAGCACCTCTCCCACAAAAACCACCCACACCTTTATCCAAGCCAACTCTAACTTCTCAGTATGATCCATTGGAAAGATCCTATTCTAACATCCTCGATATATTTTTAGAAACCTTCATTATCTCACATTCACCTATTAAGCCTTATGATGTGCTCAAACCCAAACCAGTAGGGTTTGACGACACCAAAATCTATGCATATCATCACTTACTAGGGCATGTTGTCAAAGGTTGTAAGGCCCTCAAAAATATTTTCCTTCAAATTTTTACTTTAGAAGGTCTCTTCGATGAAGATGACATATTGGAGAAGAATTATATTCCCTCTTTTCCCACCACCATACTGTCTATCCCTATATCTATTAAGTGGACTTTACTTGCATCTCCATAACCCTCTTTTCCTACTTAGATCTTTGAAATAAATATGGTTTGAGTAGCCACTCACTTGCAAAAAGATAAAGGAAAAAATAATAATGGTATCCCATCTAGTGTAACTTCACCCATCATTCCACTTGTACTTTCCCAAAAGGTAACCATCCGTGGGCCAACTTATCATATTTCTGATGGATTCGTACATCGCTATATGATTAAAAAACTTCATCAATATCCTCTGAAGATATCCTTGTATGAATTAATTCAAACCTCTGAGTCTCATTGTTAGGCCCTCATTAAGGTCCTCCAATATATCAAGGTTCCACTAAATGATCCTACACCTATGGCTTCCATCTTTACCCTTCATCATGTGGACACTCTCACCACTCTACCTATAACTTCTATCCCCATTACCTCTCCTCAAGTTTCCACTGTTATTTTCTCTTACTCAAATATTTCCCATCTACAATCAGATGATCATAATTCCACCCTCTTAATCTTTTCCTACATCAATAATACTCACATTCAACGTGTTATGATTGATGGAGGTGTTTGTATTAATATCATTTCTTCCCATGTATATGAACAATTGTGCATACCTACTAACTGTATGCATAATAACCTTATTATACTAAATTCTTTCAATGATTTCAAGACTTCTATCCTTAGCACCATCATTCTCCACATCCATGTAGGTCCCCGCACCAGTCATGAACTATTCTATGTTATCGAGGGGAATTTTAATAAAACATGATGATTGGCCAACCTTGTATTTGCACCATGGGGTGTGTACTTTCAACCCTTCACTTTTTCCTAAAATTTGAATATGAAGGGCACCTCTACACCATTCAGTTGAATCCTTCACCTTTTAAAGCTTGCAACATGCTTTACCGACAAAATAACATCCTTGTTCCAGTGAAGGTATCTACCAACCATGCCACTTCATCTTCTTTTTCTACCTCATTTACCACTTCTTATGCTACACCTTCCATAGCCAACCCATCTATCGCCCCTTTTGTTGCAGCTTCCATAGATAGCCCATATACCAACCCACCTATTTAACCAGTAATTGATGTCCCACCTTCTTAGGCTTCGAGTAGCTCATCCATCCCTACTACCCAAGTACCGACCTCAGACCCCTTGGTAGGTGTTTTCCAACACCTTTCCATGGGGATTACCACCTATACAACATAGACACTTTCTTTACTCATCATAAGTATGGAAGCCTTCACCAACGTCTATGTTACGACCCTCATGTAGGAGAGGTTTTTCCATATGGTCCTCCCCACCTTTGCACCAACCTAACATACGGGGGACCCTACACTTCTTCTTATTCTGTTGAACCACCGACCCAAACCCTCCCTTTCTCATCTAACTTCGAATACCTCACCAACCATCATTTCTCCCACACTTTTCTTCATCAATGTTCATAGAAGGGCTTTGGCTTTGGTGTTTATGAGCAAGGTCGTCACATAATCATACCTTGCACCACCCAAAAACACAAATACAATTGTGGTATCATATTTTATATGCAACCTATTCCTAAGAAGGCTAGAATTGACCTCTCAGAGGAAGATAAGTTGTCTCCACCTACCACGCCGCCTTCACCTAAGGAGACCATGGATCTAGAATCTATCCCTCATAAAAAAAATCGTGATCACCATTTATTTGGGACCTATGACCTATCATCTTTATGGCGAGGTTCCCTCTTCCCTTCCTCTTCTTTATCTTAACATGTTGAATGAAAACACACTAACTATCAATTTAATTCAATGTCAGAATGATGATTCTATTAACACCTATTTAGGTGCAAAAGATTCTAACACTCACCAGTCATTACCTTCTGATACAAAAACCATGCTGAATGAATCGACCATAGAGATCACCATTCACACTCAGGACAACCCTCAAATTTCAAAGATAGGACAATATTTATATAATGTCAAACAAGAATCCTTCACCTCTTTCCTTCAAGATCATAGCAACACTTTTGCTTGGTCTTATGTCGATATGCTTGGTATTGACCCTAGTATCATGGTCCACAATATCGTGACTATCCCCAACACCAATCTTGTGAAATAGAAGTTATAAAAATGCATCCATGTATTTCCCTTCTTGTGAAAGAATAATTGCAGTGCCTTATTTATGTTTTAATCATTCTACTCATTGACTATCTTCAATGGGTTTTTAAGATTATTCCTATCACTAAAGTGATAGGAGGAGTTCACATTTTCACAGACTCCCATGACCTTAACCTTTCCTACCTTAAAGATGAATTTCCTCTTCCTATCATCAACCAACTCATTGATCTTATAGTCATCCATGAGATGATATCTCTTATGGATGGATTCTCAGGTTATAATCAAATATTACTTACTTCAGAAGATCAACAAAAAACTACCTTCATCACCCCTTAGGGGACCTTCTCTTATCACACCATGCCCTTTGGCTTAAAAAATGTTGGTGTCACCTATCAGTGCACTATGACCTATATCTTCCATGATATCATGCATGATATATTGGAAGATTATGTCAATGAACTTCTCGATAAGTCTAAAATTTGTGCTAATAACCTTGTAGTTCTTAAAGCCATATTTGATTGTCTCACACAATACTACATTCACCTTTGAACCAAAGAAGTGCATCTATTCTGTTCTCTCCATAAAACTCCCTCGTTTCATCATCTCTTTGTGGGGAATCAAAGGTTATCCCACAAAAATCAAGGCTATTCTCAAGATGCCTCCACTTACTAACCTTTGATATCTTTGTAGTTTGCAAGTAAAACTTCAATCCATTCGACACTTTATTTCCTAGCTTTCTGACCGATGTCACCATTTTCATCATCTCCTTAAAAACAATGTCTCATTTAATTAGAATGATGAGTGCTATGAATCCTTTGAAGTGTTGAATAAATACCTTCTTCATCTACCTATGCTCATCCTACCTAAATATAATAAAACTTTTACCTCTACATTTCTTCCTTTGACCATTCCTCGGGTGCCATGCTTTCTCATCTCGATGAGCAACATAGGGAGAAATCATTTTATTTCATAATCATTACTCTTCTATACTATCAGACTAGGTATACTCACACTGAAAAGCTTTACCTAGCCTTGGTATGCATGGCCACTAAACTTAACCACAAAACCTTCATCGTCACCAACACCAACCCTTTGCACTACATGTATGCTACACCTTACCAAAACCAATGCATTGCACGTTGGTTCATGGTATTTGTATGCCTAGACTTTGAATTCATTCACGAAAATTCTGTTAGGGGACGAACCATTTTAGATCAGCCTATAGACACTCCACTTCCTAGAAATCAATCTTCTACCTTTAATTTTCCTAACCAATCCATTTCCACTCTTTCCTTGGGCGAAACCATTTACCAAATGACCTTATTCTTTGATGGATGCAAATGTCACTATGGGGGAGGTACAGTGCTCATCTTCATTCCTCTTAATGGTGAGCCTATGCCACTATCCTTTAAGTTAGACTTCACCTGCACTAATAACATGGTCTAGTCCACAAAACCTTCATTGTCACCAACACCGACCCTTTGCACTACATGTATACTACACCTTGCCAAAACCAATGCATTGCATGTTGGTTCATGGTATTTGTATACCTAGACCTGGAATTCATTCACGAAAATACTGTTAGGGGACGAACCATTTTAGATCAACTTGTAGACACTCCACTTCCTAGAAATCAATCTTCTACCTTTAATTTTCCTAACCAATCCATTTCCACTCTTTCCTTGGGTGAAACCATTTACCAAATGACCTTATTCTTTGATGGATGCAAATGTCACTATGGGGGAGGTACAGGGCTCATCTTCATTCCTCTTAATGGTGAGCCTATGCCACTATCATTTAAGTTAGACTTCACCTGCACTAATAACATGGTCTAGTCCACAAAACCTTCATCGTCACCAACACCGACCCTTTGCACTACATGTATACTACACCTTACCAAAACCAATGCATTGCACGTTGGTTCATGGTATTTGTATACCTAGACTTGGAATTCATTCACGAAAAGTCTGTTAGGGGATGAACCATTTTAGATCATCTTGTAGACACTCCACTTCCTAGAAATCAATCTTCTACCTTTAATTTTCCTAACCAATCCATTTCCACTCTTTCCTTGGGTGAAACCATTTACCAAATGACTTTATTATTTGATGGATGCAAATGTCGCTATGGGGGAGTTACAGGGCTCATCTTCATTCCTCTTAATGGTGAGCCTATGCCACTATCCTTTAAGTTAGACTTCACCTGCACTAATAATATGGTCTAGTATGAAGCACTTGTGTTAGGTCTTCAAACTACCATTTCCCTATTTGTTAAATCCATTAAAATCGTTAGTGACTCTCAATTGGTTATTGATTAAGTCAATGGTTTATACCAATATCGTAATGAGGAAATTCAAAAGTATAAACATCATGTCGACATACTTTTGACCATGTTTGACCACTTCCTCATTCAAGTCACTCTGCGATCCACTAATAAATTCACATATACAATATGTTTCCTAGCTTCTCAAATACCTTCCTTACCTTTAGACTCCAATAAAAAATTCACAGTACAATGGTTGGAGTCATCCTCTTATATTATCCATGGCTTAAATTTTGTGTGAAGAATCAAAACCAACCCACACGACATTTGGTATAAGAAGTTCCATCACTACCTCTCCCTTTCAATTCTACCTGCATATCTCACTCATAATGGACAACGAGCCTTCCTAAAAAGTGTCTCTCATTATGTCATTATGGGCAGTATTATCTAAAAATGTGGATTTTATAGTATCCTCCTGTGGTGCCCCACCAGTTCTGAAATCCTACACACCATCAAAGAAATTCATGATGGCATTTATGAGGGGCATTTCAGTTGCCTCATTGTTGCAAAACTTATCCTTCGACTCAACTATTATTGTATAACCCATAACCAAGACTATTATGACTACTTCAAACATTGTGTGAAGTTTCAACAACATGTTAACCTTCACCACACCCCTAGTCACACCTTATAAGTCACCTGATTAACTCTCATTCCTTGCAACGTCATCGCTGGATCATCACAATGACTGAATATTACAGTAAAGGGGTAGAAGCCATCCCTCTAATTTTTATCAAACATGAAAAAATAGCCAATTTCATCAAACATCATATCATTTTCTATTTTGGTGCTCCTCATCACCTCATCGCTAAAAATGGAAAACAATTCAAAAACAAAACCCTCTACAAACTGTGTGACAACTTTGGCATTTAACTCAGTTTCTCTTCACCATATTATCCATAGGTAAATAGTCAAGATGAATATTCAAAAAATACTTTCAAAAAAATTCTTATGAAATTATTTGACGAAACTAGTAAGGATTGGCACACACACATTCCTTTCACCTTATGGGCTTATCACACTAGCATTTTCACCTCTAACAATGCCACACCTTTCTCTTTTTTCTACGATATAGAGGTCATCCTACCTCTAAAATCATAAATTCCATCTCTTCTTATATCACTTAAAGATATACAAACCATTTTTCCAAGAGATCATCCTGCCTCTAATGATGATTTTTACCAAGAGCTATTGGATGAAAATCATTTAAATTATCTTGACCATCTCCAAAACTACCAAAAATGCATCAAACGTGCCTATGAAAAACGTGTTCAAGAACAAACCTTCACTATCAACGACCTTGTCCTAAAGGAAAACCAACATGTGACCAAGATGGAGAAAAGTAAACGAGGCAATTTTTCTCCTAATTGGCTTGGACTCAATATTGTCACCCATACCTATATATCATGAGCTTATCATTTATCTTCTCTTGAGGGTAAACCTAAACCTAATCCTCTTAATGCCTTGCATATTTGACCTTTTTATTGTTGAATAAATTACTACATCACTTTATGCCACTTATATGCACATCCCTTTAGCAAACCTCTCCTTCTACCTGCCTCTTTTAAGGACCAACGATTCAAACATAATTGTGTGATTATCCGTCACTAGTCAACCTTATCTTGAATATGATTACCACATCTCTACTCATGGATAATTTTTTCCTTTGGAGGATGGAATACCATGGTCATTTATCACTTAAAACCCCTCTTTCATAGCTAACATTTACATTTTATAGTTTTTCCTTTGTAAAAGAGGCCTATACTACTTTATAGTCTTCTCCATGACTACAAGCTCAAAATAATGTGAAAACCTAGGATATGCAAAATTGTACTCCTTGAGTCAAACTTATCACAAATAGATGATTCCCTTAAAAGGACATCTATGTCTCTCTCTTACTGCTATAAGTAGACTTCTCCCTCGAAGGGTAGCTATAAAAAGGAAGCCACCTAGTATACTTAGTCTATCTAAAAAGAAGAATAATATATATTTGTCAAAAGCTAAAATTATCTTAGAGCTTCCCGCATAGACCAGCTTCACAAAGACCTCGAGGAGACACTACTATTTATCCCAATATAAAATTCCTACATCGATCATTCTATACATGCAAAAAGAAAAAAGAAAATAAAAAATAAAGAAAAATACAAACTTTTGGTCATGGACTTGCCTATTTTTGGTTTTGGGTATCTTACAAAAGGGGCATTTTTTCCCACAACAAGGTTACACTTAATGAACTCTTCAACCATTCCTTCTATTTATTATCTTCTAATAAACTCAAGGGATGTGGTGTGTATTCTACACATCGTGATCACACAATGTTTTTCAACTCTAGACCCATTGATCATGTAGTGTATATAATGACTTATGTTCAATAAGTCTAGGTGTATGAAAATTATGGTCCTTGCCAAATATGGGCATGCCACTTATTTTGGTTTCTTATATATTTACTTGTAGTTTCTTCAATAGGAAAATACCATCAAAATTGAATCAACCATAACACCTTCATCTATTCCTACACCTAATTCGCATTGTCTATTAACTATTCAACATTCAACCTTGTATATTTTCAAACATGCCTTACCCAACCAACTTACCTATTCAACCTACCTACTCAACTTACCTAACCCAATCTCATTCTTTCCTAGTTTATAGGTAGCACGCCAAGGGCATGGGGCCCTCATATTTTAGCTTGGCCACTCTTTTCCCCCACCATTTGACCCCCATAAACAAACCTAGTTAATTAGTTTCCATAGAAACAATAACTTGGAAATTAACACAAAACAAAACATAAATCACCCAAACACATCATGATTTACTTTCCATAATACCAATAACGTAGAAATTAAATCGAAACAAACACAAAAAAACCAGTACTACATTTAATTTCCATAACATCAATACATTGAAAATCCAAATCAAACTCACTCATGCCTACATAGCTAGTTTCCATTTAAAAAATACCTTGGAAATCAAAACAACATCAACCAAACCATGACTAATCATCTAATTTCCATAACATCAATACATTGGAAATTAAACCATTCAATCAACTCATACATTACATGGGCATGCTTAAATCATCTAGTTTCCATGACATCAATATAATGGAAATCAAATCAAATCATACAACCATAACAAAACCATGCCTACACATATAGTTTCCATGATAACAATACAATGGAAATAAAACAACACAAAAAAGATATAAAATACCATCATGTATATACTGGAAAGTTTGTATGTAAATATAATGAATATATAGATATAAATAAGTCTCTCAAAAACTCTCATGTACATCTCACCTCTTTGACACGGAGGTCGGTATATATAAATAAAAAATAAAAAATAAAAAATATTTCAATATATATGTCATCCATGAGAGGGTCTGGTACCTCTGGCACTCTCTCCTATCCCCTCACTTGGCCTCTATCTCTGTGAACTAGTCACCTCTTACTGGCCCTACCCATGAGATTAGTGGCTCCTTGTACTACTAGCACTATGGGTCCATGAGTTGGACCTATGACTGACTACCTACTGAGTTTTGTAGGTGGCATAGCTGACAAAAGGGATACCACTCTCTGTAATCTAATCCTCATAGTACATAGACTCGTCCACAACCTCATTGTATCTATCCATCAATACAACATGTGGTGGTGGCATCATTATCTGTCTCTATCCCTGAGGCTATGGACCCTATTCATGTGGTAGTGGTCCTTGTACATATAACTGTGGTAATGGACCATGTCTCTATCTCTGCATCCCATCATATGCCCTTGGAGGTGTAAGAGGGGAAGCCACATGTCCCCAACCGTCAACCTGTACCTGTGCCGCTACCAACTATTTCTATAAAGTGGTCATCTATGTCTTTAATGCAGTAACCTAGGCCTATAGTCCTGCAACCTATCTCCCTTCGCCCACTTGTGCTTGTGCCTACCCTACTACTAGCTATGTATGTAGGGTAACCACATGTGCATGTAATGTAGTGACCTGGGCCTATAATGCTATTAACTACCTCTATAACATATCTATCTCACTGATAATAATGGCTAAATCCTATTATCCTAGCATAATTGTTTCTACCTATACCTGTGTCATCCACCAGTGCCTATAACCCATTGTGCACCCAACATCATTTATAGTTTTAGAAGCTACCTTCTCCTCCACCTCTGCTAGATCTGTTGGATATGGAAGAGGTAGTTTTATGTCCACATCCTCTCGACGGTACTGTGGGAAAGACTTGGGCACATCCTATTGTAAGTCAAACTCCCATATGACCCATTCGACAGATATATGCTCATGGTCCCCCACACTATTCCATAAAATCCATCTCAATAGCTGTAAACCCTCCATTTCCTCCTCCATACATGTGAATATTAGATAAGTGACATAGGGCCTTCATAGAATCTCAAATGGTGATAAGATATCTAATACCCTCTAATAATATGCTAAATCTCAGGTCACTCCATCCACCCTCGCATGCTCTCCACTTTGCAGCCACTACATATACCCTGCCCTGTATACACCAGCCTCTCACCCCTTTTGTGGTAGACCAAGTGGCTGAAAGCACAAAATGTGATCATATGCCCAATAGTGTAACAAATAGGTACAACACAGACTGTATCTCTGTATCCTCCTGGAGGCCCATAGCTCCGTGTATACCTACACAAAGTATGTTGGTTCCCATGTAAAACAAATCTAGTCAAACACCATATCCTCTAAGATACCCATCAAATCTCATGGGAATCTTCCACCCTCTGAGTCTGGGAGGGAAAAACAACTAACCTCAACCATCATCAACACTCCTAGTCGAGTCTCCTTAGGATGTGTTCCATTTATATCCCTATAACTGATACTGGCACTATGGTATGACAACTCTGCCATATCCAACCCAAAAACCACAACAGTGTAATCCACTACATCTGACGATGAGACATGATACAATGGATCCCCAACAATCTACAGTCATAGAATCCTATAGACATCCTCTAGTGTGACGGTCATCTCTCCCATTGGAAAATGAAATGTATTGGTAGTCAGATCCCATCTATCAATGCGATCTACCATTATGTTGTTATCTTGGGCTATTCTCCTGTACCTCCTAACCGTGCCCAAACATATTACCCTCATATGCTCCCACTTCTCCTTGTAAATAGTCTCAATTCATCTATACTAACAAGGGAGGTAATCGATCCCTCATCGTCATCTATTTCCTTACCTATATCACCAACATTCACACATATTAATCATTTACCCCTTTGACTTAGCTATTTGTTACCTCTCCTTACCTAGACCATCCACTTTTACTTACATCATATTCTATTTCACCTATTTAACCTCCCTTCTCCATCCTACCTAAACTCGTCCTCTTGCCTCATAATTTACCTAAAAATTCTCCTCAACTTTATTTCAGACACATTCCTAACCTAACCCTACCTTATACCTACCTTAAACACCCCATCTACCTTGCAAATACCTCTACAATCCCAAAACACCATTTTTCTAATAACTTCCACCTTCATTTTCTAACCAGAATCGGTAACCCTACCAATTCCAATCCCCATTTCTCCTCATCACTCATTCACCCATTGATTTTAGTCGATACCCTATCGACATATTTACTAGCTTGGCCCCCAAGCCAAACCCCCACATCCCCCCAATCAAAAAATTTGATCAAAACAACTAATCTACCCACCCAAATCCCTTTAAACTTGCCCCACATTACTTTTAGCCCCTAATTAAAATAATTTCACCCTCCCATAGCCCAAATTCACCCCATTTTAATCAAATTTAAAAAAAAAAATACATTATATTTTATAACCCTATTTTTCTACAAAAATCACAAATCTATCTTGGATCCTTCCTCTACTTGTTGGTGCCTCCATGCTCGGACCTTTGGATCCTACACTAGAGCACATCCTGAGCCTTCTCATGCCTCTTCCATGTCTAAATCAACCTCCCAACTCTCAACCACACAACTCAATTGGGTAGATCTCACGGGCCCACAAACTCCGCTCCTACAACCGCTAACCTCTCACTAAATCACCTCTCTCAATCTATTTTTCATTTTCCTCACAAAGATTCCCTCTCACTAGTCATTTTCACCAAGTCAAAATGCTCAAATGAGCCTTTTCCATGCGGGTTTTTATTTTTAACCCATCGATTGGGTGACCGACGTCAATTTCATCATGCCGTACATGATAAGCATCAGTTACCTATCAATTAGTATCAGTCACCGTACCTAAACTAATTCTACCTAATTTGGCCAAATTTTTGCTGTAGGATGCCATTTTCTTGTTGTCAAAGCCTTACCACAACCCTATAGTCTCCCTTAATATCCCTAGCCGCCTAGTAACCTCCCTAATTATACTTAGGGGCACATTTTTTTCTACACATTATCCTTACCCGTGGCCTTACCTATACAACCACACTGACCTCACCCATTTGACACTCAAATTCACTTACTCATTATACCTTGCGATGATATTACTTGTGTTGTTTAGCCAACTAAACTTTCCTTGCATTATACTATGATGTTTATCTCAACCAGACAAAACCTTTTAGTGGTTCAGAACACACCTATGCCCATTCCTCCACCTAGCCTCATTATGTTTCTAGTAGTGCTTCATATGCCTTGAATACTTGGACCCTATCAAACTTTGACAATGTAGATTTTGTGACCTCTTCATCTTAGTACCTTCTCGCATTCTAGACATGCCCGTGCATTTGAATTCCCCCACCTACTACCCACACTAATATCACCATTACCTATACCTGCACCTTACCTCATTTTTCATCACCTACCACTTTATCAAACCCATCACTGATTTTGTGTGCTCCTCAATAAATTCATGGTTTGAGGGGGATCACCTCTACCCATACTTGGGGTAACCACCTTATGTTTTTATCATCATCGCTTCTCAATATAAGCTACAAGACCAAAAAGGGAAAATCTAGACACCCAAAATTATGTCATAACCCTCTAGGCCCCCTTCAACTAACATAACCCTTATCATGACCCCTCCACACATTATTATTAATTTAACTACCCATAATAAGTTTATAATTCCCTCACCCATCCACCTCACCTCTCCACCTCACCATGGACAAATTCCAAGCCTATTTCTTAACCTAGAATAAGTTACCACTCCACTTAACTAACTAAGACTCATTTTAACCATAGCATTCATTACCTATTATCCCTCCTACCAATGTCCACTTCATTTAGCACCAATCCAAACTCATAGTCCATAACAAATCTTGACCAACACCAAAAATGGAGAGAAAAGGCTATTTTTGGCAAACTAGGACATTTTATCCCTAACCGAAATGATTTATTCCTTGGCTAGCACTAGTCACCTAACCACCATCGGTTTATTTAAATAATAAATTTCAACACTTTGCTCAGGTTCCTCCATCTTAGATTTTGAGTTATGGCATTGGTATTCTCAAGCATCCAACTGACCACACAAGGAACCATAGATCATTCTAAGCATTCACAACCTCCACTAAACATCAATAGTGTGTTCCAGAGCATTGGATCATTCATAAGAAAGTATAGAGCCTTTAGCTACCACTGCATGGGATCGAGACTTGTCTCTCCTTCAGCCAAAATTATTCTTTCTACAACCAATTTCCAATCTACTAGTAAGGGATTTCCACCTTGTCATTTCTTTTAGTATTTCAGTTTTTAATCATTTATCTATTTCCTTTCATCTTCTACCCTTCCTTGATCTCTTTTGTCTCATCTCCACCTAACCACTTTCACATTTGACCTTTGTACCCATACCAAATGCCTATTTCTTCACCTCTAAGTCTTTAATAAAATCCTATGACTTTACTTAAGCCTCCCCAAATCTCTGTGTGATCAAAGAGAGCTCAAAACCCACTCATTTTAATCTTTTCACCTAATTACCCCTACTGGCATCGATCATCCAATCGTCGTTAGCTATTACCAGGTACTGGCATCAGTCACCCAATTGATACCATTCTCTATGACTAGTAATTTATCTCAAACTAGTGAGCTCCTAAATTACCTAAATCTTTCCCAAACCTCACCTAATCTCACCTAGACCTTCCTAAACCCAACCTTCTCTAGATTTAGTTGTATATTAAATATTTATCTTAAATCTAGTCTATTATTAGCATATGAGATACCTAAATCGTATTGTTATAATAAGACCTTTATTTTACTATCATTTCTTTACATTCAGTTTTTTTAAAATAGTGGATTGATGTTCTTTCTAAGAAGTATCACACTTTTCAAATCTAGCATACGATACGTAGTCCACTATCATATACTATTCAACTCTATTTGGTGGTATTGTTGAGCTTCTACAAGTAGTCCTTCCTAGCTAAAAAATATCTCTTCACAATCATCTTGGTCTTCTCAATGGTGCACAACCTTATTTGACTTCACAGGTACTCCTCCTCACCTCAACTTTACCTCATTTGTTTTATACACAACATTGCGGTGAAACAGTTCATGAAAACTATAGGCATTTTGATTTGATACATTCTCCATTATTGGAAATAGCTTCTCCATCTTACATCCATTCTCTCAAATTGAGGAGCATAGGAAGATCCAAAGATGGCCTTGTAGCCATTCCTTGGTGAGATATCATCCTCAATTATTAAGGAAAACAACACCAATTTGATTTCTAGGTGATCTAATTAGGTTCATACATTAAGTAACAATCATAAAAGAGTAGGTATGGCTTATTATTTACTTGTTTATCATGTTTATGCATCGAAGAATTTATTTTACCTTAATCTCTTATAATGATGTTCTTGTTTGATTAACTTTCCTTTGAAGCTACTACGTGTTAGTTTCATTTCAATTAGCATAGTTAGTTTTACATGCACATAGAGGATATCTATAATGGTGATTTACCATCATGTCTATTAGTTTTCCCTTCATCATCTCCCAAACCACCTTGTTATTAAAACTATGTCATCCTTAAAAATCATGTTCAAGAGTTTTTATCTCTATGCATACGCACTTATCATCATCACCATCCACAAATCTAATTGATTAAGTAAATATATGATTTTATATATGCCTAAATATAATTGCAATGTGTTGACCTTAAGCCTCAACAATAACATGAGGCTTAAGTAGTTCACTTTTCCCATCTAGAGCTAACATCTCATGGAAGGGTAGATATATCTTATAAAATGGCTATTTATCCTTTATTAAACATTAATACACATAACACTCATCACATAAATGCTTCAAACCATAAATATCACATATATATTGATCATAATTTCATATAATTCAGAAATATATGTTTATATCGATTATATTCGTATCACTCACTTTTTTACATTGATTCCTCTCTTTATTATTCATGTTTATATTAAATATTCTCATTTATTTGCATGACATCCTCTTCTCCCCTCATTTTACATCATTATATATTCTTTAAAAGGAAAACTTTATAGATTTTCACTCATAATGACCCATGGTAATCATTGTTTAACACTTATTTACATTATTAACTAGAAATTAGTGAATATTTATAGATATATCATGGTATTTATGCATTTTCCTTATGTAAAATATTATATATTCTTCATTTTTATCATTATAATTTTCTCTAGCTTCCGTGGTATATTATAATGCTCATATAGATCCCAAAAACATCATAAAACAACTTTATAATATGAATAAATTTACTATGTCTCTGTCGGGTTCTATCTTGTTTTGTCTTTGCTTTGTCTTTGTTCAACAGATTTGTGTTGACTTTCGAGGCTTCCTTCAATGTATCGCAGTTTTATCTTGTGCACTACCAATTTCCTTCTCTACTCATAGCTTCCTCTAGTCTTCCATGGTTTCTTCCTTTTACCTGCAGCTTCGTTCTTTTACCCGGAACTTCGTCCTTTTACCCACGGATTTCACTAATCCTCCATGGCTTCCTCTGGACTTTGGTGGATTTATTCTCATATCTATGTCTTTCCCTACAATAGATGAAGAACCCTGTCAACATCACCTCTCAACTTCAAACGTGGTCTTGTCCTCAATATAACCAACCGATGAAAAACCCTGTCAACATCATCCCTGATTAAGAACCTTGTAACTGAATGAATCATTTTACTAGTGGTAAGATTAAAAAGTATTTGATAACATTGTCATGTTTTTTTAAAAAACTCCTCCTTTTTCCTTTCATCTTACTCACTAAGTACACTTTTCTTTTCCTCAATGTTTTTCTTTTTTTATCTTTCTTCTTCGTTCTCTACTTTTTCCTTCCTTTGTTTTGCAACATTCTCACACAATGTCATAGTTTCATTTTCTCAATTAATACTTAATTTCCTTATCTCTTCTTATTCCAATTTTTTATTTTATATTTTATCTTCCATATAATTCTTCTTTACTTGTTATGATTTTTCGTATCATGGTCCAATCGATTCTATGGATGTAGATTTCTTAGATATTTCTATTATTTTGGTCTCCTTTTTTGTCTGTATCGCTTCCTCTTTGTAAAATATATTTTCAGTATGTATCTTCTTCTCACAATTTCTTAGTATATGTCCATTTTTTCCACACAAATAACATGTTACCAAACTTCTCCATTGACCATTTTCTATGTATTTTTTATATTTTCCATCCCTTATTGTAGTTACTTCCTCCATAGTAGTGATGGTAGTTTCCTCTATTGTAGTTATTTTCTCCATACCTACCATGATATCCTCTGCAGTATCCTATTTCATTATCTCTCTGATATCTCCTATGATATCCATTATCGCTCTAATATCCTCAGTAGTATCCTCTTCCATTATCTCTTTGAAATCCATCATGATATCCATTACCTCTTTGATAACTCCAAAGGTATCGTCTTTCATTAATTTCATAAAGTTTTTGTCTTAGTTTCCTTAATTCATTCCGCAGCTTCTCCAATTTTAGTACTATTTCACACTCTCTCCTTTTTGGTTCCACTTCTATTTTTGATGTTATTTCCAATGTTTCCATAAATTTTATGAAATATTTTCCATCCATTAATAATGTTATACGAGATAACAATTTCAATATAAATAACTCAATTCTCTTTTTCTCATTTGGTGGTCCATATAGTTTCTATACTATATTCTTGAATCTTTAATCAAATTATTAAACTGTCTCTCCTTCGTTTTGAAATAAATCCCACATTTTTCTCACACCTTCCTCCATATACCCTCCTGTAGATATTATATATTTGGTACCTATGCTTAGAAACCATAAATTTTAACCTTAAGCCTTGACAATAGCGTGAGGGTTAAGTAGTTCATTTCCCCCAGCTAAATCTAACATCTCACAGAAGGATAGATATATCTTATAAACTAAGTATTTATCCTTTATTAAACATGAATACACATAACAATCATCACATCAATGATTTAAACCATAAATATCACATATATATTGATCATAATTTCATAAAATTCAGAAATATATGTTTATATCAAATATATTTGTATCCCTCACTTTTTACATTGATTCCTCTCTTTATTTTTCATGTTTATATCATTTCTTCTCACTCATTTTCGTGATATCCTCTTCTTCCCTCATTTTACATCATTATATATACTTTAAAAGGAAAAATTTATGTCATTTCACTCATAATGACCCGTGTTAACCATTGGTTAACACTTATTTACATTATTAACTAGAAATTAGTGAATATTTACAGATATATCATGGTATTTATGCATTTTCCTTGTGTAAAATATTATATATTCTTCATTATTATCATTATAATATGTTTTTGACTTCCATGGTATATTATAATGCTCATATAGATCATGCGAACACCATAAAATAACTTTATAATATGAATAACTCTGTTATGCCTCTTTCGGCTTCTATATTGTTTTGTATTTTATTTGTCTTTGTTCTATGGATTTGTGTTATCTTTCCATGAATTCCCTTAGCGTATTTCAGCTTTATCCTATGCATCGTGGATTTCCTTCTTTACTCGTGTCATCCTCTAGTCTTCTGTGGTTTCATCCTTTTACCCGCAGCTTCGTTATTTTACCCACGACTTTGTTCTTTTACACACGGCTTTCTCTAATCCTCTGTGTCTTCCTATAGCATTCAAAAGCTTTTGTATCATATCCAAAAATTTCTCAAAACTAGATGAACAACCATTTCAACATAATGTAGGAGTAAATAAATATGCAAAGTATAAAATAGACCCAAGAAAATAAGAAATTAAGATTTAAAATCATAAGTGCAAATGAGGAGATAAAATGACTTAGATGATTTGCAGAGACCCCAAAGTTATTCAAAACTAGAGATTTGGAAAATACAAAGTGCTAACTGTTGCAATAAAGCCTATAAAAATGCAGAGATTTCGGAGTATAAAAATACAGACTAGGCAGAAAGAGTGTAAGATCAACAGGAGAAATAGAAAGAAAGAAAATATGGCCAAAGATAGGAATCAATTAGTACTTTTCTCACTTAGGAATCATATCAAAATTAGTATGAGATCAAGAATAGATAGATACCCAAGGTGTGTGATTTAGTGTCTACATTTTCCCCACTTCATGTTATTGAGTGAATAATTGATAAAATAAAGTAGATAGAAGATGAGTACCGTATAACCATGTAGATCGATGGATAAAATCATGTGGAGAGACAAGGAAAAGCATGGAATGATAAAAAAATGTGAAGCATTTAAGCTATTGAAGAGGGAGTGAAAATTGATGATGATACTGATGACCCTAGGGTGAGATCACATGTGTATATTTTACATGTGTGCCTATTGTTGATGTTTATGTTAGTGTGATTGAATATGTTATTTATGTTTTTGATGTGATGTGACTACCTCTTCCCATAAGGACGGACTGACAATAGAGAAGAATGATCAAGTAGTCAAATACACAAGTATATGATCAAAATGAGTAAAAAGTATGTAAATAAATATGTGAAAATGAAAAACACGAACATGTGCACCTAATCCATGATAAGTGAAAAGTGTAGAAAGGATCATGTAGATGATGTAGAAGAATGATTTTTTTGGGTGATCTCACACTAGTTGCACTGTGTGCGAGTTTTCTGGGTGATCTCACACCAAGACATGGAATAAGTGTATGGAGAAAATTCTAGTGTCATCCTCTAACCTTTTACTACTTCCCAAAGTATGAAAACCACTATAAATGGTGTGTAAAAATCATATCTATTTTAAATAGTTCCAATCCAATGCAAAAGTAGAAAATTTTGTGTAGTGCATGCATGCATAGTGTTGAATTCTTGTTTTCCTATAAAATATGTTGTGTGAAGTGTTGTAGACTCTCCTGAACTGATAAATGTTGTGTAACTTCCCTTGGTCACAAGAATCTAGGAAGGGTCAGGGGTTACTAGGCATGATTTTCCAGGTCTAGGCACTAGTATTTGTGTTGTGTGAGGGCCCAAGTCAAGATCTAGGCCATTGTTGTGACTACTGACTGTGATGTACCAGTAATGAACTTTTTTTAAATATGATTGTAAGATGTTGTATGGGGTGAATGATTCACCCAAATTATGCCCCCCTCATTTGGGGTGAATGTGATGTCGTTGAGGAGTATGTGGCCCAAAGGAGGACATATCATTGTGTTGAAACTGATGCCTTGCAGAGGGGATTTTTATTGGTAGAAACTAAGGCACATGAAAAAAAAATTCTAGGAGAAAAGTGTTAGTAAAAGCAAGATAAAAACACATGTAAAAGACATTGTGTAAGCTAAGCACACAAAAAATTTAGTCTAAACATGCAAGAAGGTATAGTAGACCATAAAAAGTGGGTTTTAAACATGGGACATCACTCACGATGTCACAACACAATCAAGGATGTAGTGGCCGCAATCATACAAACAATTAGACAACAAGCAAGACATAGGCCAAAGCCCACAAAAAATGGAAAATAAACACAAAGAGTAGAAAGCATGGAATGATACAACCATGGTAGTAAATAGACCTGCAAGATAAATTTTGCACATGAAGCACCTGTTAACATGTTAGGAAGATAAAATGTATTTCAAAGGGTGAATAATCTGATATAAGAGTGTGTTATGAAAAATGAAACAATAGAACCTATAGTTTACAAAAGTGGATGCCACCAGGGGCCGTTGCGGAACTTGTAATAGGCACTGTGCCAAGCCTTTGTAATGCATGTATAGATCTGTATGAAATTTGTGTCCATGACTAGAACACAAGTGAACATGCATATGTATATAGAAAGATAATGACATACAAGATATCTATTTAGCATGTGTAAAAAGTGTATGTGTAAGTACCTAAAAGCAATAGTTAATGTGACCAAGATATACAATATGTTATTGATGATATGGAATGGAATGCAGTGTGAGTGTAATAGGAGTCACATGCCCCCGAGTGGATTTTTATGCATGAGATGAGGTTTAATTATACATTCCTCCTCAATAGTAAAAAATGAACCATATAACAAGAATGTGTCATCGTCAAATGGTTTGATAGTGTATTAGAAAGATGTGGTCGATAAAGTGTAGAGCATAAAGAGCACGTAAGTGAGTGAATGTGTGATTGTCATGAGGTCCATTGATGTAGGAGAATCCTTGAAAAAATATTCAATTTTCAAATTCAAGCTCTATGGTGTCCCTCGTTGTTGTGCAGGGACTCTAGGAGTATTAATGAGGCATACAAGTCATTATAAGTCATCAATGGAGATGAGAAATTAAAATTGGATTCCTTTTGTGATTTCACTCTAAAAAGGGGTGTTTGAAAATTCAAATTCTTCTATGGATATATATGGTCTTGAAAATTGTTTCATAGGTGTGTTAAGGGTGTTAAATGTTGTTAAGGTCATATGAGTGTCATGATAAGTGTGCCATGTGTCCATTAAGTGTGGAAAGTGTTTAGTTGACGTACATATTGATCCTTATATATGCAAGTGCATCATTAAGATACTTCAATGATGTAGAATAGGTAGTTATAGGAGAATTTTATTATATTCAAGGTAGGATATTAATTCAAAAAGGAATTTAATGAGTTTTGAATCTCATTTTTCCTCAAGGAGAGAGGAGCTGAAGAAATATGAAATGAAGAAAACTCGTTCATTTTGTAATATAATACAGAGAATAATAAATAAAACCTAGTTATGAGTAAGTAAATGTCTTCTTTGGTGGATTATTTATCATATTATATGGTATTGAAACTTTATTTCCCATTCCTATAATGGTAATGCAGTGAATAATAAATCTTAGGTTGTGATTTAGGTACTATGCAAGAGTTCTTAATTAGCTTTGTGAAGAATGGTGTATTTGTAAAACATGGTATATAATGAAATGGAACCATTGATAAATTTTATAATGCATGCTGGTAAGAGGAAAAAGGAGGAGGAGGTGGATATTGATAGCAGCCAGATTGATGATATCTACAAGAAGCTGAAACTCCCTTAGACTCCCATTTAGGGAAGGCCAAAAAACTCAACATGATTATAACATGGCCATCTTTAGAGCGATTGAGGAGTTCATTAAGCAACATGTCAAAAGTGTCTCCAACCTCAACGGAGTTCCGACAAAACTTTTGGGTAATGATAAGGAAATAAAAAGGACCATTGAGCAGCTAGATAATACCGACGCTGCCCGCATGCCAACTTTGGGTATGTTCCATTCCTGGAAGAATATCAAGACCAGCATAGAAAAAGCTGCCAAAAAGTATTTGTAGATGCTTTAGCTACTCTTGTATGTTTTTATGCTATTTTTTTGCAGTCTCTCTATTGCTTTTTTGCATTAATTTTGTTGTTTTGTCTTGTTTGGGTAGCTGTTTTTTGGCTACTTTGAGCTTCATTATCACATTTGGATTTTGATCCTTTTCTCTCTGGTTCTCATTCCTATTCTGGCTCCTAATCCATCTTTTGTACTCAAGGGTATAGTCCCTTTCAAAAAAATATTTGCCAATTAAAAAAAAACTTTATTTCCCATTCCTATAATGGTAATGCAGTGAATAATAAATCTTAGGTTGTGATTTAGGTACTATGCAAGAGTTCTTAATTAGCTTTGTGAAGAATGATGTATTTGTAAAACATGGTATATAATGAAACAAAACCATTGCTAAATTTTATAATGCATGCTGGTGTGTTTGAATTTATTATTATGTGAACAATTCATTTTCTTTGTGGCATTGGAGATAGTATTATGAATCAAGAACTAGACTCTACATGAATCCTGCAAGTATTTCTTTATAAAGCTAACTATTATCTAACTGTGTTGGCATTTCTCATGTGCGGTCAATATTGATGGGGGGAAAAACCTTGGAGTGATTTATTTAGACGTGAACCATTATATAATAATGAATTTATAGTATTTAATCAAGCATAGAGAGCCACTTTGATTAGTAAGAGTTTGGTTCTATCGACACTAAAATTTTCCTCCAAAATTTCTATTTCATTAATGTATGTATTAGGAATAGGATGTTGTTAAGTGTAATTAGTAGTAGCGTCCGATAGAAGATAATGGTGCCGTCAGTACGGTGCCGCCAATAATGTGGAGTACGGTAACAGTCAAAGTACAATAGGAATGTTGTAAAAAGTAAATATTTGTCGTAAGTGGTCCGGTAATGTTAAAATGTCAAAGTTTGGGTAATTAGAGAAGTAGGGTCTACATGATTAGGAATTAGAAATATTATATTGGTAATAAGGACAAGGAGTGAGGTCATAAATATTTTGTGTATTTTATTTGTAAAAAAGTCTAAAAATGTGGAACCCATGTAAAATGATAAGGTTTATCTTATCTTAACAGATAAGCTTACATGTACAGATAAGAGTTAAGGTATGGAATATGATTCGTCAGAGTGGATTTCTTATCCTATCTTAGAGATAGGATGGATAAGCCTGGAAGTTCTATAAATAGAGAGGCCACCCCCCTCATTTAGCATAGAAAGAAGTAGTGAGAAATATTGTAGGAAGTGTGCGAAGGAAGCCATCAGTTAAAGGTGTGTTGAAGAAGCCATCAAGAGGTGTAATTGTAAAGTTTCTCCCATAGTCTTGTTGAAGTATCTCATGGGTGAGATTGTAACAGTTTCATGTTAATATTATAATTTATTTTGATATTTCAGATTTGTCGTCATTCTGTCTTATCATAGTCAATGGTATTCTTGTGTTCGGTTGTTGTTTTGCTTCCAGATTACATCCACCAAACTAAAGTCTGTGCATTAGTAAATAATCATAGCACGAGGAGTTCCCGGTGAAGAATTATCATAGTGCCGGATTGGTGATGACATTTTGGTTCCGTTGCCGGGACCATTCCTCGTTGGTGGATTTTCTGGAGAGATATTCCCACTTAGGCAAAAATTAATTGGAGGGTAACCTTGTTTTTACTGTGCATAGTAGTTACCATGGTAAAGTCATTTTTACCATGAATAGTAGTTACCATGTTAAAGTCATTTTTTCCATGAATAGTAGTTACCCTGGTAAAGTCCTTTTTGCTGGGAATAGTAATTACCGCAGTAAAGTCACTTTTTACCGTGAATAGTATTTACCGCAGTAACTTCACTTTTTACCGTGAATAGTGTTTACCACAGTAAAGTCAGTTTTTACCGTAGTAAGTCAAGTTTTACCATAGTTTACCGTGGTCATTTCTATTTTACTGTAGAAAGGTGTAAAGTCACTTTCTAGTATAGTGATTCCAATTATTTGTGCACATAAGTCTTGTTAATTGTACTTGTGGGTTGGTATTTCACGGTGGTTACTTTTGAAAATGGGAAAGATTCCTATTTTTTCAGCTCAATCTAATGAAGATGCTTCTTCTTTCATTCAAGAGTTTAAACGATCTTGTATTTGTAATGGCCTTATAAGAAGGGAACAATGGACTGAATTTTTTCCTACCTTTTTGGATGGTTCAACACTTAGGTGGTTTGAAACACTAGGTGATAATGTGAAAAATTCATGGGATTTATTAACTGAAAGTTTTCTTGAAGAATTTGGTGAACAACAGAAATATGCAGATCTCATGATCGAGATCACAAAGCTATCCCAAGGAGAGAAGGAGAAGATAAGGGATTATCATGCTCGTGTTCTAGAGCTAAGGAGGAAGCTCGATGCCCAGATCCGGAAGGAAGGACTAGCGGATGGGTTGATGAATGGCGTGGATAATCTCCTCTGTAAGCACTTCATTCTTGGGATGAAGCCGGAGATCAGACAACGAGTGAAGTATGACCGCCCAGCTACCATTGAACAAGCAAAGGAGATTGCAAGAAGGCAAGAAGAAAGCATGGAAGAGGAGCCCAAAGAAATTGTTGCTAAAGTAGAGCCTACACCAGCACCTTTGGTCCTGAATCCACAACCACTCCCGGTGAGCACAAATATTTCTCCTAATACATCTACTGAGTATGAAGATCTGCTCAAAAAGATGGGTCAGTTAACTATTAATCTTCTTCAAGGAAAGGAATTTAGTTCTCAGGGAGGAGATAGAGGTCCAAAAAGAAATATTTCTGAAGTTGTTTGTTATGGTTGTTATAAAAAGGGTCATTATAAGTATAATTGTCCAGATAGAGCTTCTACATCTGGTAAGGGAGATAATGATAAAGGAAAAGCACCTGTGAATTCTTTTGATGTAGTAGATAAGAGTAGAAATAATGAAGTAGATGTGTTTGTAACAAAAAGAAAGAAAGAAAAAGATAATCAAGATGGAAATGATCCTAAGAAGATGAAAGAAGAAACTAGTAAGAAACATAGGAGAAGAAAGTTGGGTGTGCAGGATTTTTTGATTTCACAGGGGCAAGGACCATACTCCATCTTGGAAGATCTGTCCAAAAGGCCTGCAAATATTACATATGGTCAACTCTTGGCTATGTCTTCTGAGAAGAGGCGGGAGTTGCGAGGTGGACTCAATGCTCGAAGAAGGAAGGAGGTTGAGGTCCCTGTTTTGGAGGTAGAGGCAGATCCCTATGCTCCACAAGCTGAGGTATTATGTAATGGTATTTCAATTCATGATGTCTTAGTTGATGGAGGTGCTGCAGTTAATGTAATGACCGAGTCTGTAATGAATATGTTGGGTTTAAAAATTGATCGCCCTTCAACACTTATGTTAAGGTCATTAAATAAGGGAAAAACTAAACCAGAAGGTGTAGTTTCAAATGTGGCAATATCTGTTATGGGTGTTGTATGTGTGGTAGACTTTCAGGTGATGAAAAATGGTACTGTTGCGTACCCAATGCTGCTGGGAAGACCATGGCTAAGGAGAGTTCATGCAAGAAACTACTGGAATGAAGGTTTCATGACACTTGGACGTGGTAGAGAGAGGGTGAAGATAAACGTGATCCCTCGACATCATAAAGTAGAACCTGTGGATTCAAGTGATGAAACTGATGATTGGACATCCTCTGATTACTCTAGTACCAGTGAAGTGGACACTGAAGATGAAGAAAGTGAGGTGGATGTTTCAGTCATGGATATCCTGCCAGTCACACCAACTCATGACCCCATAAAATTATCTGAAGAAGAAGTTGATGATCGTCTCCAACAAATAAAGATTGGTGATGCTATGATGGAGAGTGAGAAGGAATCCTACCTCCAGCTCTTTCGAAGGTACATACACCTATTCACTTTTGATTACAAGGAACTCCGTCAAGTAAGTTGGGTAGAACATTGTATTGAGCTGGTAGATGGTGCTAAGCCTATAAAGCAAATGCCATATAGAATGAATCCTAATTTTTCCAAGACTGTAAAAGAAGAAATAGATAAGTTGCTTGATGCAGGATTCATATTTGCTGTGGAGAATTCAGAATGGGTTTCTCCCATTGTGATCTCAATAAAAAAGAATGGGAAGCTACGCATTTGTGTTGATTACAGGAAGCTCAATAAGGCAACAAAGAAGGATCATTACCCTCTTCCATTTTCAGATCAGATCTTGGACGAAGTAGCTGGCCAGGAGTGCTATAGTTTTGCTGATGGATATAGCGGCTACAACCAAGTTCGTATAGCAGAGAAAGATCAGCTGAAGACCACGTTCACCACTCCTTGGGGAACGTTTGCTTATAGAGTTATGCCTTTTGGGTTGTGTAATGCTCCAGCAACATTCCAGCGTTTGATGAATAGGGTGTTCGAACCCTACATTGGGACCTTCATCAGAGTATTTCTGGATGATTTTTACATCTATGGGAGCAAGTTGGACCACCTGCACCAGATGGAGACAACATTTCAAAGGTTAGATGAAGCACAAGCCTCACTAAACCCTACAAAGTGTGTCTTTGGATGTTCTAAAGGTGTTTTGTTAGGGCATGTTGTATCCAGAGATGGTATTGGTACTGATCCTGATAAAGTTTCAAAAATCAAAGATTTACCATTTCCTATGAATAGAAGTAAGTTGAGATCATTTTTAGGCCATGTGGGTTACTATAGAAGGTTCATCAAGAATTTCTCAAAGATTGCACAGCCACTAACCCAGTTCTTGAAGAAGGATGTTGCTTATGAACCAGGAAACAAGGCGCATGAAGCTTTTGGACAACTGAAGGAAGCCCTGGTGTCTTCACCTGTTTTGAAGAATCCAGATTGGAGCAAGCCATTCATTGTGTACACTGATGCCTCAGATGCAGCACTAGGTAGTACTTTGAGCCAAAAGGATGAAAATGGGAATGAACATCCAATTTACTTTGGGAGCAGACAAATGAGCAGTGCTGAGGTAAACTATACTGTAACTGAAAAAGAGGCTCTGGCTATCATTTTTGCTGTAAAGAAGTTTAGAAATTACTTGCTAGGGCAGAAATTTATAGTTGTAACGGATCATCAGGCTCTGAAATATATTGTCAATAAGCCTAACCCATCAGGGAGGATAGCAAGATGGATAATTTTGCTACAAGAATTTGAATTTGATATTATAGATAGGCCAGGAAAGAAGCATGTCAATGCAGATGCACTCTCTCGAGCCTATGATGGTTTAGGATCATCTTGTGATGATGATGATTTTCCCGATGCAGCATTGTTCTCCCTTGACACAATCCCTAGTGAATACATAGATATTTGGAATTATCTGAATGAATTCAAGTTTCCTGATGGTGCCAATGCAAAGACTAAGAGAAAGATTACTCAAGCCAGTCATCCATATTCTATTCTGCATGGAGCATTATTTCGAATAGGACCTGATGGACAGTACAAGAGGGCAGTTGGACGTGATCAAGGAAAGGAGCTGCTAGAAGAATTCCACAATGGTACATGTGGAGGGCACTTCTCTGGACAACTTACAACAAGAAGGATCTTGGATGCAGGTTATCACTGGCCCACTCTTTTTAAAGATTGTTATAATTATTGTAAGACATGTGATATTTGTCAAACACATGGTAACCGTAAGACTTCATCAGCTCCATTATGTCCTATTCTTCCCCTTGGTCCCTTTGAAAAATGGGGAATAGACATTGTAGGTCCACTTCCAACTACATCACGTCAAAATAAGTATATTGTAGTTGCCACAGATTATTTAACCAAGTGGGTTGAAGCTAGGCCATTGAAAACAGCTTCCATGGATGAAGTGGCAAGGTTCATATATGAACGCATTGTCACCAGATTTGGTTGTCCATTAGAAATTGTAACAGATCAAGGAAGCCACTTCATTAATGAGGTGGTAGAAGCCCTAGTCAATAAGTTTTCTATCAAGCACAGGAAGGCAACAACATACAAGCCAAGCACAAATGGACAGGTGGAACGAACAAATTTTGTGCTGTGTCAAATTCTAGCAAAAGATGCAGCCTTGCAGGTACATAAATGGGATAAAAGGATTCATGCAGCATTGTGGGCATATAGGGCAACATCAAAGTCAGCAACAAGATACTCCCCATTTCAGTTGGCCTATGGCATTGATCCAGTTCTTCCTATTGAGTTTGATATTCCCACTGTGAGAGTTATGAAAAATGAAAGGATGGATGAAAGTGATTCAGTAAAAGAAAGGTTGGTACATCTTCATTTGCTAGAGGAAATGAGGGAAATAGCAAAGGATACAAGCCATAAGAAGAAAATGAAGCAGAAGGAATACTTTGATCAAAAGATCTGATGGTCTCCATTTCATGTGAATGACTTGGTCCTAGTATATGATTCCAGATACAAAAAAAGAAGACAGAGAAAATTTCTTCCAAAATGGATGGGGCCCTACAAAATAGCAGCTGTGCATGAAAATGGTACGTACCGACTGGAGGAATTGGATGGCACTCCCATTACGAAATGGGTCAACCATGACAAGTTGAAGATTTTCCAAGCACCAGAATAGTCTACTCCGAGGACGGAGTAGAAGCTAGGAAGGGGGAAGATGTCGACACTAAAATTTTCCTCCAAAATTTCTATTTCATTAATGTATGTATTAGGAATAGGATGTTGTTAAGTGTAATTAGTAGTAGCGTCTGATAGAAGATAACGGCGCCGTCAGTACGGTGCCGCCAATAATGTGGAGTACGGTAACAGTCAAAGTACAATAGGAATGTTGTAAAAAGTAAATATTTGTCGTAAGTGGTCCGGTAATGTTAAAATGTCAAAGTTTGGGTAATTAGAGAAGTAGGGTCTACATGATTAGGAATTAGAAATATTATATTGGTAATAAGGACAAGGAGTGAGGTCATAAATATTTTGTGTATTTTATTTGTAAAAAGTCTAAAAATGTGGAACCCATGTAAAATGATAAGGTTTATCTTATCTTAACAGATAAGCTTACATGTACAGATAAGAGTTAAGGTATGGAATATGATTCGTCAGAGTGGATTTCTTATCCTATCTTAGAGATAGGATGGATAAGCCTGGAAGTTCTATAAATAGAGAGGCCACCCCCCCTCATTTAGCATAGAAAGAAGTAGTGAGAAATATTGTAGGAAGTGTGCGAAGGAAGCCATCAGTTAAAGGTGTGTTGAAGAAGCCATCAAGAGGTGTAATTGTAAAGTTTCTCCCATAGTCTTGTTGAAGTATCTCATGGGTGAGATTGTAACAGTTTCATGTTAATATTATAATTTATTTTGATATTTCAGATTTTTCGTCATTCTGTCTTATCATAGTCAATGGTATTCTTGTGTTCGGTTGTTGTTTTGCTTCCAGATTACATCCACCAAACTAAAGTCTGTGCATTAGTAAATAATCATAGCACGAGGAGTTCCCAGTGAAGAATTATCATAGTTCCGGATTGGTGATGATAGTGTTTGGGAGGTTGGATTATAAATTACCTATCCTTTTCCCTTGGAGTTAGCTCATGAAACTTATAGGGAGTTTAAAAAGTCTTAAATGGTACTCCAAAATATCCTAACTCAGTATTAATACCCCCTGAGCAGAAAGATATTCATGAAAGTGGGTTTAAGAAGACCTAGTGAGGTCAACAAGACAAAAACATAAAAAGGGAAGTATAGTGAGTTGTAGGGGGAGTTGGAACTTGATATTTTGGGATCATGTGAGGATAGATGAAATCGAACTATTGAATCTTTTAAAAATCTTTGGGTAGCCATATAAATGCAAATTCATAGTTTGAGAAAGAAATTTAATCTTAAGGGGATATGAGACAGTTATATAGGATAGAGAAAAATTTGGTATAGCTGATAGTCCTAAGTGTATTATGTGAAAAATCTAACATTATTTTTAATGCAGAGTATGGGCATGCCATTGTAGGGGTAATCATAAACTAAATAATCCTAATCTTTTTTTATGAGGGCTAGAGAGTAGTTGCATAAACCAAATGCCAATTGAGGGTTAACAATGGAAGGGTTAGTAGGCTACATTATTGAACTAAATATATGATTAACTTAACTCAGTAAAAGGTGGTTGACATAGATTAAGAGATTGGAAAGAGATTAGATACAATTATACCCAAAAAAGCTAATGTGGGTCAATTTAAATGAGAGCTAGTGAAGGGGAAGCAAAAAAATTATGAGAAAGAATAAGTGCTTGAGTGATATTCTGAAAATTAGATTATCTTAAGACATGATGATAATATGATGGGTTAGAGTATGATTATGATGACACTCATGACTTGTAAAATATTAATTTTCTTTACAAGTTTATCCTTGTAAGCTTCTTATTGGATTCTCATGGCAAATCAAGTGACATATATAGTTGGTGTGAAATCTTTTTGTTAAATGATTGCATGTTAGAATATAGTATTTCTATGCACCATTTGGTATTAGTGTGGGAATAATAGAGGAAACAAGGATTTGAAATTTTTTTGGTGCAAGTTATATTGCATGGTTTTACAAGATGTCTCTAGAGAAATGACTCAGACCATGAAGGTAATGAGTATGAAGCAAGAACCAAAAATGGAGAGAGAAATATAAGAGTCGAGATGTGGTTTACATAGTTTGGAATCCTTAGAAAATATTTGGTTACAGGTAAGCAATTAGATAATAAAAGTCAATAAATAAGTGAGCTAAGTTGATGGAGACTGAAAAGGAGAGTGAAGTGGCCAATTAAGTAACTTGTGAAGCATGCTAGAAGAATTGAATAAATAAAATAAGTAAGAGACTATGGATGCATAAGAGGAATAAAATTTCCATGTGAGAAACATTAAAAAAAATTAAAATTCTCATAGTGGAGAATATAGTGAAAGATGAAAAAAAATGGAGGAGAAGAAAAGTGTAAAATGAAGCACTTAGTGAAGAATGTTGGATAAGGAGGATAGTACCCAAGAAATAGGAACTTGTGGAGAATTTTTGTTCTCTATTTTTATGTTCTAATGTTTTGTTTTCATGTGTATAAGGTTTTGAAAGACTTTGTCAATACAATCAAGAAGAAGACCTTGAAAATTGCAAGAAAAGAGGCCCAAAGAGATTATTTTAAGTCAAATGCGCATGAAGGAAGAAAATATTATGTTATATAATCTTATGAGGAAAATAATGAGCTACTCCAACATGTTAATTAAGAGGGAGAATAAAATATAGAATTTTATGATGCTTTGCAAAGTATTCAAGTAAGAGGAGACAATAAAAAGACCAAAAACAATAATATGAATGAAAAAAGGGAAAGAGAAAATAACATGGTCACAAAGATGACATATAATAATGTATGGAAAGATGAAAATTGTGAATTTATTCATGCATGTGTTAGTTAATTCTTTAGTATGCAAGATAACACAAGGAAATAAGATGTTAGTTCTTCAAAATATAAATTTCAACATGGATATATCATACCCAAATGGCTTAAAAAGATAGTTATTTGTGAAAAAGGGAAAAAATGAAAGAAATAGGATAATTTGGTTGTGGTATGCAATGGAAAACAATAGGAAATTTATGGGAAAATATCATATTTCAGTTTGAGAAAAGAATACAGTGAAGGTGACAAAGGAATGACGATTGAAGAAAGAGTTTCTAAGCATAAATCAACCTATGAACCAAGAAAGAGGACTGAAAATACAAGTGCATATCATCCTAAAGAGTCAAATAAACAAGTGTGGAGAGTTAGAGAGAGAAAATAAGAACAATAAAACCTCATAGGAATTTGGCAAGTGAAGACCAAGGTAAGCATGATGATTTGAATGTTTTAGTTGAACAATAAAAAAATGAATCATTTGAAGATGAAAATAAGTTTTTTTTTTAAATTAAAATGCATGATGAAGACCATGCGACTTAAATTAAATAATAATAAAATATACAAATGAGGTAAGATGGAGTGAATGCAAAGGAAGAGAAAGCTGAGTTTGGTAAACTAGCATGTGATTTCAAGGAAGGAGCAGACCAAATGAGTTATAACTTTGATGAAGCAAGTGAAGAAGAGAATGAACCCATGTTGTATTCAAAGGAGTGAGGAGATATTCATGAAAGGTATGGGTTAAAATCAGTTAATATAATTCCCTAACAAGAAATAACATGGAGTGGGAAGGCAAGAAAATTCATACAAAATTTTAAAAATGAAAACTCTAAAGAGGATAAAGATTAACTACGTGTTCAAGAGATATCACAAGAAGATAAATATGATGGAGATTAGTTGAGAATGAGAAGGATAAACCATAAATGGAATGGATGAAACAAATAAATAAAGGAAGAAGACCAAATTGAGACAATTTTGTCAAATATTAGTATAACTAATGATGTTCCTAGTGGTGTTTATGTAGGAAAGGGTAAAAGAATGATCAAGGAATATGGAGAAAGACAAGAAAATGAAAGAAATGTATAGTCGATTCAAGGAAGACAAGAGAATGAAGCTTATGAATAATATTTAGAGAAAATTGAAGGCATGGAAAACAATGAAAAGTGTGAACAAGAGCAGCATAAGAAGGAGAAATCAGATTTCTTGAATGTACAAAAAAATCAAAAGGAAGTAAAGATGGTGTGAAAGAAGAAAGAGACAAGAAATTAACAGGAAAAGAGAAAAACAATCAAGGAAAGCAATCAAAAATCAAGAGGTAAGATTAAAAAAACAAGAATTCAAGGTGAGTTCATTTGATTCATTATGGGTTGACATTGAAAATGAAGTGGATGAATTCCTTGAAATTGGAAAAAGTGATGTTGATTGTGTATTTAAGGTTGGTGAGAAAAAATGTAGTGAAGCTTTTGTGCATGATATTGATGATATTTTACAAGATTGGCTAGATGAAGTGGATGGGAAAGTGAAGAATTCAGGTACAACTGAGAAAGAAGTAATTTCATGGATATGTAAGGGTGAATATAAAAACAAGGAACAAGAAATTATAGACACAAGGAATCTTGAGATTGGGGAAAGGGAGCATGAACTAGTAAATGTGCAAGAAGATGAATATTTTGACATGAAAAGTGACGAATATAAGTTGGGCATGGACTATACAATGTTAGGAAACATCATGAAACATAGAGAAACAAATTTATTTTTTTCTAACCTTTGTCTATGCAAGTGTGAAACATGTCTACTTGAAGGTGATAAGAGCGAAGATGAAGAATAAAGATAAATGGAAGAAAGTCAAGGAAAATAGAAGACTAGAACCAACTACTTGGGACCCTGGTGGCAATGAAGAATACATAGACAATGAAAGCAAGAAGAGGAGATCAAAGATAAGCTGTGAGAATGAAAACAAGAGAAAGATAACAAAGCATATGTATGGTTTTTCTCCACCTTGGGATTATGATGTGGGAGTATCCTTGAAAAAATAGTCAATATTCAACCTTCCTGGTGTTAGTTGGTGTTGTGCATGAACTTTAGGAGTCTTAGTGAGGCATAAAGGTCATTACAAATCATTAGTGGAGATGAGAAATTCAAATTGGCTTCCTTTTCTGCTTTCCCTCTAAAAATGGTTGTTTTAAAATTCAAATTTTTGTAAGGATATATATGGTCTTGAAAAGGGTGTTCTAGGTGTATTAAGAGTCTTAACTATTTTTAAGGTCATATGAGTGTCATGAAAAGTGTTTCATGAGTCCATTAAGCATGGAAAGTGTCTAGTTGAGGAAAATAATGAGCCTTATATATGGAAGTGCATCATTAATATGCTTTAATGATGTATAATGGGAAATTATAGTAGAATTCAATTATATGCAAGGTAGGACCTCAAGTCGAAAATAAACTTAATTAGTTTTTAATCTTATTTTTCCTAGAGGAGAGAGGGGAAGGAGAAAGATGGAAGGAAGAACAATCCTTAATTTTGTATTATAATATAGATAATAGTAATTCAAACTTGGATATGAGTAAGGAAATGTATTATTTGGTGGATTATTTATCCTATTATGTGGTATTGACACTTTATTTCCCATGCTTAAAATGGTAATGTGGTGAATAATCAATCTCAGGTTGTGATTTAGGTATTGTGCATGAGTTCTTTATTAGATTTTTGAAGATTGATGTATTTGTAAACCTGCTTTAGATTGAAATGTAACCATTTCTAAATTTGATAATGATTTTTGGTGTGTTTGAAGTGATTCTTATGAAAATAGTTCATCTCTCTATGGCATTGGAGATAGTATCGTGAATCAAGAACTAGACTCTACATGAATCTTGCAAGTATTTCTTTATAAAGCTAACTCTTTCCTGATTGTGCTGATATTTCTCATGTGTGGTCAATAGTTATGGGGTGAAAAACCTTAGATTGATTAAGTTATATGTACAACATTAGATACTAATGCATTCATAGTCTTTAATAAATCCTAGAGAGCCACTGTGATCAGTAAAGGTTTGGTTCATTTTTGGAACATGGGGTTTAAGACAATCACCTCATAAATAGAGAATAAATTCTTATTCCCATAAGTAACTGGTAAGGAAACCTTATTCCTAGAATAGAAAAATCTTTCAGCACAAATTTTCAGCTTTGGATCAATTTTCAATCAATGTTATGACCGAATGTTCTCCCTCGGGTTTACTAGGAGGTTTTTTGGGTACAAATCTAGGTTTTTAGAAATGAGACTCCTCCAATTGGAAAACAAATTGAAACTTGGTAAAAATATATGTAAGAGGGTATACTAATAGATTCAATAAGAAATTTTAATATCCATTACATGGATTATGCGCAGAGTTTGATAGTTCTGTAGGTAACTTGTAAAGATAGTGAAAAGCCTTGTTTGGGAGGTTAGATTACAAAGGACCTATCATTTTCCCTTGGATTTATCTCATGAAACTTATAGGAAGTGTAAAATTATTAAAGGGTCCTCCAAAATATCCTCACTTGATATCAAGACCCTCTGTGTAGAAATATATTCATGATAGTGGGTTTAAGAAGACCTAGTGCGGTCAAGAAGACAAACACATAAAAAGGGAAGTATAGTGAGTTGTATGGGGATTTGGAGATTGATATTTTAGGAGCATGTGAGGATATATGAAAGTTAAATATTGAATCTTTGAAAACTATTTGGGTATCTATGTAAGTTCAAATGCATAGTTAGAGCAAGAACTTTAGTCTTAAGGGGATATGAGACAATTAGATAGGACAGAGAAAAGTTCGGTATCGATGATGGTCCTAAGTGCATTATGTGAACAATATAAAATTATTTTTCATCCAAGTTATGGGCATACCATTATATTTTTCATCATAAAATAAAGAATCCTAATCTTTATTTATGATGGCTAGATACTAGTTGTGTAAACCAAATGTCAATTGAGGGTTAACAATGGAAGGGTTGGTAGGTTACATTCTTGAACTAAATATATTATTAAATTAACTCAGTGGAAGGTGTTTGATAGATATTAAGAGGTTGGAAAGAGATTAGAATACAATTATACCAAAAAAATGCTAATGTGAATTAATTCATATGAGAGCTAGTGAAGGGGAATCAAGAACATTGTGAGAAATATCAAGTGCTTGAGGCAGCTTCATGAAATTATATGTTCTTGAGACATGAATGAACATGATGAGAATATGATAGGGAAGAGTATGATGATGATGACACTCATGACTGGTAAAGCATTAATTTTCTTTGCAATTTTAGTCATGTAGGCTTATTATTGGATCCTCATGGCAAAGAAACTAACATAGATAAGTAGTGTAGTGTGTAATGAGTAGTATGTAACTTGTAGTGTAGTTTAACATTTAGTGTGTGAGATTCATGTTTATAGGATTCCCTCAACAGTAAAGTTTGAACCATAGCATGAGAGTGCATCATCAGGTAATGACAATATAGCTGGATCAGGATGTGTATGATGCATGTGAAATATTAGACATGGGGTGTACTTCTAGAGGAGGGGTAGGATAAGCATGATGTCTCCTGAGTAAATTTTTATGAATGTGATATCTGATGAAATTGAGAGATGAGGTTCCCCCACTTGATGCTTGCAAAGATAAAGGTTTGTGACCATGGTCAAAGATCGATGGTGTATGAGATAGACATTGTGTAGCTAAATGAAGCCTATGTGCATGTGACCGATGAGGATAATGTGGAGGTGATGGAAGCTTATGTGAAGTAAAACGTGGAAGTGATGGACACATATGTGAAGAAAATCATGGATTTTATGGACACCTATGTGAAGAAAAATGTAGAGGTGATGGACACCTATGTGAATTAGAACATGGGGGTGATGGAAACCTATGTGAAGAAGAATGTGGAGGTGATGGAAGCCTATGGGAATTAGAATGTGGACGTGATGGACACCTATGTAAATAAAAACACAGAGGTGAAGGAAACTTATGTGAAGTGAAACATGGAGGGTATGGACACCTATGTGAAGTAGAATGCAGATGTGATGGAAACCTATGTGAATCAAAATGAGACAGTGATTTATACCGATGTGAAGGATTTATCTGATTGGTGGACCTAGACTGTTGTGATAGACTGTAGGACCATTGAGATTGTGTGGGCCGTGTGTGAACTGACAAGCTAGGAGAAGATTGTGTTTTAGTTTCGAGATGTTGTGAGGACATAAATTCAATAGAAACCTCAAGAGGAAGTTGTGGTCATGGAGTGGATGGAAAACCACCATTGATAGTAATGAATTTCTTGTTGTGAAGGAAATTTAGACATAAATGATGCATGGAGATGATAGCCTTAGATGTATGGAGCTAGGGGAGACCTAATATCATGTCACACCCTTTGACTGAAGGTGTAGCAAGAAGCCACACAAGTAAGGTTAGAGGACCAAATGTTACTAGAAGTTTAAGATATGTATATGAATTAGGAATTGGATATGAAATTTATGAGATTGGATAGCCAATAATGACTAGAAGTGCAATAGAACATGCAATAATATGAAATGAAGGATCGGTCATAGTATTATTGATAGAATTGGATCTAATAGAGGTGTTAATGTGAAAATAATCATAAGAGAATGTAGAATTTTATTCATGATCAGAGAAAGTAATAATCGGTGGGGATGTCTCAGTATGGGAAACTATAAAATCAAGAGCCCCTGATGTAGGAGGATGCATTGTGTAATATGTATGATTGAATGAGGAATCAACCACTTGTTTTTCATATTTTCCAAAATGATTGTTAAAGATTTTGAGATTATGATTTTCATTGAAAAGTGTTGAAGTCGTAGGATCATGAAGCTCAGTTTCATTATTATCAATTAGATCTTGAATGATATTACAAATTTTGAGACAATGATTTGTATAATGTATGACACATTGATGATAGTTGCATCTGAAATTTTTGTTGTAATTACGAAATTTTGGATGAGATGGGTCCAAGTCGAGTGGATGAGGAAGCGTAGTAAGATTGTTCTCGATAATTTGTGGCAAAAGAAGATGTAGATTGATAGTCAATTTTTTATATGTATGCTTAGGCGGTTGTTATTGAAGTTATTTAACATTAGATGCAACATTCAAAGTTGATTTAGCTTCCATAGGTTCTGTAGATGGATTGAAATTTGATTTACTTTGAAAGCGTGTAAAATATGAATCATGTTATTGGTAATTAATATTGCTTATAGATAAGATAATTTTCTTACATAGCTTAAGAGTGTGACACCAAGGTTCATTTTAAGACCCCTACCTAAAAACAATTGTATAGATTCCTTAGGGAATTTGTAAAAAATGAAATTAAAAATGATGGTGAATCTGATAAAAATGAGTTTCAAAGTTTAATAATGGTGTCAGCCAAAAACATATGTAAATTTTTGAAAAATTGTTGTTTTACAATAGCACTTAAAATGAATGGCTCGAAGAGAAATATGTCCTCCCAAAATATGGCGTGATGAAAAAAAAATAAAAAAAGGGGTTTTTTTTTAAAAAGGAATATTTTGCTAATTTTGTATGGGAAAAAATATTTTTTAAAAATTATTAATGTTAGCAATTAAAATGATTCTCTTAATGAAAACATTTTCCTCCCAAAATATGGCGTAAGAAAAAACAAATTTCCCATACTCTTTTTTTATTTTATTGCTACCGAACGGTAGCATTTTGTATGCTACCGGATGGTAACATAAAATATGCTACCAGCCGGTAGTATTATAATTATGCTACCTGCCGACAAAATATATTAAGTTGTTTACCGATAACATAATGACGAATATACCAACATTTGTTGGCCCTTAGTAAAATGGACATGCAAAACTAGGGTCAAATTTATTAATGACCATTAAATTTTGTTGAACCAGCTACCGTACAGTAATGAAAAAATCACCAATTTCTAATTTGAAAAATCCTAATATTCACCATTTTGCAAATATTCACCCCTAAAATAAACCTTGTGTGACACAAATGATCAAATGATGGATAATCCTCATTGATAAAACTCTCCTAAAGAGGAAATAATAGACTTAAGACAAATAGATCTTGAAGCTCAGAATCTGTGAGTACATTATACATCTTAGCTAAGTTATTTTTGTATCGTAAGAAATAATCTACTAGATGTTTGTTAGATCCTTGTTTAAGTTGAGCATAGGATATCTTGGAGTTGATATTGATAGAGAAATGAGCTAGAAAATAATTGGCTAGATACGTGAGAGATGTTACGGAGTGGACACGTACATCATAGAATCAACACATCACATAATCATGAATACTGTCAGGAAAGGATTTGCAAGAAAAGTTTGATCATCTGCATAGTCTAGGAATGCTACATGAATTTCTCAAAGATGTTCTTGTGGGTTTCCATGGCCTTTGAAAACATGCATCTTAGGACTGAAAAACTTAGGAGGAAGTGGGTAGGAATGTATAGTGGGTGCAAAAGGAGTATGAAGGAGAAAATTGGAGTCAAACTATGGAGATGCATGATATGTAGCAAATTGTAGTTGATGAACCTAATTTTGTAAATCCTGATATAAAGAAGTTAAATCATAGGTGTTCAAAGAAGCATCAGGGTGTGCATTAGAAGAATTTGGTTGTATGATTAAAGCGGTAGTGGTGGGAATGGAAATAAAAATATGAAGAGGTTGAGTAGCGGCCATGATAGCCTAAGAAGAACCTACAAAAGGTGCCAAAGCAACATCAAGAGATTTTTTAATGCCAATTAAAGTAGGAAGAATATGTGGAAGATGAGCCTGATTATCACATAAATCTTGAGGAAATTTTTTGAGCTTGTCTAATTTTTTTATCAACATTTGTGTCTTCATCATATGAATGCTCATTATTAGAGGCTTCAATGTTTTTTAGAGGAACTTGTTGAGTGTTATAAAATGGATTTTCAATTTCAACCATTGATTTAGAAACCCTACGAGAAGATAGATAAAGCTCGAGATGTTCCAAAGACCCAAAATGACCACTATGGTTTATGGGCATAATAATAAAAAACCCTAGAAAAAGGTAAGAATCGAGTGACAGGTTCACCAATTGATTAAGAAAATATATGATTTAATATATGCCTAAATATAATTATAGTGTACCAGTAAATGAATAAGCAATTAAGTACAAAATAGACCCAAGAAAATAATAAATTAAGATTTAAAACCCTAAGTGCAAATGAGGAGATTAAATGACTTAGCTGATTCACAAAGACCCTGAAGTTGTACAAAAATGAAGAGCTAAAAAATCCAAAGTGCAGACTATCACAAGGAATACCAAAAAATGTAGAGATGTCAAAATATAAAAAATAGACTAGGCTAGAAAGAGTGTAATATCAATAGAAGTAATAGAAAGCAAGCAAAGATGGCCAAGGACAGGGATCAATTAGTACTTTTCTTTCTTGGGAATCATATGAATAGTAGTATGTGATTAGGACTAGAGAGATCCCCAAAGTGCATGATTTAGTGTCTACACCAACTAATCCATGACTTCAATGACATTCATAAGTTTCATCTTATAATCTTTTCAAATCCCCATTATACTTCACTCCCTTAACATAGTCATTATTTATTATATTAAGTAAAAATTTGGACATATGCATGATCACTCGTCGATTCATTCCAAATAATGATAAAAATAAACTAAAACCATTATGGAACTGACCCAATACTATGCAATATGCTTATCATCATACTGGAGATCACTGCACTAACAAGAGTAACAGACTACACAAACTCATTCAAGACTTAATGTGTAAAGGTGACATCAAATTGGAAGTCCTTGCAATTCCACAATATCCCCACATTAGTTCATTTAATGATTTATTTTATATATATTCTCATGTCTCTTCCTCCAAAAAAAGGGCCAACATAAACCCATCATCTGAAAAAAGGGATGAAGGATGAATATCTTGAAGGAATTTGTGTGCATCAGCGCATTACACTCAACCGCAAAATCATGTAGCTTCAAATTTCAAGCAAGAACAAAACCATGAAAGTGATGTGCATGTATTAAGGGAAAAACTAGGCTCAATACTCCATTCTAATAGATGAAGAGAGGTGGTGTACATATAAGGGAGTGAGTCAGTAATTCCCATGTAAGAAAAATATGCCTCCATGATGGAGAAGAGTAGTTACTTTCCCAAATGGGAATGTAACTCCTATGACACATGCTTACACATATGACAAAATTTTTAAGGGAATTTTTCATAACTAATATGACACCTAAGATCTATGCTCCCACCCAAGTGAGATGACTCACCTGGTGAGGTGGAAATACACCTAATAAATAAATAAAAGGAAAATAAAATGCCACTCACACCAACACCACCCTTAATCGTAACTTAGGATGAGGTAAGGTAAGTCAACAAAGGGAAATGGGTCTTGACACAAATCCTGATGACATACCCATGCACAATAAAGAATCCCAAGAAGTGAAGGAAAACCCAATGGGAAAAACATCCACCACAAGAGAAAAAAAACTCTCTAATCTAATAATGATGCAAACAATGGGTCCTGTCCATAGATGATCCTAAAAAGGTACCCATGTACAAAGAGGAAATCTCCCAGAAAGAAGAAGAAGAGAGAAGGAGATGGAGACGAGAGGAACGTAGAAGATGCCATAGACATATATGAACTTTGAAACTATAGGAAGTCTCCTAGAATAATTTTGATAACGAGATCCTCTTCCTCTAGACTGATGAAGATCCACCTATACCGAACTGTGTGCCTTCCCTTGGGAAGGACATAAATGATGAGTTGGGATTCTACCCACGAAGGAAACCTAAGGTAGTAGAATAAATAACTCTAAATCTAGTCCACATAAGTGTGATATAGGTCTAGAAGGTGAGCACCAAGGAACTGAAGGTAATATCACGTGCGCAAAACTATCAGAATGTTAAGAGCGAACACCCATAGAAAGGATGTCCAAGTGATGTGAAGGCCAAAAAACAACCCCCACAACAGAAAATGGATCCATAAGCAAGGGTGGATCAACGAAGATATTTGGAAAAGTGGAAGTGATAAGTGTCTCAGAAGGGGAACTCCTAATTACGGAGATGATGAACTCCTCTAAAACATGTGTAGAAGGATGTGTAATCTACAGTACATTACAAGTGGACTATGTGAAGAGACGACTAAGGTCGGGTAGATACTTGTTCCAGTGAGGGGGCTCGACAAATATAAGAGCGATGTCAGATAGGTATAAGTCATCCAGTGAAGGTAAACGAGTGGAAGGGGCCTCACACACTAGAAGTGGAAAGGAGGAAGGTGTAGTGACAATATGAGGCTAATAAGGAGAGTGCTTGATATCTGATGAGATGTGGGAAGTGTCAACACTCTCTAGAATAGTGAGAGAAGGAGAGAAGTCCTCTGCAGTACTCTCAACATCAGAACTAGGTACAAAATTCTTGTCATCTGAAGAAGAACCAAGTGAGTCTGTGTCAGTGGAACTACTATTACAAAAAGAATAAGAGGACACAATTGGATCAACATCAACAACAATGGTGAAAGTATGCAAAGGGTCTCCATAGAGTGACTGAAAGATGTTGCAGATGCGGTGGGGAGAATCTGAGTCTGCCATGTGAAACTAGAAAGGTTTAGAGACATGCATTATCAAGTGACCACAAATATTGTCACAAGTGTCGATAAAGTCCTCTAGATGATGATTATCAGTGGGTGTAGGAACTATCCCAAGAAAAAAGTGTGAAAGATCCTCACGGGTGAAGTAGTGTTCCATGAAATCACGCCAAGCTGAATAGTTATCTCTCCCAATAAGAAGTGGCAGAGGCTATAAAGTGATCCTACGATGCTCAAGTCTAGAAAGAGAACCCTTTATGATGCGGATGCAAGAAGTGCAAGGTGCATGACTACAAGACATCAAAATCAATTGATAATTTGTCTGTGTGTAATACAAGACCCAAGAGTAATAGTGACCCCCCTAAATGTGGCACTTTATAAAGTTGTGTGTTCACAAAATTTAAAATCTTATCATGTAGTGTGTGAAAAATCATGCAAATTTTACTAAAGAAGTGCTAAAAACTGAGCAGTGAGTCAAAATTTATAGTAAAAAAATGAGTCCTACAACTGATGAAAAAAAGCCAATAAACTCTACAAACTGATTAAAAAACTACCCGAAATGCGTGAAAAGGATGTGATGTGGGTACTCGTTGGAAATGGCATAAAATTTTAGATGTGGTTTATTTTTCTTACGAGGGGAGATTAGCCTCTTGCCTACCCTGGACCTCACCCTCCGTCTTTGATGCACGTAGGAAGGGCAACATTAACAAGAAAAAAAGGAAGCTCAAAATTATTAAAATGTAAAAATAAATTTATATCACCTTAAAATATCAAAAATGGGATTGTTTTAACCTTAAAACAATTATAAAAGGGATGGGTTGACTAAGTTAGGGAAATTTACATAGTTGTTTTAGTTGATGTGGTGAGGACCCGACCGAGCTAGGAGCTAATGCACTAAACCAAGGGTTGGACTACCCTAGTTGATAGGGTCTGATGTGGCAAGTTATATGCTAATGAGTTTCCCAGCCAAGTGCCAAGGACTACTTGGTGAGGGTGGATGAGTGAGGCACATGTTGAGCGGTAGTGATCTGAGGCCAGGTTGGTAGTGGTCAAAGGGAGTCCACGTGTTGGATGTGCTATGATTCAAAGAAAGGAATCTAGTGCCAAGTAGACTAGGAGCAGAGGGATTCCATGTGTGAGTGAGAATATGTAACATGCCAAGATTTTAGGCTTCACATAATGACTCAAATGTAACGACTAAACACAGACGTGGACCAGACGTGGTAAAGAAACCTTTAGTGCAGGTCTAATTGGAAGATTCTGGATGTAGGGAATGGTGTCAAGGCAGAGTTGGTTTCCATGCAAGGAACACACTAGTGAGCTCATGGGATGTCAAACAGGGAGATCCATGGTTAGCTTGAGCATCAAAGAAAAACAACAAACTAGGAACTCTTTTGAGGTTTGCAGGCTCTAACATGAGACCATCAGGTTGAAATAGGGTCGGAAACAAGCAACTATGAACACTTTATAGAATGCATGTTAAAGCACTAGGGGGCTTGTTTGATGTTGAATACCATGGAAAGACAACCTACACAACAACAAAACCTGAGTTACCAAAACAATACAAGTGTCCACTGGTAGAGTGTAGCACTAAGGAAAAACATTCAAAGCACTAGGTGGAAGTTATAGTCAACACTGAGAAGGTTGCAAACAAAAATGGACCAAGCCTTTGAGCCAATACAAACTAGTTTGAATATAAGGAAACATCCACCAAAGTGAATGCCAAATCCCAAAAATCTAGTACAAAACATCCTTAAGGGAGAACATGAGCCAAAAAATAGCCAAAGCAACCATGTTCAAGCCAAAACCCAAGGATTCAAGGTAAATCAAGGAACGAGTTGAACAAACAAGCCCAACCGATGCAAAAAATGACTAGCTGAGTTGTGAACCAAGTGGGTAGGGAAATGCAGGAAGCTATCAATGAGGCACAACTCAAAATAGCACCCTTTTCTACTCTGATTTTTTCTAAACCTGTACATGAATTACCAGCAAAACACTATACCAAACACACAAAACCAAGTACAAGAACCCCTTGAAAGAATGCAAGCAGAGCACAAGCTGAAGTTGAGAACTTACACATGAAACTATGATTCAGTGAGTAGTAAGAAACCAAAGAGAATGACATGATTCCGATCCCTGAGATCTGATACCATGACAAAGGGAGGATGGATGAATATCTAGAGGGAATCTGTGTGCATCAATGAGTTACACTCAACCGTGAAATGGTGTAGCATTAAGATTCAAGAAAGAACACAACCATGAAAGAAATGTGCATGCATTAAGGGGAAAACTAGGCTCAATTCTCCATGCCCATAGATCAAGAGAGGTGGTGTACATATAGGGGAGTGGGTGAGTAACTCCTACGTAAGAAAAAAATTCCTCCATGATGGAGAAGAGGAGTTACTTTCCCGAATGCTAATGTAACTCCTATGACACATACTTACACATATGAAATATTTTGTAAGGGAATCTATCATAACTAATATGACACCTAAGATCTATGCTCCCACCTAAGTGAGATGACTCACTTGGTGAGGTGGAAATACACCTAATAAATAAATAAAAGGAAAATAAAATTCCACTCACACCAACATCATCTTCTCCATAAACGTTTTTCAATCCTATCCCACCATAGTCAGATCCTATCATTTCACCCTTCAGGTTTCCCATATCTCTTCCTAGTGTGTTGACAAAGGTTATCCCTTTATCAAATATTACTATTTCCACATCATATATTTCAAATAATACTCTTCTAATCTCATCAAATTCCTCTTTATCAGATTTGATGCCATCACCTATATCATCATCTAGTAAAGTTTCAACCTCTGTCTCTTCATCATGTCCAACTCCCTCCTCATTTTTAACTTCCAAACCAACACCTATTTTTCATCCATTTCATCATGTAAACCATAATAATCTATTAATCATCTAATATAATCATCTTTATCATCATCACCCCCATCGTCATCTTCATTTTCAAGTCAAGGACAACTTATTATTTCACACATATTGTCATCTTCCTCCACATACACAATTTTACCATCTTCATCATGAATTTAAGAACCATGAATTATTACACCAATTTTGTCTTCCTTCTCACTACCAACACTATCTTCCACCCATCAATCTCATTTCCACTAAGTCGCTATAGTAAAATGCCCATATTTTTATAAATATTGTCACATATTCTACATGTGTGGGAAAAACTTACGGGTCTAATTGTATCTTGTCCTAAGTGAGAGGAAATAGAGCATGCTATGAAATAAGTTAAAAATGACCATCACCTCCAATGAATGTGAACAGAATGGGAAGGCACTCAAGGAAAAAAAGAAGTTAAGAAATCCTGAATTATATTGAAGCATCCAGAATCAGAGAAATGAAGGTAAGAGTGAATCCCAAGCACTATGATGAAGTGCTTGTTTCTACCAAGAGAAATTAGTTGTTGAAGTCCTCAGTAAGAAGATGAAAAAATGAAGAATATGGGACACATTTCTCAGTCCATTTGAGCAAAGACATTAATGATTCTCACATCACAGGATTAGCACAGAGCTATATGGAGGTGAAGAGAACACATGAATCCTCTTTCCAACAATACTCCATCATACTTGTACCAAGTTGTGTTATTTTGTTTTTTGCACGTAGAGCAAGAGGAAGCTTGGAAATGGAAAATATGAAGAATAAACTCAAGAAAGAAAGAATTGTCTCATATGTATGAAACACATGCACAGGAGACCAAGAGAAAGATATGGGATCAAACATGTGGTCAACAGAGAAAACAATTTACAATAGGAGAGAACCAAGTGAGAGAAAGACCATTCAAGAAAACTTATTCACACCTCATTAGGAGGAAAATTCACATTGTAGGTTATCTAAACATTCCTTGTACAAGATTGTTAAGTTCTCCACCTTGGGAGTATGATGCAGGAGGATCATAAAAGGAGACTTCATTAATGTGAAATTTCTTAGTCTAATGGCATAATCATTGAAGTCCCTTAGTGCCACCTTGAGTTGTGGAGCTTCACCCCATTCGAAAATCAAATTATTCATGCTTATGTCGAACATTGCATCGTGTCACGACACAGTAATTGGTGTCGGAATTGGCTAACTGGTGTCAGTCCACTCGGGGACCACTATCGGTCAAAGCAAGGAGGAACCGACATTCGGTTAGGGTAACTGGCATTCGGTTTCCTAGGTGTGAAACATGTTTTGATTTAACTCGCGGGACATGTTTCATCTAACTTTTGATACTAACAGTTGATATAACTGATTGCTAATTACATCAGCTAAAGTGCCCTCAAGTTTTTATGTGCCTATATAAGCTAGAACAGCTAGGGTTAGAAGGTAGAATTAAGATCATAACTTAGAAGAATTGTAGATGAAGTTTCCCCACTTATGGAGATCAGAAATAGACGAAAATTGTGATGAAGAAACATCAAAAAAGGTGTGGAAGATTGCAGATATCATGATTGTATTTCCTCTATGACTAATAGATTGGTTGTTTCTATCAGTGGACTTGTTAGCCCACATCTGGGTGAATCAAAGGCCCTATGAAATCCTTGTGTATTATTTCTTCTTGTTCATTTCCATGTTTATTACTTATGAATGCTTACCAATATGTCCATAAATTATAATACATGTTACAACCCTGTAGTACTAACCCCAACAACTAGTAAACACCAGATAATGTCATATTCAGGGTATTCATGTGTGTTTGCAAGAATTTTTCTCACAGAGGTTTTTCTAACTTGAGTGGGATTCCTATAACAATGATCTAGAAGTCTAAGTCCCTCTAATACAAAGTAGAGCAAGTTTAAAGTATGCATGTAATTGATCAATTATGGAAGATTTCCATGGTGGTAGATTCGATTTGGGATCGAACAGGGATCTACTCCATTTACCGTACGGAAAATGTGACAGGCAAGACCTGTAAGAGAATAACTTGATACGAAGAGTGGGAATAGATTTGAGTGAGAATAGGCTTTGAAAAGATCTATTAATATTGCAACCTAGACAACATCATGTGGCTTGCAAATATTACTGAAGCTGGAAATCTACGGTCAGAGTTGCATGGATCCTTAAGAGCTAATTTATACTGAAAAACCTAGTGCTTCGAATAATTTTTTAAGATTGATGAACTCAAATTATTCTAAAATATTCTAAGATTTACAGAAGGATAGAATATGCATCAATTCATCTTGAATGATTGGTCCATTCTATCATTTAGAAATTTTTACATAGTGTTAGGAAATGGAAGAAATTTGAGATTGAGAGGAAAGTAGAAGAAAATGGTTATCTCCTTTGCTTCTCTCTAAGGTACAATGCACTCTTGAGTTTACAAGATCAATTGACCAACCCTTTGAGATGGGAACGTACTTTACAATTTATAGAGTAGATTTGACTCCTCATCTTCTTCATGACCCTCCATATGCCTTATTTATAACTTTAGACTATTCATATTCCTACAAAATATTTAGTCCCTTTTATAAAATCAAGGTGACTTAATTTACATTATTTTTCTAAAGTCACTTTTAGGTGAATTAGAGGCATATCAAAAAGTGCAAACCCTAACAAATAATTAGAAAATTTAGAGGGAGAAAAAGTTGGGGGAGAGAGAAGAGAGATAGGAGGAGAAGATGTTTCCCCTGATGAAGTCCAATGATCCTCGTTGATGGAAAGCTCTGATGCGGAGAAGTTCTGAATGTCCCATTGTGCCAAAACTACTCTTTGAGTGTGACTTACTATTTTTAGTAAATTCCCAGATGGGGGACTTAGATTTTTTAGTAAGAGGTGATTCTTGCTTCTTCTTGATCATCTTGATGTGATGAAAATATTCATTTAATCCTACACACATTGCCTTTACTTTGACCACTTCTTGGGGTGACTTACTATTTTTAGTAAGCACCCATATAAGGGAATTGTTGTTTTTAGTAAGTGTTCATTTTCACTCTTTTCTGCTCCGGATAATCACTCTAGATTCTTGGAGATGTTTAGTGCACACTGCCTTTTCCATAACCACTTTTGATGAAGAATTACCAAAAATAACAATCATGTGTAGAAAAGCTTACTATTTTTGGAAAGTGGATTTCCAGTGCTCATCTTGCGACAGAGTGTATTTTTCTAGATTCGGATTATCTCACGGTCACGTCCTCTGAATTTCACTTGGTTTCTCCTGCTAGAATGATTGGAAATAAATTTTAAAATTTTAACCTGGTGGCCATTAATGGATCTCAAAAAATTTAGGTCTATATTTTGTCTCCATTTGTGATGAAAACAACTCCATTGCAATATTTTTTTATTTGGAGCTCGTGTGTAATTTTTTAGCTCGTTTCCATTACCAGAATGATGGGAAATTTGATGAATGTGAGTCGGTGCATGAAGTGAGGATTTTGGTTGAACAAATGATAATGGGCACCATTTTACCTCCCATTTGTTCCATCTTGATCACCTTGAAAAATGTGGTAGTTTATAAAACCTAGCGTCTTGATACAACTTGTATTTTGCAAGTTATGAGGATTTTCTGATCAGGTGAATTCATAGCCATCTAGTGAAAAATATCCTTTTTCTCTTCATTCTTTATCATTTCAATCCATTTTTCTTTGGGGCCTACATATTTTTAGTGATTGGAGGATTTTGAGTCATGGCAGTGTATGTTTGGAACAACAATAGTGGTTCGGGTGTCTTGACAAGCAAGAACATGGTCATGGCATGGTGAGGAGCTATGAAGGAGAAATAAGGGGGGGAAATGGATAAGTGTCATATTTAAATATTTAAAAAATGCATGCCAAGGAGCTGGGTGCATTTTTATGTCCCTAAGGTCCCTCACCTCAAAGGGATGTGAGGGACATTAGTTTACATGGAGATCCTAGAGATGACACATGGCATTGATCTGACGGTAGGGAATGAGTGCTCCAAAACTAGCTTTAAAGCATTTAGGGGCTAGAAGCGGGACACATGGGTGACTATATGATGGAAAAGTGAAATGTGAGCATGAGAATATACAAGTAACTCTTCTTCATACCCAACCTCCCGAGGTCATACCGAGATAGCCGGTGAGAATGGAATTTATACATATACAAAAAAAATAGTTGGGTAATCTTATATACCTAATACACAATAATGGAATCTGTGAATCTAAGGTGAAGAAGGCCCTCCTAACTTGAATTGGTTTAATGGATCGTTTGGATATAATAGTTTCTCGAAGGCTTCAATCAATGTCGAGCTGTACCGAGATCCTATTTATTGGTTGTTGGATACCTGGAAAGTGACCTGTAGGTGCTTTGTGTATATTTCTAGACAAGGTCATGAGAATGGTGATGAGAGGTGTAGTGGATCCTCCAGAGTTTTATGGATGATTATTTGGTCTAGTCTAGAAATCCCTAGCCTGATTAGCTGCTATGTTTAATACGGAGAATTGTGTAATGATGTCTAGTGGAAGTGATCAAGATCTGAATATTAGTGTGCATAAACTGGCATCAATGTCTGATTGATCAGTAGGCCCGTTAGGTTATGGGACCTGTGGATCAAAACCGTAAGTTCATTTTTGTGGTGGAGTTCCTATGGTAATATGAGGAGTCAATATCTTCTCCTGACTATCCAATAGTCGTAAGCTTTTTCAGCCTTTATGTTTAGAACTAGAAGTTGTGTAACTTTCTCAGAATACCTTACAAGTGTTTTGGAAACTTGAATACGTAAGCTAGTATTTATGTCGATGAGGAGGTCTCCTGTGTTGGGCTATGGAACTAAAGTATCACAGCCAAATATTTGTTCTCTTTTGAGTCCTTGTACAGTCATGTGGATATCCTATCAAGGCAGTCTATAGTTAGGGTGATTTGACCAAAATGTGTATGCCTTGTCGTCTTCAATATTTCACTCTCTCAATTGTTCACTAATTACTCATAGGTTTACTGTTGTTTGAAAGACCTAGATCCTAAGGTCTTGATCTATATCAGCTAGCATTGTGGGGAGATTTGGTTGAGGCATTATCGGTTCAAATATGTATTCTTTGGGCTCTCTAGGTCCCATGATTGTCATGCAAAGATGATTCAATTTTAACTGAAATGAATAAACTAATTATGAAAGATGTATCTACACTATGCATATATTCTTTTATTTTTGTATTTTCAATGAAGTATTTTAATGAAATTAAAAGAGTAGCTATTCTAATATATTCATAAAATGGACAATTAATCTAATTATAGAATCAAAACAAGCAAAGTAGCCCGATGTAGCTATTTACCTATGCAGTTGTGAGGTTATCCTAAATATCTAAGTAACTAACTAGTTTAATCGAAAAAATCTCAATCCTACCTCAGAAGTGAGGAATGAATCACAGTTTCTCAGAAAATATGATTCCCCACAACTTCCCTAGCAATATTGAAAGTGAACTTTAACTGAAATGAAATAATTTACTACTCTATTTGATGTACTTGTAACTAGAACTTTGATGGCTCAAACCTACAGTTTACAAAATAGTGGTAAATCTAGTTATGTGTGACTTCGTCCCCTCAGTGTGATCTCCTCGTTCCTTTGTGTTATTTTGAATCCAGAAAAGTGTGTATATGATAGCATCATCAAAAGAAGATATTCAAATAATGGCAGCTTTGGATATAGACCAAATACAATGCAAGTAAGAGAGGGATAGTGCAAGTGAACAGAGCTTGACTATGCAATTGCTAGCATGATTTATTGTGGGAATACAACAAAAATACATTGAGAATTCTATAAACTATCTCTTGTGATAAAACAAAACCTGCAACTCTAAATGGATTCTAATCTAAGAATGAAACTACCTTATCCTAAGCTGATTGTATGGAACAACAATGAAGTAAGATGGAAACATGAAGATCAAGTGATCCTAAACAACAAAGAAAAAGATAATAATTGATGGAAAACATGAAAATTTTGGAACTCTAAGCAATAACTTCAAACCAATTGAATATTTAAATAGAGGAGAGGGGCCTTTTGTTTGAGAACAAGTTGGTTATTTATAGCAATTGTATTCACTAGAGGGTAACTTGGAATTGAACTCCTTTACCATTAAACAAAGAGAAAACACTATTTACTGGGCAGACAAAACATAAATACAAATCAAAGTGGTTAAAGAATGTGGATAGAAATTTGAATTTTACATTTGACGAGATCATCGGAACATTCTATAAAATGTGCACAGGACCGCCACCCTACATAGGAAGGCAGTTATAGGACCACCGCCCTATCATGGGTGGCGGTCACAGGACCGCCACCTAGGCAGTGTGGCGGTCTCATCACTTAAGACCAAAATGCAAGGAAAAAGGGGGGAAGAGGGTAGAATAAATCACATGGAGGCTGGATGAGGCACATGGGATGCAAAGGTATACTTTGTGAGATTTTCTAGATTTTTAACACCTTGCGAGGAGACATGTATCATCATTGGGGTATGTGTAACCTCTTTTCGATGGTACAGTACCCTAAAAATTTGGGTATGTACATATTGCCCACTCGGAGAAGCATCTCAGCCATGAAAAGGCGTAAAACAGTGGATTCAAGTATGACAGTCCCAAAATGGGAAGTTAGAAGTTATACCTGACATGCCCATGTGTCGGTACGTTGCCATCGAAATTCCTGCTATCTGTAAAATGAAAAGGGGACTCAAGTGTAGATAGATAAAATAAATTGAGAGACAAAACTAAATTAAGTTAATATGAAATGAGGACTTACCATTTACGTGGGGATTCAGAACTTACCTCTGTGGGTGCTCCATTTTTGTGAAGAAAAACATTCAAAACCAAATTAGAATACTATATATATATATATATTTAAAACTAGCTCATTTTACTATTCATTTACATGTGTCGATCTGGTGATTTTTGAGCTCTGGGACCCATGGTGACCATTTTCAATAAGAGTATAGTTAAAATGTTTGTTACGAGATTGTGACCATGCCTTCGAGAGCAGGACATCGGCTCGTGAAGTCATAGGTTAGTTCTTCTCAATTTATCGTGTTTAGACCCAAAATATAGAAATGTTGAAATCTTTGTCATGGGGGATTATTTTCAAAAATGCTAGTCTTAAATGAGTCTCTACGGGGGTATGCCCATAGGGTAGGTCTTTATTTCATCTAAAATGATGTTTTTTTTGCACTTTTAAAGTGTTTTTAGGGCTTTCAAGCTATTTGGTGATTCGAGACAGGACCTACGCCCTACACAATGTGGCGGTCATGAGACCGCCACCTTATGATGGCGGCGGTTACGAGACCACCACTCCATGAGGTGGTAGTTACATGACCGCCACCATATAAGGCGGTGGTTATAACCACCGCTCTGCACATGGCAGTAGTTTCAAACAGAATGCCAAAAAAGATGTAATTTTTAATTGTCTTTGCATTTTTGACATTTCTATATGTTCTTGATAATTTTTCTCATCGGATTATGTTACTTACTCTTTTTCTATGTTTTTGGGTGGAAGCAGAAGAAGGAGGAGTATATCATATGTAGTAGAGAGAGGGAGTGTGATTGGCTCTCGGCAGTATTGGATGCATTGTCCCAGGATGAGAGGAACACTTTGCAGAGGGTTGGGATTCCTCAGATCTCTCAGGTTGCTCATGTTTCTCCTTCTAGTCACATACTATGTGACTTATTTTCATATTGGGACGTAGATCAGAACACTTTCTGATTTCCAGGAGTTAGGGATGAGTGGACCATCACCCTAGAGGAAGTTTACCATATATTGGGGGTTCTGATTCTTCAGAGGTGACTATCTCTCAAGACAGTAGTATCCATATGTCAGTTGGTTCAGTGGGCCATATATATGGGAGATGTCATTTTTTCCATGGGGTCAAAGAAGGGGGTGAATTTCCATTCTATTGCTACCTCTCCTATCCCTATGATATTATGGGTATCCTTGCCTCGCGGTTGATTGGGGATAAGGGAGGGGATCCTCTTCTATATTCTTGGGCTCCCATAATTGCATAGATTGAGGCAGATGGCCGTATTTATGCTTGTGGAGTAGAAATCCTCAGGACCACCTACCATGATTTATACAGGGTGGTCAGCCTATAGGGATGGTCAGTGAGCCACCCTGCTCTAGTTATGAGTTGGGTGTATGAGCACATCATTCCTTATGGGAGAGGTATACAGGTAGAGGATCCAGGGGCTGTTAGGGAAGCTAGGTGGATAGGGATGACTATACTTAGTGTGACACACCATCCAATGGCTTCCCTAACTATTGCGGACATGGATGCCACTCCTTATTAGGACATGTCAGGGCTATGGGAGGAGGAGACACTTACATTGATTTCCTTCTCTTCCACGAGTCATCTGGTAGACAGGATGGGGAAGCTAGAGACCCACCCCTTTGATAGAGGACCACAACAGTTTGGCCTCCCTTATATTGATATATTTCCTCCCATGGGGCCAATATAAAAATCTTTTCGCAAGGCTAGGGGTAGTCCTAGAAGCCAATGTTGGACCACGATCACTCCTGGCATTCCCATTGCAACTAGGAGGGTGGTTCGTGCCTGAGGGTTAGCTAGTGCTCCTCGAGCACCTTTACTTCAGATTGGTGCCAGTCCTGCTCATAGTGGAGATGAGCCCATTAATGTGGAATCCAAGTTAGAGGAATTCAATGGGGGGAGACAAAGGAGGAGATAGAGGAGGGTGAGACTTGAGTTGGCAGGACAGGTGAGGAGGATGACACAGATACTGAGTGGCATGACACTTAGGATATCTTGCGGGCTAAGAGGGTAGAGGAGAGTGTAGAGAAGGTGACCTTTATTTCAAAGGAGTTTCCTTCTCAGGATTTAAGGGGAGATGATGAGTCCATTATAGGCCGTCACTTTGTTCTAAATGTGGGAGAGGCACGACAGTCGGTGACAATGTTAGTAACAGGTACAAATCCTAGAGATCCTATTTGGATGCCTAGAGATCTGAGTGAGTTACTACTCTTTTCTCGACTTTTGTTTTAGTTATAAATGTTTAGTTGATATTTCCCTTTCATGTTTTTGTTTTTCTTTGATATTATTTTGGACAACTTTCTAACTTTGTTCATTTCTCCTCTTTTATTTACATCTATAAGGGATGGTGAGACTTGATTCGCTAGGTGTGCGTGGATACTCTACTACTCCCCTCAGAGAAAACATGGGCCGAGATTACTACAGATGTGGGAGATCCCTCAGTGGATGGTAGACATACTAATGTCTTTGCCCCTATCTAGAAGGTGGCAAAGATCATGACCTCTCTCCGTGCCGAGGTAGTTGGATATTGGACCGTTGAGCACTTGATGAGGAGGAGCCATTCCCATAGTGAGACAAAAACTTTAGGCCATGATCATGAGCCCTCGGTTCATTCAAATCATCATCATAGTAAGAGTCCTAGACGAGGTCATGCACCTTCTGAGGGATCTCACAGAGATTGAGAGATCATGGTGCCTTTTTGTAGTGATTTTTGGTCGAATACTTATATGAGTATTTTTGTGTTTTTTGGGCTCATTGAGCGTTTTGACCATGCCTTAGTGCATGATGGCATTGTACATAAAACACTATATATATATATATATATATATATCTCTTTAGGGATCTAGATCTTATTGTGTTTAGAATTTTTTGATTCGCTTCTCATGTGTATGCTAGATTTTTTAGAGTATTCTACTTATATACTTTTCAGAATGTATGTAATGGATGACAAATGATAACAAATATTGAACTGAATGTTTTAATTTTATTTACTATTGTAACACTGATATGTGATGATGTAGAACATTTTGTAGTACTAAAATTTTGGCCTCATTGGGAAATGTCTATTGTTTCTTCTTATGCTGGCAAAATGTGATGAATGTATAGAGATAAAGAGATGAACTTGCCCCATTCCCAAACTCCATACAACTAGTAAGATGCGAGGGCTCAACACCAAGAGTTGGGAAGGGCACAAATTGTATGAGTTTGACTAAATAGAATGATGAGAGATAGAAAAACCAGTGACAGAAACCAAACTTAGACCTACACACTTACTCTACTCAGAACTACCACCAAGCTTAGAAGGCAACTTAATTTTCAGTTTATCTAGACTTAGGTCTATAGATGGCAACCTGGTTGAAAAAATTTGGTTTTGAGGATTTGATCTCTTTAGAATTTGGACACTTATGTTCACTTAATATAATTTGATTTGTATTTGTAAAATACCAAGATTTGTTAATTTGTATGAATGGACCCCCCACACCCTGCCCCATGCCACTAGTAAGAAACATGGGTTTGCCACCAAAGGCAGGATATAGGTGAGTAAGGGCACTTCTTTCCTTTACTAACCTTGCACCACCAACAAGAGATGCGGGCTTACCACCAAAGGTTTGTGGGGCAAATAAGTGTGTAAAATAAAATATTTTGTTTGCTTGGTATTTTTGATTCTATTTTATTTTCACACTTATGAACTGTGATTTCAGAATATCCTTGTTTCAAAGAGACATAAGAGGGATAGATGTGACATTAAGAAGCTTCTATAACAAACCATAGGTAAGAACAACTTCACCTAGTTGAAAGAAAGAGAAAAACCAAGTATGCAGGCCTTGGTATGGTTTTCGTCAACATTTGTGTCTCAAACTTGATGAAAAGATTTTGAAATTACTTGATGATGTATGAAGAGATGTGATTTGAATGTTTCTGCCAATATTTTCAGAAATTTGTAATAGATTTCTTAAGAGTAAGTTCCTTGAATACAATTTTTATGAAATAAGTGGACAAAATGAAATAGCTAAATGACTAATGCAATGTAGGTAAATATACTGTACAAGTGGTGATTCTGATGTCTCATGTGTAAAATTGTTTAAGATGTATGGAATTGAAAGTTTCATTGAATCCTCACCTTCTAGCGTACACAAGAGATACACACCATTTCTGTAGTCCTTCATGACTTAGTATGGGCCTAACCACTTGGGCCGGAATTTCCTTCCTTTGCCGATTTTCTTATCAATCCAGATGTCTAGTCTTAGAACTAGATCTCCCTCATATATTTCTCACATAATCTATCCTAGCTACCCACATATCAACCACCAATCCCTTGGAAGGTATTTTTCAATGCCTCACTCTATGGGAGGATCACTTATATAATGCCAATACATTCCTTACTCCATAAGAGTGTGGAAGCGTTGACCAACACCCTCACTATGAACACTATATAGGACACCATATCCTTTACGGTCCTCCCCACCTTCACAAAAATATCACATATGGGGGACTTGATACTACCACTTATACACATGAATGACCATCAAAAACCCATCCATTTTTTTCTGACCTCAAGTCACTCACCAATCATCATTTCGCCCACACCTTCCTACACCAATGTGCGTGGAAGAGTTTTGGTTTTTCCTTTTATGAGCAAGGTCGTCACACTATTATTCCATGTACCACCCGCAAACATAATTACTGTAGTGGTATCGGATTTGCTGAACTAACTACCAAAAAGGGTTGCATCGAACTCATTGAGGATATCAACCCTTCTCCACCTTCTTCACTTGCTCCACCTTCTTTACCACCTTTACTGACAGAGTTGATGAATCAAGAATCTATCCCTCCTAACTTTTTTTTCATAAACACCATTTCCTTAGGGCCTCTGACTTATCAACACGAGGGTGAGGCTCTCTTTTCTCTTCCCTTCTTATATCCTGAAATGATCGATGATGATACACCTTCCATTAATGTCGTTCAATGTTAGGATGATGAATCTATACTCACCTACCTTGGTGCAGAAGACTCATATATTCATCAGTCATTACCATCTAAGACTCAAACCATTTTGAATGAATCAACTATCAAAATCAACATCCACACTTAGGACGACCCGCAAATTCTAAAGATTGGCCAATATTTAGATATTTCTGAACAGGAACCCATCACTTCTTTTCTCAAAAATTATAACCATTCTTTTCCTTGGTTTTACACAAACATGCCTGGTATTGACCCCACCATAGTTTTCCACAATATTGTAACCATTCCCGATGCCAAACCCATAAAAAAATCCAAGGAAAATGCACCGTCACATTGCTCTTCTGGTCAAAGAAGAACTACAACGCCTTCTTTCTGTTTCCTTCATCTTGCCCATTGATTATCCCCGAAGGATTTATAACATTGTCCCAGTCACTAAGGCGACAGGGGGACTTCACATTTACATAGATTTCCATGACCTCAACCTATCTTTTCCAAAATATGACTTTCCTCTACTTGGTATTGACCAACTAGTTGACCTTATCACTGGTCACGAGATTCTATCACTCATGGATGGTTTCTCGAGTTATAACTAGATCTTGCTTACCCTAGAGGATCAACACAAGACCGCATTCATCACCCCTTCGGGGACATTCTTCTATCGATACATGCCTTTTGGCCTTAAAAACACTAGTGCCAAATATCAAGGGACTATGACTTGCATCTTCCATGACACCATGCATCGTATATTAGAATATTACATAGATGATCTCCTTGCCAAATCTGAATGCTACTCTAAGCACCTTGCCATCCTAAAAACCATCTTTGACTACCTCATTAAGTATTGTGTTCCCCTTGAACCCAAGAAGAGTTTCTCTATGGTTCTCTCAGGAAAGCTCCTAAGATTTATCATTTCCTTACGTGGTATAGAGGTTGAACGTGCTAAATTCAAGGATATTCTTAAAATGCCTCCACCTATTAACCTGTGGAAACACCATAGCTTACAAGGTAAGTTGCAGTCCATTCACTGTTTCATTTTGCAATTGTCCAATTGGTGTCAACCATTTCATCATCTTCTAAAAAGGGATGTATTCTTCAAATGGGATGATGACTACCACAAAGTTCTTGAGGACTTAAAACAATATTTTCTCCAACCACCTGTACTCATTCCACCTAAAAATGATCATCCCTTTTACCTATACATCTCTGCTACTGATTACTCCTTGAGTGGCATGCTCACTCATCACCATGAACAACATAGGGAGAAAGTGGTTTATTACATAATCCATACTCTTTTGGACTATGAGACCTGATATAATCATGCTGAAAAAATTTGCTTAGCCTTAGTTTTTGTTGCCACCAAACTCTGTCATTACCTACTTAGCCACAAAACCTATGTTGTGATCAATATTGACCCAGTGCACTTCATGTATGCCAAAACTTACCAAAATCAATGTGTCGCATGCTATATTATAATTCTGGCTGACCTCAACCTCAAATTCATCCATCAAAAGTACATCAAGGGCCACGATATCACCAACCAATTGGCTGACTCACATATTTCTAGGTATCAACCTTCTAACTTTGACTTTCCAGATGAGTCAATTGTTACCCTTTCCCTAGAGGAACCTGCTTACAAAATGACACTCTTCTTCGATGGTTCCAAGTATCAACATCGAGGTAGGGCTGGTGTTATCCTCATTCTTCTTGATCGTGAACCCATGTCATTGTCTTTCAAACTTGATTTTGATTTTATAAATAATATAGCTAAATATGCAGCACTCGTATTGGGTCTCCAGGATGCTTATGCCTTAGATATCAAGTCCACCAACATATTTGGTGATTCTCAATTGGTCATAAACCAAATGAATGGTCTATACCAGTGTCGTAATGAGATACTTCAAAAGTATAAGCATCATGTGGACATACTTTTGACCACCTTTGATAGTTACAGCCTTCAAAATGTCCCACATTCTACCAACAAATTTCTAGATACCATGGCCTGCTTGGCTTCGTAGATACCTACTTCGCCCATCGACTCTAAAATATTTGTCACCATACAAATACTCCAATCACCCTCTTATTTACCTTGTGAAGTTTACTCTATCAAAACCACTACTCCTGACCCAAGTGACATTTGGTATAAACAATACTCAGACTATCTTTCCCTCTCTATCTTGCCTCCTGACCTCACTCGTAATGGACAATGCACCTTTATTAAAGGGGTATCTCATTATGTCATCATGTGTTGCCTCCTCTATAATCGCAACTTTGATGGTATTCTCTTATAATGCCTTACGAGTTTTGAACTTCCTTATACCATTAAGGAAGTTCATGATGGCATATGTGTAGGTCAATTCAGTGGCCTTGTTATTTCTAAGCGTATTCTTCACCTAGGCTATTACTAGATGACCCTTAACCATGATTTTTGTGACTACGTTAAGCATTGTGTAAAATTCCAACAACATGCCAATCTTCATCGTACACCCAGTCATGCCTTATAGGTCACCTGTGACCTTTGGTCCTTCTCTCAATGGGGTTTGGGTCTTATCATACAAATCAATCCCCATTCTTCCTTGCGACATCAATGGATAATCACTGCTACCGAATATTACACCAAATGGGTTGAACCCATACCTCTCATCTCAATGAAATCTGAAAAAATATTTGATTTCATCAATCATCACATTATCTGTCACTTTGGTGTCCCACATCGCCTCATCACTGATAATGAAAAAAAATTCAAAAATAAAACTTCTCGGAAACTTTGTGACACCTTTGGCATTTAGCTAAGTTTCTCGTCAACATATCACCCACAAATCAACGGCCAAGCCAAATCCACTAATAAAATCCTGAATAAAATTCTCATGAAAGTGGTTAATGATACAGAGAAGGACTGGCATATGCACATTCATTTCACCCTGTGGGCATATCGTACTAGTATTCACACTTCCACTTCTACTACAACTTTTTCACTGGTCTACATTATAGAGGCTATTCTACCTCTCGAATTCCAGATTTCATCACTTCGTATTTCTCTCCATGACATGCTCAATGATGATGACTTTCGCTAGGACCTTTTAGAAAAACTTGAGTTATTAGAGGAACTTCATCTTAATTCTCTTGATCATCTTCAAGCTTACCAAAAACGTATCAAACGTGCCTATGAGAAATGTGTCTATGAATGAACTTTCTAAGTTGGTGACCTTATCCTGAAGGAAAATGAACATGTAACCAAAGCACAAAAAAGTAAGCGGGGAAAATTTTCTCCTAATTGGCTTGGACCATACATCGTGACTCATACTTATGAATCAAGTGCATATCATTTATCTTCAGCCGACGGTAAACCTAAACCTGAACCCCTGAATGCCTTGCATCTTTGACCATTCTATTATTGACTTTTAGTCCTACCTCACCTTCCTCCTCTTTTCATGCTCATCCCTTGAGCACTATTCACTTTTCTCCTTTCACTATTTCATACCTAACAATTAAAAAGGATCATGTGTTTACTCATTACTTTTTTTACCATCTCTTAAATATGTGTACCATGGCTCTACACATGGCATGATTCTCATGGATAATTTTTGTCTGCTTTTAGATGAGATCCCATGGTCATTTCATCTTGCATTCTAAACAAGAATACTATTCTTCACCTTAGTCCTGTCCATGACTTAAAATCCCTCAAACAAGATTCAACTCCTTGAGTCAAACTTATAATAAAATGATGACTCCCTCAAAAAGACATCTTTCTCTCTACATCACTGCTATAAATAGACTGCTTCCTTGAAGGAAAGCTATGTAAAAGCCTTTTTTTTTATAAAAAAGAGAGAGAATCTGAAGCTTCCCGCATCGATAAGTTTTGCGAAGACCTCAAGGAGTTAATTTCCTCATCCCATATAGACTTCCCACATAGATCAGTCTATCTCAAATATAAGTAAAAAAAAAACCTTTTTTGTCATTGACTTGTTTATTGTGATCTTAGATCTCTTGCCAAAAGGCATGCTCCCTCACACCATATAAAATAACCACTTTTCACCTTCTCACCATTCATACTTTCATTTCCTACCACCTCAAGGGACCTACTGGAGTAGTGACATTTGGTGAGCCTATGTCTATTCTTCACCTTTAGAATAGTTAATCATGCAATGTCTTTAGGGTCTTACGTTCATCAACCTATCTAAGGTATGACCCACCTATTATGATCTTTACCAATCAGGTGGCTTTCTTGCCTCCTCTTATCTTTTAACTTCTTCATCACGTATTGATCATCTTATATAGGACTAGGCCCTCGACGCTTATCTCTGGGAATTTTTTTTCTCTTTCACCACAATCAACTTAACATCACCCCTACCAATTTTCCCACAATTCAACCATACCTAAAAGACCTCAATTCAACCATACCTAAAAGACCTCGACTCAATCATGCCTATAACCTACCAACCCATTCTCATACCTTCTCGCATTCTTCCCAAGCTTATGGGAGAACTACATTGGCCCGAGGTCCCTTTTTTCAGGGACTATGTAGGAAACACTCTGAGGGCATGAGGCCTTTGGAGGTTAGCTCGGCCACTCTCTACCCTAACCAATTCCCCTTTTCCCTTTCCTAATCACAATATACCCTAGTTAATTCCTTTTTTATATCAATAATTGGAAATTAAACCAAAAAAACAACAATTACTTCACACCTTTACAATCATTATTTATACATTCATTACGTCTACCATTTCTTTACCATTATCATGCATTTTACTACAAAACATCTCAACGTGACCCATATCGTCATTAATTACACAAATTCTTGAATTACAAACTCAACTAACCTCAACTTAATCCATGCCTAAACCACAAACCTGACTCAATCCATGCCTAAACCACAAACCTAACTCGATCCATGCCTAAACCAAAAACCTAACTCAATCCATGCCTATGACCTGACTCCATCCATGCCTAAACCAAAAACATGACTCGATCCATGCCTATGACCTAACTCTATCATGCCTACACAATTTAGTTTCCATCACATATACAAATCAAAATATCCAGTTAAACACAACCATATACACATCATGACATAATCACCATCATCTCTATAAATCAATCATCTAAACATGTGTATCCACATATATGACTCTCAAATGTCTTCGGCACACAAGCCAGTGTATATAAAAAATTATTAAAAACTCTCATGTACATCCTCACTATCTTCGGCACACAGGCCAGTATATATGTCAAAAATATAATATCAAAAATACATGACACTCTGGAGCTCAATCATCTCCTCATCTAATATCTAAGCTTGTCGCATTTGTCTCCTCCTCTGCTCCTCTAGCTCAGCATCCAGCTGAACCCCCTCTTCCTCACCCTAGTCTGGCCCCTGATGGTCCTGCCTCTGGAGTTGGCCTCCATGCACTAGTGGTCTCACCCTGAACCAACCCCTGGGATCACTAGCCCCCTGCACTCTCCACACTATGTGTGTGGGATCTATCCTCTCAGTTGAGGCATGCTATGCTCTGTACTTGGCATATGATAAGACATATATACACACTGCCATCAAATTATCCTTGTGGTATCTCACCTCACCCATGGCATCTCTCAACCTAACAACAGGTACTGTCTATGGTGGTGCCATCGGCCTCTGACCCTTTCCCTGCCCCTATGGTGGTTTCATCGGCCCCGGAGCCTGCACATGTATCTGAGCCCAAAGGGCTACTATTTGTGCTTGTGCAGCGGCCAACTAGCCCAGCAAACCTATAACCTATCCTTGCGTCGTGGCCAAATAGCCCTGTAAACCTATCACCTGCACTTATAGGGTGGCTACCTATACCACATCTCCATCTCCATCTCCACCCTCTCCCTCTCCCTCTCCCTTTGGTGCAGGTGTTGGTCCATGTACTCCCTCTGCCTAAAAATAGGCCACCTGTGCCTGCGGGGTCACAACCTGTGCCTCGGCCCCTGTCAGATGTCCTTGTACTATTCCCAACTGGGTCACCAGGGTAGCCACCTGCCCCTATAGGGAATCTCTCTGCACTATGACAATAGCCAAATCTGGTTGCCCCAGCCTCAGTGGTACTGCTTGTACCTGTGCATCCCACCATTGTCTGTACATGTCTATCATCCCGTCATCATCTATCTGTTAGCCGACCGGTTGCTCCTCCTACCTGGTCAGCACTGTAGGTCATGGTGGAGACATAGGCCTCTCCACATCATCTCTCCTATACTAAGGGAAGAGTGGGGATATATCTTGTGGCAACCCAAACTGTCATCTAACCCAATCTATGGGTATCATCTCATGCTCCCCGACCCACCGCCCCTCTATCCACTGGTAAATCTGTAGTCCATCTAACTCCATCACCATCTACATGTATGAAGCATAGCCTACATATGGCTTCCAAATAATGTCCACACCGGACAACCCCTCCAGTAATCACCTATAATAGGCTACATCATCTGTCACTCTAACCGCTCGGCGCTCTCCCATAATTGGGACCCATCGCCTATAGCCCACTCAAACAAAACCCAGCTCAAATGCATCGACACGGGGCATACCAACTACGCACGCACACACAATGTGCTCATATGCCCAACAATGTAGTAAGAATGTGCAGCATAAGCTAAACCGTCATAGTCACCCATACGCCCACAACTCCCTATATAGTTGTACCAAGAACGCAGGTCCCCATGCGAACCGCATCCTGAACTCCACCATGTCATGTAAGACCCCCATCAGTGACCATGGAAATCTCCCACCCTGTGTCAGGAAGTGCAAAATAGTAGAATGTCTCCATCAAAAGCACTACCAGCCTCATCTCCTCAAAATAGGCTCAGTACATCGCCACGTAGCTCATGCTGGCACTGTGAAATCCTAACAATGATATCCCCTCTCCAAACATTGGTAAGAGTAACTCCTTGGATGCCTCTGAGGAGATCGAGTACACCTGTGTACCTGCTATAGGAAGTCGCAGGATCCTATAGACATCCTCTAGGGTGATCGTGATCTCACCCGTCAGTAAATGAAATGTATTGGTTGTCGAATCCCATCTATCGATGAGGGTAACGATTAAGCTCACCTCCTAAACTACATGTCGGTAGCATCTAACACCAATCAGACCCACATCTGCAACATGGATCCACTCCTTGCATGTCATACTCCCACATGTCTCCACGAGCAAGGGAGGTACCCTATTCCTCATCCGTAGTTGGTCCCTAGCCTGCATATAACCAATCATTTTATTAAACCTTGAGCACACTTGCAGGTAACCTTGCCACCCCTACTATACTACTTACCCTAACTAAAGTAACCTTTCACCTATTTCTATTACCCCAATTTGCACCACCTATCTACCCACGCCTCGGACCCTCACCTATTTTCATTATACCTACCTACCCATGCCTTAGACCCTTATCTATTTTCATTTTTCCCCTCGCACCGATTTTTCCTTATCCACCCACCTACCTATACCCATTAATTTTCCCCCCTGCCTAACTCTCCCTACCCCTACCTATCTATTTGTAATCCATCCATTTTTTCTCCTTGAGGGCTTGCCTCTTTAGCCTACTGACCAGCATCGTTCAGCCTAAATTGACCACAGTTTACCATAGCCAACATCAATCGTCACATCTTGTGAACGATATCGGTCCTTACCCACTGATGTCGGCTAAGAGAAAACCAACGTCGGTCACTGTTGCGAAAAAAAACCCACAACACCCTCCCATTTTTCTCCCACATTCCTCCTTTTTACCCATTTCCCCTACCCATACCTACCCAATTACCTATTCCCACCCCTTACTTACCTAAATCTAACCTCCCTTGTTCCCCTTTTCTCTTTAAACCCCCACATTCAAATTTTAAAAGTTTCCCCCAAAACAAACACCATTTTCCCTCCTACCCAATTCCTACCCTCCACCTACTCACCATAAACAAAACAATTGGAATAGCCTCTTACCTCATCATGCTGCGATCTGCGTGGTAGCACCCTGGGCCACTGCGCAGGTCCACCTGATCCCTCACCTGCCTCTGCCATCACCAATCATCCGCTGGCTCAATCCAATCCAATCGATCACCCAATCCAATCACCACACTCGTAGACCCACCTATCGACCAACAATCACTCACTCTGTGGCTCGCCAACTCATCTCTCTGTGTCGTTTGGTCTCTTTCCACCTCGTTCTTCCTCTATTGTTGTTTTCTCCAATTAGGTAAATGAAAAATGATTTTAAAAATGTAGCACTTTTTTATTTTTATAGCCTACCCGACTTGACCGGTGACGGTTTTACCTTGACCGACATCGGTCCTGTGCCCTAGCCTACCGTGGTCAGTCCATAACGACCGTCATTGTTTCATTATAATTGTTTCCAGTTATCCTACTTAGTCTTATTACTACCCATTACCCCTCATTTGCTGACTTGAATCCTTTTTACCTCACCCACACCTGACTTGGACATTTCCCTTTACCCTCCCGACCTCATCATTTACCACCTACCCTCTTCATCATTTGGGGACTCATTATTTTACCCATACCTTAGCCCTATCCGTGTCGTGGCCTAGCTACTTGGACCTGGACCATTTCTAGTGACCTGTGACCTCATGTGCTCGATATACCTTGCGAAACTTTTACCCGTGTTGTTTGACTTAATGACCTTACCTTGCCTCTTGTCGTGACCGTTTATCTTTGCCCAATCTTTGGTGTACCGAAACATACCTAAACGTTCCTGCACCTGAACTGCAAGGTGTTTCCTGACCATATCCTATACCTTGGATACCAGAATCACCTCAACCTTGTTTGGATAAACCTATCAACCTTAGACAATGTAGAGTTTGCATGCTCTTAGACCTAGTATCATGCTACAGTTTATACGTGTGCGTGCATTTGACTATTACTACCTTTAACCCTGACCCATTACCTGGATTACCCGATTGGACCTTTTTACCCCCATCGTCTACCTTCCCCCTTCATCACATTCACCTTTTATCAAACCACTCACCGATTCTACCTCCTGCCTCATCAATTCCTGGTTTGAGGGGGATCACCTTCACCCACACATGGGGCAACCACACCTTATTTTTGTTACCATCGCTTACCAATACAAGCTACACAACAAAAGTGGCAAAATGTAGACACCAAAATTGGGTCACACTCCCTTTGGTCCCTCGTCAAATAATCACCTTGAACACACTCACCTAACCATGGCTCCTTACACCCCACTCTAATATTAATTTAATTAAATTAATTCATGATCTCATAATATTTATTATTTAAATATCCTAATTGAGATATTTCTCACACCACCACCTCACATATACACCTCGCCTAGCCACCTCACCCTAGACCTATTCTCAGTATGTTGCCATAACTAACTAAGACCTACCTAAACCATAAAAAATCAAATCCTACATTCCCTCTAACCACATTCTCACCCATTAGAAAGGAAGCTTCCATTCTAATCTATGAATAAAAACAAACAGGATCCAAGAAATCAAAGGGATCTGCCCATTTTAGAAAACTTAGGAAATCCCACCCTAACCGATGTCGGTCACCCTCAACCACTGTCGGTCTACCCGAAACCATCGTTGGTTACCATTTATTCCCCAAAACAACCTTATTTCGAGGTTGGCACATTGAGAGAGAAAAGAGACGAAACCAGAGCTGCATGTAAGCAGAACCAGCATTCGTACACACATCTGAACATTCATAGCCAACATCAGAAGTGATCACATAGCCATTTGCATTCACAGAAGCATCTGGGGAATCACCATCACTACATCAAATTCCATCCATCTGATTAACCGCCATTTCCATCCAGCCATCAAACTCACACAATAGTAAGTATTTGGTAACCAGCATTCATCCATTTTCGTTCTAGTAGGTCATGTTACCTCTATTATCAGTTTCTACTTGCACCCCTATTCTCCCCACCATTTACCTTCATGCAAGTTTGATCATTCCTTCACCCACACCACTAAATTTCCCATACCTGATTGTTAAACACCTCTGAGTATATCTAAGATCTCCATAGATCTTTCCATTACCCTCTCCATTTTCATTTAGCCTCAGACCTGTCCCAACACCAAGATTTTAATAATTTTCTATCACCTGACTATACCGACGCCGGCTACCCATGACCGTCGATGGTCCATACTGAACCGTCATCGGTTACACTAGACCGACATCGGCCTCTGTGTTTACCCTCAGACCAAGAATAGAGCCTAACTTCCCCACCAAATACCCAAAACAACCCAAAACCAGACCCTGACCAGTACCAATATTTTGACAAAGATCCTTCCCTTCAAATTCAATCATAGCTTAGTGCCTGTTGTGAACGAATTTTCTTATTTTAATCAAATGAGATACCTAAATCATTTTAACTACAATAGGGTTTTATTTATTATTAACATTGATTTGTTTTAAACAGTGGATTGACAGCCTTATAGGGAGTATCACACTTCCCGGAACTAGCATACACTAGGCAGTCCACTGTCATATGCTATTTAATCTCTTTTGGTGGTCTTGTTGTTCATTTTAGTTAGTTCCTCCTAGCCAAAAGGAATCTCTCGTGATCAACTGTGGATCAAGAAGTCATACACGTGTAACAACCTTCAACCAGTTTTAACAAGTATTCCTCCTAGCCCCTTTACCCTTATCTGTTTCATCAATATTCAAAGAAACACTCTAAGAATCAGGTGAAACAGGTCACACAAGAATCCAACAGTAGCCAATATCAACACAAATAAAAAATAAACCAATTCAACAATTACATTTAACTATTAGAAAAATAAATAGTGTAGAGGAAAACAATCACAATGAAAGAAATAACAAATAAAAAATATAAAACACATGAAAAAGTATTACATGGAAATCTTGGTAATGTACTAGGAAAAAAACCACTGTTAAAGGTCTCTTAATATTTATTTACTCAGGAATAAGTCTGTTGTTACATCAATGGAAATCACCACACACTAGCTCTAAAGATTACAATATTGTACAGTTGTAAAACTTCACTATTCATGGGTTCCTTTTATAGAAATAAATTGTAGTATAAAATTATGTGTAGTACAAACCACATGTAGTAAAAACCGCATACTGTGCTATATATATTCCCTCAAAATGTGATGTACGAACATAAAAGTTTTTACTTCGTATGCTCAAGAAAACCTACCAACTTGGGAGCTACCTACTCACTCAAATTTAAATTCACATACCAATAAAAAAAAAAGTAGAAGAAACAAGTCCCTCCTATGTATTAATAATTTTTGCCCTCATGGTCCCTTTTTCCATCACAAGTCCCTGTGTAGACTCATCATTTCCTAGTAGATCATAATTCTAGAAGTCACTGGCCCACTCTCTGTCCTTTTTTTCAAACACATCTTCAAATTTTATTTATCCATCTTGTTCTCATCTACTGTCTTGACCATTTCTTGTAAGGCCTCTATTTTCCCTTAAAACTTGGATTCAATCAAAATTTCCATCCATTTAAGCATTTTCCCTCGATATTTTTGCATTTCTTCCTCAATGCTACTCTCTTGGGAGCATTAATCCTATAAATATTTATCTATAGAGTAATAAAAGAATTGAACAAGGATTTAATCTCTATGGATAACAATAATCTCATCTTCAAAACTAGAACCTTGAGTACCAGCCAATTATGGGTCATCTAAGATACATTGTTTAAAGTAAGAACCATTACTAAGCCCCCAATCACATTTAGAGATAGTGAATTTCATAATAGACAGATGGATGGTAGTCCAATCAAGAGATGGATTAAATCTAGGGTAGCAACCGGGGCTGATAATATGTTTTACAATTACTTTTAGGAGCCAAGTGTTTAGGAACTTCTCTAGTTGTTCTTTTGAGATATTCATTTCTAGAGAAAATTGCACATGCACTAATCCACTAATGAATTCTCTAGAGAATTCAATAAAGGTTATAAATTTTCCTTTAAATAATTCAAGGTTTATTTTCTTCCATAAGTACCATAAGACTTCTGTGAACATCATAACCTAAAAATATTGAAATAAGAGATGAATTTTAGTCTCAATGTATTTATAATTATAAAAAATTAAACCAAGAAAATATAAATCCAATCAACACATTTTTCCATGGTAAAACATCATAAAGAAAAAGGAACAAAAAATTCTCGAGATATTTATTTTCATTACAAAGGGAGTAAATGGGACTTGTCGCACCAAATTCAAACATATTAGCTCCTATAACAAGCTTTCGGTGAATCAAAAACCATTCAAAGTAGGATATTTTTGATTCAATATGAGAGGAACAAATAACTTTAAACATATCAAACCAATTATTAAGGTGATCATAAAATGAATATTTCATATTGAAGGAAAGGGGGGCCTCAAGAGAAAAAGAAAGATTATCATAGAATCACTTGGTAGAAATTTCCCATAAAGGTGGTCTCTCGACCCAATTTTTGTTGGGACAAAATAGTTATCGTTTTATATATAAAGAAAGAAAGGTTTGGTTTTGAAGGGACCAAAAAAACCCTTTAAAAAATAAGAATCCAAGAAGAAAATGGTGAACCAAAAGACAAAATATGGTGCCATGGCAATCACGCTTGGAAAAAAGGAATCCCCAAAACAAAGCATGACTAGAGAAAGGCCTATATATTGATTACATAATTTTTTTATAGTAATATAAAAAACATAATCCATAGCTAAGATAATAACATAAAATAGCACAGAGCACTAATAAAATGGTAGTCAAAGGAAATATTTCATTTCACTTTGTTATGAGGAGCCTTGTTCCAGGTCCTGGTGCTCGGTGTAATGTCCTTAGCACCTATAACTTTAATGATAACCCTTTTTGGAGTCTTCTCTTTATTTTTGTTGGCTCTAGTGCCCATAGACTCATCATCCTCCAAACTACTCAAGACATGCTTCAAGTTATTCTTAGCACCCTCAACTTCAATCTTGGTAATTTGGTCTTGCAGAATGAGGATCCTTTGTTTTTGAGTGAAAAGTTTTGCGTTTAGCCCTCCAATTATTTTATTCTAGACCCTGGTTTTAGAATGGAAATATTTGAATTCCTAGAAAAGGTTATTTTTTACAAGGAGGATGGTTTCTGCCATGGATTCTACCCTCAAAAATATAGCCTCCCAGTCCACTAATTTTTAATCTCTATCCTTACTGGCAGAGCATTTCTCCCATTCCTTATCACAATGTGTCATGTTCCATAGAACATCTGCAATGTCATTTGTGTTTTCCTACACCCCAATTTTTTTAAATTTTTCATGGCTACAAAAAGGGCTCAATTTCATAGGCATGATTCTCACTAGGGGCTGGGGGTTCTGTTGGGATTAAGGGTTTACCATTTTTCAATAATAAGAGAATTAAACCTTGATATAGGGGAACATCCAACTTATCATTTTTAAAATCAGAGATAGAAGAAGAGAGGGATATCAAAAGAAAATAGGGAAATCTCATGGCTTGATTTATTTTAAGATAGTTGAGAATAGAAAGGTGGTAGGATAATATTTTCCTTAAATTTCCTTATATGGTAAATTATGTCATGAATACCATACACGCATATTCCCATCAATCTTGAAGATAGCTCCTAGAAATTTCATCATCATACATACTAATTATCTCATTAGGGCCAAAAAAGTGGTGATTTTGTGTTTACACCAGGTTTTATCCTTATAGAGTTTGAGGCCCTCCAAGGAATATCATGTGGCATCAGCAATGGCATCCTTAGTGACACAAATCTCCACCAACATCAAATTAAAACTACCATCCTTCCAGGAATTACCAAAATAAATTACAAGGTGAGGATCATTACCTTGAAGGTTTTGGACATAGTTTAAACCCCCACGTTGAAAAATACTCCACAAAGTAGCATCGTTCTTGATGTGGAGATAGGTGGTTGGTTTTGTTGTAACCTTTTCACCTTCCCTTATGAGTCGAGCACACTACGAATTTTTAGGATATGGAAGAGTAAAGCCACATAGCCAGAGTAGAAATACTACACACAAAAATGAATTTTTTAATTCCCTTTCCAAGAAATAATGGACCTTCCCGTGGAATAAGAAACGTGAAACCTAGAGACCATAATTCTAAATCCTTCAAGGGATTGTCATCATTAACCATTTTAAAAATATTTGGCCAACGTATTAGATCATCCCGCCACATTACCTTTACAAAAATATTGTTCCCATAATTGGCCAAACCATCAGTGGGTTTATTACTTGACCTATAAATGTGACAAATCTCCACTTTCTGAAATGATGTTATAAAATATTTTCCTCCATAATGATATTATTTAATCTCTAGCCAATAGTCCCCAGATTATTAAGGGTTTTGAAAATGCATAAATAATTACCTTCTATGACAAGAGATTTGATATTCATTGTTATGAATTGTTCAAGAACCCATAACATACCCATTACTTTGGTGTAATTGTTTGAGTGATTTCCTAAAGGCCCTGCACATGCCGTTATACATTCCCCTAAATGATTTTAAATTAAACCTCCTCCCACTTCCATCCCCTCCATCAATTTTTTAGATCCATCAAAGTTTAATTTGAATCTTCCTTCAGGCAGAGATTCACACGTATTACAAATTTTATTAATACTCTTGTTTTTATCCCTACTTGTGGAGCTGAGATTCAAACTATTCAAAATGAATCTTTCTAAGGTAGGACATATTTTTTAGGAATTATATTTGGGTCATAATAATTTATCATTGTCAAGAGTGATATTTTTAGGGAGGAGGCCAACAATCATTTTTAGTATACTGTAAATTCTTAGCTACAAGATGGGCATATGGTACTTCCTCTTTCATTCCCACTTAGGTAAAAATTCTACCATTGTCACTGATTTCAGACATAATTCTTATGTCCTATTGGAACAAATAAATTTTCAAACAACCTCTCAATTTTGAAAGAGGTGAATCATTATATTTTAGGTTCAACCAGGTATACATATACTCTTCGCATTTATCCCCTACCATGTAAATAGGGGATGTCTAACCACTGACTATTTTTCCTTCTCTCAAGCCTTCGAAATGGAAGGAAATATAGGGGAGCCTACATTATTAACTAAGAATGAGCTTAGCATTATATCAACCATATGTAATCCTTTCTAAATGCGTTTACCTTTTGGGTATCCTTCCAAAATATTATGTCTTACAATACTTTCAATGGTTCATTCTTGTAGGTATCCCTCAAAATCAATTTGAAATCTAGGGAAGTTTCCTAAAGTTTAAGATCTTTAAGCCTTATACCCCCTAAGACTGTTGGTTTATAAAAAATTCTCTAAGCCACAAGATGTCTATTTTATTTTTCTTATCATTTGACAATAGAAAGTACCTTATAATTTTATGAAGTTTTTCCAGTTATGAGTTGCTAAAAATCCAACATGAGGCATAGTATATGGAAAGTAAGGAGATAATACTAGAGAAATTGAATTCTCCTCAGTTAGACAATAAGTGTCCTTGTCATTTGGTCACTTTATTTTTTATTTTACAAAAAACCCAATCCTAAATTTATTTTAAGGAGGATATGCTAGTATAAGTAATCCCTATATATTTAACCATTTGATATGGGGGGCCCATATCCACCCTACGAACAAGAATTAGTTAGGAGGAGATTCATCCCATCTAAGAACCAATAATTTATGAACTGAAATCACTAATCCAAAGGGAGAATAATAAATGATAAGTCTTTTCAATATTTTCTTAAAGTTATTTTATTCAATTGTAGTGAATATAGTGGTTTCATAAGTAAATAACACATCAATAAGATCTTTTTCATCTGATAAAGAGATACATTTCATTGGGGGGTAAGGGAGACATCTCTGAAGAGGTAATGCATAATTTTTGCAGTTATAATGAAGAGGGCTATAATTAGGGGGTAACCTTGTCTTATTAATCTTTGCAACTAGTAAGGTTAAGTTATTTATCTATTGATCTCAGCTTGTGTATAAGCCTCATAGAATAGGAAATTGACCGTTATACAAAATATATCTTTAAATATTAGGGATTTTTACATAAGGTCTCAATGAACGACCATTTAATTCTATCATAGGAATTTTAAAAATCATGTAAGGTCATCCACAGTTTTTTTTTCCATTACATGTCTTTATAGGTAGTGATAAGGGTTTTGAAGCATATATATTCCTTCCACAAATACAATTTGCATGACATATATAATACTATTCATTAGGGGAGCTATTTTTTTTGGTTAGGATTTTGGAAAAAAAATTGTAAGATACATTGAGGAGATTAATAGGTCTTTAATTTTTTATTTTTTTAGATTCCCCTTCTTTGGGGATATATTTTTACCACCCCTCTTGATATTTCCCCCCAAAGAGACCACTTGAATAGCATCCTTCTAAATTTCTAACAGTTCAGGTGTGAGCCATATTTTATTTGTTTTGTAAAATTTAACAGGAAACCCATCACTCCTAGAAGATAAGAAAGTATTATTATCAATAGAGTGTGATAGTGAAATAAAATGGTTGTGACAAAAATTCATCAACTCAATGTAATATAAGAAAGTATTATTATCAACTACTATCTTGTTTGGTGCTCCAAACCTAATAATGATATTTTCTTTCAAGAAATTGCACATTGTCTCAAAGTTGGCATGCTTGGTCAAAATGGCTTCCACCCTATTCATAAAATTATCTGTGGCTATGAGGACATACATATGACCCACACTAGAGTATGGATTAAATACACTAACAAAGTCTAAAACCCAATGTTGGAAGGGTTCCTCTATGGTCACACGCTAGAGTGGAAAATCAGAAAGCCTTGGTTTTTCTACAAACTATTGGCATTGATCAAATTTTTCCACCCATTTGTAGGAATCTCGTAATATGGCAAGCTAATAATAGCCACCTATCAATATTTTATGAGTTATTACCAATTTAGATAAATGACCTTCACATGTTCAATAATGGTATGATTTTAAAATATTTTTGTGCTTCTCTTATTCAATGCACCTTAGGAATGTGTTATCCAATAATTTATTGTACAATATGTTCTTTGAAATGACATATTTTTTTCTTTTAGGTGAATATTACATCATTTCTTGTAATCTAGACTTGGTGGATAATCACCATAGGTCAGGAAATATGTTATGTCCAAATACCAAGGATTGGTGGTACTTACAAAAAGCACAAGAGGAAGATATTTTATCAAACAATCATAGAATTTGGAGAAATATTACCATTCTACTCTAGAAAGGAGTTCACACAAACCATTTCCTTATACCAATTTAGAAGGCCTAATGTCAAGGTCATACTCTTGGAATTTTTATACCCAATTCCATCTCTTTGCATCAGGATCTTGATGCATTATTTAAGACTTAACAGCCAAGCTAGTGACCATGACAATAACATGAATATAGTGTGAATGAATGGTGTGTTTTTATCTTTGATTTAAAATGTGCTTTTGAACAAATTTGGAAACCTTCACAATATGTATCAGTAAATTTCTTGATTTTATTTTTTAACAAGTGAAAAGGTCATTTACTCAAAATATTAGTAAGTTTCCATGCCAACCACAATGTTGAGAAAGAGTATCAAGGTTTTTTTATTCTCCAGATCGATCTAAAGTGTAAGAGAATAATATACACAACATTTGATCCAACTAAGTGGAAATGGAAAAAAATAAATCAATGACCATTAACTACTTTTGAAAGATTGATTTTTTAAACAAATTAAATGATGAAATTTTCTAAGTAAACCCAAATGTTAGAAATGAATATCGAATTCATTACTGATTCTCAAGCTTACTCGAAAGAAAAACATATGAACATACATGAAACTTGATCTAACTTAAGAAAATGGAAAAAATAAAACATTATAAAAGCATGTAAGTGTTAAAAATTGATTTTTAAATGATAACTTAAATGATTAGTTTTTCCATACAAAATATAAAAATATAAAGTTTTAGACATATTTCACAATGAAAATAAAAATTTTAGAAAAACCTCCAAAATCATTTTCATTTCTGATTCTCAAGATCACTCGAAAGAACAAGACAAGAGCATACATGGTTTTGATGAATTTGTAACAAAAAGGAGATTTCCAACAAATAATTAAAATTATAAAACCATTTCTAAACAAATGATAACAATAATGTTAGAAAAATATTCATTTCTTATTCTTAATATCTCTCTAAAGCGCAAGAGAAGAGTATAAGTGGTGTTGATAAAATTAAAATGAATCTAACATGCAAAGAAAATGACTAGTTTTCTAATAAAGGAAACCCTGCATGTTTAATAAGTCTAAATTCCAAATTTATGTGTCAATTAATTTTTTTAATTAGTGGTAAATAATGGTTAAGGGGATCCTACCCCGTACATAGTAAGACAATTAAAACATTGAGAAACCATGCTAAGTGTATACCCATTGAAGGCAACTACAACAAAACCATATAAGATCTAACAAAATTCCATAACCATAATATTAACATTAGAAATGACAATATCTAGACCAAGAGCATACAAAATGTAGACATACCCAAAAACACGAAAATATAGCAACAAAAAATAATCCTGGATCAATTCTTTCATAGATGGAATACATTCATTCCATTAATTGACCAGGATGGCTATGGTGGTCTTCCATCCCTCGTAGTTAGGCTCAATCATCCCTCTTATAGGCATAACCCCATCTTTCTCCAGGTGCTTGGCCCATTTCATGGCATAGACCAACACTCCCAACATCTTAATGTGTTGGATAGAGCACTTAATATTCAGCAGGTGATGTTCTCTCATATGAATCAGGGTTTCTTTCATTTTTGGTATGTCCTTCTCCATGCAAGACACGTCTCATTTTAATTATTCAAGTTATCATTCGCCACAATTGCTATGAGATTTTCCATTTTATCATGAATATCCCTAAGCTCAATGGCCATTATACTAATTTTATGTCTATTAATATGAGTTTCCAATATGTAGTTTTCAAAGTCCTTTAGGAAGTCAATAGCCTTAATCCTTGTTTGTTACGAATAGAACAAGGCTTTCTGATAAATTTTAAGCGTTCGTAGGTTGGCTATGGTATCCTCCATGTTCTATGTGGGGGTCTTAAAAATCTCATCCTTATCATCCATTTTGGGCGGATTATCAGTCTACCTCTCTTCATTTTTACCCGTAGTCTCCCTAAAATAAATTTTAACCTCTTTGTCACTGCCATCCTTGTCCTAGTTATCCTCATCATTTTCCCTAGATCTACAACTAACATATATATTATCTTGATTACTTCCACTCTTAATTTCTTTCTAAGATAATCCTTCACAGTTTGGGACCTCGTTCTTTTTGCCACCAAATTCCCGTAACCCTCCAACCTAGGGTTTTCATAATCGGCTTCAAATTTTACCCTTTTGGAAATTATGGGAATGCTTGTTTTGGTCAAGGCCTTGAGAAGGCATTGGTGGAGAGGAACAATGAACATTCGTTTCTTAACCAATTTGATAGATTTTTCCATTGATTTATAAAGAAAATTAAGGAAATTATATTTCAATACCTTTCTGTCACAAAAATAACAGAGACATTTCAAGTTTGGGAGAAAAAATTATGGATTATGGAAGATAGGTTATACATATGCTCTTATACTCATGAGTATGCACTTAACCTGTACTTTAAAATGTCAAAAAACATACCAGAATATGCAAAAAGGTTAAATTTTTCTCACAAAGATTCAATTTTGATAGTAACCCATCTCCTTGATATGTGCAAATAAGACTCAACACTATCAAACATTAAAATTCATAATCAAAAAATTAACATTTTCAAAAAATTCATAAAACTAGCATGTAAAATGATGAAATATGAAGTTGTAAAACTGAAAACATGGAGAAATATTGAATTATTCTCATCAAGATCAAATTTTGATAGCAACCTACCTCCTTAATATGTGAAAAGAAGACTCAACACTATCAAATATTAACATACATACTCAAAAGTTTAACATTCTAGACAAATTGACAAAACTAGCATGTAAAATGATGAAAAATAAAGCTCTTAAAATGAAAACATGGAGAAATATTCAATTTTTCTCATTTAGATCCCATTTTGACAGAACTTTGCCTCCTTTTATACCTATAAGGAAGGTTCAACACATTAAAACTCAACACAAGAAGTTAAGAAAGATAAGTTATTTTAATGCATTATAAAGAGTTCAGTATGCAAATAATAAACTTAACAACAAAAATTAAAGAATGCGTGTGAGGAAAAGGGGTGTACCACTGAGTGTTTCATATGTATGTATCTGATTGAATTATTCTAAGATAATGAAAGGAAACTAACACAAAATATATTCCTAAATTAGTTAATCAATAACATAAACATCATGATAAAGTTAAAAATGAAAATCTTAAATTAGTGTATAAAACATTAAGAACATTAAATTCAAAACCAGTCCTTTTAAATTTGGATGTGATTTGTAATTATAGGTAATCCTTTAGTGCTCAAAAAATTTCTACGTGGAATCAAAAGAAATTATCCATGGAAGAGGAAGATATTTCACCAATATGGCTTAATTGTCATGTTTGGTTCTTCTCTTTTGACTCTCTTCCAAATAGAAGATAGAAAAGGTTTCTTGATCAATAAAACTTCCAAGATTGAAATGATCACTTGAAAATTTCTTAGAAGGACATGGTGTAAGTTTAGACAAGGTGTACTAGGTTCTCTATATAGGTTTCAAGTTTTGGAGAAACTTGCAACCTAGTGAATGTGGGATAAAGGTAAATTAGAATTAGAAAGGGATAAGTATGATTCGAAGAGATAAATTAGAGAATAAAAATTCATGGGATTTTGAGGTGATTTAATTAATCAACTATGATTAATTAAGATGCCAAATTAAGCTTATAGAATCCATTTGGAGATGATTTAGAAGGAAATTAGTAGAATTTAAAGGATTAAAGAGCGAGATTTTTTTTAGATAAGATAAAAAGAGTTTGGTTTTCAAATGGGGACCAAAGAAAACCCATACAAAAAATATTCTAGTTTAAGACAAAAAAAAATCAAAGATCCAAGGAGGCTAAGTCAAAAAGACTCAATGACAGACCACCACAATACAAAGCTAGACTTATAAAAATTTTGCATATTAGTTAGTACTTTTTTTTACAAAAAACCAAAAAATAGATACCAACTGAAACAAAATAAGAAGGTTAGCCAAAGGCCAACAATTATTTCTTCATGGCTTTGATGTGAGCTCTGGTACTCGATCTTCCATCTTTCATGCCAAAAAATTTTATGATCACATAATTTTTTATTTCCTCCTCCTTTTCCTCAGTCTGAGCATGCACGGGATCCTTTATGATTGCATCATCCTTATCTTTGAACTGCTTGTTCACCACTTCCATGTTAAATTTCTCTTAAATCTCTAAATCATCACTATCGAAACTACTACACATGTGTCTCATATTGGGTTTTCTATCTTCTTGGGACACTTGATCCTATAAGATATAGATCCTCTAATTCTTCATCACAAAATCTACTTGAATACCCAAAATTCTCTTGTTCTAGACCTTAATCTTGTGTTGGCACTCCTTCAATTCTTGTATGAGATTCTTGTTAACAGTAAGGATAGTGTCAATATTCAATTTAGCATGTAGCATTATAGCCTCCCAATCAACAAAATCCTGACCCCCTTTCCTATAACTCTCTCCTACATTATGGACCCCATTTTTAAGATTACATAGGGAATCTACAACCCCCTCAAAGGTGTCTTTCTATTTCCATTTCCTCACGCGGTTGAGGGATGAAGCTAGGGTTTCAAGATCCAACTCGAGTTCACTATTTTTCCTAGGATGAGTAGGGATAATGGGCTTGCTTCTTTGGACTAAAAAAAATCAAGCCTTGATGGAGAGGGATGTCAAATTTCTTGTTTTTGAAGTCCTCAATAGTGGAAAACAATGACCTATAAAGGAATAAGGCCAAGCTCATGGTTTGGTCTCTGTAAAATAAATTCAGGATAGAGAGATAGTGTGAAAAAATATTCTGGAACTTCCCCTCTAATGTAAAATATTTCATAACCAAAAGACAAGCATCAACCCATCACTCAGGAAGAAAATTTCAAGTAATACCATCATCATAAGCCACATTGTTCTCCCCCGCTTCCAAAAAAGTTAAAATTTCATGTTTTTTATGAGTTTTATCATTATAAATTTTATTCCTATCAATTTTCAAACCAATTATCTCAGTTACAAATTTCTCAAAAACCCTAATTTAAAGCTCCCTAAAATTGAAGCCCTCATCAATCTAGGCATTGCTAAAATCCATAGAGAGAGAAGTGTCATTACCGTTCAGATGACGAATTTACCTTATGAATCCCACTTTATGCAGTAGTTTCCACAATGCATTGTTGTTTTTCAAGTGAAGGAAAATGGTAGGTTTAGTACGGACCCTTTCACCTCCCATGGTTGCTTAAACCTTTCCTTCTTCAAACGCATAGAAGATGACATCGATCTAGAAAAATTCAAGGAAATGCCAAATGAAAAGAATCATGGCCTTTTTCAAAAAGATAAATATCTTTTTAAAATCCCAAGCATGAGATTCTTGGGCTTCATCATTATAAAACCTCCTAATATGTGTCATCATTAATCAAATTATTAATAGGAATCCAAGGGATACATGTCATCTCCACATCATTAGATGATCCATGTTAGTACATTTGTTTACTAGTGCATCCATGGGTTTATTTCTAGCTTTGTAGGTGTGTTTGGAATTCAAATTAGTAAAATGATTATAAAAATCCACAAGCCTCCATGATAATATTAATTAGCTTCCATCAAAACTTAATTTGATCCTTTAGAGCGTTAATCACAGACATTGAGGCTCCTTCTATGATGATAAATTTTAATCAAAGATATTTGCACATCATGACACCCCAAAGCATAGCCTTATCTTTAACATAGTTATTGGTGTGGTTACCAATTGGACCTACATAGGCTCTAATGAATCTTTCCATGTGGTCACGAATCAGACCCCTGTCACTAGCAACATTGTCCTTTAGATTTTCTGAGATGTAAAAATTAATCCTGAAGCAACCTTCAAGGGGCTTAGTCCATTTTACATTTTATTTAACTCTCTTCTTCTCGTGGATGTCAGGAATGATATTCATGCTCCTAAGGATTCCCTTTTACCAATCCTGATAATCTCTAGCCTGTTTGGGCTTTAAAATCCAAGTGTTTTCCTTTAAGGACAGTCTCACCATTTTCGTCACCTTCTCCAAACTGGAAGACTTGTTCCTAAAGATCCTATTGTTTCATTCTAGCCATATCCCCCATAACACATGATGATGAGACCCTTTCCATATTTTTTTAACTAGATCATTCTCAAAATTGAAACTCCATTGGTAGGACAAAAGGGAAAATTCCCCATGAAGGACCATATGCATCTTAAAAATTCCAAGGACCTCAGAGAAGACTTGAAATGAAAAGGGGCATTCAAGGAATAAATTTTGAATAAAATCTTCATTACATTTACATAGGCCATATCTGTTGATGATAATCATTCCTCTTGTTTTAAGCCTATCCACCGTTAAAATCTTACCTTTAATAAATTCTCAAAAGAAGATATTAATTTTGTGTGTAATATTCTTATTTACTACCTTCCTTCAAACATTATTGGGTTCAATGTGTTTAAAATTTAATAGACATCCAAATTTAAGCCCATACTCCCCATTATCCATAGTTCTCCAGATCAACTCATTTTGTGCTCTATCATGGGAAATATGATAATCCTTAAGTTTCTTTTTTAAATAATGAAAAGGAAAATTATCCTCAATAAAGTGAGGGGGATGGAGGAGGTGAATCCACTTCCTCTCTTCATCCCAATAGTTACAGACTAAATCTCCTTGTTCTTGAATGAGAAAAGGCCAAATCTCATTCCACAGTTCAACATATTTTAGGGCTCCATCTTAATTCCAAAGATCCTCCTAGAATTTTATCTTAGATCCATCTCCAACCTTCCACTTACTTCCTTTAATCAATAAGTTTCAAGTTTGACAAAGATTATTCTAGAAGATATATCCTCTAGTTAGCTCCATATAATTAAAGAGAGCAAGAGTTCCACCAGAGGGAAAAAAATATTTCGCTTTCAGGATTTTAACTCAAGTACCTTCCTCTTTATTCATTCTCCAAGATACCTTGGCTATAAGTGCTTGGTTCATGGGTCAAAAGTTTTTAATCCAAGGACACCCTTGTCCATGGTTGAGTGACTTTTTCCCACGCCACTAAGGGGATTTTGTTATTTTCCTTTAATCCATTCCATAGAAACTATTTATGTATTCCTTCAATATCTCTCTTAACTCTACGTGGTAAGGTGAAGATGGGCATAATGAAAGCTACAATTCCCTATAAATTTATTTGAAGGAGGTTATTTTTCCCATCCTGTGAAAGAAGAGAACCTTTCTAAGAGGCTCGTGTTTTATGAAATGTTTCTATTAGTTTATTCCATCCTCCCTCAAAAAAAATTCGTACAAAGGCAAATTTCTAGGTAAGTATCAGGGAGGTTCTTGATGTTATAATCCAAAATGTTATTTAATATGTTCTGTTGTTCCTCTCTGACATTAATGAATAATCATGAGCTCTTTCTAAATTTTATCCTTTACCCCGTAGCCTTTTCATATTTTTTGGTGATACCTTTGATATCCCTGCCTTCTTGAACAACAAATTGAACCAAAATAACCATATCATCAACAAAGTGTTGTAGGAATCAATTTTAAACACCATTTCCAACTTTAATACCTTCCAAAATGCTAGCCCTCTTATCTCTAGAGCGTAACCTGCTCAAAGTTTCAACAACTATAATATATAGGAAAGGTGATATGGGATCCTCTTGTCTCAACCCCCTTTCATATTTGAAGAAACCATTGGGTTTTCCAGTAATTATGACAGATAAACTTGGCTCTTTAGTAAAATATTGAATCATTTTAATGAAGTGAGGGTGGTATCCAAACCACATTAGAAAGGAATACAAGAAATCCCAAGATATTCTATCATAGGATTTTTGCATGTCCAACTTGAAAAGCATAGCCTCCCTGCTTGAGAGCTCCACATAGTGTATTGTTTCATAGATAGTAATTATGATTTCCATAGTTTTCCTTCTAGGAAAAAATGCACCTTGATTTGGGGAGATGAAATTACTAAGATTCTGCCTTAGTTTGAAATCTATTTTTTTGAGATAAGATTATACATAGTATTGCATAATATAATAGGTCTAAAGTACTTCAAATCCTTAGCTCATGTATTTTTTAGGATGAGAGAAATAAAAGTGTGATTATTTTTTTGATAAAATAACCAAATCAAAAAAATTCTTGGACAGTAAAAACCACTTTGTTCTTAACAATATCCCAATGCATTTGAAATAACAATCTAGGAAACCATCTAGCCCCATAATTTTGTCCTCTTCCATAAAATCAAGGATAGATTTAACTTAATGCTCAAAAGGGATGGCTATGATCTCACTATTCTTATCTTGACTAATAACACGTTCAAAAAGATTAATGATCTCCTCTCTAGATATTTAATCAGCATGAAGATCTTTAACAAACAAGTTCCTGAAGAAGGAAACAATGGTAGTAGAAATGTCCTTGTCCTCTGTAGCCATTTCACCATTGTATTTATTTATTTCTTGAATTATTCCTTTATTATAATTTATAATAGTAGAGATATGGAATAATTTTGTGTTCCTATCTCCCTCTTTAAGCCAAGTAATTCTCAATTTCTATTTCCAATATATCTCTTATCTACATAGAATATTGTGGTATTCAGCAAGTAGATATTTCTCTTTTATTTTATCCTCTATGCTCTATCCTCTATGTTCCATAGCTTCTTCCATAGCCCTTAGATATTCAAATATGCTATTTTTTTGGAGAAAAATATTTCCAAAGACCTCCTTATTCTAGTTTTCGAGGTTGACCTTAATATTTTTAATTTTCACTGTCACCCTAAACATACTATTGACTTTGAATTCTATACTCCACCATTTTTCTATCTTTATTACCAACTATAGATGAGTGGTCCACATATTTTTGAACCTAAAATTTCTTCCAATATTTTCCCTCTAGTGTTGAATTTAAGAATCAAGGGATTGTGGTCCAAACTGATGCGGACTAGAGAGGATAAAGTGTATTGTTGCTCTTGAATCCATTGGTTATTAACAAGAAAACAATCCAATATTATTTGGATCATATTTTCTCCTTCATTCCTATTATATCATGTGAATTTTGAGCCACTAAGTTTCATATCCGTTAATTTATTCCACCCCAAAAGTTCCTAAGGTCCTCCTTACTCTATATGAACACATTAACTCCTCCTTTCTTTTCTTAGGGAAGAAGGGGTGTGTTAAAATATCCTCCTATTATCCAATTTAAATATCTAAACATTCTTCTAAAGGTGGTAAATTATTTCCAGAGAAACCTTCTACTAGTAGTAGTATTAGGTGCATAAATATTTCAGAGAATAAACTATTTTCTACAGATAATTTTAGTCAAACAAATTGCTATATGATGCTGACTATTGATGAGGTTGAATCCTTCTAAGAAATTCTTATTCCACATACACAAAAGACCTCCAGAATCCCCTGCCCAGGATTGACAATGGAAACTAGATTCTTTTCAAAAGAAAGTATGAAAATATTTCATCTTATCCCCATTCATATTAGTCTCTTGTAACATTAAATGTCAAGTTTCTCCTATATTTTGAAATCAAACAAAATCATACACTTATAGGGATGGTTTAGGTCCCTTATATTCCAAGATAAACAACTCATTTAGAGTGGGAGGATTTTTGACCTACCATCAATTTTTTTTTGTGTCCTTCCATTATACCATTCTTTTCCACTCTCTCCATATTCTTCTTTTCAGATGGTTTTCCTAGAGCTTTGTAATTGGCCCTTGCAACCTCCTTTTATCTAGTTCTTGGATTTTCTTTCCATTTCAAAGATGGTATAATAACTGTCTCTGGGACCTAGACATCTGATCATACCTTTATGGGGATTTCATTTACCACTTCTATAACCAAATTGTCCTCGAATGGAGTTTCTTATAGAACATTCACACATGACTCATGATCATGTTGAATATCCTCCTCCACTGTAGGAATGTCCTCAAAATTGACATCTAAGATATTGAACATATTGCTTACTAGTAGTGATTCTTATGGTCTCTGGGAAAAAAATCTTGCATCAATAATATCTTGAACTATGGATCCAAAAATAATATCCTCTTGAAAATATTCAAAAAATATTGTATCATCATCCTTTTCCAGGTCTTTATTTACTTCCATCATGTTGACCTTCTCCTAACCTACTTCAATTTCTTCTTCCTCTATTAACTATACTGGATCCTCTAGAATCTAGTCCTTAACTTCCAATGGTTTATTTATCTGTCTCCATGAAATATTTACCTTCGATGTTCCACTTCCATTTGGCTACATAGTTCCTTTTCCTTTCAAACCATCCTTATTGATTCCTTTGTTTTTCTTAAGCAAAGCTTTTTGGGTAGCCTCCTCTTTAGCCTTAAGGAAAGATTTTATATTGTGGTCACCTTGAATCATGAGAAGCACATGAACAGTCCAAAATCATAGTCAATATTTTTATTATGAATCCCCCAAGGTGCCTTGATATAAATTCTATTAGGTAAGGGAGTCTCAGGGGCTATGTTGACATAGAACCATGTAAATAGAAATCTAGTTTTCTAGTTGTTCCAGTATTTAAAAGAAAATGCCATTTTCATTGCAAACAGTACTAAGATTGATAGAAGATACATGTTTGGCCCCTTTAAGGACCACTCACCTCACCCAAGTGATATGGGGTCCCGCATCTAGACTCACCTTGTCCCATTATGTTGTGAACTGTGTATCCTTCCTTCCATCTGTAGATTCACCCCATGAAACCTTGCACCAGTCACCCTTGATTTTTCCTAATTAATCTCAATTTCGAAATCACTATCTCCATCACTTGCACCAACCATCACTTGCTCCATCCTACATTGTAATGCTCATTTTTTTGAAAAGGGGGATTTAACCAATAAGAAGGTTTATTGTTTAAACATGAGCCTGAAAAGATTAATTTATTAATAATGGTTTGTTAATTAATTAAAAGAGGATTATAAGTAATGAATTTTTGTTAATTAGCATCCAGGATGTGGGGAAGGCTAGTTAATTAACGAAGTGTCATTAATTGACCGAAACGAAGGGTAATGTTAGCTAATTAGCGAGAAATCACTAATTATAATAAAATGATGGGAACAAGGATAATTTGTGTAATTTTAGTATTAAAAATCTATAGTAAGATTTAGGTGTCTACAAGGGCATTACACACTACTTGACTTGGATCATGTGCAATTTTATAAATCTCTAGAGTACACTCTATAATTATTTGATAAGTGTATGTGCATTCTACTTTATGCATTAGTATTTCATATATGTTGTAATATTTATCTTTAATTTATTACAAATTTATTGGTCTCATATGGGTTGGAATATTTTATTTATGTGGACAAACACTACAAAATATTATTTAATTAGATATTAAAAAATGAAACTAAAAGTCATATATCTAATCACGTTTGTGATTTATTACCAACAATACTAGATTTTTGGTGGTTGATTATTATAGAAATATAACATTTGGTTATGATATATACAACTAATTATTTGGTAATATATTAATGTTACTGTTATATTTTGGTAGTAATCAACAACCACCAAAAATCTATTACCATTGATAGTACATCACAAATTAATATTATATGTTTCAATTTTTGTGTATTAAAAATTGGTGTTGTATAAAAAAAATAGTCTTATATCATAAAATTTGTGTTATATAATAACTTGGTACATTATATCACATATTGGTGTATATTATAATTGAATTTTAGTTATGTTTTTAGAGATAAAATATTAGAAAAATATTGCAATATATATACAATTTCAAAATAGAGAAATTAAAACATAATTAAAACATCAATTATTAAGAATGTATATTACGGCCACATACATCATTACAAAAATCAAATTGCATGTATTGGAATAATTATGATATTTGGAAAACCCTATTTTAATTTTATCAAATGAATAAAGAAATAAATTATATCAAAAATTATTTTTTTATTTAATATTTTAAACAATATTCTCTTAAAGAGACCCTTTTTTTTATCATGATCCATTTTACAAATGCCTTGTTTAATAGATTTTTATATTAACCATATCATCTAATATATAAAGGACTTTTTTAGATAAATATATGTAATCATATAGCTCCCCGTTCTAATGGAGATGTTGTTAGCATAATTTAGCATAGGCATATTTATTGCATTTTATTGCATTGTCTTTTATTTAATAATGTGCAACATTTGCACTCTAGTCTAGTGACTTGCATTCAATATTGTTATGTTGGATAACATTCAATATTGGTATTAGTAGTAATTACATGTGCATGTGAGATGAGTCTTATCATCTCATAGTTGGTGTCTGCTAGGGTGTCATGTCTATCCACATGAAGCTGTCTAATATCTATAAATATTACAGCTCTTGTATTGTTATGTAATCTGATTTCATGATCAATAATATTTGTGAGGCTTCCGTCCCTCTTTGGTTATTGAAATCTTATTCTATTCTATCATTTGGTATCAAAGTTATACCTTTATTATCATTTGGTAGCAGAGCAAGTTCTATCCAAGCAAGGTTGAAGAGGAGCACTATTGAAGAGGATCCATTGGAGAAGAAGATATGCATCAAAGGAGAGCCATTGCAGCATCCCGCAGCCTCCATTCCTTCCAAGCATCCCTCAACTAAAATTTGACCTATCCACTTATTTGGAAGGTAAATGTTTTTTTTTATTAGTCATTGGCATAGCCAAATGATCTAACATATTGGCGGAATATTTCAGATTTGGAGATCTTTAGAAAAAAAAAAAAAGATCTTGAAAAAAATTGTAGATCTAAAAAAAAAAAAAAATTATGAAAACAAAAAAAAGATATCTTAAAAAAAAAGGAGAGAGATCTTGAAAAAAAATTTACAGATCTAAAGAAAAAAAAAGATCAGATTAAAAAAAAAAAATCAGATCTGAAAGTGGAGGTGTGAAGAATTCGGGAGCAAAGGTTGAAGTAGTCCTGTCAACAAAATTCCAGCAGATAGTAGCTCTTAGAAAAAAGACATAACTTTTTCATACAGTGTCGGATTGATGTGCCATTTTTTTTTTTGGAAAGATAAGAAAGAGACACACAATGTTACAGTTTACATAATTTTCAGATTCGGATTCTAAATATGATGAAAAGTCTGTACAAGTTAGATCATTTTTTTCTGGAAAAAAATCAGATCTAGCTGGTAATTTGGTAAGATCTCAAAAAATAAGATTCTAATTATTCTAAAATTTTGTGGGTTTCAAGAAAAATATTGTATCATGCTGTTGTCAAAATTTTAGAAAAAACCCAGATCACAATTTGTGAGAAAAAGTGAAAACAATATTCAGATGAATAACCAGGTCAGCGGTTCAATTCCCACTCTCTCCATATTTTTTATTAAATTATTATTTTTTATAGAAAATTTGGAGAAATTACTAAATTTTGGGAGATTTCCAAATTTAGAAGCTCACCAAACACATTTAGAGCCACTGCTAAATTTAGCAAAAAAACACCTATTGGGGGGTAAAAAAATATTTTTGGCCTAAATTGTGTATTTTGTGATTCTAGACCATTTTTTGTAAAGAGGGGGGACACAAAAACTTCATTTTGATGTACTTTGAGAGGATGTTGTACTAATCTTGGTGCATAAAGTGAAAAAAAAAGAAAAAAATAGTGTACCATTTTTATTTTATGTTTGGTTCTATCACACGAGATCTTTGATCTCATAGCAGCATTCGGTATATACGGTACCTCTGGGAAGCGCTTACGAGTGATGCCATTGTGACTACTAGTGCAATTAATGCCTAACATAGCTACCTAAATGTCGTCTGGGCATCGACCCTATAAAATCGACAGGGAGTAATAAGGACACAACACACACACATTTGAGCCCTCCCATCTATTTGTGCTTGCAGAAACCCCTCTTCATACTGTCTAAGTACCACATACTAAATTGTTTCATGTGCATTAACACCTCTTTCCGTACTAACAGGTATATTGAAAGGGTGATCTTATTCCACGTACCGATGGGTATATCAGAAGGGAGTGTATATAGAAAGGTTTAGTATATCGGCCTGACGGTATATTGAGAGGGAGACCATAAAATTGGAGTGATAAGAGCCTTACCCTTTGTCAGAAATTTAGAGTTTCAAAAATTCAAATTGCAGAAATGGGTGCACAAGCACAAAATTTCTTCTTTCCAAATTCACAAATACTTAGAGGAGACAACTATGTTGCATGGAAACCGAAGATCAAGGTGTTACTTGAGTTTGAAGACCTATGGACAGTTGTAGATGGACAAACAACAAGATCACTTGATGATGGAAGACAACAAGTTCAATTTGAGAGGGCCAATCAAAAGGCCAAGTTGATCATCTTGTTTAGCGTAACAGACGATGTGCAACCCCACATTAAAGATGCCACATCGGCAAAGGATGCATGGGATAAGTTAAGCACAGTATATGAGGTGAAGAACAAGAATGCCATCCTCAACCTACTATCACAACTGCATACTCTCAAGTTCAAGCATAATGAGAAGGTTGAAGTTTTTTTGAGATGAGTTGCTATTTTGAGGGCATCTCTATTGGCATTGGGAAAAGAGATAAGTGATGAAGACCTCGTACCAATTGTGTTGCGAGAACTTCCTCCTTCCTATAGAATCTTTGTGACAACTATCAATATGAGTGAACACATAGTCACCTTTGAGAAGTTGGTCAATCTACTCCAACAAGAAGAGGCAATGAACAACAAAGATCATGAAGATGAGCAAGCACTATCTTCCAATCATAAAGGAAAGGGGAAATTTCAGTCCAATCACAAGAAGTCCCAACAAAACCAAAGTCAACGAGACAACACCAAGAAGTGTCCCATTTATAATAGAGGGGGACATGACATCAAAGATTGTTGGTACAATTCCTACAAAAAGGGTTCATCAAGCAATTCAAAACCCAACAACCAACAGGGTAACAAAAATTCAAATAAAGGGAAGTCTAACAACAACAACAATCAAGGGTAGAAAAATAGTAATTGGCAAAGAAAACCCCAAACAACAAGGGTACATTGCCAAACATGAGGATGATTCAAATGAAGGACACCACATGTATTCTGCTCAATTTGATGAAGAAACCAAGTCCACACAAGATATCTGGTATGTTGACTCAGGTGCAACTTGACACATGACTGGACGCAAGGATTAGTTCTACAAACTACGTGACTCACCTAACAAGAACCACGTGTCATTAGGTGACGACTCATCATACAGTGTCAAGGGGATTGGCAACATTTCACTACCTCTTGGAAAGCATGACTGCAAAATCAAAAATGTATTGTATGTACCTAGGTTGACCAATAATTTGCTATCAGTTAGTCAACTCCTTGATCACAACTTGAAGTTGGATTTTGACAGTAATAATGGAGAAAAAGTGTGCTTGATAAGAGATAATTCAAGAGGTTCCAAGATTGTAGCAAGAGCCTCCAATGTGGGACGCATGTTCCAACTTGATTTTTTCCACAAGGATGATCAAGCTCTAGTGGCCAAAGACACATAATCTACAGAACTATGGCATCGTAGATATGGTCACATCAGTTTTGGCTATCTCCAAACACTTCAAAAGGGCAACATGGTGAAAGGATTGCCTACACTCAAGAACAACACTAACAAGTGTCACAATTGCCTAGCTGGAAAGCAACACAGAGTACCCTTCCAGAAGAACACATATAGAGCTAAGGGAAAGCTTGATTTGGTGCACACCGATCTTTACGGGCCCATGCAACCAAGTCATTATGGATGTCAATACTTCATGCTTTGTGTTGATGACTACTCAAGAAATATGTGGATATATTGTCTGAGAAACAAGAGTCAAGCCTTTGAGACATTTCAGAAGTTCAAAGCACTTCTTGAGAATGAAGTTGGTCGTAAGATCAAAACTCTCCGCTCAAATTGAGGGGGGAATTCACAAGCAATGAGTTCAAGACTTACCTGGAAGCTCATGGGATTCGTCGACAAATTCCTCCTACTCACACACCACAATAGAATGGTATAGTTAAGAGAAGGAATCGTACTATCATGGAAATGGTGCGATGTATGATTGACGACTCAAGTTTAACAAAGACATTTTGGGTAGAAGCTACAAGAATTGCAGTCTATTTTTTGAACAGAGTGTCCATAGTAGCTCTTAAAGGAGTGACACCTCAAGAAGCATGGTCAAATCGGAAACCATTAATTGCACACCTAAGAGTATTTGGGTGTAAAGCTAGCATGCACATACCCAAGAAGAACAGGAACAAGTTGGATATGAAAGATGAGAAACTGATATTCATTGGATACAGTGAAGAAGCACTTGAGTACAAATTATGGGATCCAAAAGCAAAGAAAGTATACACAAGTAGGGATGTTGAGTTCTTTGAGAAGAAACAAGCAGATGCTCCACTCAACGACTCAACAAACATGCAGAATACACCTCTTGTGAAGACAAAATTTGATGTTCCCACTGAAGATGACAGTGATGAATTGGAAGATGGTGAAAACTTGGATCCACCACAAGCCAATGGAACAGCTAAGAAGTTACTTAAATGGTATACTCAATTAATAAGAGATGCAAATTTGGATGAAGCACCTAGCACATCGTCCAATCCTGGACCTAGAACTCATAGTCAAGCTCGTGAAGAGGTCAATTATGCCCTATGAGTAGAGTTATTGAAACAGTTGAGCCATCTATAGTTCAGGAAGCCCTATAATCAAAAGCTTGGAAAGATGCCATGGATTCAGAGTATTAGTCAGTGATGAAGAACAACACATGGCAACTTGTCGACCTTCCACTAGGGAAGAAACCCATTGGATACAGATGGATATTCAAGACTAAGTACAAATCAGATGGGACTATTGAAAAGTATAAAGCAAGGCTTGTAGCAAAGGGGTATGCACAATAAGAAGGCATTGATTATGAGGATACATTTACTCCCACAGCCAAGATCAAGACAATCAGGATGATCTTTGCTCTAGCTGCACAATTTGGTTGGAAAGTCCACCAAATGGGTGTGAAAAGTGCCTTTCTTAATGGAGATTTGTAAGAAGAAGTCTATATAACTCAACCAGAGGGTTATGTAATACCAGGAAAAGAGATGATGGTATGCAAACTCATAAAATCTCTATATGGCCTAAAACAGGCACCCTGAGCATGGTACATCAAAATTGATGAGCATCTCATAAGTCATGGATTCGAAAGGAATACTTATGACCCAAATCTCTACCTCAAAAAGCAAGGGGGGAGATTGTCATTGTGTTTGTTTATTTCAATGATCTAGTCATTACAGGTAGTTCTGTGAAGATGATCGATGCAACAAAGAAGGATTTTAATCGATCGTTCAACATGACAGATCTCGGGCTCATGCACTATTGTCTTGGGTTGGAAGTATGGCAAAAAGAGAATCGTATCTTTGTGTCACAGTTGAAATACACCAAGACAATGCTCAAGAAATTCAGGATGATGGACTGCACTCCTATTACTACACCTATGGAAGCGAGACTTCAGTTATCTCATTCCGATCCATCACCACCAGTGAATGCAACTCTATATCGGTAGTTGATCGGGAGTCTCATTTACCTGACATATACTAGACCACGTATCAGATTTGCAGTCAGCTATTTATCACGCTTCATGCAAGAACCAAAAATATGTCATTGGAAAGCAATAAAGAGAATACTGAGATATCTAAAGGGTACAGTTGACCTTGGTCTAGAGTACAAGAAGAACGACAACTTCTTCTTGACAGGATATTCAGATTTAGATCATGCAGGAAACATGGATGATAGGAAGTCAACATTAGGCTTCATCTTCTTTATGGGATCTGGACCAATATCATGGGGAAGCAAGAAACAGAACTTTGGTTCTCACTCTTCTACAAAAGCAGAGTATCGAGCTGCAGGTGAAGCTATTTGTGAAGCAATATGGCTACGCTGAATACTGAAAGGAATTGGTCTACCACAACAGAAATCTACTCCAGTATATGTTGATAATGAAGGAGTTCTAAAGCTTGTTTGCAATCCACTATTTCATGAGAGAACCAAGCATATTGAAGTACATGTTTATTTCATACGCGAGCATGTCTTGAAGCACAACATACAGCTCCAGTTCTGTCCTACAACTGAACAGAAGGTAGATGTTTTCACTAAGTCACTTGCACGTGAAAAATTCACACTGTTCAGAGAGTTCCTCTCCACTTCATTGGAAACTATGAAAAATTAAGGGGGGGAATGTTAGCATAATTTAGCATAGGCATATTTATTGCATTGTCTTTTATTTAATAATGTGCAACATGTGCATTCTAGTCTAGTGACTTGCATTCAATATTGTTATGTTGGATAACATTCAATATTGGTATTAGTAGTAATTACATGTGCATGTGAGATGGGTCCTATCATCTCGTAGTTGGTATCTACTAGGGTGTCATGTCTATCCACATGAGGCTGTCTAATATCTATAAATATTACAGCTCTTGCATTGTTATGTAATCTGATTTCATGATCAATAATATTTGTGAGGCTTTCGTCCCTCTTTGGTTATTGCAATATTATTCTATTCTATCATTTGGTATCAAAGCTATACCATTATTATCAGATGCATATACTTCAAAACTTCCATCACATGAACATTGACACCCTTTGGACTGAGCCTCTCTTCATGACATGATTCAAGTGACTGTATCCTTCCATGTAGTACAATTATTGATGTAAATGAATATATCAACTTTAACTGATCACCCACTATTAATTATGATTTCTTCAAAAATTGACACAAATAAGTTTGTTAATATTAATATGTTTAAATAAATTATAATTTAAATACAAAAACTCACATATATGAGAACAAGTTTAATATATGTACCAATCCATATTTCATGAAAATTTTCAACTTATTAGTGTTTCAATAGACATTGGCATTGATATTAAGCTAAAAAAATTTATAGGAATCACATCCATTTTACTAGTTCAATAATAATAAAATGATAATGTTCACATTTTGATTAGGCCAAATTTTTATGATATTCAAGTGCTTGAATAAAATTTTAATTCTATATCATTTCATTACATCCAAAACGAATAAAATGTTGAAGTGAATGGCCTTTCAAATATGGGTATGTGACTAAAAACTCATTCCAATAGCATACTTGGGAGCTTCCTATAACATACTTAGAACATTATTCTAGTAACTCAAGAGGTCCATATAGCATACTTGTGAGATGCATGTTGAATACACAAGTGCTACTGTAGCAAACTTAAGCATTTGGTGCTAAATCTAGGATAACATATTTGTAAAAATGTTTATTTTTTGAGTATACTACCATGTGTGTTTATTTTCATTTCTTCTAGTACTCTTTTAGGAATATATACTACTAGTTTTAGTTCACTCAGATAATTTTATATCATTTCAAGTAAATTTGGGAGCTACCTGTAGTGTACTTAGGAGTTACATGTCAATAAAATTTAGTCTTGTAGCATACTTAGGAATTACCTATAACATACTCAAGAGCTTATTATTGCAACTTATAAACTTCATGTAGTATACTTGGGAGTCTCTTGTAGCATACCTAAAAGCTATTATATAAAATTTGAAGAGGTATTGTAGAAAATCAAGTAAATAGCGCTATATCTAAGATAAAATATTGTTTACACATGTTTTTTAAAGTTTTAATGCCCACATTTTAAGCACACAAATACAACAATAAAAATACCAATTTTATTTTTTTGAATTTCATTACTTGTCACACATCTTGAACAAAACCACATAGACTCACGATAATCACTCAACATATAATGAGAATTTTACACCAACATGGACCCACATATATAACATGATGAGGAAAGGATAAGAACCACAAGGGGAGATGACTGACATACACTTTTACAAGCCTTACAATGGGGAGGGGTAACCATTGCAGCTACCCCTTATCACTCCAAGAAGGAATATTGGATAGCCTTTGGTTCCTCCAAATCATACACACCAAATCAACTTTGACACGCCCCTTATCCCTCCATTATAACATGTTCTTATCCATTCATTAATACTGGCAAAAAAAAAAAGAATTCCACCAACACAAAAGACACACTTCCCCTTATTCCTCCCTTCAATAGAAACACCTTATTCCTATAATAATCAATGATGAATTCTCACCCAAAAAATAATAAAACATATCCACATGAAAACAAAAGATGCACATCAAAACCAAATCTTCCCAAATGACAAAGTATAAAACAAAAATCCAACTGCGATATAAAATTATAAAAATAAACTTTCCATGACAAGATATGTTCATGGCTACATGTTTATTATATTCCTATTTCATTATTTTAAATTAATTATTTAAAGAAAAATTAAAATGCAAACCTTTATTACTCTTAAAAATAGATTGCATTTTCTTTATTTTATTTAACATTTTACTTATGATGGTTCCTTTTCACTTTATTTATCTTGTCGCAATTAATTTATATAACCTAATTGTTTATAGGAAAATTTATACATACTTGAGGCTTCTACTACTTTTCGTAAGGATTTTTTTCTAAGGAACATGTGTGCTTAGTTTCTTACTTTACCTTTTTTGGAATAATGGAGATTCACATGAAGTAAAGGAAGTAAATTAGATCTAGGGTAGACAAATTTCATATTCTTTTCATAATAGAATTTAAAAACTAAGTATAAATTTATTACAACTAACTATGTATTATAACTACTTAACTTTCTTTGTTTTTGATACATATAATAAGGTTGTATTAAGTTTAAGTAAGAAATATCACATTTCACTTTACTTCCAATTCATCATCTTAAGAATTCATTTTCGATAGTCACGAGTTAATTATAAGTTTCACCCATAAATTTTACTTCCTAAGAGGTACTAAGTTTAATATAATTCCATTTACACCCATGGTTTCAACTTCCTATTACAAGTCAAAACTAAAGTGTGTAATATCCTTAACTTATAAGACTCTTGCAGAATCCTAAGGTATTACATTACAAACTTCTAAGGGGAAATTTGTTTTAACCTTAAGACTTAGGAATGTCGCAAAGAGGTTCATTTATGATGTGATTTTCGTTCCATCAACAAATATCAATTTCAATACTTGTGAAAGTGATAATTTGGCCCACGAGGGTAGAGGAGAAGAATTCTCATAGAGCATGCATTGCGTGTGTACGAGGTAAAAATTTTACCTACCTTGCGAAGATCATGAGGACACATGTGATACACCTTTTTTGGCATACGGTAGGACCTAATAATGATATAGAAATGGTACAAAATGGTTAAAAGCTGACCAATTTTTTTTCCACTATGGACATGAACCCTTTGGTTCCCCTATCACTTGAGCCTACGGTGCTAGCCACTTGGTTTTAATACCTCATCTCAGGGTAACATCAATATATGTCATGTCAAACTCAATAAAAATGATGATTCTTGCATTGTGCTGCAATCAACCCTAGTTTGAGGGGGGGGATCATCCATACAAAGCAAGCTTTATCTCACACAATCTATTTCTAGCAATTTTCTTATCATAAACTACTCAACAAAAAGGGGAAAATGTGGACACCAAGTTTTTGTCAACCTTACTAATTCATATTATTCACTCATTATTTAATCCAAAACATATATAAAATTAATTATCCTAAGTCACTCCATCCAAATTTCCAGTAAAATAATTTTATACCCCCATGAAATTACTATTTACTCATCCTAAACCACCTAACCACTCTAAATCTACCTTAATCAATTTAAAAACAACTTAAATTTATTTTATTATAACATCCCAGCCATAAAAAATCATTAATAACCTCCCCACAACAATATCCCCTCATCAAACACCCGAAACGCTTGTTTAGAATCTATTCTAACCACTTTCTAATTTTTTTTCTCATAAACATCCATATTAATTGTGATCCTAACTGTTCACTAGCGATTATAAATAGGATTCTTTACTCCTCTCCTTAGGATCTTAAAAAACATTTAAATCATGCTTATCTTTCATTTTAGACTCCATAGTGAATCTAATCCATTTCAATTATCATCAAGATCTTGTACCAACCTTCAGCTTCTCTCTACACATCCTTTTGATAGTTTTTATCATCAGTTAATCATCAGAAAATGCAATATTATAAATCTCATGTCATTCAACTTTGTTTCACAATTTGAGTCATATTTTGTCTATTTCTCACATTCGAAGGTATCCATATATTCTATGTTGTCATTTTTATTTTGATCAAATATAAAAAAGTCAAATATATCAATTCCAAACTTTGTTTATCATTTTTAGTAAAAGATCCTATTTTAGTAGTAATAGCGATTACCTGAATTGTCAGTGATCTTCCTGAATCATCAATGATCATCTTGGATCACCGGAGATCCCTGTCAAAATACATCTATTTATCAATTTGTTACTTTATCATCATTTTAATCAATATCTTTGAATTTAACTTGTCCTTTCCAAGAATGGCTTTCTCTTAGATGGAAATTATTGGTCATTCTAATCTAATTACCAGAATATACAACCTTCCTATAGTCCAACACTGCTTCTTTTGGGAAAAATACAACATCCTTACGATTTTAAATTATGCACAGTATAATTTTCCAAAAACATAGACGACATTGAAGATCAAATCAATTTCCTACACTACATTTGGAATTTTGGTACGACTAATTCGAGTCCATTTAGATTGCATCCACCCTCAGGATGGACTAAAGCATTTAGTTATGTCTTTTAAATATGTCTTGAGGCTTGAGCATGTTTCTAAAGGAAATTTATAAGGTATTTAATGATCTTCACAACCATGAGAAGTCTCTACTACTCATTATCTTGGATATGAAATCAAGAGGTGAAAAGTGCTTCAAGACATATTCTTGAGCCATGTGAAAGATAAGGAAATTTTGTTCCAATCTTGAAACAATGTGATGGTATATAAATGTGGAGATGTTCTTTTCAAGACATAACAGTGTGGGAATGGTAGTTTAGAAAAAGGCATGTTTATTTTCACTCCATCTTGATAAGGTATCAGGGAACTTGTAGAAGGCATATAAAGACCTAATGAAGTAGGACAAGATGGTTATGATACTCACTCAGGTGTTGTAAAGAAATAAAATGAATAAGGTCTCCATCAATATAGGAATATATGATTGAGTAGATTACGAAAGTGAGTTCTATGATACAGTGGTAAATTGACAGTTTCACTTATGCATAGATGGTGTTTCTCAGTGGCAAATGCCTTAGTAGGAGTGTGAAGTAGGGTGTGGTGCTAAGATGAATGTATAGAATGAAATAATTTAGAATGTCTATAAAAGATAAAAATGTAGTGCTTCAAGAGAAAATTGAAAATAAGTTACAAATGCTCTTAGGTAGGTTGGCTATCATTCAAGTATGAGGCATGATAAGGTTTGTAAAATCTTATCATAGCATCAACAATTCTCTAAAAGGTATGATGTGTTGTTCGTATGTTCATGATCACTTTTTAATAGTTCACACATCATAATATTTGTATGAAGGGTTTGTAAAGAGTCTTAAGGGTTTGTTATCTTTTTTTGAGTGGTTGAAATTTCTCAAAAAATGCCAAGGTTCAATAAAGAGATATGAGAAGGGAAGTTGATCGAGATATTTTTCATAATTTTCTTATTTTGCAATATTGTAACAAGAATATGTGATAGGATATCCATATCTCAGATGGAGAGTTACTTCTTGAAAATGAATCATAATCATGTATAGATTTGAGACCTTAAAGTGTGCTTAGTAACATACTATTATAATGCACTATACCCTTTAATCACTGGAATGATTTTGATAATGGGGACTAGACAAATAAGATAGTATAAAAATTTCATTAGTCATGGGTATAGTAATATATTGAATATCTCAAAGTATGTCTATAGGGTTGTACAATGAATCAATGAGACAGGGGAAGTATAAATTATTAATTAGTATTAAGAAATCTATGTTTGTAGAGATGAAACTCTAAATGTACAGTTTGAAAATTTTAACTTATTGATGTCTATCCAAATAGAAGAGCATGATGATTTAATATATGTATGATCAATGTTATATTCCTCAAACTTACCTATGCACTATTTGAGGTAGAGTAATCATTAGTGGTATGTTTAAGTTAGCACAAAGGAAATGTATGTTGTGCTAAAAAAGGCAGAGTATTTATGTATTATTATTTCAATTGGTTATGAACACTTATTGAATAATTTATGATAGAATTTGATGAACAATTATTTTCATGAAAAATGCACTTAGTATTATACATAACTCAAGTGTTGACAGAGGTCAACAAAGTAGTATTTATCCTTTAAGGTTTATATGAATCATTAGGTTAAGTTGAATGTATCTGAAAGGATTAATAAGATTAACATTATGATGCCTAGATAGAGATTTGAAGGGTGTTGGTTGAGGAGTGAGAGTCCTGATACAAGTATTGTGTTGTATTGGTCATTGAGTCTCGCGTTAAAGTGTCAAAAGATGAATACAAGTATGTGCATTGTTATTTGTAGTTTGAGTTGTTGTTATGATAAATATTGACTATGTGAAGACTCGATGTGGTTAATTTGACACCCAAAATTAGGATATAAGTATGAAAGAGTAGATTGATTAGAGAAATTGTTCACTTCAGGGGGAGAAATATAAAATAATATTATTTTATTAGTTTGAGGTCATTCATCAAGTGTCAAACATATAATAAGAATATCAAGGCTATCAAGGATAGAGAAGCTTACATATATCTTGAATCAAGTACAAATGGTTTCTAATTGATGTTTAAAAGGATAAATTACTCATGATAATTGAATTTTTTACAAGGACATGCGAAGAGGCTAAAAAGGATGTGAAATCATAAATTGAGGTTGAAAACACTAAGTGTACACTTCAGGATAGGGGCATAGGTGTCGATTCATTTCCATGACTTTATAGCAAGGTAAGAATCTAATATTTTGTGTTCTCATATAGGAAATATGATTCTAGGTGGAGCATTTTAGATGACCCTTGATATGATTGGGTTACTCTTATGGGTATGAAACGTTTTTCATTTTTTCCCTGAAGTTGTTGAGGGACATGTATTCCTAAAGTCAGTAATGATGGATTTGGTGGAAAATTGTTGACTTTGAGTATGAGATTAATGTAAAATGAGGTCATGAGTATGAAAGAAGGAAAATTTAAGTGTATCAGTTCAGGGGGAGTTGGATTTAATGATTTATCAGGTCTATGGATCTTCACATATTGTTGTAGAAGACAAGGAAGAAAATTTTCAATCTCAGGGGGAGCTACTTGTGCATGTAAGTCAATTCTTTCATTGTTTTTTTACTTATTCCATGTAGTTGTATCATTGTATCCTTTTTCATAGATGTGAAAAGGGGAGAGAAGTATCATAAACATGGAAAAGAGGTCATGTAGGTGGTGTTTTGTTAATTTCCATTAGTTTTTATTAAGGTGGTTGTCATCAATGAAAAAGGGGGAGATTATTGGACATTGTGTGTTAGTAATGTCATTGATCGAAAAGGGTGTCATGGTGGTGTAAGAGTCTCCATGAGGTTTTAAGCATGAAGATTGATTGGTAGTGTCAAGCTTTGATGAATTTTCATCATGTCCTCACATAGTTATAACTTGCATAGTCATGGTATGAGCTCTCTTGAGTGGGTTGGATGTTGTCATGAGGTCATACATGGTAATAAATATGTATTATAGATGTCTATGGGTCTGGATAAGGTAAAAAAGGTCAGGTAATGGGTTGTCACTATTGAGTTAGGTCATTTTAGGATTATTCTTTTTCCTGAGGCATGCATAATGAGTTGGATTCATGATATTTAGAGCTGATTAGTCTTCTTGGATCATAGTAGCAACATGGTGACATTTTATGTGAGGTGTATGTTGAGTTTTAGGTCAGTAATAAGATGTTTGGTGGTGTTTTAGGGTCCTTGGGAAGTAAGCAGGTGAGAAACATGCATGTTGGCATAGATAAGATGTTATGAATAGAAAGTTCCATGAATATACAAGTTGGATGGTGAATATATATAACTATAGGATGTTTTCATAATTCTTTATGAAAAGTTTTAGGTCATTATAACATGGGAATTGTAAGATATGTAAGATTCTATAAAACCAGGTAAGTTACAACGTATTTTTAAATCATAAGTGGACCTTTTGATGCTTGTTTTTAATTGTACTATTTTCATGGGGACCTGATCTCTTAGGAATAGCTTCTAAGGTTACTTATAAAACGTTTACAAAAATATTGAGGTGGTTTGATCATCATATTTTTATGAATGATCGTTAAGAAGGTCAGTTTCTTTAAAACCCTAACTAAGATTGACTTGCAGAAGACTTAATATATCTGCATAGTTTTTATTACTTATGAAAAACTGATGATTGGATGTTATAGAAGACTCTTCCATATTTCCAAAAAGGTAAGCTAGAGCATGTGGATGTATGTGGGCCCCACCTGAAATTCATTGTTTTTGAAGAAGTTCAATTTGTGAAGGTAAGAAATAATACGGCATTTTTTTTATCGCTGGAGGTTTTCTACATGTCCATAATAGTTTCACGTAATGGTTGAAGTGAAAAATGGAAAATTATTCCCTATTTATGATTAATGGTTTTTGGGACAATTTAGAGCAACTTGTGGTAAAATTAAGATTGCAAGAACTACATGATGAGTTAGGAATCCATTCAATTTTTATTGTGATCTTGGTTCAAATATTTTCAATTCATGCATCAAAAAAGTTATTTTAACATGGTATAAAAAAAATTACGAGAATTTATTTGATGGTTAAGTTTGAAGGATACTTTTTCTACCAGGGTGCTAAGTTGCTACAAGAGGTAAGTTCATGATTATGAGTTTTTCAAGCTTGCTGAAAGTTGTTAAGTTCTTATACATCGTTTATAATGTTTTTCAATGTTTTGGTTGAGTGTGGAAGTTGTTTTTGAGGTGTTGGAGCATGTTGGCCCAATTATCAATTCGTTACTCCAAGATGAAATAAAATTATTTGCAGAGAAGAGCTTTCTTGAAGGCCTTCCACTTGAATTTGGAAGGAGTTATAACATGTTTTGGAAAGGTGATTTATATATATTTATATTGGTATAGGTTTTTTGTCTTGGTTAGTTGATTATATGGCTCTTTCATGTTAATTTGTGAAGAAGAAGATATGTTAGATTTCAGGACAAGTTTGCTTAGGCTAGAAGATTGAGTTTGTTGAGGCATGAAATGGATTAATTGATGCTTTATATCACATGGAACGTGAAGAGGGATGAATTTTATATTTAATACATTTGGATGTCTCTAAAGTGGTAGAAATAGTGAACAATAGTTGACTTTTCAAAAACTAATTTCTGGGAAGCATGATTTGGAGAAGAGTAACATTGTTTTGTTTTTAGCATATAGATTTTTCATGATGTATAAATTTCATGAATGTGTTCTAAAGATTTTGAGGTTTCCATAGAGTGCTTAAATGCCATTTTTGACTTCATATTGAGTGGTTTTGAGGCCCTAAGGTAAAATACAATGCTGGAAATAATTATTTTATGAAGGAAATGAAATTTTTGGCTTTTGTTATGAAATATTTGATTAGTCCAAGAAAATGTGTTACCATGGATGATGTTTATGTAATATATTACACATGTGTGGTGGATTTTAGACCTTTAATAATCATGGTTTTTGTGTGAGTGGATTTTTCTCATCCTAGTGATGGGGTTTTGAGGTTGTAGACACAAAATCATGCACTTAATAGTATTATTATACTGCAAAGTATGTTATTTTATATATGGATCTTGCATAAGAAATTTATTCACTGATGACCTATTCCATATTCCATCATTTTATATTTTTTATCTTTATTGATGTTTCTCTTTCACAATTTTCACTCATACACACAGTTGTGGTCAGGTCTCGGTGATCCTTTTTTATCATTTCTCACTCATCTGCCATCGTTGGTCTCTAGAAACTAGCACCTAGAGTTGGATGGTGGTGTTAGGTACACATGTCCATCTTGTGCATCCTTTTGCTCTTTATATTTTGTTTTATTTTTAAAATTTGAGGTTGGTCTTTTCAGTTTTACCTCTCATCTCCCGAGGTACTAGTTGAATGTTAAGTCATTAGTGTTGAAATTTGAACATATATACCATTGTATGGGCATACTATTCTTATCAAGGGCTAGATTTACATAGAGAAAGGGACTGCATTTGGGCCATTACTCTACATACACACTACATATGAAGGGGAGTTCATTCTATTCCATTGACACATTTGCATTTTATCTAGCTATTTTTTATTATCTTGGCATCATTCGTGTGAGGCTAACCTAGGAGCACTATTGTACACACAAGAACATAGAACTATATCGGGTATGATATGTAGTGCATGGTTTAGTTGTAAGTCAACAATTATTGTGGATGAGGACATTCTGACCCCTCATTTTACATTTGTCTTTTATAGGATTTGATATCTATTTGAATTTTTTGCAGGTTCTTTATTCATTGTATATTTATAGTTACCCCAATGATCTAAGTGCGACATACACATGATCCAAGGTAAACAAGTTCGTAACCCTAACGGTCATATCAGAACTAGGTTTTGACCTTTTCTTCAGACTAGGGCATCAAGAAACAATACCAAGGTTCCCACAAGCACTCCCATCACTTTCCACATGCCTCAGTCCATCTAGTTCCACCTTTGCTACATTTTTTAGTTGTTCATTGCAACAAACTATTATTATATTTTATCACACGTCTTAGTAGTAAAACACTACTAGGTAAGCAAATATCAAGATAAGTACCTTATCCCTCTTATTCCCTTTCATTAGAAAATTAATTAAATTGTTTATAATTCATATTTTATTTTATGTCTATTAAATCATAGATTTGCATTTCGATTCATATAAAATAATTCATATTTTATTGAATCATTTTGGTGAACCCATAGCATATATATTTTTCCCTAGGATCCACTAAAACCCTAATGGATAAGGATAGTTATTCTCCTCCTAGGATAGGAATGCATCAGATCAACATTAATCCCATTTATGATGTGGCTACCATATCTGAAATTAGGGCTCTATATCACAGTGTCACTCTTCCAAATGATAATTAAAGGAAAATCTTAGCTGGTGAATGTAATCTGCCTATTAGCTTTGATAATTCCAGCATTAGCATAGTTTATGATCTAGAAATCTTTACTTGTTGTACATGTTATCCATTTATCCATATAACATCTTTTGTTATTTCTAATAAAAACCTAGATGATGATATTATCAATATTATGCTTAATCTTTATGATAATAAGCATATGCATTTTTTTTTTTCCTCATACTAGTTCAAATGATTCTATAGTTGCATCTCATACTCCTATTTCTAAAAATGCTTCACATGACACATCACATACTTGTTATCCTCCTCTTTCATTCTATGTTGATGATATGCTTAATGAAATATTTTCATCTGAATCTTTGTTCGATCTTGATGAGACACCTGATAGTCATGATTCTACTTCTTTACATATGGTTTAATGTGAATCCCTCACTTTGCTTTCATTTTCTTCTGAGATTGTCTCTAATAACATGTCAAATTCATCTCCTTCTATCACTTCATCTCCTCATTATGTTGTCTATGCTATTCATGCAACTTATATTGACACCCTATGTTCTTCACCACCCATAACTTCTTCAACATCCACATCTAGTGTGCCATTAGAATTGAAATCTTCTATGTCTCCTCTTAACATTCCTATGATCACTCAGAATGGAAAACTACAATCATTTAACACATTATTTCCATCCTCTATTATTTCTGCACATGAGATCTTGTTTCTCATACATGATGTTGGTCACTAACAATATCAAGTCCAATATCTCACATTAGAAAGCAAGGCCTATTACACTTCCATTTATAATAATTCATTGCATGGAAATAATATTCCCAAAACAATTCACAACTCAACATTTCCTAAGGATTATATTATGACTAAATTTTCATGTTTTGATGGTATTGAAAATCTATACTTGCATCTCCAACATTATCGTATGACTATGGATTCATATCCCAATGGTTGATTATTACTTAAATCCTTTATCCATAGTCTCATAGATGAGTCAATGGTACACACACCTACCCTTGGGATCTATTAGTACCTATTGTGAGATGGAAGAAGATTTTCTTCATCGATTCATAGTCAAAAACATCCCTAGAGTCACATATGATCATCTACCTAACTTGCATCATGATAAAAATGAACCTATTAGTGATTGCATTTTATGATTAAATGCTTGTATGTACCAACTTGTATTCCATCCTATTGAATTAGAGAAGCAGTTTATCTTCTATCACTATTTGATTCCTCCCTTAAAAAATGGTTATAATATGACACATGTGAATCATTCACGCTTTTATGTTATAGGGTCATTGATTTAGAAATATATCTCATTGCTACACATGTTATAGATACTCCTATTACTACAATTGATACATCATCTAGTTCTTCTTCGCTCCCATTTTCTGAGCATCCTAGATGGTATCCATATCCCCCACCTCACAAACAAGTTCACACTACTCCATTACATAAAAAATTTCCATCTCATATTCCACATTAGGCTACACATTAGAATCCTACATCTGTTTCACGAGGAACATTAAATTTTTTGCATCACACTAGACCTCATGATTTGTTGTTTTCCTTTCTTGACAAGTGCTTAATTCACTTACCTTCTAATCAACATCATACACCACATCACTTGACATGATAGTGTGATCAAATTTACTACAATTATCACCTTATCAATGGACATAGGGATAGCGATGGTTATGCCCTTCATGATCACTTATAACAATTAGAAGCTAAGGGAGTCATTTCCATTGGCTCTCACTCATGTGAGCGGTCTATATCTCCACTCCCTCGTAGGAATGTTGTAACTATGGATAAGTTATTTCCTTCATCTAGTTCTAAGGTCATTGTTCATCCCCTGCCACAAGTTCTTACTCATGCACGTTCTCCATCTCATCCATTCATCGATGTACCATATCATCCACCACTTAATGTTACTACTACACATTGGATTCCACAACCCTTGACATTTACACTTCCCACTTCCAATTCACCCATCATTCATGTTACTCCACATGATATTTAGTTTGGCTCATACACTCATATTTGTTTCATTCCACATACTTCCACCACTTCACACTGGCTTGGTATTTGGTAGGATATTTCTATCACCCTACACCCTGATGATGCGCTCATGTTATTACAGTTCTTACATGACTATTGAGGGATCTATTACAACAAAAAATTCTCTTCACTCTTGCACTACACATCTTATTGATCAATCTATCCCATACACACTATTTATCACTTCCTGATGACGCACTCTTTCTTTACAATTCATTCTTAACTACTGAGAGGTCTTACATAAATTAACCTTATCATCTATCCATTGGGGTCATCACTCTTATTTTTTCCCATATTCATCATACTAACATATTCTCCACTACACTTTCATGAACATCGCATAATTTTACACATCATTTATTGTTACTTTATCATTAATCACAACTTTTATTCATACATGCAATACACTTTTTCACAATCATATTACATACATAATCTATCGTCATATATGTTATATCATCATTTATATATAATCACATTACTCAATCTTGAAAACTACCCATTATAAATCAATTAAACAAATACAAATATTATTCAAGACATCACGCATCACATATAAAAACCATAATCAATTAATCATCATCACAACATAACATCAATAAACATTATATACAATTATCAAATGCCAAATAATTCATCTATTTATATATATCATTCACCAACATCAGTATAAAATATTTCATCATAAGGAGGTAACTCCCCTATATCAATATATCTATACATATCATATCTTGTCATTTTTATCACTATCTGGTACCACGAGATCTCTAGAACTAGAAGCTTCACTGCTCACCCTACACTACTAATCATGGCCGCTATATTTCTATACCTTCCTATGTAATATTGTGTTCTCAGTACAATGATCTGTAAAGTGACCATTTAACTCCATGTACCACAAAAATACATCCTATGCTAGGGGACCACCACTTGCGGCCTCTATAGCTCACTATGTCTCCTCGCGTGCCTCGTATCTCCCATCAAGTATAATGGTACATGTAATTATTGTTATCACCACTGGCTCGAACAAATAGGCATGTTTGACCATGATAGTTTCCGCATGATCTAGCATACATCCACCCATGAGTACATCGATAGGCACATTCCACATCAATGTGTAGATAAAGTTAATACACATCACCTGAATCCATAGAAACAACAAATTAAACATCAACAACAATTACACAGCCAATAAACCAATCATAAATATACAAATAATCATGATCTTTTATTGCTTCTGCTACACTATCAGGGGCATGTGATTTACCCTCTACTCCTCTTCATAGAGGTTCTCACGATGCATATACAAACACTAGAAACAAAAACACCCACCATGCACACTACGACTTTGTACACCCTACATAGTCAACATCTATCAACTCAATCACCACATCTGACTCATTTGGCCCTGGAGGTACTATCTACACTCCTATGGTCCCTAGCCTAGCTCTAGCCCTCCTCAATGCCCTAATGGATCTCAAGCATATATATTCCTCAGTGGGAACATCATGGGCCATACCAGTTTGTCATGATATGTTCTCTACCTGAAATAACTCATCCACCCTTGGAAACTGATCCTCTAACCAAATAGTACGACATACACATCATAGCTCTACTTCATCCTCTATAGTCGTGGTATGTCCTCCATATAATGGTCTCTTACCCCATGTGATCTAGAATATCTCAATATGTATATGTATCCATCTTCATGCCTTGTACACCAACCCACCTGCCTGTAAATATATTTTCTCTATCCCACTCTCCTCACAACCCACCAAATGGCCTCAATACTATAGTATACTCATAGGCCCATACATGAAATAATATTATATCTCCAATGCCACCCCTAGGCTCCTTCTCTGTAAATTTGTATATAACCCTATACAAGTGGGCCAATACATATCGTGCCCAAGTAAACCTAGTGCTCTCCTCCTCTATCCAACAACAGATATCATGCATCTTATATAATATTCCTACATTACAACCCTCCACTACAATCAAGGATGCTATCATTAAAACAATAAACTTAAGTAATCACAGAACCCATGATCTAATAAGAGCATCTAGGCTAATATGTTCCTCTGTAGGAACTCGAGTCCTGAAAAAATACTGCCTATTAGCCCTCATCTATCTTTGCATAACATCCACTACCATAACATTTACCCTCTCACAAATAATAGCTAATATTAATATGTGATACACATCCTCTATTGTGACTTTCATCTCCCATATAGGTCACTAAAAGGTGCAAGTATTTGTAAACCACCTCTCACACAACGTTGTAGGAATAGGCATATTATGGGGTACATCCCCCATCCATGATATGTGTCATAGGCTGGTATGGTCAAGAACATCCTATTCATTTTCTAACAACCCTAATGTAAGCAATGTACTCAAATGGTGGCCACCATGAAAATATATCGAATGGATGTCCCTCTCACACCTCAAAAAAATATAATGTTAGAACACCATACACACACAAACATGGTTATCTACAACATCAACACATAAAATTTCACATTTACATAACTCTAGCCTCAACTTACGCTCTCTGGACAGGTGTTCCCAGGAGCTAATAGTACCCATATATGGGCACTCTTTTCTTGAAGGTCATTATAGCCTTCTATGCTCCTCTCCATGTCTAATATGCAAAGAAAATCTAAAACTAAAATTTTATAAAAAAATTCATCAAAAATGACCAATATCAACACATTTTCCAAAAAAAAATCACAGTTACCAAATTTTCCATTGTACACGATTCCACGGCTGTCACTACCATCTCGAATCAACTTGGTTGTAGTGATGTAACTTAAAAAACACTCACACACCGATATCTCACTATCACACCTACACGAAAGACAAATGAGTTGCCTAATAACTTTATCATGTATTAACATTTATAGTAGCTTTCCATTATTCACTTTACTATCATTATTCTTCACACTCATTTTATCTATTAATACACATTGCATGATTTCCCTCATATTTTGAGCATCCTTACTCTAATTTCTCTTTATGGAATTATTTTAATAATTCCACCTATTATCATGTCATACACATTACACACATAATATTTCTCCCTGACATCATCTTTTAATCATTATACACAGACTTTTCTATATCTCTCATACATTTTCCATTACATCATTACATGATTACTTTCAAATTAGATTTCATTCTCATTATCACTTCCTCTTTTTCTCAGAGGGGGAAATATAATTGGGGTCATCCTATAATTTTCCTCTCACCACTAAATGATCGATCAGCATTCATAATCCATCATTATCAAACATTTACTCATACAACATATGACATATCACATCATTTTATAGTGATCCCCACTAATGACCTAACCTAGGGGAAACAAACCGTAAAATCTCTCCATGAGTACTAGTAACCAATCAATAAATCACATACACTCCAATATTTACAAAAATCAAAATCACAAAATCAATCAACATGAACACAACATATTTATGCTCCCATATGAATTAACTTGGGATTTATATCACCACTTTCCTAAATTACCTAACACTGGATGTTATTCTACATTTTATGATTTCTTCCATATGACATAACAAATAAGTCATCACACACACACATTTTGGAAATGCCCATGGAGTTGGGGAAAAGAGATGCCATTTTCTTTCCTATATTGGTCCTATACAGGCTATCATGTTTGATCAAATATTTTTGATCCAAAAATAAACAAAATTTGATCTTTGTCTATTTGCAGTGGCTAGATATTTTTAGGACGTAGTTAAAAATGGAGACTGAAAATAGACCTATCTCAATACACTTTTCCTCTAGTGGTTGGATGCCCAAATCCTCAGTTTTTTATGCACACACAATCGAGTTAGGAACTAATCACTCCCTACTGATCACATATTCATTTATAAAAAATGGAAATCACTGATCATTCAACATCACAATCATAAATATCTTGTAGTTATCCTCATACCAATCTCATGTCTCTTATTATTCCATATGGATCAACGCAATGACTTGTGGTTCATCATGCTATATGTTCTCACTCAGCACGTAATTCTACTACACTCTTCACATACTTTACTGACTTGGACTTCTCTAGAATTCTCTGGTATGCATCTATATCTACTTTATGTTACCAAGCTTTCAGTCACCAACATAAAGTGGGGGAAAATGTAGACCCAAAATCTTGCATTTACTATTATTATTATACTACCAAGTATGTTGTTTAATATATGGATTTTGCATAAGAAAAATATTCACTAATGATCCATTCCATATTCCATTTTTTTTTATTGTAGGTCTTTATTTTTGTTTTTCTTGGACACTTGTCACTCATACACAAAATTATGCTCAGGTCTTTGGGATCCATGTCTATCAGCTATCACTCATCTATTCTCACTAGTCTCTAGATGCTAGCACCCAAGGCTAGATGGTAGCGTCAGGTTCCCTTGTCTATCTTGACTGCCCTTGTCCTATTTGTATTTGTTTTTTTTACATTTTAGGTCAGTCATTTTTTATTTTTCCCTCTCATCTCCCAAGGTACTAGTCAGCATGTTGGGTCCTTAATGTTGAAATTCAAACAAGAGAACCCTATATAAACACAACATACATACAATTATATGGGCATACTATTATTATCAAGTTTTAGCTATCTACATAGAGAAGGGGACTACATTTGGTCCATTAATTTACATACATACTACATAGGAATGTGATTTCATTCTATTCCATCCAAACATTTTAATTTTATCTAGCTATTTCCCACTTTATAAGCGTCATTGGTGTAAGGGAAACCTAGGAGAACTATTGCACACACAAGGAAAAAAAATACATGGGGTCTGAGATGTATTACAACACTTAGTTGTAACTCCACCATTGTGGCAGTTAAGGACAATCTGAACCCTCATTTTTCATCTTTCATTTTTAGGATTTGATGGTTTTCTAGGTGTTTTCTTCATTACTGGTTTATAGGTACCTTTTTCGATACAAGTGTGATATGCACAAGATCAAATGCGAACAAGTGTGAAACCATCATGACCATATTAGAACCAGGTTCCAACATTTTTCTATAGATCAAGGCACCTAAAAACAAGAACATGGCACCAAGAAATAAGACTTTTACTGTATTTTTATGTGCTTTGTTGTGACGATATTGTTATTCTTTTCAATCACACAACTTAGTCCCAGATCACTACAAGGTAAGAAAATATTAAGGTAAGTACCTTATCCCTCTTATTTAATTTCATTAGAAAATTAAATAGTTTTTTATCATTCATATTTTATCATATGTCATTTATATAATACCTGCGCATTTCAATTCATATAAAATAATCTAGATTTTATTGAATTAAAGGCATTTTTGTGCTTATATGGAGATTTTTTACATTGATGACCTATATGGGTCATATGTAACCATTATAACGAGTTTATCGAAATGTTATTAATTTTTATTGGTTGTAAGGTTTAGAACTGACTTCCCATGAGTTTGAAGGAAGGAAATTATATGAAAGTGATGTTTTCGGTGCTTTTCTAAAGTAGTTGAGCCAACTAAGAAAATATAACCCAGGAGAAGGTTTGAAGGTGGATCAAAGGAATGATTTAAAGGCTGATCAAATGTGTTATAAGTTGAATATTTATTGAGAGCATAAGTGAAAGTTTTTAGAGCTAATACAAGTCCAAGAAGAAGAAGATAGATTGAGATAGAAGAATGAGGGTTTGATTATGATTGTGTGAGATAAATTAGAGATCTCCATCAGTTGGAGAAGAAACAAATTCATATATCATCATCATCAGGTGGCTGATTTGGTGCTTATTTATCTTAGGGGTTATAGCCTCCTTATGGAGTTAGCGCTACACTAAATTAGGGGTTGTTTTCCTTATATATTTGGCGCTCTTTGGCGTTCCTTTTGAATTTGGATCTTCACTAAATATATTTTCTTTGAGTAATATAAGAAGAGTTTCAATGGGTTTTCTTCCCCTTGAGGTTTTCCCACTCATATATGATGTTCGTGTGTATGCTTATTTCTTGCATGTTCTTTTAAATACATAATACACACCTACTATACTCACGTTGTTATGATTTATAAATGGATGAATGAAATGATGAATGTATAGATTTTTAAATGAAGTAAAAGTTATGTAGGAATGATTCACCCCACCTCAATCCGTTTTTCTTCCAAAAAATATTTCCAATGGTGACATATCTAAAATAAGAGGGAAATTATAGACTTAAGAATGGATCTCTTAGTCCATATTTATAAAAATAAGGATAGGGAAAAAACTAGCAATACAAAGCCATAATTCATATACTATCCAGTATGTAGGAATAAACATGGGCTTGAGTATTATCCCTTAGAAAAAATATACATCTTCCTTTTCTGGGATTTGAAGCATACCATTGATCAATGTGGACTATTTCCCTTCCTAAAGAATAACTTAAAATAGAACACACAAAGTGAAAATGAGATTAATTATGTTTCTCAAAGGCAAGGAGGGAGTTTTCCTTCAAATCAACACCAACCTTATGAACTAAAAAAAAAATGGGTTACAAACTAATGGAATACAATATAGTCATACCCCCAACCTTAGGCTCAACAATTTCCATAATAATGGGGTCCTTAGTGGAATGCAAAATTGAATTCTTATCCATAACCATGGACTTCAAACTTGAACATTCCAAGAATTCAACCCACAATTTCAACATCAATGGAATGTACCTCAAGGAACTGGTTAACATTATTATAATCCAAGAAGATCCCAGTGAATAGAAGATTTTTTAACTATACCTATAACTATTGCTCCATCTAAAAAACCTTCCTAACTACAAATTCCATCTCAAATAGTGTCAAATATAGAGAATGTAAGGTAGGGAAACCCAACACACACCATTAAATCGAATAATATTCCCATGGTGAGCTATGTGGATTGTAGAAACATATTATTATAGTCAGGTAAGATTACTTCAAAACCATCATCTCCAATTATAGATGAAGTCCCCGAAGAAAAAGAAAAACTGGAAGAGACACAACCCAAAACTTTTCCTAAATAAATATATGAACCAAATGCAGACATGTCATTTCCATCCAAAATTTTGGAAAAAGAAAATACTTTAACCTAAGAGAGATAAGACTCAGAGTTGATTTAAGGACTATATGAGTATTGGAATCCCTCTATTATAATATCTTAAGGATATCCCATATTTAAGTAAACTATCAAGAAATTTTTTGTTAAAAATCCAAGTAGAAGGCAAAATCATCCCAAAATAAAACATGTTGATGGAAAAATGCATAGCATATTAGAAGGGAAGATGACCCCTCCAAAGTATGGTGACCTTAGTAGTCTAGTTGTTACAATTTATATTAGGGATGTGGAGATTCCAAATGTTCTAATTGAGTTAGGGGTTGCAATCAATGTGATGACTACTGATACCTTGTTCACATGTGTATTCTAGACCTAAAATTAACCCCAATAATGTTACAAATGGCTAAATAATCTATTGTTAAATCCAAAGGGATCATAGAGGATATGACTATCACAATTGAAGCCTGAGATTATTTCATATATTTTATGGTTATTAAAAAATGAATAAGAAAATTAGATATCACTTGATCCTAAAGTACCCATGGTTATCCACTATTATAGTTCTTATTGATTTTAGAATAGAAAACATGAGAATTACAAATGAACACTATTTAAAGAAACTATCTATATATCTAGTTGTAAAACCTTTCACCATCGAGGACAAATAATGATGGAAGGATGATTAAGAAGAAGAAGAGGATGTTATTTCTTCACTAGTTGTGGTTCTAATAGAAGAATGCTAAAAACAATCTAGAATTAGGATCCTTGTGAACTTCCCTCACAACCATTGGAGATAAAGGAAGATATGATAGATGAAAACATGCAACCAATAATCTATCCTTTCTCAACGAACATAGATTTGTCTGATTGTATCTTTTAAAAAATCACTAAAATACCCATATTTTTTCCTAATAAGTGCCCCTTGGATTCATCACTACGAGAACATCTAGTGGTAAATTCTCTCTACCTAGACACAAAGCAACTACTTATTTTCCCAAGAAAAACATTGGTAGTTAATAGTTGGTTGAATAGTTAAGAGGAGAATACCTTATTCAATCTTTCATGTTCTCATTCTTAAGCTTTCACTTGGGAATATAGTGACATGAAGGGTATTCAGACCTATATTTTTACACATCACATTTATACAACATATTCTAGACCAGTCAGGTAGCCACAAAGCAGGATAAACCCTACCTTAAGAGATATTGTAAAGACTGAGATTGAGAAACTTATTTAGGTAAGATCTATCTATCCTATTTTAGATAGCTAGTGGGTCTCCCCATTCATTATAGTGCCTGAGAATAACGTAAAATGGAGAGTTTTTGTGGATTTTAGGGAGTTAAAAAAGGAAAAACATCTATACTATTTCCCTTTACCTTTTATTAACCAAGTTTTGGATAATTTATATGGATAAAGGTGTTTTTCATTTTCGGGTGGTTTTAGTGGGTATAATCAGATCATGGTAGCATTGGAAGATGAAGATAAGACTACCTCCACCTTCCCATGGGGGACATTTTCTGACAAATTCTTACCTTTAGGCTTATGTAATGCTCCTACCGCTTTTCAAAGATCCATACTTGTAATTTTTTCTAATCTCAATCATGATTTGATGGATATTTATATGGATGATTTTATGATTTATCAAGTAATATTCCAAGAGGCAATAGATAATTTGGACAAATTACTCTCTAGCTGTGAGAAAAATTAGTTATCTTCAAACCATGGGAAATGTATTTTCATGATGGAGAAAGGGATACTATTAGGGTACCATGATTCAACAGAGGGAATTAAGGTAAATACGGATAAGGTTAGTATCATTATGCAACTTTGATCCCCCAAAAATCCAACTAAAATAAGAAGCTTTCTAGGATATGTGTATTATTATAGAAGATTAATTTCATATTTCAGTAAGATAACTTCTCCATTATTTTCCCTTTTAACAAAGGATTCTGGATTAGAATGGACATAAGTGTGTCAAATATATTTTTACTTCGCCAAGGACAAAATAAAAAATATTCCAGTTTTAAGAGGTCCAAATTTGAAGATACCCTTTTCACATTCAAATTGATTCTTCCAATGAGGTATTAGGATCTGTGTTAGGATAACAAGAAGAAGGAGAGGCAATGTATGACATGTATTACATTAGTAAAAACCTCTCCCTAGCTGAAAGAAAGTGCACTACTACAGAGAAATAGTTTTTTGTGGTTTCTTATGTAATTAACAAGTTCCACCATTATATTACAAGTTATGAATTAATTGTTCAAAAATATCATTATTCCATTAAATATTTAATGAATAAACCTTTAGTACATGGAAGAATTGTCAAATTTATTTTGTTATTGCAAGAATTGAAAATAAATATTAATGATAAACCTGAGAAATAAAATGTAGTAGCTGATTTTCTCTCAAGACTACATGTTTTAGGTATAGAGGAACAAGTGAATAATGATTTCTCAGATGAGAATTTATTTAAATTTTTCACTATCTCTCCTTTATTTTCAAATATTTCTAATTACTTAGCTATAGGGTAGTTCCAATATTTCCTCACACATAAAAAAGGAGATAATTAGTTTTAAAAAGTGTGATGTATACATGGTTGAATGGAATGACTTTTAGATGTGGAATTGATCATGTATTACATAGGTGTGTAGCCACATATGAGATCTTTGATATACTCACAATATGTCCTGATGAACCATCAGGGGAACATTATTCGGTTAAAAAATTGATCCACAAAATTTTTGGGGGTTGGGTATTATTGGTCTTCTATGCATAAGGATGTCAAAAAGTATGTGGGGAAATGTGATAAATGCTAAGGGATGGGGAAAATAACACTTAAAATGGAAATTCCACTCCAACCTTAAGTAGTTCTAGAGCCATTTGATAAGTGGAGATTTGATTTCATTGGACCAATAAACCCACCTTATCAAGGGAATGAGTAAACCTTGGCATGTACATATTTTGTGATAAAATAGGCTGAGGTACATACTCTCCAATATGAAAGGGATGAAAAGGTAGAAAAATTCTTTTATAAACACATTTTACAAATATTTTGAGCACCTAGATAAATTGTTTTATATCAAGGACCTCAGTTCATGTCAAATGTAGTCAATTATTTTGTGGAAACATATCAGTTAAGGAAATAGAAAGGATATTCATACCACCCTCAATCTAATGGTCATGTTGAAGCCACAAACAGGGAATTGGAGAAGATTTTGATCAAAACAGTAGATCTCTCACGGAAGAATTGGGTTCAAAAATTACCCAAGACAACATATCCCTACAACATTACTTAGAAGAAAACCACATAGTTCACTCTATATGAGTTAGTCTATGGGAAGAAACTTATCTTTCCCTTATAATTTTAAATTCAAATGTCATGGAAAATTGTTGCATTAGGAATTTGAATTGTTAGAATCACATCAAGAAATAATTATTCAGTTGAATGAATTGGATGAGATGTGGTTACAAGCATTACAATAAACAGAGATAATTAAACATCAAAGATATTTTTTCTCATGACAGCCATATAAAGTAAAAAAATGGAAAGAGAACTGTGATATACTATTTGATTCAAAATACAAAGACTTTAAAGGGAAGTTACAAAAAAGATGGATGAGCCCATACCAAATTGATGAGGTCTTCAATAATGGAATTGTAGAGCTCATCCCGAGTGATGGAGAAAGAGGAGTGATGGTTGTTTATGGTCATCAATATCATTTATACCAAAACCAACCATCCAAATAATAATTCAAGAATATTTTATAAGATACATCAGCTCTGAATTGTTTGGAAAGGGTTTCATTTTCCAATCTAACTCAAGGCTGAATTGATCTTTGAATAAAAATAATAAATAAGGGATACCTAAAAACCAAAAATGGTGGCCATCTTCCTTTGAAGGATTGATTGAAAAATATAAATGGAAACCATTCCTTCTAAAAAAATAAAATTGAAAATAAAAAACATGTGGTTGAAAACTAGCAATGGTGTTCACCTAGGAATCATGTCACGAGAAAATGTATCAAGAAATCATGAAAAAAATATATTGTTGATAGAAGATGTGATAAGTGATTATTAATGAGGTTTGTGCCACTAATCCCTTTTAAATGTTAAAATTTTTATTGATAAGATGTTAATTATTGATCTTATTTGAAATTATGACATACCACTCCGATGTCTCCTCACACACTTCATTTCCTCCTAATAAATTTCTCACACACATATAATCAATCACTCACATGTTCCCATTTATTATCCAAACCAACTGTCATTTTTTCAAAATTGGTTAATTCTAGACATTCATATTTGTTTGTTTGTAAAATCATTTTCAGTCCTATGTTTTCTCCATTGTCACACTTGTACCATTATCGTGTTACTCATGTGTTATCAACATTTTCATTCCCCTGCTCTCGTAGTTTCCATTCCTACTCCACTACCAATTAGCTTTTCATAACAAAAAGGAGATTAGGATCCACTATGAATGATCAAGTTCGGTAAAATTGCTATCAGACACAATATCAGTGACTGTTTTTGAGAAAGTGGGATGACTAGATTTTATGCTTAATTTAAAGATTTTAACCCTAGGATGATAGAGGAATTTATATTAAAGGTGTTGGAAGGACATTCAAGAGTAAAAGGTACAAACATATTATTTTGTTCCTAATCCTTATTAGTCAAATTTATGGTACTGTGGAGGAAGGAAAATTGGTAAATTTTAGGACACCTTACTTTGAAATCATTAAAAAAATTTATGTGGGGAAGAAGGAAAATCTATAGTTAGTTTCTGATAACAAACATTAGGCCAAGGGCATCAAGAGACATTTTTCCTAAGCCATGGGAAGATGTGGAAAAATGGGTAGTTAATTATTTTTTTTGTAAATGCCAATATGAGGTTATCCTTGGCCTAGTTCTTTAATTCTCATCCACTTATACCATGGAAAATACAAATACAAAAACTCGACAAATTTCCCACATTTCATGTTTGACTATGTTTCCTCTAAAACTGAAATTTTTTGTTAGGGTTCACCATATCTAAATTTCCTTGGGCTAATTCACCATATTTTTATACATCCCTTCACTAAGAAGATTATTGGCCTAAAGAAGTGGATTAAAGTTATAAATAAATATGCCCTTGAACCTATTATAGTTCTAGGAAAAGGGCCTTCCATCCAAATTAGATCATAGAAAAGGCTTAGGTCATGTTAACAAGAAAATTTGTCATGTGGAAAATCTTGTGGATTTCTTCCCAACACTCTAGGAATATAAGTCCCTCTACTTATCCAGTGAAGCTTGCATATATTCATGCACATGGAAAGGGTGATTTCTATGGTGGCCTTTCGAATAGGGATCTAACAAGGGACACTCCACTAACCCTATAGAAAATCTTGCAGATACCTACAAGAGAGTACTTTATCTATAGAGAGGTAAATGGGAGTGAGAAAAGAGGTAGGAGAACTAATGTTGTAAGTAGGAAATTAGATTCTTGCACACACTAGTCAGACGTATCATCACATGTATTTATGATAAGAAACAAACTTGCAAATGGAAACAAGATGAGATAATATTGTGAATTAAAATTTTCTAAAATATCCACATCAAAGAGGATACAAAATCCTTCTTGTATTAATGCTTAAACAAAAGTTCTACATGATGTTGAAATGGAAGAAATTTGAGATTGGAAGAAAGTAGAATAAAATCGGTATCTCCTTTGCTTTCTTTAAGTACAATGCACTCGTGAGTTTACAAGATCAATTACTAACCCTTTGAAATGGGAATGGAGTTACAATTTATAGATTAGAATATGAATCTTCATCTACCCCCCAATGCCTTTTCATATGTCCTCGCACAACTTAAAACTTTTTAACTTCATAGGAAACTTTTAAGTCCCTTTTTATAATATAAAGGCTACTTATTACATTAGGAACATTAGGACATATGAAAAATTGAAATCCCAACGTGAAATTAGATTATTGGAGAGTGAGATAAATTTGGGGGAAGAGGAGAGAGAGAGAGAGAGAGAGAGAGAGAGAGAGAAGAATAGGAGTTGTCATTTTCAATTAATTATGTTGATCCTTGTTGATGGAAAGCTCCAAATGAAATGAAAATTTGAATCTTCGAGCTCCTTGCACACTATGAATCTCCTTCAAATCAGCTCATGAATGCTTGCCAAGTTGAGTGAATTGTTTCGATGATGACCGTAAATCCCATCCTGTGTATGATATACTATTTTTAGTGAGAGTTTATTTTTGACTCTTCTCAACCAACGTGATGTGATGAAATCCCTCATTTGATATTGCACACACTACCCTTGCCTCAACCATTTCTATGGGGTGACTTACTATTTTTAGTAAAAACCCATATAAGGGACTTGCGATTTTTAGTAAGTGGTCATTTTCACTATTTTTTTCTCTGAACACTCACTTTAGCTTCCTGTTGATCTCAATGCCCATTTCCTTTGTCTCAACTGCTTTTGATGATTATTTTCCAAACATAACAAGTCTATATAAGAAAACTTACATTTTTTAGAAAGTGTGTTTCCAATGCCTTATTTGCAATGGAACATAATTGTTTAGACTTGTCTTGTCATTATGATCACACCCTACAAATTTCACATTATTTTTCTCAGTAGAATTATTAGAAATAAATTTTGAAATTTTGACCTGGTAGTGGCTTTGGGCACGGAGCTACCATGGCAGATATTAATGGAGCTTGAAAGTTACAGGTCTTATTTTTGTCTCCATTTGTGATGAAAAAAAAATCATTGCGATATATTTGTTATTTGGAGCCCACGTGCAAGTTTTTAGTTTGTTTCTATTCCCAGAGTAATGGGAAATCCGACAAATGTGAGCCGGTGCAAAAAGTGAGGATTTTGTTAGAGAAAATGATTATGGGAATAATTTGACCTCTTGTTTTTGCATCTTGATTTTATTACAAAATTTTAAAGTCTATAAAAGATGGCATCTCGATCTGAGTTGTACTTTGTAACATATGAGGAGTTTTTGGCTAGGTGTTTTTGTACTTATCTTGCGAAAAATATCCATTTTCTCTTCATTCTTCATCATTTCACTACATTTTTATCTAAATCCTATATACTACTGTGAATTCATAGTTTGGAGAGTTTTGTGATCATGATGGAGCTGGTTCAAATCAACAATGGCAGACTGAGTGTCTGAACAATCTTGAGCAAAGGCATGGCAAGGTGAGGAACACTGAAGCAGAAATTAGGGGGAAGAAATAGCTAAGTGCCGGATTTGATTATTAAAAAAAATGCACATGGAGGGGTTGGGCACATTTTTGTGTCCTTAACATCCATTACCTTAGAGATGTGAGGGACATCGATTTCCACGGTGATCCTGGAGGTGACACGTGGGACTTAATCCGAAGGTAGCAGATTTGAGAAAAAAGGCATGACAAGCACCCAGGGGCTAGAAACTAGTCATATGGGTGACCAAAACACTCTCCTAGATGGATGGACACATTTTTCCATGTTTCGTGTCCCTCACATAAAAGGGACATGAGGGACATCAAATTTAATAGTTGTCTTGGAGCTGACATGTGTCCTCAATCTGACGACTGGGAGTTTGAGCTCCAAAATACACTTGGGGGCTGAAATTCAGTCACGTGGGTGACCAAATGACTCCCCACAGGGACTGGGAGAATTTTTCAAGGGATGATGTACCTAACCTCAGGGACATCGAGGGTATAAAATCCTTTGAGGATCCTAGTTCTAACACATGTCCTCCCAAAAATTGACTAACTACTAGATTGTCTCCAAGAGGGTGACTTGCAATGATGATAACTTGATCTCCTAGTGGAATTTATTGGTTAAATGTAATATAATCCTAACTAGAAATGACATTTTGAATCCAATGGTGGGGGTCTCATGTCTTGATTCAAACATTTGATCCCTAAAAAAGTGTATTTTTGATTTGAGACTCTACTTATGCCTGAGAAACACTATCTTTCAATCCTATAAGCCAAGATGTTGTGGAAAAAAATATTTCACCATGGTGTAGGAATTTGAATCCTCTTTCTGGAGATGTTTTTGTTTACTTCTAACTCCATATAGACCTCTCATAATCTTCTTCTGAAGCTGAACAACTATTTTATTCTTGTGTACTGCCTAGGCTTGTGAACCCTATTTTTTACTCAAACTGTTGCAAGTCCTTCAAAACTTCCCCAAACCTTAAAAAATCATTTATGTGATGTTTTAAGGTCTTCAATTCAACTCCATGTTTAATTTTTCCATTTTATTCCACTCCAAGGGGTTTGATCCACTCCTGGGAAGGCCAACAATAACCCTTACCAATACTGCCGAAAGATAACATCTTTTCAGAATTCCCTAAAATCACCTAGGGGGAATGGATATACATTCCTAAATTACCTATAGGACAAATTTTACATCAAATAGAGGGTGACCAGACTGACGGATTTGACCTGGGGTGCCGAGGAATGATAAAACATGAAAAATTTGGCACAGGGGTATATTTTTCATGTTTAGAAACTTCCAATTTCCCTGTTGCACATTTTCACAACAATAACTTGCTTTCACTTGGGGATATGGAATGGAATAAATGTAGTGAAGACATGAAATGGGAATCTAGAATCTCAATCTTAGACCATATAATTGATTGACTAGTGCATTATCCATTGGGCCTTGCAGAGTCATGTATAACTTACAACAAGAGAGAAAGAGAGAAGAAGGAAACACACACACCAAAAAGGAAAGGACACACACAACAGGAAGGGAATCACATGAAACGGAAATGGAAACACAAGTAGAAATAAACTATGGTACAAGGTGGGGGAACACCTACTTTCAATGAATCTTTTTTCATTTCTCAAGATTTACCCCTGAGAGGACAACATTGAATGATGATGTTCTGCGAAGCCATTGACGGGTTCCAATAAGTAGCCACCCATCCTCAATTGTTTATGGAAGCCAGGTGATTCCATGATTATCTTTGTACTTGGTAGGTGTGATTCCATGTGAGCTTCTTGATGCTCAGGTCCCTTGCTTGGAAATTCCATTGACTTCATCCTCTTTGAAATTGGTTTCATAGTGATAGTTACATTCCGTGTTTATCCACATAGATGATTCTTTGTTGAGCACACTATCACTGCTTTAGGGCTACTTTTCATTCTAATTTCTTGAACATTTTATATTTTTTCCTTTCCCAAGTCAATGCTCATTGACCTCTTTTCCATGAGAAACCTCATAATTGTCCTTTTCCTTTACTCCAATCTGAATTGCTTGAGTACCACAACCTCATACTTGTCTTATATGTCCATGGCACAAGTGAAGAGATCAAGAATAAGCTTGAGGTCTTCCACAACATCTGTTGCATCCAATATTTCTTGCATGGATTTATGCTTCGTCATTTCCTACAATTCCTCTTTGTATGCCTTTGGATAATATTTACTTTACATCTCAAGGAAACTATCTATAGGGATTACCTCATCATCTTGAGAATAACTACATTTATAACTCCTTTTTCCCTAGGGGATTTATCTTCAAAGGGATCAAAAATTCTTGATTCTATTTCTTCATTGTGGAGATAATCTTCTTCTGCAAATGGAAAAGAAAATATCTCTATTTTTTCATCATATCCACCAATGATTGGCTCAAGAGGGACATCATATTTCTCATCTATATTTATTTCAACATAGCCTATCTTCACATTGGTTTAGGTTTACATCTCAGCTTAACGTTTGTCTTCAAGATTCATGGCTTGCATTAAAATTTCAAGATTGATTTTAGGGTCTTCTTTTTCTTCAGCACCTCTTAGCAATACTTATATAGATAGTTCTTTCCCATTGCTCTAGGATTCATTTTGGACTGGATTTGTCTCTTTTTGGTTAACATGATCAAGGGATTCCTCATATTCTAGTGGGAATTAGGAAATTTCTTCATCATGGATAAACACATAAGCTGATTTTTCTATTTGAAAATTATCAAGAACCATTTCCTCTTCTTCATGGTTTGTGTCATCTGGAAATTTGTAGCTTCCCTCTTGTAACTCAAATATTTTCAATGCTTCTTCAAATTCAAATATCTCCAGGAAGGCATGTCTGGACCTGTCGATATGGGGATATCCTCTTCCTCAGTTTTCACAAAGTGATTCATCTACCTGCTACCCAAGGACAAAATGTTAGCTTCTAGGCTTCCGAAATTTTGTACCGTGTACCTCATCTTCTTCTCGGGAAGAAATTTCTCCATGTCTCCCTTCACTAGTATGGTTGTAGAAGACCAATCCATCTAAATTTTCCCTCCCAAGTCTCGGCATAAATTTCTAATTAGCAACATTCCAAACGAGGCTGGTACATCTACTAGGAAAATCATCACTGAAAATTTCTTTTCTAGAAATATGGCGATAACCACTCGTGCATCTTTGAACTTCCCTACAAGTGAGACCTATTTTGAATCCATAGAGTAATAATATCCTCTAGGTGGAGTTATGGTAAGTTTGAGATACTTGGTGACCTTTAAAGGTATCATGTTGACTGAGGCACCATAATCTATTATGCACTTGTTTAGTACATATTTGTTAAAAGAAGGGAGACACAGAAAGGTTCAACTTTATTGGTCTTTGATGCACTCAAAGAAAGCGTGTTTTTTGAGGGAGGTGTAGGTGAGTTTGGTAGTATACCTTTAGAACTAGAATTTACAGCATTGTGTGTTAGAATACAACTCCTGATATATCGGATTAACCTCTCAAATTGTTTAGGATGAGTCCACAAATATTTAGTTTTAGTAATATACACTTTGGATTTTTTTGCGTATTCTATTAATTTAAAAGGATTAGATGTGGACAAGGGGGGTGAAGGGACTGATTTTGGATTTAGGAAAGGTTTGGAAGTAGGAGTAGATTCTTGGGGAATAGAGGATATTTTGAAAGGTACACTAGGAGCTTTCAAAGTACTAGATTTTACAGGAACATATTTAGATTTAGACTTGGAAGAGACATTGAAAGACTTACTTGGGATTGTGGGCATATTCTTACTTGCTACATGGTCAGGATCCAACAATGCAGACTTCATGGAAGATGAAAGTGGGGATCCTCGAACGATTATTTTATTTTGTGGAGTCTCCACACGAGGATCATCAACCTTATTTTATCTTGCAGCAGTGGAGGGAGATACTTTTTTCTCGTAATGAGAATGAGTGAATACCACATATGAGAAACCGGTTACATCTTCTTCGTCTTCTTCATAACCTCCAGAATACTCACAAAATCTAATTTTTTAATATTTCTCAAACTCATCACTTTCTAGGTAACCACCTTCACTTTCTTGTACAAGCTCCTCTTCATATTCCTTATTCCTAAAATTTACATTGATAGGTGGGGCCTCTAAGGAAAGCCTTTGGGGTGCTCCTACAATCTAATTTTTGTTTCTTCATTGGGAAGATACTCGTTCAAATATTTCCCTCTTTAACAACGCCATTTAATTTGCCAATTTTTTCAGTGATGGATTGGATCTCTCATCTCCAAGATGTTGGGTCTTTCCCTTTGATGGATTCTTGATCTTTTAAGAGAGGATGAGATCATCATCAATTTCAATGGCCATCCTTTGTGCTTCTACAATGTTCCTTGGTTGGGCTCTTTGCAGAAAAAATCCTACATTTGATGGTTAAGCATTGATGAAGAATCTATCGACATTATTTTGAGATGGTGAATCCTTTTCAGGTATGCTATGAAGCAACCATTCAAAACAAGCCATGAAGTTTCTCATGGTTTCATTTTCTCCTTTCTCTATTTGAGCCAATTGCACCAAGAGGTCCTGATAGTCTTCAGTTGATTTACATATCTCTTTGAAAGTATCCTTGATGTCAGTCAAACATGTGATGGATTGGGTAGGTAGGAGGTAGAACCATTTTGTTGCTTTCTCTTGGAGGGAATATACGAACCATCTTATAGAAATATCTTCATGTTAGTAGATCATGAAGATGAGGTTCAAGAAAAACTGGGCCTCTATTTATTCCCCATGGAACAATAGGTTGAGGACTTTCTACTTTATCTTCTATTTTTGTTTTTGCTTCTTCTTTAGCTCTTGCTTCTACAAATTCTTCTTCTTCTGGGATCCCAATGACCAATGGCAGTTGAAAAATGAGAGAATTTGAAGGGAAGGTATCAACATGAGTCTTGATAGGATTTCCAGGTGAACTCCTTGAAGAGTCGGAGGGACAGGAGGCTTGGGAGAAGAAGTATGAATTATCTCTAATTCATTCTTGCTGATTTTGCAAAGCCTCAAAATTGGAACCAACAACACCTCTCGACCTGGTCAACATTGTGAAACTTCCTTCAGCCATTTTTTGGAAAATTTTATAGTGGGAACACGAAACGAAACTGTGTAATGCAAAGAATCATGTGCAGAAATCAACATTGTATCTTTCTGCAATAGACTTTCATCAGTGTATCTTTCTGTAACAGACTTTCATGAACTCTTTTTTTCTAGTTTTTTTGATATTTCATTTTTGTATTTTAAGATCTTGTGCTCGTATTTTGGGTGTAGATGCTGCTAAATTTGCAGCACGGTGGGTGCCAAAAATTGTTTGCAAGAAAATTTGTCATGTATAAAAAATTGTGGATTTTTTCCAAACGCTCTGGGAATATAAGTCCCTCTACTTAACCAGTGAAGTTTTTGTATATGCATGTGAAGGGAAAGGAAAATTTTAGTGGTGGCCTTTCTACTGGGGATCCAACAGGGGCACTCCATTGACCATGTGGCAAAGATTTTAGATACCTACAAGATATTACTTTTTTTGTAGAGAGGGAAAGGGAAGTGAGAAAAGATGTAGGACAACTAATGGTGCAGGTAAGAAATTAGATTCTTCCACACACTAGTTAGACATATCATCACATGTATTTATCAGAAGAAACAACCCTGCAAATGGCAACAAGATGAGATAATATAGTGAATTCAAATTTTTTAAAATATCCTCATCAAAGAGGCTACAAACTCCTTCTTCTTGTATTGATGCTTAAACAAAAGTTATACATACTGTTGGAATGGAAGAAATTTGAGAGTGGAGGAAAGTAGAAGAAAATGGCTATCTCCTTTGCTTTCTCTAAGTACAATGCACTAGATAGTTTACAAGATCAATCTCTAACCCTTTGAAATAGGAATGGAGTTAAAATTTATAGAGTAGAATATGACTCTTCATCTACCCCCAATTCCTTTTCATATATCCTCACACAACTTATAACTTTTCAACTTCATAGGAAACTTTGAAGTCCCTTTTTATAACATAAAGGTTACTTATTACATTAGGAACATTAGGACATATGAAAAATTTCAATCCCAACATGAAATTAGATTATTGGAAATTGAGAGAAATTTGGGTGGAAGAGGAGAGAGAAAGAGAGAGAGAGAGAGAGAAGAAGAAGAATAGATGTGGTTTCGTTGATCCTTGTTGATGGAAAGCTCCAAATGCAGTGAAATTTTGAATCTTTGAGCTCCCTGCACACTATGAATCTCCTTCAAATCATCTCGTGAATGCTTACCAACATGAGTGAATTTTTCTGCTAATGACCGTAACTCCCATCCTGCATATGATATACTATTTTTAATGAGAGGTGATTCTTGCCTCTTCTCGACCATTGTGATGTGATGAACTCTCTCATCTAATCCTGCGTATAGTCCCCTTGTCTCAGTTGCTTCTTTGACATACTATTTTTTGTAAGCACCCATATAAGGGAACTATTTTTAGTAAGTGGAAAATTTAATATTTTTTCTATTCTAAACACTCATTCTAGCTTCCTCTTGATATTCAATGCCTATTTCCTTTGTCTCAGCTACTTTTGAAGATGAATTTTGAAACAATGCAAGTCTATAAAGAAAAACTTACTATTTTTAGAAAGTGTGTTTATAGTGCTTGATTTGCGATACTACATACTTTTTTGGAGTCATGTTTTCATTTTTATCACACCCTCTAAAATTCACATAGTTTTTCCCACAAGAATGATTGGAAATAAAATTTGAAATTTTGACATGGCAATGGCTTGGGGCTTGGAGTTACCATGGCGGCCATTAATGGAGCTTAAAATTTATAGGTCTAGTTTTTTTCTCCATTTGAAATGGAAACAACTCAATTGTGATAGGTTTTTTATTTGGATCCCATGTGTAAATTTTTAGTTCGTTTCTATTTCCGGAGTGATGGGAAATCCGATGAATGTGAGTCGGTGCATGAAGTGAGGATTTTGTTGGAGAAAATGATTCTGAGAATCACTTGACCTCTTTTTTGTGGAATCTTGATTTTCTTACAAAATTTTAATGTCTGCAAAAGATAACATCTCGATCTGACTTTTACTTTGAAATATATGAGGAGTTTTTAATTAGTGGCTTCATAGTTATCTGGTAAAAAATCTCCATTTTCTCTTTGTTCTTCATCATTTCACTCCATTTTCCTCTGAGTCATGCATATTACTGTGCATTCATTGGGTTGATATTTTGGTGATCATGATGGAGTTGGTTCAGATTAGAAAAGGCAGACTGGGTGTCTACACAAGCTTAAGCAAAGCCATGGCATGGCATGATGAGGAGCAATGAAGGAGAAATGAGGGGAACGAATGGGCTAAGTCCCAGATTTAAATATTAAAAAAATGCACATGGAGGGGATGGGTGATTTTTGTTTCCTTTATGTCCCTCACCTCAAGGATGTTAGGCACATAAATTTCCATGGTTATCCCAGAGGTGACATGTGGCACTTAATCCAATGGTAGGGGATTTGAGCAAAAGGGCCTTACAAGCACCTAAAGGCTGAAAATTGGTCATATGGGTGACCAAAACAATATCCTAGAGGTTTGGACACATTTTTCCATGTTTTGTGTCCCTCACCTAAAATGGAATTGAGGGACATCAAATTCCATGGTTGTCCTCGATCCGACGACATGGAGTTTGAGCTCAAAAATTGCACTTAGGGGCTGAAAGTTGGTCACGTGGGTGACCAAAAGACTTCTTATAGGGGTTGGGTGAATTTTTGAATGGATGATGTACCTAAACTCATGGAATTTGGGGACATAGAATCCCACCAAGCTCTTGGTGCTGACACATGTCCTCCCAAAAATTGACTCACTCTTAGACTGTCTCCAAGAGGGTAACTTGTACTGATGGTAACTTGAGCTCCCAACGGAAATTATTGGTGATATTTTATATGATCCTGAATTCAAATGGAATTTGGAATTTAATGGTAAGGGTATCATTTGTTGAGTGAACCATATGATCCTTGAAAAAGAGGATTTTTGATTTGAGGTTTAACTTGTTCCTGAGAAAAATTGCCTGTCAAACCTATTCGCTAAGGTGTTGTGAAAAATATGATTTCTCCATCATGTAGGTATTGGAATAGTATTTCTGGAGATGTTTATTTTTACTTCTAACTCCATCTGTAGTTCCCAAAATATTCTTCTTAATCCTAGCAACTATTTTAGGCATGTGTACTGCCCAGGCTTGTGAACCTTTTTTTTTACTCAGATTGTTCCAAGTCCTTCAAAACATCCCCAAACCTTCCAAAATCATTTCCATGATGTTATAAGGTCTTAAATTCACCTCCATGTTTAATTTGTCCCTTTCATTTTGCTATAGGGGGTTTGATCTAGTCTTGGGAAGGCCAATGATAACCCTTCCTAATATAGCCAGAAGATAACATCTTTTCAGAATTCCCTAAAATCACCTAGGGGACCAATTTGACATCAAATAGTGGGTGACTTGACTGATGTATTTTACCTACGGTTCCTAGGAATGATAAAACATGTAAAATTTGGCACAAGGGTATAGTTTTTGTGCTTGGAAACTTCCAATTTCCTTGTTTCACATTAGCAGGAAAACAGGTCATCCATACCCACTCCATCTATAAAAGGACACCAAACTAAAAATTTCCCCTTGGGGGAGAAACAAGAGGTAGTATCCACAATGAGAACCTTAAATCAAACACCTCATGTTTTTCCATATTTGTTGAAATCCTCTAAAGACCGTGATTCTGAAGAATACATTGTGAACATAGCAACCACTGCTAAAGAGTCTATTTTCCTAACAAAGGAAAGACACCTATGTTTGAAGGTGATCCTAGCTCACCTATTATCACTAAAACCTTTAATCTCAAATTTTTATCCATTTACAAAGTAGAGTATGAGCTACATCAATATAAATAAAGGCTTAACCAATTACAACTGTCCCAATGAGAAAAATTTGCAAGCATTTCTCAATTGGAGGTATAAAAAGATAAGTGAATTCAGTATCTCTAACAAATAGTGGAGCATAAATATGGAATAATCCAACTACAATAGAATTTAGAGGAAAAATATTACATAATTCAATCAATATATTATTGAACTAAATAACTTTACGTTGAACTTTCCCTTTTACAAAGTGGAAATGAGAAAACACGGTCTGTAATAACTACTGAACAAATAATTCAAACAGATTATGTATTTGCAAAAATTATTATATTAAGAGCGATGATCGAATGGATACATAAATGATATGATATTAGGAAATTCTCAAATGAGAATAAAATTAAATACTCTAAAATAATATGATTGTTCTATGCCACTTGTACGAACAAGCCCTTTCTTATAGAGCACCCTCCAATTTTTATGACATATTTCTAAAAGGAAAATATTTAAAATGGAAAGCATCTAGGATCTACTCCACAAAATCCCTGAAATTTGAGAATGAAAGATAATTCATTGGATAATATGTAACATATGATAAAATTGGGAAAAAAAATTTATGTGGATTTTATGTTCACAAATTTATGCTCCCTCAACATTTAGAAATACCAATTAACCTGTATGTAGGGGAGGTGCAATCAAGATATTTTATCTCCACACAAAGGTATAAATACATATGGTGGGATCAAAGGGAAGATAACATGAAACAATAAACTAATTTAGGCCTCCCAAGGAGGCATGATCTTCCAGCACGAGATATTTTCTTAAGGAAATATACTACCTAGATTTTTTACCTACAACTTGTGGACAAATATAAAGAAAGCGTCTCCATTTCTATGTCTGATTTTAGGGGGTATGTACTTCAAAATTTTAAATTATCCTTATTTTATTTCTGAATATGATATGGATTACTTCTAGAAGTTTGGAAAACGAAATAGGTGATATATCCAACTAACCTTAGATTTTAACTAAAGAGAGAAAAAATGTAGAATTATGTAGAAATTCAAAAAAAATGGGTAGGTATGAGATTTCAACTACCATTAATACGAGAACCAGTGTCTAGATGGAATAACAAAAAGGAGGATCCTACTGAGAGCCACAAAATATGAAGGGAAATAGTAATAATTTTTTTTGGGTTCAATAATCGAGAAAAGGAAATCAAGACACTGAGAGGGAGGGTGAATTTGTGTTGATTCAACCTTTGAAGAAAAATTCAAATCAAATTAATTTCTTTCAACTTATTATGAGGAAGCAACCACACAATTCCTATGCAATTAACAAGCAAATAACATAAGAAGACAATATTTCAAGTGGGAAACTATAGATGGGAGAAAAATCCACTGAACTAATGCACTATGTTGGACTGATTGTCTAATGAAATATTACAAGTTTTTTTAGCACCAACTCAACATGAAGCACCAACTTCAATATTTGATCAAGCACCTACTTGACTCCTCTCCAAGCTACAACTTTCATGAAAGCACCCACTTTTAGATAAATTTCTAAGCTTCAACTTAGAATTCAGACTAATTTTGATCACTACCTCTACACTAGTTATTTGAAAATAAAAAATTTGATCCCAAATATTCTCATACATATTTTCATACACCTTTACTAATTGCACTAGCTTCAATGCATCATAATATCTCTCACTCTTTCACCCTTACACTCAAATATCACATTCTTCAACAATTTTTTTCATACACAAAAATGACATTTTAACAACAAGAGAGACTCACACACATGACATTTTCACTTCAATTCTAATGACCCTTCACCAAACTCACTTGAAAATCCATAGGAGGGAGATATATTGTCTTCATAGAAAACTACCTCAAAGTTTCATTATTACATTTGAAAAGCTTCAGTTATAGCCTCAGAACCTCTAATCTCCATTTGAGATTATCTGAAGAAATTAATGATAAAAAGAGAGTTCTAAGCCTTCTAAAAAAATTTCTTCACATGTACCTTATCCATTTAACCTCTGCAACTTCCCTTTTGTAAGTGTCATTTTTGGTCTGACTTATTCTTTGGTGAGTGAACTCATTTAAGGAACATGTAGTTCTTAATTCTACATATAATCATCATATAAAAATGTTACTACAACCTCCTTCTCCATTTTATCTTTCACGTTTCATTAGAGCTCATAAAAGAGCATTAGGTGCAAGGATTGGTTTTCACAGTCTTGATCTTGAATAAAGAGAAGAATTTTGAAATCATATGAAACTTGTATTTAGGTGTATCAATTTTTTAATAGGACTTCATAAACAACTAAATCTTACAGATCATCAAGATAAAGTATAGACCAATTTACACATATCTCCTTCACAGTCATGAACTCATAGACCTAGTGAATTCAAAACGCAATACTAAACAGGATTCACACATTACCACCAATAGGTTTGAAACTATTTTCAATATTTTTAAAGGAGTTTTGTGTATTTTATATCATCAACAACAAGAAATAATGAGAAAGGCACCATTATCATCTACATGAAGCATCCTTGGGGCATAGTGTTCACATATTTGAAGGTACAAAGAGATATTTTCAAAGATTGAACAAGATTATATAGTGACCATACCATTTATAACTTAAATGACACATTTTAGGGAGGATATTGAAGATATGCAACTCATAATGGTTATATATTTCTTCAGTTCATAGAAAATGGCTCAAACTTGTATAATTTTCAAAGCATACTCAGGTTGGGTTTTAAGGACTAAGACCTTGTCTAGTTATTGATTGTGTTTCTCATCAAAAAATTCCCTTCCAAAACAGACCACTGAAATTACAATTCAAAGGGAATATATAAATCATGATTAGGTTTATTTTGAATGGATTGAAGGATAAAAGTCTTGTTTACATGCTTAAAGCATAGTCTACTTTCACTGTCCTGAGTTGACTATTTTAGTCTTTTAGAATTTGTTCACAAGGACACTTTATTTTATCAAGAACTTATATTTCATACAGTTTTTAGGACTCATACACACTATTTAGAGTCATATAGTTTCTTGGACATAAGATCTTATATTAACAAGTTCACATAGACCAAAGACTAGTTCTTGTCATGATTTTCTCTTCACAGAGATGACTCATATTGGAATACATTACTCATTTTTTCCACATAAATCCCTTATATTTCTTAATATAAAACACAAATATGACCCACGGAACCCTCCATGTCACATATTTTAACTTGGAGCCATCCAAATGAGACTGTATGCATCATATTTTCTCAAAATAGTGTTATATATATAGTACAACCATGCTTGAAGAAAAAAAAAGTCACCACTTTGACCTAGAAGGATTATTCTAAAACATTGAGTGGTTGTATCACATTGTAAAATTTATTTGAAGACAAAAATCCTCATTTCATGTCCATCACTTCAGACCTAGGGTTTGTAAGGGTTTTGGATAGTGTTATAAAAATTAAGAGAACTTTCTTATTCTTTCTCCTTTTCACCTCAGAATTTTTGCAAAAGTCATGTGTTTCAATTATCTTTAAAAAATACTCTTATGATTTATCAGAAGAAGCCTTGTAAATTTTATTTGAGTGATAAAAAGTCATGTCATTGTTTTATCCCATCTTTCTTAACCCAGTTTTGGTAAAACTTCAATATTTTTAACAATTCTCTTCATTTTTTCATGAATCTTGACATATATCACTAAAAAACCTTACTCTACATTCTCTATAGATTTATTACTCATAAATAAGCATGTAAAGTCAGGACCAAAATCATTGTTCCATCCTTATAATGCTAGTTCTCAAAGTAAGTCCCAGGAAAAGACCTCAAATATGCCTTCAACAGATGAAATATGACCCATAGTTCATAAATTTTCTAGATAATGTTCCTAGACTCCTCTCGTGCTTACATAGGGTTTTAATGGCCTTATTTCACTTCATACACCTCATTATGCTCTAGAACCATGCCTAAATGGGATAGTTTCAACTATGACTTACAACACATGACCTGATGATCATCCTAGAAGCCTTTTCACATCCTTGAAAAACCATTTCAGACCCATGGGACACCTCAACAAAGTACACAAAGTATCTCCATACCTCTAGTTGGCACCAACCACACTGACCAAGCATGTATCACCCTGAAACCATCATGATTGTTCAAGAAAACACCATGAGGCCAATTTCTGAACATTAAACCTCATTGATAAGGCACCAACCTTCATGATATTTCAATCCTCATTTTCCATCAATTCCATATGACATCAATGACAATTTCAATGCAACAGGGTTCAATAATCACCCCTTTGTCATTGATGGAAAAAAAACACACCAACATCTTCAAAGCATTCAATATTTTTTTCTCACAACACTCTTTCCCCTTTGACATCTATGATGAAGGTTCACAGATCCAACAACATGAATAACTTACAAAAATTAGTGACAAAACATAATCTTACCTCAAAAATCTCCATCTTGGATTTAACTTGCAACATTATAAAAAATGGCTTGACAAATGCATGGATAACTTCACCAGTCATTTTAAATGCTCCCCATGAACCTATTCTCTTGAAAATCTTTCTTTTAATCATTTTGAACTACTTTTCCTTGGTCTTCTTGAATTTTTCCTTAACTAGTGAACTAGCTCCCCCATATAGACACATCTTGAGCCTTTTTTGAGTAACTATAGAACTTGAGTTTCTCCCCCATGATAATTTGATACCTTTAGTCATTTCTTTTGGAAGGGATTACCCCCAATTTGTATATTAGCTTATTAAAAACAACTTTTGGTATAGGTTTGGTCATTATATTAGCTACTTCCTCCTTTTTTGACACTATGTTCAAGCTTTACTCTTTTCTTATTCACTTTCTCCCTCAAGAAATGGTACTTGTTTGGTATGTGTTTTGTCTTAGAGTGTAGCACTAGATTCTTAGACACACTTATCACACTTGTGCTATCATAGTACAAAGTCATAGGACCTTCATTTTTAATTTTAGTCTTTAAGTGTTTGCATCATCCACATCACTTGAGTACAACATATGACTATTGTTATAAACTCAACTTCACATATGGAAATTTATAGAAGAAAATTATTATTACTCAACCAAGATTAAAGGAATTTACCTACAAAGAAATATCCACAATTTTTTATCTTCCTATCATCAATGTCACCTGCCCAATTTGTATATGTGAAGGATTTGATTTGGAACTCATTTCATTTTTTATAACAAATTTTATATTCCATGAGATACCTGAAGATTTTTTTGACAGCTTGTAGATGGATTTCCCTAGGATATTCTTGAAATATTCCAACCAACCTAACTTCTTGCATGATATAAGACCTAGATGTAGTTGAATATAATAGGATTCCTTTCATAGATCTATATAAGGTCGGATTTACCTTTGGTGAGCTATCTTGCTTGCTGATTTTGCATCCTATAACAATTAGAATGGTTACTGGATTGAATATTTCCATTTGAAATATCTTGAGCATATCCTTGATATAGTTTGTCTCTGATATGTAGATACCTTCTTTAGATTGACTAATTTGTAGGACTAGAAAGAATGACCATTCTCTAAGCATTGACATTTCAAAATCCTTCTTTATGGTCTCTGAAAAATCCATGTGACATAGTCTCACTATCACTTCCAAAGATTATGTCATCAACATAGACAACAAAAAGAAACAAATGGCCCTTTTCCTCTTTTATATATAGATTGTTACCAACTACTCCTTTTCTGAATCCCTAATCAACCAAGTACCTATCCAACCTCCTATACCAATCCCTATAGGAATTATTGAGACCATGTAATGCCTCTTCAGCCTACAAACATAATCCTTCTCCTCAGTGAGAGGAAATCCATTAGGTTGTTCAATGTAGAATTCCTCATTCAAGTGCCAATTTAAAAATGTTGAGTTTACATCCATTCGATATACTTAGAATCCTTTATATTCTACATATTCAAAGAAGATCCTAATGTCCTCCATTCTATTTATAGGAGAAAATTTCTCATCAAAATCCACTCCTTCAACGTGAGAATATCCTTTGCTAAGTAACCTTTCCTTATTTCTTGTAACTTCACCTTTTTCATTTAGTTTGTTTCTAAACACCCACTTGGTTCCAATGAATTTCTTGTACTTAGGCCTAGGGACAATTTCCCAAGTTTAAATTTTTTCTACTTAGCCTAAATCTTCATTCGTTAGGTTAATCCAATTTTGGTCATTACTAGCTTCCATTACATTCATTGGTTTTATTTGTGATAGAAGAGCTATGTTCTCTTGATCTTGAATGTTCTTTAACATTATTCTTGTTTATATGTCTTCTTCCTTGTTCCCTATGATCTTATTTGGATGATGATCTCTCTTACATTTTCTTAAGGAGATCTAGCATTTGGTCTTTATTCATCTTCACTCTCTTCTTCTCGATCAACTTTTACATTTTCATCATCATCCTAATTTTTAGTGCTTTGGGGAGTCTCCTTGGGCTGAGTTTTAGTTTTCCTTGGATAAGATTAATCAATTGTGACATTGGAGCTCTCTAATATCTATTGTTGGCTCTTTTTGTAGCACGTATATCTTGAAATGATTACTGAATAGCCTAAGAAAATTCCTTCATCACACCTTGAATAAAACTTACCAAGAGTTTCATGATTTCTTTGATAAAACACTTGCTTATAAACACTATTAGGTGCTTTACACTTACAGGTCTTCCTCTCTAAATCTCATAAGGTGCCTTATTGTTATTTATTATTATTTTAGATTTGTTCAAGATGTATATTTTTGTGCTGTCTCCCTCCAATATCCATTTGAAAATATTGATTCATTCAACATGGTTCTTGCTATTTCTTGCATTTTCTTGTTCTTTCTCTCATATACCCCCTTTTCTTGATGTGTTCTTGTAACTGATAATTTTATTCTTATCCCAAAATTATCACAAAACTCATTAAACTCATTTGAACAAAATTATCCTCCTTTATTAGATTTCAAGATCTTATTTTTTGCATTGTTCTCATTCTCCACTAGTGTTTTGAATGCATTAAACCTTTCTAGTGCTTCTTATTTCTCTTTGAGGAAGGAAACAAAAGCCATCCTTATAAATTCATCAATCAATAGCTTGAAGTATATCTCTCCTTGAATGCTTTCATTTCTGGTTGGTCATACCAAATAAGTATGAATCGACTATAGAGGTCTTTTAGTAAAGTACTCTATGGATTTGAAGCTTCTCATATTTTGTTTTCCATGAATACATACATGGAAAATGGTTTTAAATGGTTTAAATATCTTGGGAATGTTTCTTATACATCCGTTAGAGATTATTTGTTGGGCCTCAGAATATTTTCTAAGTGCCTAAGGGTATGTGCATGCACGATACCAATATGAAGAAGGTCACGTAGGGAAAAGTGCAATGGGACAAGGGTTTTAGAAGGGTTTTGTAGAAACCAAAACACATGTACAAGAAAAAAAAAAGGGTATAAGGACTTATCCATATTCAACATTTAAAGAAGCACACGAGGAAAGCGTGACCTGACCAAGCATGTGGAGTGGTTAAGGTGCTAGCCTAGTGACTTGGTGACCAAGAAAATAATATTCCACATGATTGAAGGATCCAGAAAGACATCATTTAAGAGAGTGGAGAGCCCAGATAAGAATAAGCATGCTTCACTAGAGGACCACCTTGAAACTTGGAGAATGGTCTGCTACTTGAGGAAGCCATGGCGATGGCCGATAAACCTATATAGAGAGATGCTTGGGTATTGGAAAGGAGAGACTGGGTAGAGAAACTAGAGAGACTACTCTTGAAAATGGGAATCATCATAGAAAGTATGAAAGGAAAATATCTCCAGAAATAATAGGAGATGCTAGAGGGCTAGGGTTACCATTAGAGTATCATAGTAATATGGCATATCTCAAGGGATAGCTCTATGACAATTCTTGTAATATGGAAAGAATAGTGAGGAATTCTGATGCATAAGTCTTATCTACATTAATGTATTATTATATTATGACCCTGGTGAATGTAATGTGGTTACTAAACTATGATCAATATGAATATATGGTTTTTTTCTAAATACATATTATCTCTTGACCCTAGTGCATTTTCTTTATATTATGAATCAGATATACTATCTGTATGATGTTTCTCTTGTTATATGAATGGGTTTATTGGTATAATAACTCATCTTAGGCTCTCAAAATGAATTCATGGCCCTTTACCTTTATGCATCAAAGTTTATGTCCATAAGCAATGTATTCTAACATAACTCACATAAATGATGGGATTAATGCTCATGCGTGCCTCAGGTGAGAACCCACCACCCTCTGGGTGATAGGCCGATGCGCATGGGATTCGAAGGTTTTTCTAAGGGCATAAACATAACTACATCTTGGTTTTGTTATTGGGAACTCTTTTCAAAGTTGTGAGAAATGACTACATATTGGTCCCTTTGACATGAGATGAAAGAGAACTTGACCCTAGAAAGTGTCAAAGCATGGTTTAAGACCATGGATGATGAGTTTCCTAAAATATTTAGTAGTGGATCTGAGCTTGATGCATACAGATGGGTAGAAGAGCACCTATATTGAGTTGTCTAAGACCTTCTTTTGTTGTTTTCCACTAGAATTGTATGAATGGATTTCAACATATGCATCCATATTGAATTGATACTATCGATCACACATGTGGACCCTAGATGATTACCAGAGGCTGTAGAATGTGGATCTGGTTTGGATGTGTGTTGTTGATCACTGGTGGAGAGGAGTGTTGACCAGCTATACCCTCAAATATGTGATTTCTACATATCCTTGTTTGGAGATCACTAAGTTTGAGTTCCTAAGAGAACCTAGAAGATCATTCTTATGAGCTATCCCATTGGATATGAAGATCTTGATTATTATATTAAGTTTGGAGGCATTTCCTATGGTCAACTAAACTTCTCTGAGCACTAGATGAGGAAGCTAGGGTAAAGAAAGATGGTGGACATTGTGACTAAAAAGGGAAGGGAAGAGAGACGACTCAAGTATGGTAAAGCTCATGAAATTTAAATGGCTAGACAACATGATGTTGTAAGATTGATGGATTTATGGAGATAGACATTACTAGAAAGAGTTGAGGCTCACACAGAGGATGTGGAACCTGAGCAGTTTGTGTTACCCCATCTTGGAAAGCTCAAGAGATAGACCCCTTTAACTTCATATAAGAGTTCATTGCATGAAGAAAGTAGAGCCATTGGTGGGAATCTGAACCCACCTGGTTACCAACCCATGATGCTTAGTTTTCTAGATCAAGAGATAAGCATTGCTAACCCAGTTAGTATCGGAGGAAGTAACCAATTTGTGCCTAGGAGATATAACTTCTCATTTGGGACATCTACGGATGCACAAATCCTTCTTGTGTTTGGAGGAATTATTGGGAAAGGTGCAAGTACATGAATTTTTGGTATCACAAGTGGTACAAGATACAAATTATGAAGTGGGGAAATATCACAAACCATTAGCACATAGTTTAGTGGGATGTTAGGAATACTCGATGCGACCACTTCAAGCCCTTTTCCAGCTACAGGAAGTGGATCTAGTGGTGTAGGATCCAGAGGACCTAGTGATCATAGCAAATCTGGAGGATCTGGTGGGTCAGCAGGGATAGGACCTGGTGGGTCTAGTGGGTCTGGTGGTGGAGAAAACACTAGAGGAAACCAAGGTTCTGGGTTAGGTAGGCAAGGGCCTCAACCACCTCCGTAAGTAATTTTTGAGATTTCGTTACACCTGCTAGACTATAGAGGTATTGAGGATGATGCAGATTATGTGCACAAGTGTCAAATGTTATGACATGTAAATAGGATCACTACTATAGAGTGGAAGGCAAGTCAATTTACAAAAATGTTACAGGGGCACGTGTGTATTTGATACCACAAGTATGACCCCCATAAGATGGTGGTGGATTACACTGCACTGAAAAATGACTTCCTAGTAGAGTTACATATCCCTAAGTTCAAGAAAAAGAGCATCATCACTCTGAAGGAAATCCAACAAGGAATGGCAGAGAGCGTGTAGGAGTATGACACATACTTGAAGACTCTCTTGTCAAAACTATCCTATGACATTCACCCCTCTCAACATGCTCAATGGTTTGTTGGAGGATTAATAACACTATCTAGAAGGGAACTGTCACAAAATACTTTCACTGACCTACGTGAGGCCTTGAAGGAGGCCCTACCCATTGAGGCTATTATAAGCATTGATACTAGTGTTAGCCCTTTCCTTGAGGCTCAAATTTATGTAATGATGAAGCAACTGGAGAAACTATCTACTAACTCGGTTTATGAGACTCGCATTGGTATATGTTGTATGGAGTGTGAGGTAGAACAACATGTAAATGAACATTATCCTATAAGATTAGTACATGCCATGACGATGGACTATGAAATTTTCCATAGGGATCATGATGTAATTATATGACCACTACTGCAATGAGTGATCCATAAGAATGTGTCTTGCTATTGTAAGATCTATACCTCTACGATCCATGACAATAAGGATTGTAGGCTGATTGACTAGATTCATGATTTCATTGATCTCAGTGTGTGATTGACTAGCCCTGCACAAAATTCCAAGGATAATGATCGCCACTATGAATGGCGTATGGATGGAGGATCATGTTGAAGAGGGTTCCGTAGAGGATTTCCTGGTCATAGTAACTGCAATCAAGGAATAAGTAACTTCCTGCGTGGAACCTATTATAATTGTGGGTTGGTATAACATTATAAGTATGAGTTTATTAATCATTTACAACACTCATGGTAGAGAAATAAACATAAGTACAAGGATTTCCCTAAGCTATTTAAGAACATGAGCCAATAACATCGAAAAGATAAGGGTTCTAGGATGGTAAGAATAAAGAAGCCCAACCCACAGTGGCTGTTAAGAGTGGTGCATGAGTCAGGATTACAACTTGTACTGGTGACGACACTAGTAATGAGAGAAGAAATAGTACATGGAAAGTATTTGGACACTACTCGGCAAAAATAGGTATATCAAGAGACTATTGATGTGATTTTGAGTTTACAAGGAGAGATCCAGTATTTGAAGGAGAAGTCAAGGAAGTTGGAACAAAGGAAGAATGTTGAGGCTCCCCAAAAGGATCTGGATGAGGTCATGGAAGTATGCAAGATGTTAAGGAAGATAATATCATTCCCTTACTATGAGAATTGTTATAGGAGAAGGTACTGTGTGCTAGAGGAGAGTGCGAGAGGTAAGTGTTGAATGCTAATCTTCCCCCCCCCCCATATCCTTGACCATGACAAAGAGATAACTTTGAATGTTGTTGTAGATGGATGGATTCTAAGCAATATTTTGATCAACATGGGCACAAAGGTCAATTTTCTCTCCTTGGATGCATGGCATCAAATGGGAAGACCAACACTACAACCATCCTTGAATGTGTTATATATGGAAAACAAGATAAAGGAAATGCCTATTGGTGTCTTGAAGGATGCAGTTATCACTATTAAAGGTGCCAAGTTCACTAGGAACTTCAAATTCCTAGCACTAGCCAAGGTGGAAACTTCCAAGCATTGCTTGGGAACCCCTGGTGTTAAAAAAACAATGTTGACCTATGGTTTAACAAGGGGTATATTAGTTTCAAGTAAAAGGAAAAATGGTTCATCATCCCTTTAATAGATGGAAAGTCAACAACCTATATTGATCCCTTAGGAGAGGAAGTCCTAGATAAAATCTATGTGTGCTCTATCAAGGACCCTAATGTAATTCATCCTGATGAAGGAGCTATTTAGTTTGAATACAATAGATTAATGAGTGATACAACCAGCATAACATTTTACAATTGGGAATGCGATACCTATGAGTTAATTGGGGGATAGTTAGGATCTATAACAAGGGTGAAAAAAGTGTACTCAATCAAGCACCTAGGAAGGAAGAAGCTACCAAGTTACTCTAGAGGAGCAATCCCTAATGATTTCTTGTGAGAGATGGAGGCTCAATGCAAAAATGAGGATAAAAGGAGAAGTATGCTCAGTTATAAATTACTTGGCAGTACAATGCGTTTGTGGGAAAAATATCATGAGAGTCTTCTAGAATGATGCAAGGTAAGAGTTCCATTCTCTATTAGGTTCTCCAGAAGAAACATGCCCACTATTATCCAAGACTACCATGGAAAATAACCGACCTCTTCCCACATCCAAGCATGTGAGAAGGACTAGATGGAAGAAAAAAAAGCTTTACCACCTTCGTTATGGGTGCATAATTTATATTCTACCCTACAAGGTTGTGCACACACATAGTACATTCACTCAGAGATGCGCCATCATATAGGGAGTTGGCAAGAGTTGGCGGTTGATCTCATTCAAGCGTTTGAGTGTCGAATTACAAAGCCACCAGTGGATAAGACGTTGCAGGTGGCCATGTGCCTTACAATGGGAGATAGTGCTATGATAAAATATAGGGTACTGGATTTATTTGGTGAACCTATTTTGGAGACACATTTTGAGGAAAACGAATCTAAAGAGATACATCTTGTGTGCGCGTGCATTGAAAAAGAAAAAGGAAAAATGGTATATGTGATAGATGGGGAAGAAATGGAGTTTCTAGATGTTAACCATTTTGTAGGTACTCATGAAGTCATGGATAACACTGATGAGCGAGCGCATGCATATGATGAGCCCTTGAAAACAAAGAAGTTTAACATTGGTTATGAGGTAGAACCTAAGGAAGCTATCATTGGGGATTATTGGTCAGAGAAATAGGTTTGTAGGATCATTGACCTTTTTGTGAGTTTTAGAATTTGTTTCCATCTGGGTACAGTGATCTCAAAGGAGTTAAAAACTCCTTGGGGGAAATGTGGATCAAGTTAAAGGAAGGTGTGTTCCTGATTCAAAAGAGACCATATCAGATGAATCCAAACTTTCACGTACGGGTCAAGGAGGAGATAGACAAGATGATATCATCAGGCATCATTGAGGCTATCAAGGAATCAAAATGGGTGAGTCTAATGGTCATAAGAATTAAGGACGAAAGGATAAGGATTTTTGTTGATTACAAGGACTTGAATGTAGGGTGTGTCATTTATCATTTCCAAAGCCCCTTCACTAAAGAAATTTTTGAAGGAGTAGCTGAGTCTGAGGTCTATTCTTTTATGGATACGTTCCCAGGGTACCACCAAGTTATAATTGCAAAGGAAGACTAGGAGAAGATAAATTTTTCCATAGAATGGGGAATTATTACCTGCACCTTCATGCCTTTTGGGTTGAATAATGTGCCTGTTGTGTTCTTGTGCATCATGATACAAGCCTTCCATGAATTCATCCATAAATTTCTTTAGGTCTACCTGGATGATTATAATGTGTATGGGATATTAAAAGACCATTGTGACAATTTGAGGCTGATGTTTGAGAGATGTCAATAATTAAGGATATCCCTCAACATTAAGAAATATGTCTTTGCTACCCCATTTAGAACCTTGTTGGGGCATATTATATGTAAGAAAGTCTTGCTGGTGGATCTTTCCAAGGTTGCAGTTATTGTGAGATTGGGGGAGCCTACCAATCAAATTGATTTGTGTAGATTCCATGGGCATATGGGGTATTATAGGAAGTTTATTAAGGGGTATACCAAGATAATTATGCCCTTGGAAAAATTACTTAAACACAATAGTGTCATTCACTAGGGATACGTGTAGCAGAAGGAGTTCGACACATTGAAGGATAAGCTTGTTACTACACCCATATTATGCTTTCCCTCTTGGGATAAGCCCTTCCATGTGCATGTTGATGCCTTAGGGATAGCCATATGAGAAATACTAGCACAACATGGTGAGGGGATTATTGATCAACCTTTGTGTTTTTCCAGTACGAATTTGACACCAAAAGAAAAAAATTACACTAGTGAGCGTGAGGAATTTTCAATGATATATGTGTTTCATAAGTTGAGGCAGTATCTGCTAGCAACATTGTTTATATTCTACAAAGATCACATGATGTTAAAATATTTGATAAATAAGCCTATTTTTCAAGGGTGCATATGTCGTTGGGTCTTGTTGTTTCAAGAATTTGATTTTTCAATTGTAGTAAAACAAGGAAAAACTAACTCAAGACATAATCACTTATACATAATTGACTCAGGGAAGGACACGCAGAGTGTAAATAGCTATAATTTAGCCTGAGCAATTTAAATACTTAAATTGCATTAATTATATCCTTTCCTTCAAATTGATGAAATATCTTCAGTAAATGCTCACTTTCTCTTCTATCATTAATTAACTATCTTAAATATCTTTAATTACATTACATTAGTTAATTAACTCTTCTATCCAACAACGATGCCAATTAATGACCTTTCGTTAATCAGCTCCCCTTTCTATCAAGATTAATTAATTATCTATAATTAATTAAGATCCCCATTCTATCTAAATTAATTAATTATCTATAATTAATTAAGCTCCCCTTTCTATATAGACTAATTAACTATTATTAATTAATTAGATTTCTCTTCCATTAAATCAATAAATCATCATTTATTTGATTAAATTCCTCCCATAGTCTAAATCATGCTAATTATTCCTCTAAAAAGTTTCTATAAGATTTCTCACCTAGTAATTAATCACTTCGATTAATTAATAAATCCCCTCAAACCCCATGAGTCACTAAAGGAAAAATTAAACTCTCCTAAGCTTGACTCAACCCCCTTTTAACCATGTTTATCCACAACTAACCCAACCTCTCTATTATTCCACATGTAAAGGGATGTAGAGATTCTTTAATCCATTGGGCTATATAAAGATCCCTCCTCCTACCTTTCCTCTTACACCTTGAATTCTTATAGATAATCTATAGAAATTTTATCTTAGAGCATATTTCATTTGAGCTAATAGCCTCATTCTTGCATTTCATATATCCAAAATTTTGGGTCATATGGAGAAAATCAAAATGGTCTTGTAGCCATACTTTGATGAGCTTCCATTCCCAAACCCTTGAAGATAAAATGATAAAAAATTTATTTTCATGTATCTATCTAGGTTAATTTAGTGTGTTTGGTGATTTAAAGAGTAGAGATTCAAATGATTATCATATTAGTTTGATTTCTATTTCAATCTCTAGTGCATAATGTTGGTATTTAGTGTTGTTTAGCTCTTAACATGATGATATTTTTGTAGTTAATTCATGTTTTGAAACTATTAAGGTGTTATTTTCAATTCCCTTTACATATCTAACTAATACATTGATACATTTGGCAAGCCTGGTGGGACTTACTCCCTTGTTCTTTGCACTTAATTTCAAGTTTTTGTAGTTAAATTTCAATTTTGGTCATTAACCCTATTTTTTCATATATTAACATAACTTCTTTTTCTTAACTTGTTTTGTTGATTTTGCATGTGTTGAGTCTTCCTTATAGGTTTAAAGGATGTGAAGTGCTATAAAAATTGTAATTGATGGGAAATGTTCAATATTTCTCCATGTTTTCACTTTTAGAGCTTGCTTTTTCAACATTCTACACGCTAATTTTGTCAATTTCTTAAAAATATTTCATTCTTGAGAATGTAGGTTAGTGTTTGATAGTACTGATTATTATATTTATATATTAATGTGGTAGGTTTCTATCAAATTTGAATCTTGGTGAGAAAATTTCAATACTTTATCATGTTTTCATTTTTAGAGCTTACTTTTTCTACATTCTACATGTTAGTTTTGTCAATTTCTTGAAAATGTTAAGTTTTTTATCAAGAATTCTAATGTTTGATAGCATTGAGTCTTATATTTATATATTAATATGATGGGTTGTTGTCAAAATTGAATCTTGGTTGGAAAAATGTGACCATTTTTCAGATTAAGGGATGTTTTTTTGACATTTTGGGTACATGTTAAGTGCATACCCGTGAGCATAAGAGCATATGTGTAACCCATCTTCCAGAGGCCATAAAGTTTTCTCTTGAACTTGAAATGACTCTATTTTTTTTTCATTGGAAAGGTATAAAGTGAACTATGCAATGAAAACATAAATTCAAGATTTATACATACTAAATATATAGGTTTTCCCTTTATTGTAAAACTGGTCATTTTCTAACATGTCTAATGTTTTGATGAATGTTGTATTTCCATACATTACTTGATTTAGACCAAATCTTGTGTGTACTCTTCTCTTATACCTTTTGGTGATCTTGAGAATCGAAAACAACTTTGATCTCTATATTTTTAACATTTGGCATAAGTTGGAAATTTGATTATTCTTTTTGTTTAAGGGAATGAACCTTTTATAAAGAATTTTTTTATGGTCCTCTGATTTGAAGTTTTCCATTTCTATCTAGTTGGGATAAATTTTGTGTATGTTGTTCTCTTTCACCTTAGGGTGATCTTGAGAATCAAAAGAAACTTTAGTCTTCATTTTCTAACATTTGGTAAACTGGAAACTTTGTCTTTCCTTTTTGGTTAAAGGGAATAAACATTTATCAAGATTTTTGTATGGTTCATTAATTACAAAGCTTTCCTTTACTTTTTAGTTGGATTATTTTTTATGTATGATCTTATCTTGCATATTTGGATGATATTAAGAATCAAAATAAACTCTTAATCCTATTTTAAATAATGTGATTGGCTTGGAGAACTACTAACGCTTGAGTATAGGACCTAAAAATGCTTTTCAAACAAAGGAGTTCAAAAAAAAAAATTCTAACTATACGTGTGTTTCAGATTTTTCCAAACAACTAATGAATAAACCACATTAATTCTAAAATATTAAAAAAAACATGGCATTCAAAACACTTGATTTGTAGGTTTGGATAAGGGTACGTCTCATCCGCTTAATACTAGAACATAACCCCTTTGGAATAAGCCTTCAGCTACAACAATGGGGGTGGTCCTAAGAACCCTAAAGTATTCCACACAAGATGGAACCTTGTCGATGAAACGGGAAGTTCTCCACAAACTATACTTCAAGGGGGTAAATTAAAGCTGAGATACTCTAAGAATTAGTCAGTGTAGCTTTTCTTGGAAAATCGAGCTCGCTCTTAGATAACTTTTCACACCTAGTTGAGTGAACCAAGTAGGAAGCTATCTTTGACCAGGAGGAAACTTTGACCATTTCAAAAATAAATTTGAGTTGAGAGCCATTAATCATCACGAAACGTGTGAAGTGTTACTTTTTCTTAGTTTTTCACTCACCCTAAGGTGAGGCGAAATTATGCTGAAGTGAGGCCAACATTTTTCACCCCTAATTGATCTATTTCCTTCACTTTCTTTTTACACTTTGGTTATTACAAGAGGAGTGAATACCCTTGTGTTGTTAATTGATTGTATTCACCACTTTTGTGTCTGTTTACACTCATCCATGTTTTTGGTTGAGTTTTTAAACATCTAGAGTGTGTGGAGAGGTTTTCATATCATTCCTATCCTTTTTGATCTTGATACCTAAGTCAATATCATCATCGCATTTAGCGTTGATTCATCACCTTAACTCTCCTTTGAACAATTATCTTATTTATATCGTGTCACTACAAGTTTGGTATTTACATCTTGTTTATTGAAAACTTGACCTAAATATCTATATCAGGATGTTACGCTATATACACTTTAACAATTCCTAGGTATACTCTAGCTTTGGTTTGATTTCAATTATTACCACGATTTTGAAAAGTGTGAATGTTACCACTTGTGCATGTTATATCAATATCATCTTGATACTAATACCTTAATTTCTCACAAATTTTGGTTAACATATCTTGGTGGAATTATTATGTCACTCACAATCATAACTACCACTTTTTGGAATATAGGTCTTGATTGTATTTGGGGTTTCTTTTAGTATAACTTGTTTGGAGATCGCATTAAATTATTGTTATTACTTGCGCCTTGTTCATTTGTTTGAACTTGACATAAGTGGTGACATTATGTTAATCATATTCAAATACCACTTATCATTTGGAAACAAAATTAGGAAGTAATTTGATGATTGCTTGGTTATAAAAAAACCTTGCGTGATTGTGTCTCATTTTTCACATTGACTTATCTATTTCAGATAATCACTTTGATTCATTGATACTTTATCATTCATTATTATTTTGTAATTAATTTGGATTTATGTTTTGAACTTGCATGATTGTTCTTTGTGTTTATCCATCTTAGAAAATCATTTATAGTACAATCCTTTAGGTCTTTGATCTTCTTTATATTCTTGTTTTTTCCTAGATTCATAGTCATTTTTTAACACAGCTTTCAAACCTTCGTAAAACATTTCCTATCAAGTGACTTTTGCATCAATCAAACATTGAAAATATTTCCTTTTTATCATTTATGTTGCTAAAATTTTGATCAATCCTTTGATAGTTAAACCTCCAAACCTTGTTGGATTATCAATCTTGAGTCATCACGATGCATGTTTTCCTTAACTTCCCATTTAAAAAATCACACTAGAATCCCCATCTTTATGAAATGTCTAGTTGGTTTTCATTATGCTGACCAAATAAAAATGAAACATTCTTCACTTTTAAGAAGTTTGATAATACAATCTAGGTATAGAACTTTGAACCCAACACATGCTAAAAATGAATGATTATCACAAGGTCCCTTATACATACGACAATAAGAAATTAATGTTTCATCATTCACATAAAAATATGTCCATCATGACTAACCCACATTTGCTTCTTCACGCTAGAGAATCCATATTGGTAACCTGATCCCTAACTTCATCTCATAGTCGGTGATATAGTTTGGACACTTTTGATCCAAATTATTAATTAGGTTCCCCCCACTCTTCTTCTGATTCTAATCCAAATTTTTCCTCTTCTTCAGAGGATTCCAATCCAAATATTTCCTTCCACTCTTCTTCATATTGTAATTGAAACATTTCCTCTTCTTATAAGGATTTAAATCCAAATATTTCCTCTGACTCTTTTGATGATTTGGATCCAAACTACCATTCAGATTCATCTCATTTGACTCCTAAGTTATGATCATCCCCTTCTTTGCAGGACCTCCTTCATCATACTTCTACTGTGATTTTCATTCCCACCTTTCTTTGCGATACCTCCTTTATCATTCATCTAGTTAGACTCCTAATTCATGGTCCTACCCTCCTTTGCAGGACCTTCTTTATCATTCATCTAATACACTTATTGAGTCTCACTCCTCCCCTTCTTTGGAGGACCTTCTTTATAAAACATCTAATGTTATTCTTCAATCATGATCATCCCCTTATTCACAGGACCTCTTTTATCAGTCACCTCAATGAACTCTTCCTCCTATGAAGATTCATGTGACTCAAATTCCTTCTAGTCAATCATCTAATTCAAATCCTACATCACAATCTATGTAATTTTGGATAAGAATCCTCCTATTCTTCCTCCATGATGTCATCTTATAGGGCAACATATCCCAACCAATTCTAAAGCCACATCTTCTTCTACTCATGAGACATATAGCCTTAAGTCTAATTTTTCTCTTGAGTCATCTTGTTCTATCAATCATCATCAAACATCTTCTAAGTATTCCAAACCATTTGGAACTTTTTCTTCTGATCAAACCCCTATGGTTGATCAACAACCCATACCAATTAATTTATTTCAGAATGAAGGAGCGATCACAACCTTTATAGGGGCACATGAATATATCCCTCTTTCAAATTAGGAGCAAGGATTATCTTTAGATTTAAATGCATCTATATATTATGAGGAAAAGGTTGATTCCTTTTATCAAGAAATGGAGGAAGAGCCTCATATCACACAACTTGATCCTCCTCTTATTCTTCCATCATCACATTCTTCATTACATGCGGAAACTATTGGGTCTTGCATTGATCCATGACCTATCTTCTCATCATCCAATCACTCTTTTTCTATCACAATCTCTTATGGGGTTAATGCCAAGTATCCCTTCATCTTCATCTACGTGTGGGTTACCTTCTACTAGCCCTCCCTTTGGTATTTGTGGGAAATTTTAGAGTAGTCCACTATCTTCTATTCTTGAGGTGCATCCAACTAGCCCCTTATATTTTATGTATGGGTCACCCCCAAGTAGTCCACTATCTTCTATTCTTGTGGCACATCCAACTAGACCTTTGTCTTTTACATATGGGTCACCCCTAGGTAGTCCATCATATTCTATTCTTGGGCCACATTCTAGTAGCCCATCATCTTCCATCTATGGGTTGTTCCCCAGAAACCCTTCTCCTTCTATTCTGGAGCCATATCCCAGTAGTACTTCATCTTGTGTATGTGTTTCACCTCTTGATAGCCCATATTCTTCAATTATTGGACCGTATCATTTTCATCAATCATATTATTATTCTACCAAATATTTTGGCAAGCCCACCATCCTTTCTTAGATTAGTTCTAAATGTCCACATTCTTCTCCCACTTCTTCATATCAGATAAGTAGAGCATTAGCTTATAAGAAACCTAAACAAGTTTTTTACCAAGCTAAGAGAAAAATACCAAAGAGCTCCAAAGTTCCCAATAACTCAAAAAATTATAAAATTTACAAGAAAACGTGATTCCATAATCCACACCAACGTACCTATCAAGTATGGTGCAAAGTAAAGAAACCTATGGATAGGTAACTTAAGCTCCCACATACACAACCTATGTTTCAAAACAAATGACAATCATTTGTTGAGTGTGAGATCAAAACAATCATTGAGATCGGGGATAATATTACACTTGATAAGTAAACACGCTTAGTATATCTTATCAAAGAAATCAAAAACACCGTTGTTGGATCCTATCACATAGAGTGACATGTTTCATTTTAAGAACCATCAAAAAATAACTAAAAAAAACATAAAATAGTTTTTAAAAAAAAATGGGAAAACATTAAAACATTACAAAAACAAAATCAAAGTTACAAAAATCAAACATTGCAATCAGGTATTATGTACAACAAGATGTTCTTTCTTCCCTTTCTTTCACATTCCTCTTGAATTCATCCACCATGTTCATCCCTTTGGTGTTATTATGGTTAGCCTATTCACACGTATTTTGAGACATTTATCTCTATGGTATTTTTTTGACCCTAGTCTTTTATCACCTTGGTAAATTAAAGAATGAGTGACCTCTTAGAGATCCTATCACTATCTACATCTAATAAAAATTTTACAAAGACTTTTTGGATGTATTTATTGACACAAGCCAATGTCCTCATCATAATCACTTCCACATCCTTCCATAAAGCCATCACTAGTTATTAACCTCTTTTCGAACAAGAGAGTTGAAATAAGTTTTTCATAAATAAAAAGAATCAAAATAAATCAATCAAAGAGAAAAAGCTAAAAGAAAAAGAAAATTGATATATAACTCTCTCTTGGGGTATTTCCAATAATCTCTATTGGGGCTATGCATGCCTGATTAGTAGTAGATCAATTTTTTGATTAGAATCAAATTCATCTCCATCTGGACTATGGACGCCTGGCTGATAGCGGAGAAATTCACGAGTCTCCTTCCACAATCCATTCATTAATCACCTTTCAAACTAAATCATTTCTACACATTAGCTAGTTTATTCCCTTGATGTCTATCAACTCTTTCCTCTAAGAGGTAATTCATTTCCACTTTCACACATAGGATCTCGACAAGTAAACATGATTAGTATGTTACCAATTGTTACTTTTTGCACCTTCTTCAAACTCTTTCTTTAGCAAATGTATTGTCTCATGATTTTTTCCTTGGGCTAGTCAATTTTTCATTGACCACCTTATAAATATTTTCATAGCATCCTCTATTCTTAGAAAATAATTTAGAACGTCCATGTGTATCATATTTCCACTTTGACATGTTTGCAGGCACCTTTGTCCCCCTTTAATAAATCAATTTCCCACTTCCTTTCTATCATGTGTTTCTTGGCTAGATTATGCTGGGGGAATCCTTTCTCCCTCGTGATTGAACCTATTTTATATGGGCCTTGATCCTCCTTCAGTGTGTGAAGATTTTATTTTTGAGTACTCCCACCTAATCATTTGGGCATGTTTCATCTTCACTTTCTCATTGGCGTGGCATTTTTCCCTTGTACATCCCATTTATCATTAGGGGCATTCATGTTTCTTGGTTTCTTGTACATAACTTTGGAAAACTGTCAGAAAAATTAAAAAAACATAAAATTATTCTGAAAATAAATTAAAAAATACAAATCATCCAACAAAACGTCACTCTTTTCTTCTCATTTGTTCTTGTACGTGACTCGCGGATCATCTTGATCTACCTCTATCAAAAAAGTTGGTTTGCTTACTATGTCTATACTCTGGGGAAAATTGAGTTATTTGGTACTGTTTCATAGTAAATGATTTATTTTCATAGGACCCAAGAGTCCTTCGTTATTCATCTTACATGTATCCTTACTTGGGGCACCATATTTTAACCCTTGTCATTAATTATTACATGTCAGAATCGAATCATGATAACAAAAAAAATGCATTATGTTTCTCTATTAGGTTATCCTATTTACTTTCTCATATTGCATTGCATTATGTATTTTGTATGGAGTTAGGCATATTTTAATTTATCGTATTGCATTGCATTTTTTATGTTGCATGGATTTGGTATTTTTTAGTATTGGACAATTGTTCATATTATGGATTTTCATGTCATTCTACTTTTCTCGTATGCTTATATTTTTAATAAGGAATGATGACGTAGATATTTTGCAATATGATGAAACTAAAGTTGTTTCAATACAATGGATGAAATCTTTATCTTTTCTTTCCATCTTCATTCCTTTTCTACATAATTTTTTATCAACATTATTCTTTACCTTCACCTAGGGCATCCTACCCCTACCCATTCTTGTATACATTTCTCTCCCCTTTTTCTATCATCAATATCCTTCTTTCATCACCCCATTGAAATTCGAGAGGGAATCTCTTACTACTACTAATTTTCCATCTACCACTTCAAAATTTTACCAGTCTATTATCTTTGAAGTGGCCTCACTTACACAACCCCAAAGACGGGAAAATGTAAACACCTATAATTTAGCCCAAGTAATTTAAATACTTAAATTGTGTTAATTATATCCTTTCCTAAAAATTTATGACATATTGTCAATAAATTCTCATTTTCTCTGCTATCATCATTAATTAATTACATTATATTAGTTGGTTAACTCTTCTATCCAACAACAACACCAATTAACAACCTTCCATTAATCAACTCCCCTTTCTATCTAGATTAATTAATTATCTATATTTAATTAAGCCCCCTTTCTATATAGACTAATTAATTAGCTTTCTATTCCATTAAATCAATAAATCATCATTTATTTGATTAAATTCCTCTTATAATATAAATCATGCTAGTTATTTCTTGAAACACCTTGTATAAGCTTGCCAACCTATTAATTAATCACTTGGGTTAATTATTAAATCCCCTCAAACCCCCTAAGTCACTAAAGGAAAAAATAAACTATCCTAAGGTTGGTTAAACCCCCTTTCAATCATGTTTATCCACAACTAACCCAACCTCTCTATTATCCCCCATATAAATGGATCTAGTGATTATTTTATCCATTGGACTATATAAAGAGCCCTCCTCCTACCTTTCTTCTTACACATTGAATGATTATAGATAATCTATAGGAATTTTATCTTATAACATCTTTCATTTGAGGTAATAGCCTCAATCTTGCATTTCATTCATCCAAGATTTTGGGACATATGGAGAAAAAAAAATGGTCTTGTAGCCATACTTTAATGAGCTTCCATTCCCAAACCCTTGAAGATGGAACAATCAACTTTGATTTCCATGGATCTATCTCGATTCATTTAGTGTTTTTGGTGATCTAAAGAGTAGAAATTAAAATTCTTAACATATTAGTTTGATTTATATTTCAGGTTCTAATGCATAATGTTGGTATTTAGTCTTGTTTAACTCTTAACATGATGATATTTGTGTAATCAGTTCATGTTTTGAAAATATTAAGGTGTTAGTTTTAATTCCCTTTGCATAGCTAACTAATACATTGATACACAGAGCATAGAGGATACCATGCCAGAAACACAATTGTTTAGGTTGGGGTATGCACCCTTAGAATTGGAAGATATTGCATTGTTTCTTAAAATGGGTATGACACCAGAAGGAATGAAGGCTTTGGAGAGGAAGCAGTTGGCTATACATTATGCACCCTATATGTTTATTAGTGGATATTTTTACAAGCTAGGATATGATGAGGTTCTACGCCGATGCATGTTACAACATGAGCACGTTGCAATTATGGAGGAAGCTCATGGTGGGATGACATGAGGACACTATGCAGGGAATGCCATCTCACAGAAGATTATAATGGTAAGGCTTTGGTGGGAAAGTATCTACCCAGATTGTATTGATTTTTGCAAGGCTTGTGACCATTGCCAGTGACTTGGAAAACCTAGAAGGCGGGATGAAATGCCCTTGCGACCGATAACTAGTGCTGAACCATTTGAAAAATTCATAATTGACTTTGTAGAACTAATTTCACCTGCCATGTGAAGAAATGGCTCGAGTTACATAATCACTTGAACTGATTACTTTACAATATGGGTAGAGGAAACACATACAAACTATTACACAACAACGTCATCATTAAGGATCTTATGGGAAATCTTAATCAACAGATATGGATGTTCGTTGAGTTTAAATAGTGATAGGGGAACACATTTTCTGAATGAAATGGTTAGGATCTTATTGGTAGAGTTTATGGTGGCCCATTACAAGACTACCCCTTATCAACCTCAAGTGAATGGAATAACTAAGGCATTTGACAAGATATTAAGTCACACATTGACAACAGTTTGTGATGTTGGAAGACAAGACTAGGACGACAAGGTATCAATCATTCTATGGGCATACATGATAACCTACAAGATACTGAACAAGGCCACACCATTTCAGTTAGTGTCTGGTGTAGAGGTTGTTTTACTATTTGAATTCATATTACCATCATTGCGTATATCACATGCAGGAGGATTGACTAATGAGTAAGCACTCAAGGAAAGGATTGACAATTTAATGCAGTTATACAAAAGGTGATCACTTTCTAAATGGATTCATAAGACTAAAAAGGCCAAACAGAAGGCATGATATGAACGTCATATAAATAATAAGTAGTTAGATGTTGGGCAGATGGTTTTTTTGTATTATTCCAAGTTTATGCACAATCCAGGGAAGTTAAAATTCCATTGGTTGGGCGCATATATCATCTCATACATCCTTACATTAGGCACATGCTAGTTACAAGCACTAGATGGGATGAAATTACCTGGCCATTTTAATGGGAGTAGGCTAAAGCCCTACTATAAATAAACCTTCCTTGTGTTTGTTAATAAGGCGGTATTGCCAGTTAGCTTAGGATTTATCTTCATGCTTTCCCTTTCCTGGTTTTTCCCTTTCTCATTATTTTTTCCCTTCTATTTGTGTTGTTTTAAGCCTTGTGTACTGGTAACCATATTTATTTCAAAAGGTTATGTATGCACAGAGGACCACACATCTGTTTTAGTCTATGGTAGAGTAGTGTGAACTGAAATACAAGCTAATAGTAAAAGTTGTATGGTCTAGATTGAAGGATTAAAGGAACAAAAGAGAGAAGAATGCATGTGGAAATGGTGGAAAATAATTTTTGGTGTCAAGATAGCATAACAAAGACCATGTAAAAAGGATAAGAAGTGTAGGAACAACATGAGGTAGTCGAGGGAAAAAATTAGGTGAAGGACAGAATAAGTGCCTTCGGCACTGCAGACGCGTGCATAAGAGTCTTCAGCTGGTAAGGATTTTTCCCTTATAGAAGGTTGTAGAAGGTTTCATGCAAGATTGGGCACATGGCTAAAGGAGCTTAAACTCAAATTTAGTGGAAAAAGTTACATTTAATGCTGAGTGGAGGGGTGGGTGGCATAGTATTTATTTCTAGAGAAGAACCAAAAGCTATAAGTATGAATTTGGGAACATTATTATTTTACCTTTCTATTACGAAATCAAAGAAGCTCTTGAAAACTAGGGTATCCACAAAGAGATATTTGTGTGAAAGGAAAAGCATAGATATATGATTTCATGAATAGGCTAATTTGTTAACCAGAGTTGAAGGGGTACATGAGCATAGGGAATAAAGTTTCAAAGAATTTTTCTAGGTTAGAAATTTACAGCTAGGGTACAAACGTAAAAGGATTGCTTCAAAAATTTGAGCCACATGGTTGAACAGAGTAAGGAAGAGGAGCAGGAAGAGTTTTGATTTTAACCCTAAAAGTAAAATGGCACCATAGAAGGAAACCATTTAACTAAATAAGGGCAAGGGAAAAGGAAAAAAAACTACTACCACAAGTTTTAACGAAGAATGGTATGCATAAATGCAGTACCCAGATGAAGTGTTTTTGGGGAAAGAATGGGTAACCTATGTGAGGAAGATGGCCATGAGTGAATCTAATTATCACACATACACCATAGAGAAAGATATGGTTTTGGAACTAGTTCATTTGAAGGACAAGAAGACACCAGAGGGAATGTCGATCTATAATGATGAGGTGAAGATGCAGTTGGGAAAGGCCAGGTTGGTACAAATTTATGAGTTTCTTTATTTTTACAACCCCAAGTGGTTATACCAATGGCTGATGTCACATGTGCATGAGGACCACTTCTATTTTATGGGCTGTAAAATACACATAACTCCTGTTGGTGCCATTTTTGAGCTTGCACCATGTTGCCCTAAAATTTTCAAATCTATATTTGCTCAAAAATGTTTTACCCTTTGAATTGATGGTCTAAAATTCTTCCCCTCTAGCTGAATGCTTTAAAAATTCTCACAAACTTGTTGTTTTTCCCTAATTTGAAAGAATAATCCAATTTTTCCCTTTTCTATGCCCTAGTTTTTCCAATTTTGCGGGCTATGTCATTTTTCCCTTTTCCAGATCATGGAAAAATAAAAATTGTTCAAATCATACTTGTTTGTAACTTAAATTCCTATCCCAAGGTCGAAAATGTTTGGAAATCATGCTTCAGTTGATTTAGAATCAAAAAATCTGCCATCCTTAGTGAAAAAATTGAATTCTAGGGCATTCCTGGAATTTTTTACGTTTTAACAGTCAAATGGGTGTCATTTTCCCTTCAAATTCATCCTCAGAAGGTATTGGCAATGTGGTAGGTTTTCATTGGCTAAGAAAAAGTGGGGAAGTGTTGTAACTTTTCATTTTTTGCCTTTTTTGACAATGGGGCATTTTTGGGCCCAGGGACCCATTTTTTCCAAATTTGCCTACGTGGCATGTTATGATTCCCTTAATGCTTTTAACCCTTATTTTGCAAAAATGTCAAAGTCAAAAAATGGTCTAAATCCCTACAACCAATCGGGAGTGGACACGTGTCCTAAAAGACAAAAAGGGAGGAGCAGGCCGTTGGGGGACTTAGATTTTTTTAGCTCTATTTTTCTAAAGTTTCAAAATCAGCTTTTCCCCCACCCCAATCAAAGGAAGACACGTGGCATCAATTTTGAATGGGTCAGTGGGCTAGTGGAGGAAAAAGGGAATTGTTTACCTTTTACGAAAAGAAGGCTTAAAATTAAAATTTTGGAGCATGGCCCCTTGGCCAATCACAGATGGAAACATGTCTAATAGGGTTAGAGGAAAGTGCGGGCCATGGAGGGAAATGAGGATTTTTTCCTTTTTTGGAAAAAGGAGTTAAGATAAAAATTTAATACATGGGCCCACAAGAAAATCAACAAGTGAAATGTGGCAGGAAGAATGGACAAGGTGGGTTGTTGATTCGGTAGAGGCAGGAGAGAATTTTTTCCCTTTTGCAAAAAAGACTCAGAATCAAAATTTGGAGCGCTGGGCTGCGATGAATCACAAGGAGACACATGGCGAGGGAGAAATCGGAGGTGCGGGCCCATGGGAAAAAAAGTGAAAATTTTCCAAGTTTCCAAAAAAGGTCAAAATGCGCAGAATTGAAGCGCGATCCCAATCAAATCCACCATGTGTCACGTGTCAGCTCCAAAATTCAAAGGTGGAGGGGTAGGGGAAAAGGTCAAACTTTTCCATTTTTTCAAATTTTCAAAAGGTCATAAAGTAAATTTTTTAAAGTTGGGCCTGATCCAATCATTTTTTGCCATGTTTCTGGTCTTATCCAAAAAATTAAAAAGGTAACTCAAGCTTATTTCTAAGTTTGCATCTTCCACGTGGAGGGCAAGGATTAAAAGATGGATAAGATCAATGATTGTTATGCATTTTTTTGTTTTTACTGACATGAGAGCTCTAGGAATCATTGAATCATGATTTTTGCATCACAAAATTCATCAAATTTATAGTGATTTGGTGTCATCTTGGCCTTCCAGGATCATTGGCATCACTTTCATGGCTTAATTCTTTGATTTGAGGTAGTTTTGAAATGAATTTTTCCCTAATCTGTCCAAAAACGTGAAATGACAAAATCAAAATTTTTAGAGGTAATTTGAAAAGGTTAAAAGGTGAAAATGATGAGTAAAAGGTGTTTACATTCCTTAATGATGAAAAACGTGCCTCCAGGATGAATAATGATCCATATAATTGTAATGATTTAATCTTTTTGGGCATGTACCTAGCAACCTACAAGTTTTTTTCTGTTTGATGTCATTTTCATTGAATCATGAAGAATTGTTGTAATAAAATTGATCCCTTGGCATATTATTTTCTTAGGAAAAAAGGATCAAATGTGGCAAGAGATATATAATGCATGTTTTGAGACATGCAAAGGGGTCAGGAAAAGTTGAAAAATAATGAGAAAATTCTGAGAGAAAGCTCATTTTTCTTAAAAAAACACCAAAGAACTAGAATAATTTCTTCTATGTTAGATCTTCATGTATGTGAGTTTGTTACAAGTGTATATCCATCACACAGCTCTAATATTGTTCATGAAACTCTCCCTTTCTAATGAATCTAACAAGATTTTGAGTTAATATGTGTTTTCCTAGGCAATTTGATGTATGTTATCATTTTTAAATGTCTGCAAATAGTTTTCATTGTTATTATTGCAATATTGCATTGAAAGTCTTTAGAAATCACACAGAATATCCATTTCTTGTTGATAGTTTAGTGGCATTTGCAATCTCATGTTCATAAGAGCCTTCATTTGATAATGAGATAAACAAATTTAAAATCACTTTACCTTCTTTGACTGCAAATATTTCTTGTAAGCCTTTGGGGCTACCTTAGGCATGGTTTGATCAAGGATTTTTGTGTTTAATTAAGTTCATTTACTTCAAGATTTTTGTGGTGAATTTCTCAAATATTGTGTGAAGAGTGCAAGTTGGGCTTCCATTTATGCCTCTCTCTTGGTTGAAAAGAATATCCTGATTATTTGAATCATTTTATCTGATAGTTGTTTCAAAGTATTGTAGAGGTTGTCAAAGATCTGATATATATCCCAGTTTTGTCTTGTCAACACACCCACACCAAAAAACTCATTCTAAAACAACCCCATCCTACCCATACTAACCCCCTGCATCTGCATTGTGTGTCAACAAAAAGAATATAATCCATTTACAAAAATGCACAAAGCAAATTAGGATTAATACAATGTCTTCAGTAACCCTTTCCTTGCATTGAAAAATATCTCCATTGATCTGGGAGTGACAACTTGTGAAAGTCAGATTTGGAGTGGTGATCATATTTTCCCAAAGGCCTTTTTCATACTATTTCATAAATTGAGGGATATCTTCATCTCCTTCACCATTTGGGGATTACAATATAGGTTCTCTTACCTTGGTTGAAAGGCACAACCTAAAATAGTGATGGTCAGATCAAATACTTTCAAAGTTCTATCCATCTCTCCACAAATATGAGTGTTTGTTAGATCACATCCCTGGGTAAAAAATGACACACATCATGATCTATCTAACTTCAAGCTTCATTTCATATCTCTAATGCTACTCAGATTGAAAAGGAGAACAAATTTGGGTACCAACACTTTCTGGCACTGTTGTCGAGGACTTCTTGGAATTTCTTGGTGTTTGTGGGGTGTTTGAAGAGTTTGACCATTTGTGTATTCAAGTATTTAAGCTACTACATTTTTAAAATATCATTATATGCTTCAGATCTTCAAGTTTTAAACAAGGGTTTCAAATTTTGTCTACCCTTTTACCATTTCCTAACAGTTTATACACTTTGGGTGCACTGTGATTGATTGATTTAAGAAGAAGAAGGTATGATTTATAAATCCTTGCAAAGGTTTTAGTACTAGCAAACATTTGACCAATTATTTTAGTGCATTCTTGCACAATTAAGGTGAAATTCCTTAGTGGTGACTCCATGCTAATCTGATCTTGAAAATACCAGTTGTCTTACCTTTCTGTCATTTATAATTTGTTGCTCAAATCTGTAAAACTTGAAGGAAGAAGATCTCTCTTCATCAAGGACTCTACTAAGAAGTAGTTTACAGATTCAAGAAAATCAAAGCTAAAGGGGAGAAAGGTGTGGAAGGTTGTTGGAGACTTGACTTGAAGAAAGGAGATCCCTATTGTTGAGTTTGAAAGTGAGTAGCCTGTTATTGAGGATTGCAATTCTTCTTCAAGTGGGTCTGATTCAGACAATCCTATTACCGATTTGAATTCCCCATCAGGTGAGGGACCTTCTTGTGCATTTTTAAGGATTGCTCCTAAATATTCTCTTCTATTTTCTAAATTTGTTAGAGATCATCAAGAAGGAGATCCCTTAAGAGATATCTATTTTGAATATTTCATTCCCATTCCCCAAAGACCTCTCACTCCTCATCATTTTGTTTCTCCTCCAAGATCACCACCAAAAAATAAAATGGATCATCCTCCACCTAGACACCCATTTTTTTTAACACCTTTGGTCCTATCAATTTTAGAGGAATGGTTGGATATCCAAATGTTGTCCCCCAAGATGTGAGAAATAGGTTGGAAAAGTTTCAAGGTAACAATGCTATGACTGGAGATCAGCATCTCAAACTTTTTGTTAACACGATGAAAGACTTTGAGATAGAGTTTGTAGATGTGTATGTAAAATTGTTCATCCACACCTTAGAGGAGGATAAAAGGGATTAGTACAAGGCACTACCTGATAATTCCATTTACTCATGGGTAGAGATGAATAATGCCTTTAGACTACAATATGGAGACAAGACTGATCCTAGATTCCTCTTGTCTGAGTTTGAGAATATCAAGAAGAATCCAAATGAAATGGCTCATGATTTCAATACAATTTTTAATAAAACATTGAGAAGGCTGCCTCTTAATTTGAGGCCTTGTGACGAATCTTGTCTAATCAAATATGCAGATGCATTTGATAAGAAGGTAGCCTATTACCTAAGAGACAAGAACCCAACCAATATAAGACAAGCTTTCACCATGGCACTTCAAATTGAGAACAATATCAGATAAATTGGGAAACCTCTCAAGAGAGATGGTGTAAAATTGATAAACCCTGAAAAACCTAAAGTTAGTAAGGGTGCTGATTTGGAGGATGTTGTCAAAACTTTGGCAGGGGCTGTCAAAGAAATTTCATACAAATTAACCTAGGATGACAGAGGAATTGGCCAAATTTCACAAGGTTAACAAAGAGAACAAAACCATGATATATATGGCAATCATCCTAGGGGTGATAAAATACAAGATGATAGAGGTAAAGGACCTATGGGAGGGGGAAATAGACAACCCCAAGCACGTGAAATTATATTGGTTCTTGACCCTCTAACTGTCAGGGTTGCTGTTGTTGATGAAGTTGTTGATATGGATTGGTGTGATAGATATTTTATTACTCATCCTCCATGTGAAGTGGACCAGCAAGTTGGTGAGGATGATAATGAGGATGAAATTGATGATGACATTTGTATGCTGGGAAGCTCTTCAAATTCACAACAAGCAGCAACATCAATAGAGGTAATAAGTGCAAGGACTGCTGCAACCTTTTTAGATTTCATAAAGTAGGTACCCCTTCTTTCTCTTTCTCATACTCATGATGTAGATGTAGTTCAGGCATTTGAAATTCCTAAAAATGACTTTAAATACCTAAGAGCATTGATGATTAAGAAATATGATGGTGGTATCCCTTTGGAGGAAGATAAACAATTGTTAATGAATGTTGTTGTTGGTCAAGAGAAAGAGTATAATACTAGAAGCAAAGTTGTTAATGGAGTTGGGCCTCAAGCCAAACCTAAAACACCCTTTCTAACAAGAATTCCAAAAGAAGCTCCTAGGAGAGAAGCACCTGTCAGAATATCTATTGTCCTAAACAAAAATTACAGTCCTCCTCATGCCCAAGATGACAAGAATCCACTGCCATCTAATGAATAATCTTGTCTCCCTTCCAATGTTGTTTTTCCAAAGTTTGTCCCCTATGTCATAGCCCAAGTATTAAGCCAAATTAAAGTGAGTGTGCCAATCATTTAGTTGCTTAGAATTCCTAAGCATAAGAAGAGATCATTTGAGTACTTGGGATTGAAAGAAGAGAAGGTTATTCTAGGCAGAAATGTAAATGTTGTTGAAACTCCACCTCAGATCATTGTTGACCTTAAAACACCACCAGCAGTAGAAGATCTTGGAGAGACACCTGAGGTATATTTGGGGACATCTTTGGTTGATTCCCAATTGAATTTTGATCCATTCTTCACAACTTTGATCATAAATGATAAGCTACTTCACAATTATATGTTTGATTCTGGTGCATCATGTAATGTCAAGCCTCTAGAAGTCATGAATGAGTTGGACATCAAAGTGACAACAGCCTATGGAAAGTGTACTACCATGAACACAAGAGAAGTGCCGGTTGTTGGTTGTGTGAAAGGTTTGGTAGTGCAACTTGCATCTTATCTAGGGAGGAATTTAAAATTGGATGTTGTGATTGTTGATTGCCCTGCCAAATGGGGTATGATTTTTTCAAGAAAGTGGGCTGCAAGTGTTGGACAGAGTGTCCAAATGGATATGTCTTTTTCCACCATTCCCATTGAGGGAAGCCTAGTCAAGCTCTATGGAGAAAAGAAGATGTTGCACGTAATTGAAGATCTCAACAATGCTTTCTATAAAGTGTTGTTTTCTGATGTAGATGTTGAGAATTTCATTGGTTTTGCTGATGGAAAAGAAAAATATATATACAAATCAACATGCCTTGAGGTGGTAGGTTCTCATGGACATTGCTATTTGATGGCGCTTTCTCAAAATTTGGGAATGTTGTTGGTATATTTCTACTTTCTTCTAGTTTGGAAGAGTTTTCTTTTTCCTTAAATCTTAATTTTTAATGCACTAACAACGTTGTTGAGTATGAGTAATTTTTGTTTGGGTTAATAATTGCATGGAAGTATGGAGTGAAAGATATTGTTGCAAAAATAGACTTAGAGCTGGTTGTTAAACAAATAAGAAAATGGTATGGTACAAAAAATCAACATATGAAACAGTATAAGCATGCAGTTTGGGATCTAATTGAAATGTTTGATTCCTTAAACATTGTGTATCATGACAGAGGTCTCAATGTTGCTGCTGACAAGTTGGTAGTGTTGGGTTTTTATATTTGGAAATTGCACCATTTAACCTTATTGTGAATACAACATTGAAGTGCTAACCCAGCTATCCCTGATAATGTGAAACATTGGAAAGTTTTTAATGATGATACTCAAGTGCTAAGGTTATTACAAAACCAAGGTGAGTTTTCAAATTAGAATATTGATTGGGAGCCAATGGTATCCATGACTGAAGGAAGAGAAACTTTGTTTGAGAAAGACGTCATCCAATTGAAAAAAAACACCATTCATAGAGGTCTCGTTGCACTTGAGTAAAAATTTTACAATGTTGATTGCATCATAAATAGAAACATGTCTGCCTCAAGGGATATGGAGGAGCATAACTTGGGCACTAATGGTTAACCAAGGAAGATTTTGTTGGGCAGCAATTTGAATAAAGAGGAAAAACAATCATATGCCCAACTCTTGAAAAAGTACCAAGACTGCTTTGCTTGGTTCTATTCCGAGCTAAAAGCATATAGAGAAGACTTGTTTCAACATGAGATCCCTCTTGAGGCCAATACTAAGCCATTCAGATAAAGGTAAAGCCAAATTAATCCACTTCTCTCCATGAAAATGCAAGAGGAGTTAAAGAAGTTGAGAGATGGAAGTATTATTCAGCCCACTTGATATTCATGTTGGGTTGCGAACCTTGTGCTAGTCAGAAAGAAGAATAGAGACATCAGACTTTGTGTGGATTTTGGAAATCTAAACAAAGCATCCATGAAGGAAAACTATCCCTTGCCAAATATGGAAAATATGTTACAGCTTGTGACAGGGTTTGAGTTGCTTTCTACATTGGATGGTTTCTCTGGATACAATCAAGTGGTAGTCAAATAATCAGAAAGACTTAAGACAACATTCACTACTCCTTGGGGAACATATGTTTTTGTTAGGATGGCCTTTGGTTTGATGATTGTTGGTGTCAATTTTCAAAGAGAAATGGATGTTGCTTTTATTGGTTACATCAATGAGTTTATTGCAATTTATCAAGATGATGTGACTGTGTTTTCAAGGCAGAGAGGTGATCATTTACAGCACTTGGAGAAGATGTTGATCAGATGTAGGGATTATGGCATTTCTCTTAATACAAAGAAGTTTCATTTTGGCGTGTAAAATGCCAAGCTGCTGGGAAATATTGTGTCTAAAGATGGTGTTATGATAGACCCTGAGAGAGTGGAAGCAATCAACAAAGTACCTATCCTAAGAACCAAGAAAGGCATCCAATATTTCTTTGGTCAAATAAATTTTATTGGAAGGTTTGTTTCCAACTTTTCTAAGTTGACTCTTCCAATCACAAGCATGCTAAAGAAGGACCAAATTATAAGGTGGGAGGAGGCTACCATTCAAGATTTTGAAGGAATTATGGATGCACTTAAACATGCACCTATTTTAGCAGCCCCAAACTATAAGAGGCCTTTACAAAAAATTTCCTTTGCCTCTGAGTATACCATTTCTTCTATTTTTCTGCAAAAGGATGAGAATGGGGCTGAGATGCCTATTGCCTTATTTAGTAAGGCTTTACAAGCAACTGAGATGAAGTATACAACCATGGAGAAACAAGCATTTACCTTTGTGAAAGCAACAAAAATTTTCAGGCCTTATATATTGAGTTCAAAATTTGTTGCTTATGTTCTCTGCACCATGGTGAAAGACATCTCATTAGAGATGGATATCTCAAGAAAAATATGTAGGTGGGTGAACAAGTTGCAAGAGTATGATATGGAAATAAAAACCACAAAGTTGGTATGTGGTTTGGGCCTTGCTAAGTTCATGGCTGAGAGGAACTTGTAGAATGTGGAAGTGAATCAGCTAGAGGAAGAAAGGTTAGATGTGCTTGCAATTTTGGTAAGTTTTGAGTGGTACAAAGATGTGATCTTTTACCTCAGACACATGTGCTACCCTAGTCACTTAAATAAAAATTAGAAAAGATCCCTCAAGCTAGTTTCTCAAAAATATATCATCATAGACCTAGGGCTGGCTTGGAAGAACCCTGAAGGTGTCATCTTGAAATGCATAACTGAAGATGAAGCTCCCATGATAGTTGCTAATTTCCATGGGGGAGTTTGTGGAGGACACTTTTGTGGAAGAGTAACAACACATAAGATTTTATGATATGATTATTGGTAACCTACTCTCTTCAAAGATGCAACCCTACTGGTTAGAAAATGTGATAGTTGCCAATGTTTCTCTAGAAGAATGAAAGCTTCAGGGTCCATTTGCATCCTGTATCAATTAAATCTCCTTTCAAGCAATGGGGGATGGACTTAATTGGTGAGATTTCAAATCCTTCTAGCGCTAGCCATAAGTGGATCCATGTAGCCACTGATTATTTTACAAAGTGGTTAGAGGCAATCCCCACCAAGAATGCAACACACCAAATAGTTATGGACTTCGTATTGAATCAAATCATATGCATATTTTGAGTCCCAGTCAAGATTGTAGCTAATAGTGCCATGTGCTTTAGATCCAAACCTTTAACAGAAATGTGTAATGAATATGAAATAAATTTGACTTATTCTTCAAACTATAACCCCCAAGGGAATGGACAAGTTGAGTCTAGCAATAAGAATTTGTTGAAGATCATTAGAAGAACCTTGGAGAAAAAAAAAGAAATGGGGTGAACAATTAAAATTTGTATTTTGGGATGATAGGATGACTCCTAAAAGCACTACTAGTAAAAACCCATTTTAATTGGTGTATGGAACTCAGGCTTTGTTGCCCTTGCACCTGCAATTATCTTCATTTCATTTTTCCGAACAATTGGAAGATCAAGAACTTGGCCCATGTGAATCAAGGATCAATCAAATTATTGAGCTTGATGAGGAGAGAAGAGCATCCCATCAAAGGCATGTCAAATTCAGGGAAAAATTGAAGAGATTTTTTGACAAGAAGGTCACTCCAAGAGCCTTAAATGTTGGAGATTTGGTTTTGTTATGGGATAATAGGCATGAAGACAAGAGCAAGCATGGAAAATTTGATGCATTATGGATGGGCCCTTATGCCATTAATATCATAATTGGTGAACATACCTTCTTTCTCATGGACTCAGATATGGGAGTAGGCTAAAGCCCTACTATAAATAAACCTTCCTTGTGTTTGTTAATAAGGCAGTATTGTTAGTTAGCTTAGGATTTATCTTCAAGCTTTCCCTTTCCTGGTTTCTCCCTTTCTTGTTGTTTTAAGCCTTGTGCACTGCTAACCATATTTATTTCAAAAGTTTGTGTATGTGCAGAGGACCACACATATGTTTTAGTTTAGGTTAGAGTAGTCCGAAGTGAAATACAAGCTAATAGTAAAATTTGTATGGCCTAGATTGAAGGATTAAAGGAACAAAAGAGAGAAGAACGCAAGTGGAAATGGTGGAAAAGAATTTTTGGTGTCAAGATAGCTTAACAAAGATGACATAAAAAGTATAAGAAGTGCAGGAACAACATGAGGTAGTCAAGGGAAAAAATCAGGTGAAGGACATAATAAGTGCGTTAGGTGCTGCAGACGCATGCGTAAGAGTCTTCATCCGGTAAGGATTTTTTCCTTATAGAAGGTTGTAGAAGGTTTCACGCAAGATTGGGTGCATGGGTAAAGGTGCTTAAAGTTATATTTAGTTCAAAAGTTACATTTAATGTTGAGTGGAGGGGTGTGTGGCATAGTATTTATTTCCAGAGAAGAACTAAAAGCTATAAGTACAAATTTGGGAAAAATATTATTTTACCTTTCTATTATGAAATTGAAGAAGCTCTTACAAACTAGGGAATCCACAAAGAGAGATTTGTGTGAAGGGAAAATCATAGATATCTGAGTTCATGAATAGGCTGATTTATGAACTAGAGTCGAAGGGGTACACAAGCATAGGGAATAAAGTTTCAGAGGAGTATGTCATCTTGTCAAAGAATTTTTCTAGGTTAGGGTTTTGCCGCTAGGGTATAGACGTAAAAGGATTACTTCAAAAATTTGAGCCACATGGTTGAGCAGAGTAAGGAAGAGGAGTAATAAGATTTTTTATTTTAACCCTAAAGGTAAAATGACACCATAGAAGGCAACCATTTCACTAGAAAAGGGCAAGGGAAAACAAAAACAAACTACTACCACAAGTTTTAATGAAGAATGGAACGCATAAATGGAGTACCAAGATGGAGTGTTGCTAGGGAAAGAATTGGTATCCTATGTGAGGAAGATGGCCATGGGTGACTCTAATCAACACACATCCACCACAAAGAAAGATATGGTTTTCAAACTGGTCCACCTGAAGGACAAGAAGACACCAAATGGAATGTCTATCTATAACAATGAGGTGAAGGTGCAGTTGGGAAAGGCTAGGTTGGTGCAACTTTATGAGTTTCCTTATTTTTGCAAGCCCAAGTGGTTATACCAATGGCTGATGTCACAAGTGCACAAGGACCACTTCTATTTTATGGGCCTTAAAATACACATAACTCTTGTTGGTGTCATTTTTGAACTTGCACCATGTTGCCCTAAAATTTTCAAATCTATATCTACTCAAAAACATTTTACCCTTTGAATTGATGGTTTGAAATTCTTCCCCTCCAGCTAAATGCTTTAAAAATGCTCACAAACTAGTTGTTTTTACCTAATTTGAAAGAATAATCCAAGTTTGCCCTTTTTTGTGCCCTATTTTTTCCAATTTTGTGGGCTATGTCGTTTTTCCCTTTGCCAAATCATGGAAAAATTGAAATTGATCAAATCATACTTGTTTGTAATTGAAAATCCTATCTTAAGGTCTAAAATGTTTGGAAATTATGCTTCAGTTGATTCAGAATCGAAAAATCTTCCATCCTTGGTGAAAAAATTGAATTCTAGGGCATTCCTGGAATTATTTACATTTTGACGATTAGACAGGCATCATTTTCCCATCAAATTCATCCTCATAAGGTATTGGAAATGTGGTGGGTTTTCATTGGCTGAGGAAAAGTAGGAAAGTGTTGTAACTTTTCATTTTTCACCTTTTTTGACAATGGGGCATTTTCGGGCCCAGGGACCTAGTTTTTCCAAATTTTTCTACGTGGCATGTTCTGATTGGTAGGGGGATGGTGGGTGGTCAGATTCCCTTAAGGTTTTTAGACTTTATTTTACAAAAATGTTAATGTCACAAAATGGTCTGAATCCCCGCAGGCAATCAGGAGTGGATACATTTCCTAAAAGACCAAAAAGGGAGGAGCGTGCCAATGGGGGACTTAGAGTTTTTTAGCTTTATTTTTATAAAGTTTCAAAATCACTTTTTCCCCCATCCCAATTAGACGAGGACACATGGCATCAATTTTGAGTGGGTCAGCGGGCCGGTGGAGGAAAAAGGGAATTGTTTCCCTTTTGCGAAAATAAGGCTTAAAATTAAAAGTTTGGAGCGCGGCCCCATGGCCAATCACAGATGGATACGTGTCCGACTAGGTCAGAGGAAAGTGTGGGCTGTGGAGGCAAATGGAATTTTTTAATTTTTTAGCAAAAGGAGTTAAGGCAAAAAATTAAGTCGCGGGCCCGCAATCAAATCAATGAGTGACACGTGGCAGGTAGAGTGGACAAGGCGGGTCGGCAGGTTAGCGGAGGTAGGAGATAATTTTTTTCCTTTTGTAAAACATAGTCAAAATCAAAATTTGGAGTGCTGGCCTAAGATGAATCACAAGGAAACATGTGGTGAGGGAGAAATCAGAGGTGCGGGCCCGCGGGGCAAAAAGTGAAAATTTCCAATTTTCCAAAAAAGTTCAAAATACGTAGAATTAAAGCATGATCCCAATCAGACCCACCATGTGCCATATGTCAGCTCCAAAATTCAAAGGCGAAGGGGTGGGGAAAAAGATCAAATTTTTCCATTTATTAAAATTTTCAAAAGGGCATAAAGTAAATATTTTAAAGCTAGGACCGATCCAATAATTTTTTTCCATGTGTCTGGCCTTATCCAAAAAAATAAAAAGGTAACTCAAGCTTATTTCTAAGTCCGCATCTTCCACATGGAGGGATAGGATTAAAAGTTGGATAAGATCGATGATTTTTGTGCATCCATTTGTTTTGACCACCATGGGAGCTCCAGGAAGCTTGGAATCATGATTTTTGCATCAAAATTCATCAAATTTATAGTGGTTTGGTGTCATCTTGGCCTTCCAAGATCATTGGCATCGCTTTCATGGCTTAATTCTTTGATCTGAGGTGGTTTTCAAATGAATTTTGTGTTAATCTGTCCAAAAATGTGAAATGACAAAATCAAAAGTTGCAGAGGTAATTTGAAAAGGTAAAAAGGTGAAAATGATGAGTAAAAGGTGTTTACATTCTCAATGATGAAAAACGTGCCTCCAGGATGGATAATGATCCAGATATTTTTAATGATTTAATCTTTTTGGGCACACCTGGCAACCTACGAGTGTTTTTTTGTTTGATGCCATTTTCATTGAATAATCAAGAATTGTTGTAAGAGAATTGATCCCTTCGCATATTATTTTCTTGGGAAAGAAGAATCAAATGTGGTAAGAGATATATAATGCATGTTTTGAGACATGCAAAGGGGTCGGGAAAAGTTGAAAAATCACGAGAAAATTCTAAGAGAAAGCTCATTTTTCTGAAAAAACCACCAAACAACCAAAATAATTTCTTTTGTGTTCGATCTTCATGTATGTGAGTTGGTTACAAGTGTATATCCATCACACAACTCTAAGATTGTTCATGAAACTCTCCCTTTCTGATGAATCTAACAAGCTTTTGAGTTAATATGTGTTTTCCTAGGCAATATGATGTAAGTTATCATTTTTAAATGCCTGCAAATAGTTTTCATTGTTCTTGTTGCAATCTCGCATTGGAAGTCTTTAGAAATCACACAGAATATCCATTTCTTGTTGATAGTTTAGTGGCATTTGTAATCTCATGTTTAGAAGAGTCTTCATCTGATAAAGAGATAAAGAAATTTAAAATCACTTTACCTTCCTTGATTGCAAAGATTGCTTGTAAGCCTTTGGGGCTACCTTAGGCGTGGTTTGATCAAGGAATTTTGTGTTTAATTGAGTTCATTACTTCAAGATTTTGTGGTGAATTCTCAAAGATTGTGTGAAGAGTGCAACTTGAGCTTCCATTTATGCCTCTCCTAGTTGAAATAATATCCTGATTATTTAAAGCATTTTATCTGATAGTTTTTCAAGTATTGTAGAGGTTGTCAAATATATGATATATCCCAGTTTATCTTGTCAACACCCCACCAAAAATCATTCTAAATAACCCATCCTACCCATACTACCTCTGCATCTGCATTTTGTGTCAACAAAATAATACAATCCATTTAAAAAAATGCACAAAGCAAATCAGGATTATACAATGTCTTCAGTAACCCTTGCCTTGCATTGAAAATATCTCCATGATCTGGGAGTGACAACTTGTGAAAGTCATATTTGGAGTGTTGATCATATTTTCCCAAGGCCTTTTCATACTATTTACATAAATTAAGGGATATCTTCATCTCCTTCACCATTTTTGGGTTACAATATAGGTTCTCTTACCTTGGTCGAAAGGCACAACCTAAAATAGTGAGGGTCAGATAAAATCCTTTCAAATTGTTATCCATCTCTTTATAAATCTGAGTTGCAGTTAGATCACATCCTCGGCTACAAAATGACACACATCATGATCTATCTGATTTCAAACTTCATGCCATATCTCTGATGCTGCTTAGACTAAAAGGGAGAATAAATTTGTGTACCAACAACTCCCCAACTCATATCTAATTATACGGGCTTGGTTTGTGAGGGGGAATCCATAGACTATGACTTAGAAGATAAGGAGGCCATCAAGGAGAAAATGGAAGCCTATGATTACAAAAAGGGTTTGCGCTACTTTTACATCGTAGATATCCCTTACCCTGTTATGAAAATGGTTGCATGTTTAGTTACCAAGCTAAATGGTCAAGAGAGGTGGAAAAAGCTAAAAAAGGGCATGGTTGAATGTGTGCTAGAAAATTTTAGAAGGGGCCATTTACAACCTGTCCACATATATTGGAGAAGAGATCATAAGTAGCATGCAAGAAGGGGATAATATAATGTTCTGAAATTTCGTTCTCACCATTGTTTTCTCAGAGATTAGAGTGCTCGATGGGCCAGAAAAGTTTGTATGGGAGTACCCAAATGAAGATACCTCTCCCAAAAAAATATTTGAAAAGTATACTTGTGATACCATGACAACTGTTCACAAGGCGCACGTGATGAAATGTTACAAGTGAATGTACAACACATTCAGGGAAAAATGGAGACTACCCAAATAGTTTCCTATGCTAGTAGGTGGAGAGGCTGAGTTTTCTATATACCAGCACTTCTACATTGGTAGATTCACTCTGATAGATGGGACCAAAAGTCCATGGTGTAAACTGCCTTTCTCTTTCACCGTGTAATATTTCCAAGAAGGGGTAAACCACTTCAATTAAGCTAAAAGGCTAAGGTTCAACCTTAGCAAAGTGGACCATGACCACAATGAACTCTGCAAGAAGCTTGTATACCCAAAGAAGTGCACGTATGAGGAGAAGTATGTCTCCCATAAAGTATAGATGATGAAACCGTTGATGTTGCCAATTACCGAAAGGACTGCAACAAGGGTGTGTTTTAGCATCAAGCCTAAGTTTGAGAATGAAACCTACTTGGGGAATGATGTCTCCATTCCTAAGAATCCCACTGGTAGGAAGAAGGTTATGCAAAAGAAGAGAGAAAGGGAAGAGACCATGGGAAAAGAAAGCACCAAGTGTGTAGACAACACAATCTGTGGGCACATCAGAGTCAGGTGCCAAGCCAAGAACATACGTTTGAAGGAAGAAGTACCCCATCAAGGAGAAGGAGAAGACACCCAAGGAAGAGGTTCTAAAACAAGAAGATTCTACTAGAAGGGAATCACCTGCTGAGGAAGAGGAAGAATCCCCAGCTAGTAAAAAACAAAAGGTAGCAAGGAAGGAAGACTCGAAGGAGATGGAGATCTTGGAATCCTACAGGGGCGAGAAGGAAAATGATGAGGATGAAGAAGTTCATAATAATCCCGTGTATGCTATACATGATTCATAAGAAGGAAATGAAGAGAACAATGGAGATAAGGAGGACTCCAAAGGCAAAGGGGTTAACAAGGAGATGAACACTAAGGATCAGAAGACCCCTAGTCTCACCAAGGAGTAGATAGAAGAGGCCACAGAAAGATAAGTAGCGGGCATAATCAAGAATTTAGTTGAGCAAGAGGTGGAGTGGAGTGTGAACACGATACTTAAGGAGATAGAATATGAGAGCATGGGTGTAGATCCCAGCTTAATGGTGAGCTTTCCAAAGGATGTGCGTACAGGAGGGAAGAACATGGTAGTTGCAGAAGGGCATGGAATGTTTTATATCAATGATACAAACAAAGTGCTATGCACATGCTTCCAAATCACCATGCCAACAGAATAACTCTTGGTCATGTCTTCATTTGATGAGAAAATTTCATACCCGTGAACTAGAAATATTTTATCTTGGGCATTTGAGTCCCACGTTGATGAACATGAGTTTGATGTAATCCAAGGGGAGTTGATGAAGATGCTAGAGGTAAAAGGGATAAACCCACTGGTAAATACTCAACAATTATCTAATGAACAAGTTTGTAATGCGCTTAATAAGGTTCTAGTGGAAGTTAAGGAAATAATTTTTGGAAGGAATGACCAGGTGAGACTTCTAGAAGGGGAATTGGAAAAGAAAAAGGAGGAGGTTGTTGAAAAGGGAAAATATTTGAACCAAGAGGAACTATTTAGTGCACAGTTAAGGCATGAAATAAAGGAGGAAAAGGACAAGGTGTGTGAGGTATTAAAAAAGTAGAAATGATTATAGATGTTATTATCTTAAGGCATCCATACCTAGCACCGCCTAAGCAAAAGTATGAGTCAACCTTGCAATGCTTGGAATACATAACACACATACTCACCATGGAGAGGAAGCCTCTCGATTTGGAGTCAGTAGAAAAAAATTTAGTGAATCAGGAGAAAGAGGAGAGCCTGAAGGTTGTGGAGATAGTCCTTTGGTACACTAAGCTCCTTACTGATGTGAAGGCCACCCCACAGATAGCTGAAGATACTTATGACCATTGTGTGGAATAAGATAGAGTCGAAAGCATATTAGTTTCCACCCATGAAGCAGATCTCAAGGATTTCAGGAGAAGAATAATGGGAATAAATAAAAGAGGGATAAGATCCTATATGAGGTGGAGAAGAAGTCAGAAGCATAGTGAGAACTTCTAATGCATAAGTCTTATCTGCATTAATGCATTATTATATTATGACCTTGATGAATGTAATGTGGTTACTGAACTATGATCGATATGAATTTATGGTTCTCTCCTAAATTCATATTGTCTCTTGGTATCAACCCTAGTGCATTTTCTTTATATTATGAATCAGATTTGCTATCTATATGATGTTTCTCTTGTTATCTGAATGGGTGTATTGATATAATAACTCGTCCTAGGCTCTCAAAATTAATGCATTGACCTTTAAATTTATTCATCTAATTTTCTGTCCATGAGCAATTTATTCTCACATAACTCACATAGAGGAGGGGCTTAGCGCTTGTGTGTGCCTCGAGTGAGCGCCCAATGTCCGCTAGGTGATAGGCCGGCATGCATGGGATTAGAAGGTTATTCTAAGGGCATAAAAATAACTACATTATTTTAATAAGGTTTTCAAAATTAATGTCCTAGCCTCCTGTGCTAAACCCAACTATCATCCACTAGGATAGTAAAACAATTCTCTTTTTTAATCTCCTTCAGGACATACATAATGTTCTTGGTTCTCTTTTCCTTTCCAACCACATTATATGATGTTTTCTTCCTTATGTCAAATCTATTTTCATGAAAAAAAATTATATACCCTTGCTTGTACATCTGACTTACACTCAACAGGTTATGCTAGAAACCTTCAACATACAAGACATTTTGAGTGATAGTATTTCCATTTTCAAGACTTAATTTTCCTTTTCCCATAATTCTAGATGATGTATTATCACCAAATCTCATTGATCCTGGTGCATTTTCTTCTAGAGAGATGAACTTCCTATTTTTTCTTGTCATGTGCCTTGAGAATCCACTATTTATATACCATTCCATGTGTTCACTTTGAGAATGAAAGGTAGTTTGAGATATTAAACCTTATTCCTTCTTAGTTGTAGGATCTGATTTCTCAATGCACATATTTTTGTTTTTCTTTAGAGGTATTCGATAGAATAATTTTACTATATGTCCTTACTTTTGATAGTTGTAACAAATCATTTCATTATTGTTTATCTATTGGTATGGATTAATATGTATTCCATGACCTTTTATATGTTTCATGCACCTTAAAGATTTGTGACCAAATATATTTCATGAAAAGAAATATCCATAGAAAGAATGAGCATACCTTACTTCATGGGTTTCCTTGCTTCAATTATATCTCTTCTTGAAATTCTTGACATCAAAATTACTTTTTTTAGATGGTTCTTGAGTGCTCTTAATCAAATTATTATTTTTTGGTTCCCAATCCTTATGTTCTTCCTTAAATGTTAGGCCAGTTTTATCATTGAAAGATATTTACTTTCTTAGGATTTCATGAAGATCATTTGATATTGTCTTAAATTTTTGATAGGTGTAGTCATTTTTACTCCTATCACAAAAGGAATAACCCCATACGTGTCGGCCTATAAGCCAGCTGAAGCTGAGTGCTCACCTGAGGCACGCATGGGTACCAAGTCTCTCTTTTATGTGAGTTTAGTGGGAAGCATTATCTATTATTAGTGTAAGAGTATTTAGGAAAGAAGTTGAGACATACAAGAACCATAGGGATTAGAACAACCTCCAGATGCTTGCAGTCACTTCAGACCGAGTGCTTTAATAGATTCTAGAACATATACTATAATAGAAAGAAAGATATAACCATTCATTCATATCATGAAAGGAAAGAGAACTCATATGAATGAAATATACATCAAACACATTGATATTCATATCTATTTATATCAGGTAACCTCAATATATTCATTGATTCATTACAGAGTGTCACAGAGTGTAGACCACAGTCATGCACATCACTGGACATATGTAGCTAAGCTAACAAAAAGGAAAAATAACAACTCCATGCTTAGTAAATCCTTTTATAAACCAGAATACCCACTCACAATAATTCTACAGAGCTTCACTCACCCTCTAACTCACTATTCCCTATGTATATCTCAATGATATATCTCTCTCTGTGTGTGTATATATTTTCCCGTAGTAGGAACATGTATTTATCACTTTCTTTGGCTACCAACTCACCTTGCCACACCCTTAGATTTGTCACTAAGTGTCAAATGTGCTCCTTCATGTGAGCATGTTCCTTCAAACCTGAGCTCTCCATTCCATATCATGATGATCTTCTAGAAGATTCCATCCATGGCATGCTCTTTCCTAGGCCAAGCTGTTGCCAGGTTGGCATCTTATCCATGCGCAATCGATCATGCTTTTCATGTGTACTGCCTTGGGAGCTCAAATTGGGTAAGTCTTGAACCTCCTTTCACACATCACGCATGCTATTTGCTTCCTTAAGCCTTCTCTTATGCACTTTTTCCTTGCATGCCATCCAGTAACTGGGATCCCACACGCCTAAGTTCCTTCATAGTTGGTCAATATTTCAGGGGCCCAACATCACCCCACACTGTGCCTGTTCTCCATCCTCAGAAACATTTTACTTGACCAAGATGTAAGTTGTTTTATGGAACCAATATGTAGACTTATACTATACAAAATGAATAAGTAATGAAAGAATAGGTAAAATAATGAAGAATGGGGAGGGGGAGGACATCAATTCAATAGGCTGGGAAATTCATTTTGCAGATCTACCTCCAACTTGTTCCACACTTTGACCTCACCCTTCGCCTTCTGGCATAGGTCGCCCACCAAGGTGCTCACTTCATCAAAGCTTAGGCCAATTCCCTGGGTGCCCAAAGTGTCTACAATCTTTTCTAAGTCCTTACCTAAGTCTATGATTTTATCCATTCTTCTGGTAATTTGGGGGTATAGTTCCTTCAATTGGGCCTTAATTGAGCTATTAGCCTCAATTGCCTCTGATTTCTTCTCTACTTCGGCTAGAACCTTGTCCCTCTCTACACTGTTCCCTTTGTTCTTTTCTTAGAACTCTTTCAGCTTTTCTTCAAGTGTGGTAACCAAGGATCTCACCACCGTATCTCTATCAGCGTATGTGTCATATGCTGCTTCTGTAGACTGGGCAGTGACCTTAATCTCCATGAGTAGTTGGCTATACTTAGCAATAATTTCTACCACCTTCAACTAGTCTTCCTCTTTCAAGTGTGCAGCCACTTCTTCTACAGACTCTAGCACCAAGGGTCACCTCTCCATAGTGAGAACATGCATTAGGTCTTCTAAGTATTAAAAAGTTGATGCGTACCTCAGATGGATTGGCATTAGGTCTAGGTGATTTATTACGATGGCACTCTTGATTGACTCCACCTTCTTGTAGACCTCATACACTTTTAATTTTTCTTCCTTTAACTCGTTCCTTAACTGCGTACTAATTAATTCCTCCTATTTTAAACTCTTGGCCTTCTTCACCAGTTCTTCCTCCTTCTTCCGCAACTTTTCCTCTAATGCTTTGATTCTATCATTTCATGCGAACAACCTCACCTCCATCTCGACCACGACTTTTTTCAAAGAATTGCATACTTTCTTGTCTAAAATCTCTTGAGAATTTACTAAAGGGTTGTCTCCCTTAGAATCTGGCAGTGAGATGAGTGCCTTCTGGTAGACTTCAAAGTCTGGTTCATCAATGTATGACTCAAATGCCCAAGAGAGAATCTTCTTGGTCCTAGGGTATGCACCATCCTTTTCAAAAGACCCCATGGCTAGGAGCCTTTCGTTGGTACGGTGCTTTGGAACCATGCGCGTAACACCTTCTTCGTGTCATCCACATATCCCATTACCTGTCTTTGTTTTGTATCTATATTTTTCCTTCTCAAGTGCATGCTTTTGGGGAAGCTAACTGTTAGAGCAAGGCCTCCTAGGCTATGATGTTCCTTTTCAATGCTCTCCTCCTTCCCTTCCTTAAGAACTATGTCTATGCTGCGCTCTAACTCTTGGTCTATAAGGACTTCAAGCATATTTTTCACTTGTCACTCTGCTACCTCAGTAATCTACTCTTTTGTAATGCTTATGGCTCCCTACTCCTTGGCATCCTTATCATCTGCCTTCATGTCTTTGGTGCCTTCCTCATCTTGTGTGCCCTTGCGCCCCGAAAATACAAAATATTTCTTCTCCTCTCCACTTTCTTCCTTTGAGTCATAGATACTAAACACATGTGGCTCTTTGTCCTTCTCCATCTCTTCTTCCTCGTCGCCACCTCCTTCACTGTCATCTTCTCCTTCTCCCAAGTACTTCTCCAAACTTCCAGTCACCTCTGAGTCAGCTTCTTCATCCACCCTCTTCTTCTTCTTGAGAGGTGGCTTCTGACCAAGATATTCGACCTTATCTTCTTCCTTTGGTGATTCTTCCATGGTGGTGGGTTGTTTAGGTGCCTCTACTTCTGGCATCTTCTCCTTCACTAGAGAATTCTTTCTCCATATGTAGGTGCTTGGCTTGGCACTTGTAGATCGTATGCTCACTGTCTGAGAACTCAAAACACTTGGTGCTCCTTCCTCTCCTATGCCTCTCTTTTTAGACATTGGCTTATTCTTCCCCAAGGGGTCTTCAGGTATGGAGATTTCATTCTCCAAATATGCACCCTTTTCAAACTTCAGCCTTATGCACATGTACATGTGCACCGTGGATCCTCTAGTTATGGGAAGCATCATTGGACTAGTCATTTGGATCTCATGTGACACATACTTCTCTATGTACGTGTGCTTACTACCGAGGTAATTCAACTTCTTCCTCATCTCCCTTTGTTCCCAGTCTAACCCTCCTAGTTCAGGCCTTAGCTTCTTTGATTCTTTAAATATGTTTACTCCCACTTGGAAGTATTGGGCAATGAACATGAAAGGAAGCTTGCACCAAAATCTCCATGATTTGTCAATAAGCTTGAATCAGCCCAAGCAGTAGTGTTGGTACACCACAAACTCAGTTTCTCCCTCAGTGGCTATTGGAAGTTGTTTAGGGATCCTCCACTCTACCCTAGAGGCATTCCTCAAGTGCATATACCACTTTTCCAGATGTGGTTTGTGGGGAGCCATCATTATATCACAAGCATACTTCTCAAACCTCTTCACAGGTGAAGTTTCTTCGGCTGAGTACTCCCACATGAACTTGTCTGAGGCATACGACACTCCAATTTCTACAAACACTATGGTGAGAAAGACATTTCCAAAGAGGATCCTATCCCCTTCCTTCATGCACTTAACAATATCCTCTGCAATATACATGGATAAATTATATATCATCCCCTCTGCAATCTTCCTGTAGACATGTAGCCAAGGTTTTTTGACCTGTGTCCATCTTTCTTGGCCATTCAGCTTTTTCACCAGATGTGCAGCCATCTTCATAACGAGGTCCTTGATTTCTGATATATCATAGTCCCACAACCCTTTCTTATAGGCATACTCAGTGACGGTCTCTTCAATAGCCTTCTTATTGCCAAGGTCATCTTCTAGGCTATCTCCCACACATATAAGGCCTGTAAATTATGAAATCAACTGGGGAGTCACACACATCTTGCACCCAACAAATTGGAAATAGTCTTCATCCACCTGAGACATTAACCACTGGTACAAGTGATTTGGCTTCCCAAAATAAGGCAACGCATAGAGTAGCAACAACCCTACCTTAACATCATCGTCATATATGGGCAAACCTTCAGGAGTTCACTTGTTGGTGGGGCATACCAATTCCAACACCATTTCTTTCTCTATGGTGTTTATGTGGTGATTATAGTCACTAAAATGTATGCTTCTCAAGTGGGATTCCCATTTGTTTCCCATAATCACCCCATCTAGGTATTGTATCCCTGCATACCATTCTTCATTTATGTCTACTTCAGGTTCTGGTTGTTTAGCCTTAGCTTTGCCCTTTCCTTTCTTGGGTGCCATGGTCGAGGTATTTTTATCACTTCCACCCTCTCTTTGTTACTCTACCTTTATTCTCCCAACCTTCGATCTCATATCCATGATATAACTCTTCTAAACCCATTCCCTAGTTTGTCAAACCCTAACTTGGATAAACTCTTCACAAGACAGTGCCTTTTCAACTCCTTCCACGCCCATGTAATTCCTTTTGTTCCATAATCTCAAACTAGCTATTCACATTTTAATCACATAGATCTTCCCTTGATCGAATCTAAAAACCATAGTTTATAACACTTGCTTATATCTCCAACTCTTAGTTTTTGCAAAGTTAAAATGAGAGTTCCCTGACCCTTTATTTATAGTTTTTACTTTTTCTAATCATTAAATGCTACTTTAACTACCCCCATACTTTGTTCATTTAATGCATCTTTTTCAAACAAAGTATGTCTTCATCACCTTCACTCACGTGCCCTTCCTACATGAAAAATTATACAACCTTCTGGTGCATAACCAAACCAACCTAACAGGATACTCTTGCGTGCACTTAACCTACACCGAAGGCACTTCTTCTACCATATTCTTTCTTTCACCTACCTCGTGTTGTTTTAACTACGCTTCCTTTTCCTTTGTACATGGGATCTACCAGTAGCTTTATCTTGGAACCAACCATTCTATATTTTCTCTTCATCTACCTCTTTCAACCAAGCTACACAGCAAGGCTCTTCAGCACAACTTCCTAGAAATTTAATCACGTGCTTCTTCAATTTTCTCTACCCCACACTTAAATGATGCATAGTCCTCTACACACTCAAAAATTCTCCAAAAATAGCAATAAGGTTACCGGTTCCCAAGGCACAAAACCAAAACAACAATGTGAAAGGGAAACACAAGAAAGGGAAAATGCATATAGGAAACTTCTAAAGTAACTGGAAAAACTACCTTATTTACAAACACCAAGAAGACTTATTTATAGTAGGGCTTTAGCCTACTACCATTGAAGTGTCTAGGAAACTTCGTCCCATCCAACACTTATAACTGGCATGCACACAAATCAAGGATGTATGAAACTGTGGAGGGACCCAACCAATAGACTTTCAACTTTCCAGGATGGCACAGAAACTTGGAATCATACAATAACACCATCTACCCAACCTAAAACTTCTTGTTTCTAATATGGTGATCATGCTAAGCCTTTTCCTTTTCCTTTTCCTCTATTTGGATCTATCGGGCAAGTGATCGTCTCTCATCCAGTTTCATTAGCTCATCAATCCTTTCTTCCAACACTTGTTCATCGACTAATCCTCTCTACGTGCACTATTCATAGAGAAGGTAACATAAATTCAACTGGTAAAAAAGATTCTACACCAAACACCAATTGAAAAGGTGTGGCTTTATTTAGTCTTTTATACATAGTCCTGTAAGCCCATAACACTGCTGATACTTTGTCATCCCAATCTTGTCTTCCAACATCGTTCCATTTTGGTCAAGGTATGACTCAGTATTTTGTTGAATGCTTTCGCGGTTCCATTTTCTTATGGGTGATAGGGTTTAGTCTTTTGATGAGCCACCAAGAACTCTAATAATAGGATCCTCACGGTCTCATTCAGAAAATATGTACCCCTATCACTGGTCAAACTCAACAGACATCTATAGCTTGTGATAATGTTTTCCCATAAGAACCTTTCCGTTGTTTTTACAACACCATCTTTAGTTGGGGCTACCTCTGCCCACCTTGTGAGATAATCCATGTAAGTGATCACATAACATGACCCATTTCTACATGCTTTTAGTGCAATAGGTCCTACAAAATCTATTGCCCATTTTTTAGATCCTCACTAGGGATACGGAGAAAAGGAATTTCATCTCTCCTTCTTGATTTGCCAATGCGCTGACAGTGGTCAAATGATTTACAATAATATCTACAATCCCTTTACAAGGTTTTCCACCATAATCTTACCATTAATATCTTACGTGTGGTGGAATCACCTGTGTAATGACCACCCACACTTCCTCCATTTGCTTCCTCCATGATGGCTAGGTGCTCATGATCCAATACACACCTGTGCAAAACTTCATCTCATCCCAAATTTTATAAGTCTCCACTAGTCAACATGTAGGGAATGACGCGTATGGACAACTAATTCTTTTCCAACTCCTTCATTCACTCTAGCACCACACCTTCTTTTAAAAATACTACAATATCCTCCAAATCTGAGGGCACGTGCTATAATCTAAATAGTTCAGCATCTGGCATTGCTTCCTCAATACTTTGCGCATCCTCTCCTAAATCAATCCTTGACAGATGATCAAGCCCATAGTTACTTTATCTAGGCTTCACTACAATGGTCAATTCAAACTCTTGAAACAATAACACCCATTGACATATGCTCCCTTAAAGAACAAGCTTGTTCACCAAATACTTTAATGCCATGTGGTCAATGTAGAATACAAAGGGTGTTGCCAGTAGATACTGTCTAAAATTTAAGAGCACATAAATTGTTAACAATTCCTCACGTTTGGTTGTGGTATAATTCTTCTCTATTGGTGTCAACTTCATGCTCGTAAAATAGAGAGGATGATAACCAATGCCCTCACCTAGTTATGCAAGCACTGCTCCAATGGTGGTTCTTGAGACATCTACATGGACATGGAAGGGCTTGTCCCAGGAGGGAAAACATAAAATAGGTGCGGTACTAAGCCTATATTTTAATTTAGCAAATGCCCTCTGTTGTGCCTCTCCCCAATGGAAGGCACTTTTGTGTCTAAGTAGCTCCTCTAAAGGCATGGAGATTTTGGTATATCCCTTAATGAATTTCCTGTAATAGCCCATATGCTTAAGGAATCCGCTCACTATGCTCTAGCTAGTAGGTTCCCTTAACCCCACAATAAATGCAACCTTAGCGGGATCTACTAGCAAGCCCTCCTTATATATGATATGCCCCAATAGAGTCCCAAAGGCAGTAGAAAAAACACATTTATTAATGTTGAGGGATATCATCAACTGCCTACACCTTTCAAAAATTAATCTCAAGTTGTCACAATGGTCCTTAACCAGACCATATACTATCCAATCATCCAAATAGACCTGAAGAAATTTATGGATGAAGTTATGGAATGCTTGCACCACTATGCGCGAAAAAACAACAGGTGCATTCTTCAACCCAAAGGGAACGAGCGTATATGCAAAAATTCCCCACTTGGTGGTGAAAGTTGTCTTTTTCTGGTCCTCTTTTGTAATCTGGACTTGGTGGTATCCTGAAAATCGATACATAAAGCAATAGATTTCGCAACTAGCGACTCCTTCCAAAATTTCTTCAATGAAGGGGGTCGAAAATGGATTAATGATACAAACTATATTCAATTCCCTATAGTCCACACAAATCCTAATCCACCCATCCTTCTTGATGTTGATTTCCATCAGACTTATCCATTCTTATTCTTCCACTGCTTTAATGATCCCAGAAGCTATCATTTTGTCTATCTCCTCCTTAACCTTCACACACAAATTGGGATTCATCTGGTAGGGCCTTTTTCTAACTGGGAACACATCACCCTTCAATTTTATCTTCATCTCCCCCAAGGAATGGTGAACACCTTTGGGCTCATGGTACCCGCACAAGAATAAATCCTCACATTCGTACAATAGATCAATGATCTTTGATACTTCCTTCTCTATCTAGTAATCCCCGATAATAGCTTCCTTAGGTTCTTCTTCTGAACCGATGTTAACTTTCTTCATTTTTAACAGCTCATGATAGGCACACTCGCAAGAATTTGCACTGTCCACTACCTCGCGCGTTCCTACAAAATGGCTAAGATCTAAGCTTTCTGATTCCTCTCCATCAATCACATATACTAACTTTACCTTCTCTTTTACTAAACACGTGCACTCAAGCTAGAACTATTATGCTTCCTCAATTTCTTCAAAGCATTCCTCTAATCCTAGTTCACCTAGTAATTCCAATAGCCTATCTTCCATTCTAGCACTATCCCCCATGGTATGGCACTTGATACCCTATAAGGACTTATAAATAGATAGCTTGGTACTCTGATACTCAAAGGTTTGAATAAGATCAGCTGCAAGCTCTTGCCAATTCCTTTTCTGGTGGCGTGTCTCTGAATGAATTTACCATGCACACGCAAAAACTTGTAGTGTACAATACAACTTGTGCACCTAGAGGGATGGTGGCAAAGCTTCTGCGCCTTCTCTCCAAACCCGTTCACATGCCTAGATATGGAAAGAGGTGGGCTCCTTCCCATGGTAGTCCTTGATTATGGTGGGAACATTACTTCTAGAAAATATGACAAAGAGAGCAATCCTTACCTCATGCCACTTTAAAAGGCTCTCCTGATGTGTGGCCCACCAATAAGCTATTGTGCCAAACAAGACATAACTTAACATATCCTTCTATTCCTTCTCATTCTTCCACTAAGCTTCTAGCTCCTATAGAAAGATCTGAGAGAAGGCTCCTCCTAAATACTTGGGAAGTTCTTTTCCTTCAAGGTTCCTAACAGTGCGCACCTTTTTTACCTTGGTCACCAACCCTCTCAACTACCATCCCTTAAATTTGTAAGTTCCATGTGCTCAATTGTCACACGCCAGGCTAGTGGTATCACTTACTGACTAAGCATATTCAAACTGGATAACTTTTTTAATAGGGTGTACTATCTCTAGTTCTCTGATTGAGTGCACATAAATCTTGTCCAAAAATTCTTCTCCCAATGTTTCAATATAGGGCGTCAACTTCCCATCAACCAGGGGTATAATGACTTGCTCCTCTTTGTTCTCAAAGATGATATACCCTTCATTGATTCGAACGCCCACATTATTCTTATAACACCAAGGGTGCCCAAGTAGTGGTGGGAAATTTTCTACCTCTACGAGCGCCGAGACTTTGAAGTCCCCAATAAAATTGGCTCCCTGGATAGTAATAGTTGCATCCTTCAAGACACTGATGGGAATTACCTTAGTTTTGTTTTCCATATACAACACATTCCAAGATGGTTGTAATGCAGGTCACCCCATTTGATGCCATGCATCCAAAGTCTAAACATTAACCTTCACGCCAGTTTCAATGAGTATATTACTGAGGAAACATCCATCTACAACTGCATTTAACATAATCTCCTTGTCATAGTCAAGACTGTGAGGGGGAAGGTTCACATGCAAGACCTATCTCTCGCACTCTTCTCCGGCAGGTGGTACCTTCTCTCTCAACTAGGATCCTAGCAAAAGAATGATGTTCTCCTGCCTTAGCATTTTACACACCTCCTTGACCTCATCTAGGTCATCCTTTTGTGCCAAAGACTCTCCTTTCTCCATGCAACGAGCTCTCACTAGAAGCTAAAGAGGTCTCCCTTATGTGCTTACCAAGATAGGGTAGCACTAACTACTCAGGTTCCACACCCTGGCGCCACTCTAAAAGGCTCTCATGATGTGTGGCCCACCAACGAGCTGATGTGCCAAGTAAGACATAACTTAACATCTCCCTCCATTCCATCTCATTCTTCCACTGAGCTTCTACCTCTTGTAGAAAGATCTCAGGGAAGGCTCCTCCTAAACACATGGGCTGCTCTTTTCCTCCAAGGTGCCTAGAAGTGTGTGCCTTTGTTACCTCGGTCACTGAACCTCTCAACTACCATCCCATTAATTTGTAAGTTCCATGCACCCAATTTTCACACACCAGGCTGGTGGTATCACTTACTGACTGAGCATCTTCAAACTGGATAACTTCATTAGTAGGGTGTACTATCTTTGGGTATTTGATTGAGCACACATAAATCTTATCCAGAACTTATTCTCCCAATAGTTCAATATAGGGCATCAACTTCCCATCAACTACGGGTATAATTACCCACTCCTCTTTGTTCTCAAAGCTGATATACCCTTTGTTGAACCGAAGGTCCACATTATTCTTGTAACACCAAGAGCACCCAAGTAGTGCTGGGAAATTTTCCACCTCGAAGAGTGCCAAGAATTCAAAGTCCCCAATAAACTTGGCTCCCTGGATAGTAATAGTTTTATCCTTCAAGACATCGATGGGAATTGCCTTAGTTTTGTTTTCCATATACAACACATTCAAAGATGGCTGTAATGCAGGTTTCTCCATCTGATGCCATGCATCCAAAGTAAGAACATTAACCTCTGCACCAGTGTAAATTAGTATATTATTGAGGATCCATCCATCTACAAATACATTCAACATAATCTCCTTATCATATTCAAGGCTGTAAGGAGGAAGGTTCACATGCAGGACCTCTCTCTCGCACTCTTCTCCAACTCGTGGTACCTTCTCTCTCAACCAAGATCCTAGCAAAGGAATGATGTTCTCCTACCTTAACATTTTACACACCTCCTTAACCTCATCCAGGTCATCCTTTTTCACCTTGACTCTCCTTCCTTGTTCCTCCTTTCTAGATTTCTCCTTTAGCCATTGGATCTCCCCTTGTAAGCTTTGTATAACATCCATGGTGTCATGATATATCTCCTTCTGATGCGTGGGGTCTGGATATTTTCCATGAAAAACCTCGTCCCTTGTAACCAGGGTCTTCTATCTTGGTACCTCTTATGCCCTTATTGTTACCAAGATAGGATCTAAACCTTCATCCCGTGTTACCTGAGGCATCCAATGTATTTCTACCTTCTTGATGCTGACCATCGCAGTGCCCTTTTCATTCCAGTGTTGCTGATTCATATTCTCAAATAACTCTGGGAACTCATCATACTTATGCTTATTTCTACACCATGAGCATTGTAATAGGTCTGGGAACTCATGCTTATAATTTTTTGTAGATCCACAGTTGAAACATGTTCTGTGTGGGAACTCACTTCTTCCTCCATGGTTACCTAGTCCACGGAATCCTCCTCGAAAACCTCTTCCACGTGCGCCCCCATCTGTGCACTCCTCATAATGGCTCTCATCATTTTTAGAACCATTGGAAATGCTATTTTTTCATACCCCATGGTCAATGGCCTCATGGATCTAATCAATGAGCCTACAGTCCTTCATATCATGGGTTGTGGAGGTGTAAATTTTGTAATAGTAAGATACATTCTTCCTGATCACGCACTGCAGCAAGGGACATCTACTTGCATCATGGTCCCCATGAAAAATATCACAATCTACTATAACAATGTGTACCATCCTCCGGGGGAAATTATCCTTAACGTGCCCCTCTATTTCACAATATGTGCATCACACACCATTTCGAGTCTCATGGACTGATTTTGCAGATAATTTTTCCAATTTTTTTGCCATAGCAGCAATCTGAGCCTCCAAGAATGGGCTAACGCCAATATTAATACTACCAATAGCCTCAGTGTGCAAGGAAGCTTCTAATTCTTTGCGCATATTTGAAAAAGTTTTATGAGATAATGCCCTTCTAAAAGGGGTGATCAATCCTCCAACAAACCATTGTGTATGCTGTGAAGGTTGAATATAATATGACAATTTAGACAAGAGAGTTTTAAAACACGCATCATACTCCTGCACACTCTCTTCCATTCCTTATTAAATCTCCTTCAAAGCGTCAATGCTCTTCTGCTTGAACTTAGGAATGTGGAACTCTACCAAGAATGCATTCTTTAAATCAGTGTAGACCACCACCATTTGATGAGGGTCATAGTTTCTATACTAGCTATGCACATGACCTTATAGTGTGGTCACAAATTGACTAGCCTTTCATTCTGGTGTTGTGATACCCTTCACATGCCATAGCAGTTCACACATGTGAACATGTTCTGTAGCATCCTCAATGCCCCTGTAATCTAGAAAATGTAAAGACATTTCAAAGAATATTTGAGGTGGTGGCTGGGGTCCTTATCTTGAACTAGAGCCTTGGTTCCCTCTGGTGTTTCTTCCATCACCTTATCCACCAGGTCTAGTGGGTCCTGTACCTCTAGAGTTGGCAGATCCACTAGAACCACTGGGTCTAATAGGGCCTATAGAAGCTATGCCAAGTGCCCCCACGGTCCCACTGAACTATGCGTCAATGGTCTGTGATAGCACCCCACTACCACTACTTTGTCCCATGCCACTCCTTGATGCAAGCCCAAAAGCTTGTAAACTTGTCCCTTGTCTAAAAACTCCTCTGAATACTGGAATAGGTGTAGCCATAGAAGAAGGAAATGAAAAATTATATCTCCTAGGTGCAGATCTGTCTCTTCCACTAGTTTGAACTGGATCAATACTTCTTCCTGGTTTGGGAGAACCAAGCACCAAGGCTCGGTCATTGGGTGGGTTTAGATATGTGCCAATGAATCTCCTTTCCCCATGCGATGAGTTCTTACCAGAAGCTGAAGGGGTCTCCCTTATGCACTTGCCAAGATGGGGTAGCACAGATTGCTCAAGTTCCACATCCTCCACATGAACCTAAACTCCTTCCCACAATGTATTTCTCCATAAATCCATCACATAAGTAGCCTCATGTTGTCTAGAAATCTCCCTTTCATGTGCTTCGTTATAATTGATTCATCTTTCTTCCCTCTCCTTCTCTGTCGTATCATCTACCATCTTCCTCCACCTGAGCTTTCTTACCCAGCGCTCATAATGGTTTAGCCGGTCATTGGGAGTGCCTCTAAACTCATGGTAACCATCAATATCTTCATAGCTAGAGGAATAACATGTAGAAATGTTCCTCTAGGTTCTTGCATAAATTCAAACTCAGCAACCTCTGGGTAAGAATACTTAGAAATTGTGTATTCCAAAGTGTAGCTAGCTAGTGCTCCTCTCCACCAATGATCTACAGAATGGGTCCATGTTAGATCTAAATCCTACAACCTCTGGTAGTCCTTTTTGGTCCATATCCACGATCCATAATGCCAAATTGATCTAGATGCATAGGATGAAATCCATCCATATAACTCTACTGGGAAGCAATAGAAGAATGTCTCATACAGATCATGGTAGAGGTTCTCTTCTACCCATCTATGTGTATTAAACTCAAGTCCAGTGTTGAATCTCTAAGTAAATTCATCCTATGTGCTTTTAAACCATGATTCAACATTTTCCAATGTTAACCGATCCATCATTACTCTTTACACAGATCATGATGCATGCTATATCCCACTACAACTTCAAAATGAGGTCTCGTAAATGGAACAAAGATGTAGTCATTTTTACTCATATCATAAAAGAAATAACCCCATGCGCGCTGACCTATAACCCAGTAGAAGCTGAGCACTCACCTGAGGAACGTGTGGGTATTGAGTCTCTTTTTTATGTGAGTTTAGTGGGAAGAATTAGCTATGATTAGTGTAAGATTATTTAGGAAAGAATTTGAGACATACAATAAACATAGGGATCAGAATGGCCTCTAGATCCTTACAGTCACTTCAAACCGAGTGCTTTAACATATTCCAGAACATATACTATAACAAAAACAAAAGATAGAAACATTCATTCGTATCATGAAAGGAAAGAGAAATCATATGAACAAAATATACATTAAACCCATTGATATGCATATCTATTTATATCAGATAATCTCAATATATTCATTGATTCATTACAGAATATCACAGAGTGTAGACCGCAGTCATGTGCATCATTGGATGTATGTAGCTAAGCTAACAAAAAAGAAAAATAACAACTCCATGCTTAGTACATCCTTTTCTGAACCAGAATACCCACTCGTAGCAATTCTGTAGAGCTTCACTCACCCTCTAACCCACTATTCCCTATTTATATCCCAATGATATATCTCTCTGTTTCTGTATCTTTTCCTGTGGTAGGAACTTGTATTTATCACTTTTCTGGGCTACCAAATCACCTTGTTGCGCCCTCAGATCCATCACCAAGTGTAGAATGTGGTCCTCCATGCGAGCATGTTCCTTCAGGCCTGTGCTCTGCATTCCATCTCATGATGATCTTATAGAAGATTCCATCTAGGGCATGCTCTTTCCTGGGCCAACCTGTTGCCAGGATGGCATCTTATCCATGCACAACCGATCATTCTTTTCACATGTTCTGCCTTGGGCTCTCAAATTGGCTAAGTCCTGAACCTCTTTTCATGCATCCCGCGTGCTATTTGCTTCCTTAACCCTTCTCTTGCATGCTTTTTCCTTGCACACCATCCAGTAATTGGGATCCTACGTGCCTAAGCGCCTTCATACTCAGTCAATATTTCAGGGGCCCAGAAATAGGGCTTCAATTTTTATGAATTACGATCCAATTGGGTTTGCAACATCTCTGACTCTTCCTTGAGTTTTATATGTTCTTCTTATTTGGTTTTGAATGATGCCTTAATTAACATTATATGTGCTTTGAGTTCTTTAACCATGTCTTCATGTTCCTGAGAATTTTTTCTTGTCATTTCCTAAGAAAGATGATTTAATCCTTATAATATTTAACCATTAATCTCAGATTTTGATTCTTCTTTCTTTAATGTTTCAAGGCTTGTAGTTTACTTATTAACTTAGCTTCAAGATTCACACTGGAATCCTCCTCGTCTGAGTTTTCATCTTAAAACTCATTTTTATCTTTTGAGTTACATGAAGGGGCTAATTTTATTTCCATGAAGAGATTCTCAAATTGACTTCCGAGTAAGTGCACTAAGTTGGGGGACCAAAAGGGGGTCGATGCATTTTTCTGAAAAAAAACTTCAAATTGTATGATTGTTTTGAAATAGTTACACTCAAAATTAGAAGATGTTGTATAAATATGAATCATAGCATTTTGAGTCTAGTTTCTAAGATAAAAATTTATTGAAAATGGATAAATTTAAGTGGGTCAAACAACTAAAATACCAACAAATTCTCTTGTTTTGTTAAAAAACATAATAAAATGACTTTCATGCCCCACACCATTTTTTGAGCACCATTTAGTATTTTTGAAAACCCTTTAGTAGAAAGATAGCTAGGAGCATCTATTTTGGGCTCCTTTTTAAATATTTTTTTAGTGAATATTGTTTTATTTATGATTTTTCTACTACTGAAATTTTATATTTTGAAAAATAACAGAGCTCCGATCGTAGCCCCCCCTAACTACCTCAAAAATATTGAAAATTAGATTTATTTTTTTAATATGTATGGAATTATGCCTAGTTTGGGCTAGTATAATTTTTTTAAAATTCGATCACCCCAAAAAAAGATACACCATGAAAGATATACATATTTACACTTCAAAAAACAGCTATAAAAAGGCATAGTTAGAAAATAAATAATATGGAAACCTTATATTAGTTAGAAATTTTGAAAAATTATACTTTTAGAAAGAAGAGACTTTACTCTACGTCGTGGTATAATTTTTTCTAAATGGATCGATTGTTTTATTTTTATTTATCATAGAGGAAGTGACATTTTTACATTTTCTTGTAAAAACACGATGTTTGATGTGTTTTGGCAGGTCCATGCCTTAGGCTTGGGGATCCAAACTAGATCCCAAGCCTTGAGGCATGGCTTGGAAAAGAGAAAACAAAAAATTTGTATGCATTACATAACGTGTACGCGTTCTGTGTAGTATAAACATAACATGTACACGTTCTATGTAGTATAAAAATTATGCATGCTTTTGACATGCTTCTATTTACATATTTATAACTGTTGAAGTATAAAAAATAATAAAATATAAATAATAATAAATGAAAAAAATTAGTTTTTCATTTATTATTATTTATATTTTATTATTTTGTATACTTTAAATTTATTTACGTAAATATAAGAAATTAGGGTCACTCTGCACCTTATGGAATTAGTCTCACAGCTCCGTGAGTCATTGTTTAGGAGATTGTTTTTTAAAGTATAATCTGGTCAGTACATAGGTAATTTTTCAGGATTTCAGCATTCAGCCTAAATCTTTTAGCATTTAACTTCTACAATCGAAACTCTAAACCATAGGCCATAAACCTAAACACTAAGCTATAAACCTTAATCCCTAAACCCTAAACCCTAAACCCTGAACCATGAACCATGATCCCTAGACCCTAAAACCTAAACCATAAACCCTAAACCTTAAACATACAACCCTTACCCATGAGCCCTAAACCCTAAGCCTTAAGCCCTAAACCCTAAACCATAAGCCCTAAACCATGAACCATGATCCCTAAATGCTAAACCCTAAACTCTAAACCATAAAAACTAAATCCTAAACCCTGACCCCTAAACCCTAAAATTTAAACACCGAATCCTAAACCCTAAACCCTTATCCCTGAGCCCTAAAATATAAACCCTAGACCATATACCCAAAGCCATAAGCCCTAAATCCTAAAGCCAAAACCCTAAAACCTAAAACCTAAACCCTAAACCCTAAACAATAAAACCTAAACCTTAATCCCTAAACATTAAATCCTAAACCATAAACCCTAAACCTTAATCCCTAAACATTAAATCCTAAACCCTTAACCCTGAACTATAAACCCTAAAACCTTAACCATAAACCATAAAACCTTATCCCTAAACACTAAATCCTTAACCCAAAACCCAAAACCCAAAACCTTAAACCATAAATCCTTAACCTCGATCCGTAAAACCTAACCATAAACACTAAAACCTAAATCCTAAACCGTAACCATGAACCTCGAACCTTGAACCCTAAACCCTGAAGCATGAGCCCTAAACCCTATACCCTAAACCCCAAACCATATTTCATAAATATTTCCTAGTCTCATGCCTAGAACCATCATTGAGTCTGCTTATAGAACTACCTTGTTTATGAAAGGTGGGATGAGTAACTAAATGGATATGATTTCTAGCTTGTGCCTTGTAATGCATATATTACACATCTCTTCCAAACTTGTTTCTCCCCACATATACTTGCACTCTTGAATGTAAAATTATTCACACGCTGAAACAAATTTCACATTTCTCATATTTCCATGTATGGTATTATGCAAGTTAGGATGACCCATTGGAAGCTGGAAAAAATAACCATCACAACAACAAAATTAATCTTAAAGAAAACAAAAGAAACATAGAGAATATATCAATGCAGAGGTGTAGGATCATAATTGAATTTCCTGTAGTATCTTCTCCTTCAGAGAAAGATAAATTTTAATTTTTATATTGGAATGGATAGTAAATTTGAAAGAACGTCTTGAAGTGTTCAAAATAAGCATAGAAATAGGGGAATGGCTAAGAACACCAAGGGGTTATCAATCTCCTAGTAAATATTTCTTGTTTAGTTATAAATGGGAGTTACCTAGCCTATAAATTAGTGTCCTTCCATTCATTAATAATTCCTTATATTATAAACCCATGGATTTTTTCAAAATCCCCTGAACAAAAAGATAAGGGTAGTCATCAATCCTAGTGAAGGGTGTGATGTGATTTCCAAGAAACTTGAAATTCATATAGATTTAGATGTCATAACACGAATTTACAAATATCTCTATCATTATAAATGGAAGCCAAATAATAGTGTCTCCCTATACAACCAAGGATTGAGGACTATTGGGGTCTTTTTCAGGATTGAACTATCAGCAATATGACATTTCCCTGCTTCAAAATATCAACAGATGAAAAACATCAAATTTTGATGACTCTCTTTGAATGTTCTGCCTACACATTCAATGAACCCTGAACTCTATGACCTAAACCCTTAACCCTCAACCATGAGACCTAAACCCTAAACCCTAAATCCAAAATAATAAATCCTAAACCCTAAACAATAAATAATAAACCATAAAACCTAAACCCTAAACCCTTGACCCTAGACCCTAAACCCTAAGCCCTAGGCTCTAAACCTTAAATACTAAATCTAGATCTCCGAGCTCTAACTCCCAAACCTTAAACTAGTAACTCTGAACCCTAAACCTTAATCCATAAACCATGAACCATGAACCCTAAACTCTAATCCCTAAACCCTAAACCCTAAACCTTAATCCTTAAACCCTACACCCTAATCCTTGAGTCCTAAACCCTAAACCTTAAACCTTAAGTCCTAAACCGTAAATATAGATCCCTAATCCCTAACCCCTAAACCTTAAACCTATAACTAACCCATAAACCTTAAACCCATAACTCTGAACCCTAAACCCTGAGTTGTAAACCTTAAATCATGTACCCTAACCCCTAAACCCTAAATCCTGAGCCTAGAGCCCTAAACCGTAAACCCTAAACCTTAAGGCCAAAATGTTAAATCCTAAAGGTCCCTAAAATCTAAACCCTAAACCCTAAAAACTAAATCATAAACCCTAAAGCCAGATCCCTAAACCCTATACTCTAAACCCCAAACACTAAACCCTAAACCCTAAGCCCTAAACCCTAAACCCTAAACACTAAACCCTAAACCCTAAAATTTGTAACCTAAACCCTAAACCTCAAGCCTTAAACCCTAATCCCTAAACCCTGAATGCTAACCTTTAAACCTTAAACCGTAACTCCTAAAGTCTAAACTATAAACCCTAAATGCTCACCCCTAAACCTTAAACCAAGATCCTTAAACCTTAAAACCTATACCATAAACCCTAAGCCCTAAACCCTAAAATCTAAGCCCTAAATCCTAAACCCTAAACCGTAAACCCTAAAACCTAAACCTTGACCCCTAAACCCTAAACCCTAAGACTTGAACCCTAGGCCCTAAGACATAAGTCAAAACCCTAAACCTTGAACCCTTAAACATAAACCCTCAACCCTAAAACCTAAAAAATAAACCCTGATCCCTAAACCCTAAACCCTCAACTCTCAACCCTAAACCCTAAACATTGATCCCTAAACCTTAAACCTTGAAACCTTTTCCCTAAACCCTGAACTCTAACCTTTAAACCTTAAACCATAAATCCTAAATCCTAAACCATAAACCCTAAATCCTCAACCCTAAACCTTAAACTCTAACTCTTAAACCCTAAACCCTAAACCCTAAATCCTCAACTCTAAACCTTAAACCATGAACCCTAGACCCTATACCATAAACGCTAAGCCCTAAACCCTAAAATCTAAGCCCTAAATCCTAAACTCTAAATATTAAACCCTAAAACCTAAACCTTGATCCCTCAAATATAAACCCTTAACCCTAAACCCTGAACCCTCAACTCTCAACCCTAATCCCTAAGCCCTAAACCTTGAACCTTGAGCCATAAACCCTAAAACCTCAACCTTGACCCCTAAATCCTAAACCTTGAACAATGAGCCATAAAATCTAAACCCTCAACCCTTAACCATAAACCATAAACCAAAAACTCTAAACCCTAAACCATAAACCCAAAACCATGAACCGTAAGTCCTGAGCCCTAAACCCTAAACCCTAAAATATGAACTATGAGCCTTAAACACTAAATTCTGAAACTTTAGTCATAAACCCTTAGCCATAAACCCTAAACCTTGATTCATAAACCATTATCCATAAACCCTAAACCCTAAATCATAAACCCTCACCCAAAGGAAATTCCTAAAAATATTATTCAAAGTGTTTCAGTGTGTAGGGAATAGTATTTAAGTTAATCAATCGACTCATTTAAATTTTATGAGAGACTACTTCCTTTGAAGGCCTAAAAAGGCACTTTTGGCCATTTTGTAGTTAATTGAACACCCTTTAGAACAAGCTAAAATGAGCTAGTCATGTCACCAAGCTATCAAGGACCATTATTTGTGAAGTATTAAGGCATTGTTTTTCTCCATAAGAGACATATGAGAAAAAACATGTATGAGAATCATGAATTTGATTCCATGAAAGGATGATTTTAGAGCTAGGAAAGGTGAGGGGATGATCTTTATATGGAGCACCATGTTTCTAAGAATGAGAAATCATCTGAGTTCATTTGATGCAATTCACTTGGTACTATTCGTAACAACTCATTCAACACCTAGTAGTTTTATCACACCTTAATGAGGAGGCACATTACAATCACCTCATTTTGGCCATAGGGCACGAATCCCATTCAGGGAACAATCCTCTATCCAAAAAGTGAGTATCTCTTTTTAATAAGAAGTAGACAAACACCATATAGTTAATTCATGGTCACTGAAGTGAATTATGGACCAAATTTAAAAATTAGTTCCTATTCAAGCAGTGGTAGGGCCAAAATCCATTTTATAAGTTCAAAAAACCTTTAAAATGATTATATGCTTCCCCAAACAAAGAACGACTACAATATATATGCCCTAAAAGTTTTAGGTCATTTGCTGAAATCTTGAAAATGAGTAAGTACTGACCAAATTAGATTTTGAAAAACTATCTTCAAGATTATAACTATTGTAGCTATGAGATGACTTCCATAAGGTGCAGAGTGACCCTAATTTCTTATATTTACTATAATAAATTTAAAGTATAAGAAATAATAAAAGAAATCTTTATTACCACCCAAAAACATGTGCATGGTCTATATTACACATAACACGTACACGTTTTGAATTGCTCGAAATTCCTACATGTTTTGACTTGTTTTATAACCCGTACGCATTATAGGTTCGGTGATTCCTGAGCCAAACAAATTAAAATGTGAGTTCGTTTTACCAAAATGTGTACACATTTTGGTTTTTTTTGGATTCTTGTTCACTTTTTGGCCCCCCAACTTCGTGCGCTTACCCTTCCCTCATATTCACTTTCAAACTAGCTTGAATCACTAGATTCAGATGAGCTTGATTCTTCTTTGGTATAGAAATTCCTTTTATTATTAATTTTTTTTTACTTGCCTCTATGTTACTTGAATTTCTTAATGTGCTTATGGGAGGTTTATTCATCATGCTCATCTCGATCTCCCTTGTTCTTATTAGGACACTTGGAAGAAAAAATGTCAGACTTGTCCATAATTGAAACACTTGAATGGTATATTTCCCTTGTACTTTCTTGATCCTCTCTTTAACCTATAGAAAAACATGGATTCAATTTTATCCTAATCATATCATATTTATCTCTATTCTTACTATCTTGGGATTCATTATCAAAATTAAATGATGATTCTTTCTTCATCGATTTGATTCACTTGTTCTCATATCATATGCAGTTAAAATACCATGAAGATCATCAACTTTGAGAGTGGTTAAGTCTTTATCTTCTTCCATAGATGACACCTTGGAGTTATACTTAGGAGATAACGACCTTAATCAATTTTGGAAAACTACACTTTCCTCCATCTTCTCTCCTATAACTTTGATAAGATGTATTAATCCATCCAATCTTTGCAAGTAGGATGTAATTTACCTTCTTTCATTTTTAAGCTTTACACTTGAGCATGTTAGGTTTGTAACTTGGAAAATGTAACCTTAATATTCCCTTTATAAATTTTCTTTAATTTGTCCCAAATTTCTTGAGATGTGTTGCAATGCATGAATTTCATGAATTCAGCCTCTAACATTCCACATAGGACAGTATTCAAATCTTCTGAATTGTTTTAACTCGTTATTTTTCCTACTGCATCAGTTAGATGTATATTTTGGATAGTGTATCCATCAACTATTGATTTCCGTATGTCAACTTCCAAATACACAAGGTAAGTCTTCATCCTAACACTCCAAAATGCATAATTCGATACATTAAATAAATGTGCCTTAGAGGTAGAGAAATCACTTTTTGATTTATTTCTTGTCATGATTGTGATATCTAGATATCCTTTGAGTTGTTAAACTAACTCCAAAAGGACTAGGATCTGATAAAAGTTCTTGGAATTCAAGACACTGAGCGGGGGGTGAATTATTGTCAATTTAACCTTTGAAGTGTAATTCAAATATAATAAATTTATTTTAACTTTTTGTGAGGAAACAACCACATAATTCATATGTAATTAACAAGAAAAGGACATAAGAAGACAAGATTTGAAGCAGGAAACCCAAAAAGGGAGAAAAATCGATTAAATCAATGCACTATGTTGGAATGATTATCGAATGCAAGATTACAAAGGTTACGAGTTTTGTGAGCACACACTAAACATGAAGAACCATATTTAATATGTGATCAAGAACCTACTTGACTCCTTTAAAAGCTGCAATTTGCATGAAGGAACCCACTTTCATATAGCTTGCTAAGCTTCAACTTATACTTTAGACTAATTTTGATCACTACCTCTACATAATTTATTTGACAACAAAAAAATGTGATTCTGAATATTCTCATACACATTTTCATACACCTCTACTAATTACACTATATTAAATTTATCATAACCTCTCTCACTCTTTCACCCTTACACTCAAATATTACATTCTTAAAAAAAATTCTTACAAAAAAATGAGCTTTTAACAACAAGAGAGACTCACACACATGACTCTTCCACTTCAACTCCAACAACCCCTCACCAAACTCACTTGACAATATGTAAAATGAGGGAGATAGATTGTATTTATACAAAATTGCCTCAAAGTGTCATTATTACATATAACAAGCTTCATTTATAGCCTTAGAACCTGTAGGATCCTTTTGAAATTATCTACAGAAAATAATTATAAAAGAGAGTTCTACACGCACGAATATTGGCCTACTATGGCACAAGGGTCCTTCATAATTGGCCATACTTGGCCAATATTCCAGGGGACCTTATGAGTTCTACATGCATTGTAGGTAACATTATTACAATATGTTGGACCCCTGGAATATTGGCCTAGTATGAACGCGTGTTGGCGTGAAAGGTCCCAGTTATGGAATGGCGTGTAAGGAAAAAGCACACAAGAGAAGGGTATAAGGAGGAATGTATTACACGCGATGCACGAAAGGATTGGGACTTCATCATTTTGGACATCTGGGGTAGAATACATGAAAATCATGGCACGGTTGCATGTGGGTAAGATGTCAACCTGACGATAGGTTGGCCCGGGATGGAGCATGCTTGCGATTTAATCTTCTAGAAGAACATGTAACACCCTTGAAAGTTTTTAATTTCATCCTTTACATTTCAAGTGTTGACATGTGATTTTCCTTATAAAGATGTGTTCTTTTGAATTTTGGAGATCATGCTTGATATGGGTAAATCATCTTCTATTCTTAAGATCCTTTGACTGAATTGGAATGGCTTCATTAAATTCATTTTTTTCTTTTCTTGTAGGAGGATTACAATTTGGTTTAAGAATTTTAAACTTTTCTACTAATCTGACTCATCCTTGAATCCATTTTAGTGATCTAAGGAATGTTTTAAAATCTTCTCTATAGGATGAATGGTAAATCAAAATTCAAGGAATTGATATAGACATATGATCGAACTTTGACGAATACTAGTTCTTTTCTTGTTGTATGAACGTGTTCTATTTAATGGTATGTCATGCTTGGATCTTTTCAGTTCGATTGTTCCAGGACAATGTTGATGCAAACTAACCGTAGTTGTTCACGGCATAGGAAAGATCCATAATCCTAAGAAGAACTATCCTAAAAAATTCTAAGATAGGTAAAAATAATTACTACCTAAACTATGTTACGTAACAAAATTCCTATTTTAACCTAAAGCTTTCTATTCCACTTTGATTTGGTTGATTGGCATCCTAACCTAAGCTCAGTGCTAAGGAATTTGGAAAGGTTTCTAGGTTATTAAAAATTTACCTAGAAACTAATACTACCAGGTTATATTATGATCTAACCTAATGCCTAAAACTATAGTAATGAAAAATTAATCTAACCTAAGTGGAAACTACCTTAGGCTATGTGCTAACACCTATTGTGGTATTTTTTGTTTGGGTTATAACCTAAGGTATATATATACTAAAAATTACCTAAGGTCTAACCTAAAAAATATAATCTACCCTAAACTAATGGGTTTGAATGGGGAATCAGGTGGTCACATACATGGTAGGTGATGGTTGCAAGGCATTAAAAATGTTGATAAGGTTTTAATTGCTTGGAGGTACTACCATCTTTGGCAAGGGTTAGTGAACTTGGCAGAGGCTCCACTAAAATGGAATTCTTTGTTAGATTTTATTTGGCAATAACTAAACATGAGAGGTGGTGGTAAAGGAGGATAGGCGAGAAAATAGGAGTTAAGGGAATCGATTTTTTATGTCTTTGTGCTCAAAATACCTTGGAAGGCATGCAAACAGTTTGGTATGTGGTTATTTCACTTTGCATGTTTTGTGATTTTCGCTCTGCATGCTCACTGGTTTTTTAAACAAGTAGATAGAACTACACTTGATGGATATTTTTGAGGTTTTAAACCTAGTTTTGATTCGTGGAATATATAGGAGGCATGGTGGAAAAAGAACATGGTTATTTGATTTTTTGTGAACAAAAATAGAAGTTTTAAGCTCGACTCGAGGTTCTCTTCGACTTGGCAGAAGCACTATCAGGCATGATAGGCTCTAAACTTTAAGATATTTTACTCTCTTATAAATGGTTCATTAAAATGATTATATTCTATGAGATTCTCGTATTCCTTATTTTATCTAGTTATTTCCTTGTGGCGTTTATTAAATATGTGTTATTGGTTTTGAATTTCATGGTAAATAGAGTTTTGTTTAGAAACTTACCATGTACAGTTCTTAAAAATAAGAATGCATGCATAAACGTATCTCTGTAACTTGTCTTTTTCAAATAGAACAGGAAATCAAAGTAATCTATTTATATAAATCTTCATTTCTATTTAAATGTGCTTGAGAGTTTGGAGATCTTTGGGTTCTACCTAAACTTGTTGTAATTTGTGTTTGTTGATCATGAGCTTGAGTTGAACTTGTGTATTAATGGAGCTTGTATCCAAGCTTATTTTAGATTTGAAAATTGAGATTCATTGAGAGAAAATATTGGGATCTACAACCATGTTTTATAGTCTTTTGAAATTTGAAATAGTTATTTTAGATTGGTAACTACAAAGCACTCGTATTTATAACTTGTGTGGACTCTGTACTCGGTGGGAATTCCTAGTCCTACTTGAGCTAGTATTTGGACTTTGTATTTTCTTATAAAACTGTGCAGGAGATTTTTTTTGTTTTGAACTAAAGTTTGGAGTCCTAGGTAGCTCCGAACTATTGTTAGAAGTTTTTATTTGACCTTGTACAGGTAATTTGTTACTCATGTTTCTTGAACTATTGTTAGAGAAATTTTATTCTTAAGGATTGTGATTTTTATACTTGTAATGACCTGGACTGTTGTTGAAGTCTGTAAATGGATTAGAGTCTATGGATTTCTCTAGTGATCATTTTTATTGTTAATGCAAGGTTGTAATGTACATGGCACTCGTGTTTTATTATTTATGTGGACTGTGAACTTTGTGGGAAACCTTAGCTCCGTTGAGTTAGTTTTTGGACTTTACATTTGATTTGAACTCATGTAGGAGTCAATTGTTGTGTTGAACTCATGTTTTTATTTTGGAAAAAAATCAAGGCCTTGATGAAGCTGTTTATGGCTCTGTACCTACGTTTTATGTAGAGGAATTTTAGACTGTTAATGGAAGTTGTATTTTTATTCGTATTTGTTTTGTGTATTGTATAGATTTGAACTTTTTTAGGACTTGTTTCGACTCTGTTCTGGAACTTTGGAGTTGTGTTATACTTGTTATTAACGTTTAAAATTTTATAACTCTTTTATCGAGTTTTTGCTCAAGGAAAAATTGGGAGAACAATTGGATGAGTCATTGGGAAAAAATCTCAGAAATATCGACAGAAAAACGTTCTCGTTGATGAATAAATTTGTTAATTCATTTTTAGAACCATTTCTTCCTTCCCAAGATGTTTACGGTATTTAATTGGGAGTAACCTTTTTCTCTCAGTTTGAGGAGACATGTATTTCAGACCTCTTAGAATAGACTCTGAGTTTCTTTTATGAGAAGAACTTAGTAATCTAGTACTGTATACTGTTAAGGAGGGATTACTTGACTTTTTTGTAATAGTTTTTGTATTATAATTTGTTGAATCAAGAACTAAGTATTCTTTTTGTAATACCAAAAAAAAAAATGAAACCTGGCCTTGGGATACCAGTATGAGTTGCTTGGTCTTCCTTTGCACAATCATTTGTAGGAATGATGTTGGAAGAGGTTATTTTATTTGGTTTTTATTGAACTGTAAATGTAAGTTTTTTGGAAAACTATTGTTTAATAGGACTTTACTTGTTGGTTTGAGATGAGTGATTTATATCTTGCACTCTATTCTTTCTTGGATTAAATGAAATTTTGCCGGATGAGAATATCTTAAATAAGGTAATTCTCTTTTGAAATAAATAGTTAACTCACGTTTCAAATTTGTTCTATTTGTGGATGTGTAGTGTTTGAGCATAGTTGTAATGGTTCTTCTTCTTCCTTGTCTAGAAGATGGATGAGTTAACCTAATCTGAACAATGCTTTAAACATTCCTTTTATCTTACAGAAAAGTTAAATGTTGTTTTCTTTTAAGAAAGTATGGGAACAATGTGAAGTTACGACGTATTGTTTTGCTAAGGATAATTGATTGAATCAATTAGACTCTATTTTATAAACCTGATATGGTGGAATATACTCTTTCCTTTCTTGGAAGTGAAATCAATTAGCTAAAGTGTACTTATTTTCTATTGTTTTTTGAGATTTTAATTTGATGAAATAATTGCCTCATTAAAGCATAATTGTTTTAATGGAACAATTATTGGAATTCACTTCTTTTTAAGGCTTAGTGCTTATCATGCTTACTTCATTGAACTGACCAGTGTTAGCAAATTTTGCAAATGGACTTCGTAAGTGATAAAGAAGTCAAAACTTACATGATACATTGGCTGATTTAATTCTATTTCTTATGATGAACTCTGATTTGTTCTTGAGACTGTATTGGAAAAGAAAAGTAGTATTCTTTTATAATTAATACAGTTGTTATGCGGTTTACCTTAATGCATAAGTTTTGTAAATGTAATGGTTATAAATATAAATTGAAAGATGGGAGATTACCAGTATTGGATGTGTAAATTAATTTGCATTTGTATGAAAAAGATGGGTTTCATCTTGTTGTCAATATTCATATTATTTATATGTTAAATGGTTAAATTTTAACAAGATTGGATCAAGGGATTAAGTTCAATCTCCCTACTTATGATACAACTTGTAAAGTTGTAGAATGTGATTTTCATTATATAAACTATAAATCATAGTAATGAAAAGTAGGATGAGCATACATTATATATAAAAAAGTGATCAAGGGGTAGAATAAACCCTAACACTATACATATAATGAAAGACTCTTCATCTTTCATAACTATTCATAAATCATATAGATTTGATAACATGACTTCAATTTATCAGACTTCATTTGTTATGAAGTCTAATTTATTTTGGATATCTTCTGGCGCTAAACTTTCTAAAAAGTTAATGTAATTTTTACATATGAAATATTATAACACTTTACAGTTATGCTTAACTGACAGTTTAACTATGTATTCGAAAAGTAAAAGTAGAAATGAATATAAAAAAGTTCTTAAAGGGCTAAATGAATCAATTTAGAAAATAACTTATGGAATGTTGGATTAGGGATTAGGCAGGTGGCTGAAATCTATTTAAATAATCCAAATTAATTAAACAATTAATAAATTCCTTGGGTATGTACATCTCGATGAGGCTATTCTGTAGGATGCTGGCACATGCCAACTGTAGGGATGTTCCTTCGATAAGATTAGGATATTCTCGAGGATACAATGATGCATTCAACATGTGGAAATACCCTTCTACATTGATCATCTAGATCTACACACATTAGACTTGATCTTAGTTTATCTCTAGATCGATAGTGTAGCATGGTTAAGATACGGAGTAGCCCTCTAAAACTCGGGGTAACTTGGCACATGGGGTTGACTTAGGTTGCCCCAATATGCCAACTTACGTTAAGTTTTCCGGAGCCTACCCTTATCATAACATATGTTGTTAACTCGAACTAGGGTTAAACCTTGGGCAAGCGGACTGACAGAAGTCAATAAAGGACATTCTAGATAACAATAGAGTGGGGTGAAGGATGTATTCTAGATTGACGAGTATGTCATCAAGGAATAGTAATACAAACAGTATGATAGAAATCTTTGGCCAAAGTATCACAAGTTGTTGGTTGCGTTGTCCTATGTCACCTATTCTAAGGCTCGTGATGTCAATGAATATTGGTAACAAATATTCAAATAGGATCCTTAGACATATCAAACCAATTATATGTAGTATACATAAATGTATTCAATACTTGATGTTTAACATGAATAGATCGGTAGTTTACCAAGTCATAAAATGAATAGATCGGTAGCACACTGAGTCATTACAGCTACATATGGTTATCTGTTATATGAATGGTTGATAAAGAATGTGTGATCTAAATTATGAATTTAGATCAGGGAACATTATTTTTAAAAAAATCCCTTGTTTCTAAAAGTCTTAAAATGGGAATGTTACATCTTGGTATTAGAGCTGAAGGTTGCAACTCTTGGACCTATTGTGTCCACAATCTTATTAAACTTAAATTTTCTTGTAACATAAAATGGTGAGAATAAGAGGAAATGTTACAAATAACCCTCCACCTGAAGGAGTGGCAACTACCTAGAAACTTGATGAGATATTTGCTACCCTGTTAGACAGAAGAGATTATTTAAATGTGCTTGAGCAACAAGTAATGGGAAATGAGGAGGAATAAGAAGCTGAGAACACTAATCAGCCACCTCCAGGGGATAACATTAACATACCTGCGCAACCTAAGAACAAAAAGGCTAGGCTAGCAGCATAAATCACTAATGACATAAAAAGGATAAGTCCACCCAAGTTTGATGGCACCACATTAGGATATGGAGCTGAAAATTGGCTCAGTGAAATGGATAATTAATTTACAATAAGGAACTTCTTGGAGGAAACCAAGGCTATATGGGGAGCATATCAGCTTTCCCATGAAGCATATTCTTGGTGGGACAACCGTAAGGCTGAGTTAAATATTGATGAAACTAACATCACTTGGGATCAATTTAAAAGTTATTTTAGATAGTGATGGCTGTAACAACTCTACTATGATCAAAACATGACTGAATTTTAGAACTTAGCTCAAGGAAAGCTAATAGTAACTGAGTATTGGGAATGGTTTACGAAACTCCTCAAGTATGTACCTCAGTATCAAATTGATGAGAAGTTCAGGATATGGAAATTAATTATGGGATTGAATCCCATTATAGGGGGAGAAGTTAATGTTCTTAGCCCAACCACTATGGAAGGGGTTGTTGAAAAAGCCATGAGGCAGGAACAAAAATTAAAGGCTATTTATGCTCATAAAGAGGAAGTAAGGAAGAAAGTTCCAAACCCCTCTTCAACCTCTTTTGCACCTTAAAAGGGACCATGGAAGAAGTTTGGTAATAAAATCAAGTTTTCAACTGATAATAATAAGAAAGCAACAATGAATAAGACTGCTGGAAATTCATAGAATAATTTTGCCAAGAATAATAACAATGGACAAAAGTCCTATGGAGGTCAGAATAATAACTATAAGACTAGAAATAACCTTGAGTATAGAAAGGGACCTGTAAGAGGTTGTTATAATTATGGTAAGGATCATTACACAAATCAATGTCCTTTGAATAAGGATGATCGTAATCAGCATCACAAGATACATGTTGCAATAGCTGATAAGCAAGCTAAAAAGCAAGCTACACCTATAGAAGTTTATGATAAGTTATTTCGCATACATGTAACTATTATTTTTGATCTGGGTGCTACTGAATGTTTTATTTCTAGTAAACTTACTTTGAAACTTAAAGGAAAAGCTGGGAAAATGGATAAATCTTTGACTGTACATTATGGTAATAATGTTGTTCATACAGTTAGTATGTGTCTTTTTGGAGCAGTCCTTGAATTACCTAACTTTTCAACTGAAGTTGATCTTTATGTTGCACCTTTAGGGTCTTATGATGTAATCATAGGTGTTAATTGGTTAACATAACATAAGTCTAAAGTGGATTGTTTTGAAAAATGCATTGGTTGTTTAGATTATCTGCAAAAAACAACAAATATTCAAGGTGTGAAATGTGAGATTTCTATTACGAAACTGTCAGCTATACAACTTAAAAAGGCTAAAAATAAAGGATGTGCCTTATATGCAATAAAAATTTTAGAAACTACAGAGGAAAAAAATGATTTCATGGATCGATATCTGCTGTTACGAGATTTCAGTGATGTATTTCTGGAAGAATTTCCTGGTCTTCCACCCAAAAGGGAATTTTATTTCACAATTGAGATCAAGCCTGGAACTGAACCCATATCTAAGGTACCGTATCGAATGAATACTATATAATTAGTAGAGCTTAAGGCTCAATTGAAATAACATTTGTCTAAGGGTTTGATTAGATCAAGTGTTTCACCTTAGGGAGCACCAGTGATTTTTGTGAAAAATAAAGATGGAACACTTAGATTGTGCATTGATTACAGAATGTTAAATAAAGAAAAAATCAAGAATAGATATCTACTCCCTAGGATTGATGATTTATTTGATCAGATGCGTGGAGCATCATTATACTCTAAGATAGGCCTTCAATCTGGGTATCATCAATTGTGAATTAATGATGAGGATATTCATAAAACAACTTTCAGAACAAGGTATGGACATTATGAGTTTACAGTTTTACGTTTTGGACTAACTAATGCACGTATGGAATTTATGAATTTAATGAATAATATCTTTCAAGAATACTTGGACAAATTTGTGCTTGTATACTTAGACGACATTCTCATATATTCTAAAAGCACTGAAGATCATCATGAGCATTTGAAAGTAGTTTTGGAGATTCTGAGAAAGAGACAGTTGTTTGGTAAACTATCCAAATGTTCTTTTTATGACACAGAAGTTCAATATTTGGGTCATATAATAAGTAAAGATGGAATTGTTGTAGATCCTTAAAAAATTACAGCTATAACAGAATGGCCTACACCAAAGAATGTACATGAAGTTAGAAGCTTCATGGGACTTGCTGGCTACTATAGGAAATTTGTAAAAGACTTTTCCAAGGTAGCTGCACCAATAACTTCCTTACAAAAGAAGGATAAAAAGTTTTTTTGGAGTGAAAATTTTGAAATTACATTTAAAACCTTGAAGGAACAGTTAACTTCAGAACCTATTCTTATAGTACCAGATCCTGATGGAGATTTTATGGTGGTAACCGATGCATCTGGTGAAGGTGTAGGGAGGTATTTTGTTATAAAGTGGTCATCTTATTGCATATGAAAGTAGGAAACTTAAGTTACATGAGTTGAATTATGCTCCACATGATTTAGAGCTTTCTTTCATTGTTCATGCACTTCAAGTTGGAGGCATTATCTTCTTAGTAAACCATTTGAATTGAAAACTGATCATCTTGGGCTGAAGTACATTTTCACTTAGCCAAATCTGAATGCAAGACAATGAAGATGGTTAGATTTTTTGTCTCAATATGATTTCGGCATAAGTTATATTAAGGGTAAAGAAAATAGAGTGGCTAATGCTCTAAGTCGTACAAAGTACATTTCTACTCTTATAACACTAAGAACTCAGTTTAAGGATGAAGTAAAAAGTGTTATGGAATACGATTCTTACTTTCAAAAAGTAAAAGTAGAACTTGCTGTAGATTCTAATGATTTAAGGTATAAAGGTTTTCACTTTCATAAAGAAGGAATATTACGATTTCAAAATAGAGTTTATGTACCTTTGTTTAGAGGTTTGAGAAATAAAATGTTAGCTGAATTTGATAGTTTACCTTTCTTTGGAGACCCTGGCATTACAAAGATGCTTGCTAATATAAAACAACAATATTTCTGGAAAGGAATGAAGAAAGATGTTATTGATTATATAACAGATTGTCTAGAGTGCCAATGTGTTAAGGTGAAACATATGCACCCAACTGGTTTATTATATCCTCATAGCATACCGCAGTATAAATGGTAAGTAATAAGCATGGATTTTGTACAAGGGTTACCTATGTCAAGGAATAAACATGATGTTATTTTGGTAGTTGTTGATAAACTAACAAAAGTAGCTCATTTTATTGCTGGAAATCTGAAGGATGATTCACTTGTTTTGGCTAAAAGATTTGTACACGAAATTTTCAGATTACATAGGGTACCTGAATTAATCATATCTGATAGAGATCCTAGAATGACATCAAGATTTTGGAAAATGCTTAATACAGCTCTAGGAACTAAGCTAAATTTCAGTTCTGCGTACCACCCGGAAACAAATGGACAGACTGAAAGAGTAAATCAAGTTTTAGAAGATATGTTATGAATGTATTGTATGGATCAACAATATAGGTGGGAAGAATATCTTCCATTAGTTGAATTCACTTATAACAATGCATATCATGCTTCTCTTAAGATGACACCTTTTGAGGCACTTTATGGAAGAAAATGTAGAACCCCTGTTAGTTGGGATAGCATAGAGGATAGAGAGGTAATTGGACCTAAAATCCTTACAAAAATGGAACAACAAGTTAAATTGATTTGTGAACGCTTGAAATAAGCAATAGATAGGTAAAAGAGTTACGCTGATTTAAAGAGGGTTGATAAGAAATTTAGACTTGGTGAGAAAGTCTTTCTCTGGGTTAAATTGAAAAGAGTTCTATAACTTTTGGCAAGGCTGCCAAGTTATCACCTCCTTGTGTGGGACCTTTTGAGATAGTTGAAGTAATCAACCCTGTAGCGTATCATTTAGCATTACCTCCTGCTTTGTCATGAATGCATGATGTTTTCCATATTTCCTTGCTTAAGAAATATGTTTTAGATTTGTCACACGTGTTAAATTGGAATTCCTTGTAGGTCCAAGACCCAGGAATAATCATGGTTAAACCCATTCGAGTGCTAGAAACTCGGCAGTTGCATTTAAGAAATTGAGAAATAAGTCAATGTAAGGTCCAATGGGACTAGTTTAACGAAGAGAGTGCAACTTGGGAAAATCTAGAAGATATGAAAATTACTTTTCCTTATCTATTTGAACAAAATTGATTTTGTTGACTGATAAAAATTTATGATTTTATCTTTATATGACATTAAATATGCCAGTTTTGGGTAGATATTTATTTGATTTGGATAAACAGCTATTAATGCTGATTTCTTGAATTATAAGATTCTAATATATTTAGACTTGTGGTAAAAGAAGTGAATGAAGTGATTGTCCTGATTTATATTGTTAAAAAAAAGTGTAATCATCAGGACAATGATTCTTTAAGGAGGGGAGCATGTAACACCCTTGACAGTTGTTATTTTCCTCCTTTACATTTCAAGTGTTGACATGTGATTTTCCTTATAAAGATGTGTTCTTTTGAATTTTGGAGATCATTCTTGATATGGATAAATCATCTTCTATTCTTAAGATCCTTTGACTGAATTGGAATGGCTTCCTTAAATCCATTTTTTTATTTTCTTGTAGGTGGATTACAATCTGGTTTAAGAATTGTAAACTTTTCTACTAATCTGACTCATCCTTGAATCCATTTCAGTGATCCAAGGAATGTTTTAAATATCTGCTCTATAGCATGAATGGTAAATTGACATTCCAAGAATTGATAGACATATGACTAAAATTTTATGAATACTTGTTCTTTGATTGTTGTATGAATGTGTTCTATTCAATGGTATGTCATGCTTGGATATTTTCAGTTTGATTGTACCAAGAAAATGTTGACACAAACTAACTATAGTTATTCACGACATAGGAAAGATCCATAATCCTAAGAAGAACTATCCTACGGAATTCTAAGATAGGTAAAAATAATTACTACCTAAACTATGTTACGTAACAAAATTCCTATTTTAACCTAAAGCTTTCTATTCTACTTTGATTTGGTTGATTGGCATCCTAACCTAAGCTCCATGCTAAGGAATTTGGAAAGGTTTCTAGGTTATTAAAAATTTACCTAGAAACTAATACTACCAGGTTATATTATGATCTAACCTAATGCCTAAAACTATAGTAATGAAAAATTAATCTAACCTAAGTGGAAACTACCTTAGGCTATGTGCTAAGACCTATTGTGGTAATTGTTGTTTGGGTTATAACCTAAGGTATATATATACTACAAATTACCTAAGGTCTAACCTAAACAATATAATCTACCCTAAACTAATGGGTTTGAATGGGGAATTAGGTGGTCGCATACATGGTAGGTGATGGTTCCAAGGCATTAAAATGTTGATAAGGTTTTAATTTCTTGGAGGTACTACCAGCTTTGGCAGGAGTTAGTGAACTTGGCAGAGGCTTAGGTGGAGGCTCCACTAAAATGGAATTCTTTGTTAGATTTGATTTGGAAATAACTAAACATGAGAGGTGGTGGCAAAGGAGGATAGGTGGGAAAATAGGAGTTAAGGGAATTAATTGTTTTTGGTCTTCGTGCTCAAACTACCTTGGAAGGCATGCAAATGGTTTGGTATGTGGTTGTTTCACTTTGCATGTTTTGTGATTTTCACTCTGCATGCTCACTTGTTTTTCAAACCAGCAGATAGAACTACACTTGATGGCTATTTTTGAGGTTTTAAACCTACTTTCAGTTTGTGAAATATATAGGAGGAATGGTGGAAAAAGAACATGCTTATTTGATTTTTCGTGGAGGAAAAGAGAAGTTTTGAGCTCAACTGGAGGTTCTCTTTGACTTGGCAGAACTGCTATCAGGCATGATAGGCTCTAAACTTTAAGATCTTTTACTCTCTTATAAATGTTTCATTAAAGTGATTATACTCTATGAGATTCTTGAATTCCTTATTTTTTCTAGTTATTGAATTGTGGCGTTTACTAAATCTGTGTTATTGGTTTTGAATTTCATGGTAAATAGAGTTCTGTTTTAAAACTTACCATGTACAGTTCTTAAAAATAGGAATGCATGCATAAATGTATCTTGTGTAACTTGGATTTTTCATTTTAGAACGGGAAATCGAAGTAATCTGTTTAGATAAATCTTCATTCTATTTATATGTGGTTCAGAGTTTGGAGATCTTTGGTTCTATCTAAACTTGTTGTAATTTGTGTTTTGTTGATCATTGAGCTTTGAGTATTAAAGATTTGTGAGCTCATTTTAGATTTGGAAGTAGAGTGAGAACTTTGTTTATGTTCCTGAACCATGTTGGAATTTTGTATATCTCTAGATTTGAAACTCATGAAGCTTGCTTATATGAGAGAGAAATATTGGGACTCTGTAACCCATGTTTTACTTTATTTTGAAATTTGAAATAGTTATTGTAGATTGGTAACTACAAAGCACGTGTATTTGTTACTTGTGTGGACTTTGTACTCTATGGGAATTCCTAGTCCTACTTGAGCTAGTATTTGGACTTTGTGTTTTCTTATAAAACTATGTAGGAGATTTTTGTTGTTCTAAACTAGAGCTTGGAGTCCTAGGTAGCTCGAACTATTGTTATAATTTTGTATTTGATCCTGTACAGGTAATTTATTACTCGTGTTTCTTGAACTATTGTTAGAGAACTATTGTTGGAGAACTTTTGTTCTTAGGATTGTGATTTTTATACTTGTAATGACCTGGACTGTTGTTGAAGTCCGTAAATGGATTAGAGTCTATGTATTTCTTTAGTGATCATTTTTACTATTAATGCAAGGTTGTAATGTACACGGCACTCACGTTTTATTATTTATGTGAACTGTGAACTTTGTGGGAAACCTTAGCTCCATTGAGTTAGTTTTTGGAGTTTTTTTTTTATTTGAAGTCATGTAGGATTCAATTGTTGTGGTGAACCCGTGTTTGTATTTTGGAAAACAATCAGGGCCTTGATGATGCCTTTTATGGCTCTGTACCTACGTTTTATGTAGAGGAATTTCAGACTGTTAATGGAATTTGTATTTTAATTTGAATTTGTTTTGTGTATTGTATAGATCTAAACTTTGTTAGGAATTGTGTCGACTCTGTTATGGAAATTTGGAGTTGTGTTATACTTGTTATTAATGTTTAAAAATTTACAACTCTTTTTTCTAGTTTTTTCTCAAGGTAAAATTGCGAGAACAATTGGATGATTCATTGGGAAAAACTCTTAGAAATCTTGACAGAAAAACTTTCTCGTTGATGAATAAATTTGTTGATTCATTTTTAGAACTATTTCTTCCTTCCTGAGATGTTGATGGTATTTAATTGGGAGTAACCTTTTTCTCTCAGTTTGAGGAGACTTGTATTTCAAACCTCTTAGAATAGACTCTGAGTTTCTTTTATGAGAATAAATTAGTAATTTAGTATTGTATATTGTTAAGGAGGGATTACTTGACTTTGTTATAATAGTTTTTGTATTATAATTTGTTGAATCAAGAACTGGTTATTCTTTTGGTAATACCAAAAAAAATGAAACCTAACCTTGGGATACCAGTATGAGTTGCTTGGTCTTCCTTTGCACAATCCTTTATAGGAATGATGTTGGAAGAGGTTATTTTATTTGGTTTTTAATGAACTGTAAATGTCAGTTTTTTGGCAGACTATTGTTCTTGGATTAATGAGGACTTGACTTGTTCATTTGAGATGAGTGAGTTATCTCTTGCACTCTATTCTTTCTTGGATTAACTAAAATTTTGCCAGATGGATATCTTAAGTAAGGTAATTCTCTTTTGAAAGAAACAGTTAACTCATGTTTCAAATTTTTTCTGTTCGTGGATGTGTATTGTTTGAGCATAGTTGTAATGGTTCTTCTTCTTCCTTGTCTAGGATATAGATGAGTTAACCTAATCTGAACCATGCTTTAAACTGTTCTTTTATCTTGAAGCAAAGAAAAATGTTGATTTCTTTTATGAAAGTATGGGAACAATGAGATGTTATGACATATTTGTTTTCCTAAGGATAATTGATTAAATCAATTAGAATCTATTTTATAAAGTAAATGGTAATATAATATGTCCTTTCTTTTTCATAGAAGTGAAATTAATTAGCTAAAGTGTACTTCTTTTTTGTTTCTTTTTGAGATTTTAATTTGATGTAATAATTGTCTCATTAAAGCAGAATTGTTTTAATGGAACAATTATTGGAATGCACTTCTTTTTAAGGCTTAGTGCTTATCATGCTCAGTTCATTGAACTGACCCATGTTAGCAATTTTTGTAGATGGACTTTGTAAGTGATAAAGAAGGAAAAACTTACATGATACATTGGCTGATTTAAGTCTATTTCTTGTGATGAACTCTAATTTGTTCTTGAGACTGTATTGGAAAAGAAAATTAGTATTCTTTTATAATTAATACAGTTGTTATGCAGTTTACCTGAATGCATAAGTTTTGTAAATGTAATGGTTATAAAGATAAATTGAAAGGTGGGAGATTACCAGTATTGGTTGTTTAAATTACTTTGCATTTGTATGAAAAATATGGGTTCCTTCTTGTTTTCAATTCTTCATATTATTTATATGTTAAATGGTTAAATTTTAATAAGATTGGATCAAGGGATTAAGTTAAATCTCCCTACTTTTTATACAACTTGAAAAGTTATTGAATGTGATTTTTGTCATATAAACTATAAATCATAGTAATGCAAAGTAGGATGAACATACATTATAAAAAAAAAACAGATCAAGGGGTAAAATAAACCCTAACTGCTATACATATAATGAAAGACTCTTCATCTTTCATGACTGTTCATAAATGATATAGATTTGATAACATGAATTCAATTTATCAAACTTCATTTGTTATGAAGTCTAATTTATTTTGGATATCTTCCAGTGTTGAACTTTCTAAAAAGTTAATCTACTTTCTACATATGAAATATTATAACACTTTGTAGTTATGCTTAACTGACAGTTTAACTATGTATTCAAAAACTAAAAGCGGACAATGAATATAAAAAAAATCTTAAAGGGCTAAATGAATAAATTTAGAAAAGAACTTATGGAATGTTGGATTAGGGATTAGGCAAGTGGCTGAAATTTGTTTAAATAATCCAAATTAATTTAACAATTAATAAATTCCTTGAGTATGTACATCTCGATGAGGTTGTTCTGTATAATGCTGGCACACACCAACTACAGGGTTTTACCTTCGAGAAGATTAGGATCTTCTCAAGGACACAATGATGTAGTCGACATGTGGCAATACCCTTCTACATTGATCATCTAGATCTACACACATTGGACCTGATCTTAGTTTATCTCTAGATCTGGATTGTAGCATGGTTAAGATATGGACTAGCCCTCTAAAACTCAGGGTACCTTGGCACATAGGGTTGAATTAGGTCAACCTAGTATGCCAACATACCCTAAGTTTTCGGGAGCCACCTCTTATCATAACATATGTTGTTAAATTGAACTAGGGTTAAACCTTGGGCAAGTTGACTGACACATAGTCAGTAAAGGACATTCTAGATAACAATAGAGTGGGGTGAAGGACGTATTCTGGATTGATGAGTATGCCATCAAGGAATAGTAATATAGATAGTATGTTAGAAATATTTGGCCAAAGTATCACAAGTTGCTGGTTACGTTGTCCTATATCACCTAGTCCAAGGCTCATGATTCCGATGAATATTGGTAACAAATATTCAGATAGGATCGTTAGAAAGATCACTCGATACCTTGAACAGGGTAAGAAGAACCAAGTATACGTAGTTTATAGAAAAGTATTCAATACTTGATGTTTAACATGAATTGATCGGTAGTTTTACCAAGTCATGAAATGAAAAGATTGGTAGTACACCGAGTCATTATAGCTACATATGGTTATCTGTTATATGAGTGGTTGATAAATAATGTGTGATCTAAATTATGAATTTAGATCAGGGAAAATTATTTTAAAAAAATAAAAATCCCTTGTTTCTAAAAGTCTTAAAATGGGAATTTTACAGAACATCATGGAATAAGGTGGTGAGATCAGGCCTGGAGAAGCATGCTCACATGGAGGACCACATTTAGAAACTTGGCACCAGATCTAAGGGTGCTAGAGGATGGGTTGGTAGTCCTGGAAATCTATAAATAGAATTTCCTGCAAAGACATAAATATACATATATACATATACATATAGACATAGAGGGATATACATATGGAGATAAACATAAAAGTATCCATATAGACACCTAGGGAATGAGCGGAACTCTGTAGAAATGTTGTGAGGACTCTATCGGTGAATAGTTGTATTTGGGAGAGAATGCATTAGGCCTAGGGGTTGTAAATTTTCTTTTGGGTAGCTTAGTTACATTAAGTCCAATGCAATGTATGACTACAGTTTGCTTCTCTGCGACCCTCTGTAATGGTTCCATGGATGTAATAAGGTTACCTGTCATAATATATACATGAATATCAATGATTCTAATGCATGTTTCTCTCTTATGAATTCTCTTTCCTTTGATGCTAAGTATTAATTCATGTATGTTTCTTTCTATCATAATACGTGTTATGGATTCTATTAAACACTTGGTATGAAGCGACTGTAAGGATCTAGAGGCCGTTCTGAGCCATATGGTTCTTGTATGTCTTAAAATTCCCTTCTGAAATATCTTACACTAACCACAGATTATGTTTCCCACTAAACTCACATCAAAGAGAGACTCAGTACCTTCACATGCCTCGGGTGAGCACTCATCTTTTGTTGGGTGATAGGCCGGTGCACATGAGGTTCATTTCTTTTGTGATAAGAGTAAAAATGACTACAAATATTACATTCTTCAAATAAAAAATATTACAAAAAATTGATCTTTTAACAACAAGAGAGACTCACACACATGACTCTTGCACTTCAACTCCAATTACCCCTCACCAAACTCACTTGATAATATGTAAAAGGAGGGAGATAGATTGTCTTTATACAAAATTGCCTCAAAGTGTCATTATTACATCTGACAAGCTTCATTTATAGCCTTAGAACCTATAGGATCCTTTTGAAATTATCTAAAGAAAATAATGATAAAAGAGAGTTCTAAAACTGTTGAAATTTTTTCTTTACTTGTACGATGTCCTTATAATCCCTACAAATTCCCTCTTGTAAATGCTATTTTTTCTTTGACTTATTCTTTGGTGAGTAAAATTATTTTAGGCACATGCACAGCTTAATGTTAGATGTCATCATCATGTAAAAATGTTACTAGATCCTTCATTATTATTTATAATTTTTTTGTAACCTTACTCTTCACCACTTTATCTTTCAAGCTTCATTGGATCTCATATGAGAGAATTACGTGGTAGGACTAGTCTGCACAGTTTTGATATTGGATAAAGAGAAGACTTGTGAACTCATATCAAACATGTATTCAGGTGTATAATGTATACATGATGACTTCATCAACAACCAAAATTTTGAGATAATCAAGACATAGTATAGACCAATTTGCACATCTCTCCTTCATAGTCATGAACTCATAGACCCAATGAATTAAAAACATAGTCTTGAATGGGATTTGAAAACTAAAACCAATAGGTTTTCAACTATTTTCAAGCTTGTTAAAGGTGATTTGTGGAATTTAGATCATCAACAATAAGTAATAAGGAACAAGGAACCACAATCCTCTTCATGAAGCACCTTTGAGGTAGGGTGTTCACATCTTTGTAGGTACAAAGAGAAATTTGAAAGGATTGAAAAATACTATACAATGAACCTTCCATTTATAACTTTAATGACACATTTTAGGAAGGATATTGAAGATTTGTAACTCCCTAGGGTTATATCTTGCTCCACTTCATATAAAATGGCTCAAACTTGCATGATTTTAAAAGCATACTCAAGTTACGTTTTAAGGAACAATACCTTGTCTAGTTATTTCTTACATTTCTCATACAAAACTTCCTTTCCACAACAAGAAATTACACTTAAAATTTAATAAGAAGGTATTCATCATGATCAGTTTTCTTTTGCATGGATTGAAGGATAAAAAACTGGTTTACATGCTCAAAGCACAGTCTACTTTGATTGTTCTAAGTTTATTGTTTTAGTCTTTTAAAATTTATTTGATCAATAACTTATATTGAATAATTTTTTTATGACGCATAAACCCTTTTTAGAGTTATATAGCTTATTGTAAATAATATCTTACATTAATAAGTTCACATAGACCAAAGACTGGTTCTTGTCATGATTTTCTCTTCATAAAGATGATTGAGATTGAAATACATTACTTAATTTTCCTACAAGGATCACCTATATTTCTTCATAGATAAGAATAATATGACCCAAGAAACCCTCCATGTCATATTTTTCAAATTAGAGCCATCCAAACCAAACTATATACATAAAAATTTCCAAAACAGAGTTAGATCTATATGATACAACCATTCCTTAATAACAAAAAAACTAACGCTTTGACCTAGAATGATTCTTCTACAACCCTTAGTGGTTATATCATATTTCATAATTAATTTGAAGGAAAAAACATCAGTTCATGTCCATCACTTTAGACCTAGAGTTTGGAAGAATTTTGGACAGTATTAGAAAAATGAAGAGAATTTTCTTGTCCTTGCTCCTTTTGACCTCATACTTTTTGAAAAAAAAATATTTTAATTATCTTCTAAAAAACCTCTTCTGGTTTATTAAAATTAGGATATTCAAATTTTTTGAATGCTAAGAATTCAAGTCCTTATTTTAGCTCATCATTCATAACCCGATTTTGGTAAAAATTCAATATCTTCAACAATTCTCTTCATTTTTTCATGAAAATTTACATAAAGCACTAAAATACCTTCCTCTACATGTTCCATATCTTGATTTATCTTAAAAAAAACTATAAAGTCAAGAAAAACCTTATTTTTTTATTCCTATAATGCTATTTCTCAAAGGAAACCCTAGGCAAGACCTCCAATATGCCTTCAAGAGATGAAACATGACACGTAGTTGCTGATAAATTATCTATATAGTGTTCCTATACTCATCCCATTCTTGCATTGTATTTTCATGACCTATTTTGACCTCATATACCTCATTAGGATATAGAACTAGGCATAAATGGGCTATTTCCACCCATGATTTCTAACACATGACCTGATGATCACCTTAGAAGCCCTTGTACATCCTTAAAACACCATTTCAGACTTGTGGGACACCTGAGAAAAGTACACCAAGCATCTCCATACCTCCAGTGGGCATCAACCACATTGACTAAACATGTAACACCCTAAAACCATCATGACTATTCAAGAAAACACCATGAGGCCACTTTGTCAACACCAAACATTATTGAGAAGGCACTAACATTGATTAATTTTTAATCCTCATTTTCCATCGATTCATGTGAACACTAAATCACACACTTTGGGTATCTATCTAGTTCTAATCACATATTACTACTCATATGATTCCTAAGAAAGAAAAGTACTAATTGATCTATTTATTTGGCCATCTTTTCATTATTTTAGTTTCCTCTTGTGGTCTTACACTCCTTTCATAGTCTATCTTCTTAAACTTTTCCATTTTTCATTCTGGATACCAACGCCTAGACATGATGCCAATGCTAGGGAACCCTATCCCCTCTAGGCGCCCCCGAGCTCTTTGTACTTTTTTCACATATGTTGGGTCTTTTATAGCCATTTGGGAATCTTATTTTCTTAGTAGTAAGTATTTTAGAGTTAATTACAAAATTCAATCAAGGGATTCATATAAATATAAAGTTATGTGACCGTAATAAGGGACCAAGAACTAACCATTAACTATCACCACCTAAGGTTGCATCTAAGAGCATTATCAAGAGCATTCAAGAATCCATCTAGCTCTACAAAAGGAAAAAGGGAATTTAATTTGTACATACACACATAGGAGGAAAGTTCATTCTTTCATGAACACATCTATTTACATCTTTTACATCTAGCTACTTGCTCACTATCAAGTGTGAAACCCACAAGAACCACCTAGGGAATGATTTTGACAAAAACACACATATAATTACATTGGGTCTGATATGTAGTACAACGCTTGGTCGTAAGTTAAATTTTTTGACATCCAAGGACATTCGTATCCCTCATTTTCATTATTTTATTTTTTAGGATTTGATGCACTTTTTGAGTTTTGCAAGTCATTTCGGTAATGTAGGTTACAGTTGGCATCTATGAACTTGGTGTAAGATACTAACAAATGGAATAAAAAGGACAATGAACATCTTACGACCCTTCAAAAGTGTTTTTTTGAGCTTTTGAGTAGTCGCAGGTGCCTAAAATAGGTCTCTGATGCCCTAAACACCCCTAACCTTGTATAGGCGCCCTATTCCAGGAACTTTTAATGGTCCTACATTCTTCTGGGTATGATTGTGACACTTTGAGTTCCTCTTCAAGTAAATTTCTAGTTAAACATAGCTTTGGGATTATTACAAATCAGCTAAGTCTTTTTATGTCTTCATTTATAACTAGGGTTTTATACTTTCTATATTATTTTTCTTGGGTCAAAATTTCACTTAATTATTTGTATTCGTCACTATTACATATTTAAAATTAGGCATTTATTTATTCAATATTCACTTAATCATTTGGTGACCCCACTAATCAAACATTCCTAGGGTCCTTATACTTCTTTTTTCCTCATTATTCTAGGATCCTCTCATCATGGCTATCTCTATCCATGATTTCTTTCTATCCAATCTTGAGTGCAACACTAAAATCATTACTCTTTTGGATACTAATCCTCATCCATATGTTGTTTATAAAATATTTGTCAATACATTTTCTTAATAAATTACCATTCCATCAGACATAGATGAAAATATTGTTATATATGATAATGATCCTCATTTCTATACACAAGTCTGTATCAACAACTTAGGCATCAAGCATATTTTTTTCGACAGTAGATCTGAGCTCATTATTTTTCCTCTATCGTTCATTCAAGATATAGGCATTTTAGTATCTAATCTTAACCAAAAATCTGTCTCCTACCAAAAATATATTTCTACTCTGTGTCCATGCTTAGGCATTTCCACTTTTCCACTCACAATTTGGCTAAACACTATGTCAGTTCCATTTTTTTTCATTGGTATCCCACTTTCATAAAATTTCTTACTTAGTAGGCCATGGCTTCATTCAATGCAAGCAATAACTTCTACATTCCACTGATGTTTCATATTCTTAGATGAGGTATTTGAATATAAGATTCCCGTTGATAGTACACCATTCCAATATTGCAAGATAATCATAAACTGCATTACCTATTCTTGCTTCTGCTACTATGCATTATGCTACTTCTCCATGACCTGAACATTATCTGGACAACTTATTCCACTTGAACGAACCATTTTCAATTAGAATTTTTTCTATCTACTTCAGAATCCCCCTGCTTTTACTAACGATATGGTACTCTATTGGGGGCTTATCAAAAAATTTGATGTCATTCCACCTACATCACCTTCTCATGAGAAACCACCATTAGCACTTTCTCCTTTCACATGTACACTTTTCATGAATGAATGTTATTGGGTACACATTACATTTGATCCTAATTTCTTTGATTTTATATGCATGCATGATGGCTTGACTTGCCTAGGATTTCTAGTAGATGATATCTTATTGCCACCTCATTCACCTCATCTCTTCGGATGTGTCCATATCACAACTTCCTATGGTCTTCCTATCTTCTATCTAACAATCTTTGTGCCACACTCTCCTCGCATTTTTCCACTAACACTTGGGAAATCTTGGTTAGATTACATTGGGCATTGTCTTTTGCCCCTAATCATACTAGTATCATAATCCTTATGCCTTTCTGTCACGTTTCTATATGTAATTATTCATCTCTCAACTATTCAACAAATCTCACTCATTAGTATGCACATGGATGTCCACTAATGCCTTTCACTCATGAATAGTAATCAATGCATATTTATAATTTATGCCGCATCGGCTCATTATATGATCCACCAGACACTATTTCTTATTAGGTTTCTGATGCACCTCCATTTTTCTACAATTAGAACAATGATGACCTTTTGGACAGTGTCACTTGATCACTCTCATCATAAAAAACTTAGGGGGAGTCATACTAATTTCTCTCCCCTTCTAAATTTATCAGATATTTTACATACCTTACACATCAAATTTAGTTTCTCACACATATTATGTACATCTTGATACAACCTTATATCGTCATTACCTGATGACACACTCTTATGTTATGGTTCACACTTTACTTTTAAGGGCATACTATACACATGAACCTCACAAATTTAACACTCCACACATCTCCCATTCATCACATTGATTTCTCACAACTTCTATTATACATCATATACACTCTATACACTCACGAGATATCTTTCTTGTATTTTCTTGTACTTGATGCACTCATTTCATTATGATGCACTCTAGTTTCATTGTTCATAATTGACTATTGAGGATGTAAATCTAGAATGAGCCTCACTACATAACTCATAGTATGTGTTCTACGCTATAACAATCATATCTTTCTAGAAAACACATTCAAACCATTTCCTAATGATTTACTCTACTCTTATTCTATGGTTCATTCTTGACAGATGAGGGTTATTTTATTGATGAACCTCATCTCATACATACACATCCACTTGGGGGGAATGCAGAACCTATCACACTAATATTGCATTACATTTTGTCTCATCCATAACATATTGTATATCTTGGTCATATTTACACTTACTTACTCATTCTTACATGTACACTTTACTACACATTCTAGAAAGATATCTTGTATGTCATTATCTTTCAATATACACATGCATGTTAACTTGATTTCTATTTTTTTATGGAGCTTTCATATAGATTGATACACGCAGCATAGATGCCGTGCATAGTACCAAATACTGGTCCTGTAGTGGATCCTTAGGGCATCCACTTTCGTACATCACAAGTGTTATTGTTTCATTTTGCATAGCACACTACTATATTGGATTATTCATACTTTTACATATATTTATATTTCTAACATGCTAATGGGTTCTTCATATGTAACATTTTTCTCATGGGTCTATTTTATTCCATGTCTCTCTGTTACATTGCTTATTATTGTCTGTCATTTCTTGTCATTATTTACCATTGTTTGTGGGATTTTCCATTTGTCTTATGTGCACACTATCTTCTTTTGGTTATATCAGCATTGCGTGTTTTCTAACATCATGAGTGATATCCCATGTTTGAAACCCAATTTTCATGGTCTAATTTTTCTTTATTATTTATCTGTTTTATATCTTACATATTGTCTTCTACATGTTTGTTTATATTTTGTAGTGCCCACACTTTAACACACACAATTACAATAGTAAAATACCAGGATAAAAATTTTTTTGACTTATATTGCTCATTTCAAAATGCCACAAGGACTCTAAGTAGGAAAACTCAACAACACATACGACACTTACATTAGTTATCAATTCACATAGACACGTGACAACGCCATATACCTGTTAATGCTACAATTTCCCCAATGAATGAATGCTAGAAATAACATGACCACAATAAAAAGGGACTTAAGGATTGACAACCCACACACAAAATCACCATGGTTACATCTAGAGTATGTTAAACATCCAATAACAATGTATGAGGAAAACAATGTCTAACATTACGACATATAATCCCTTTGCGATACAACACAGTGATACACACGACTCATAACAACATGGTGACGACATCACAATATGATTCAATTCACTCTACACCAATTTTTCATGAAATACATCAATACATATTCACATCACATAAGGTCAAAATGTTCCAACATTTTGCAATTCACAATATCATTCCATTCACACAAAACAAGGTGGTACATCACACATGGATTCCTCATTGGATCTACGAAAAGGAGAGTTAGTACTCTCATCAAAAGTAGTAATTCACACGTGAATTATTCATAGAATCCACATGAAGGAGAGAGAATACTCCCATCCCCAACACATCAACATGATAACAAATGTGCACTAAGTGACATACACATCATGTGCGTTCACATTATCACAATTACAACATAGATCACATCACTCTTAAAACAAATTACTCTTCCAATATTTATCACCATCCTAAAACACCATCACCATCATGTAAAATCATCACAAATCCAATCCACCCCAGAGGTTCGAGAGCATGAACCTTTTCTCTGATACCATATGTAGTGCCCACACTTTAACACGCACAATCACAATAGTAAAATGCCAGGATAAAAAAATTTTGACTTACATTGCTCATTTCAAAACACCACAATGACTCCAAGTAGGAAAACTCAACAACACATACGACACTTACATCAGTTATCAATTCACATAGACACATGACAATGCCATATACCTGTCGATGCCAAACTTTCCCCAATGAACGAATGCTAGAAATAATATGACCACAATAGAAAGGGACTTAAAGATTGACAACCCACACACAACATCACCATGGTTACATCTAAAGTACGTTAAACATCCAATAACATTATTATGTAAGCATAATTTTCTCCCTTTTTCCACCTACATGATCTGAAAATTCGTTTCAAAATTCACTTATTGTTCAACCAATTAATTTTTCTCTTTACCCTTCGGACAATCTTCATAACTTACATAAGTATTTTCCATATTTCAAATTTTCATATAAAATTCTAATTCTCTCATTCTTATGTTAAGATTATGCTTCCCAAAATGCTTATTCAATGTTTAAAATTTAACCTTACTACACAAGTGAACCTAACGTGGTGTCAAGATGAAATATTGGGATTAGGGGAGACATAGATTTGAGATAGCTTTTTCCCCAAGAACATCCATTGGTCACGGAATAGTTATTTCACTACCATGGTTGTTAAAGTTCAATAACTTATGGACTTTCATTTATATTTATATATATATCTTTTGTTTTCTCGAATTTTGGTCACACCAAGGCAATTTATATTCTTTGTAACACATGAAGATGTTTAAATTAAGTCATGAGGACTCCCAGTGACATTATTCCTAACCTCAAATTTTTTTTTTACTCTCATATGATTTACTTTTGCGTCGCACAAGGGTCTCATTATTACTATCATTTTAAACATAAGAGTTACGAAAGTACTTTTCTGACATATTAAAGAAGCTCATGGTTAAGCTTAATTCTAGTTTCACCCAAGGCTTCAATCTCTATTATAGGTGTGATTAAGGTTAAAATGTATTTACCCTATAATCCTTTCGTGAAATATCAAGGCACTAAACTTTCACAAGCCCAAGACAAGACATTTATCTATGAGGGACAAAAGGGTTCACTAATGAGAATGTAAGACATAAAACAACTATATCGTGATCTTCATTTAGTTCGTTTGGATCCAACAGGGATTTCATTCACTGATGAATTTAATTTCTAGATCTAATTTCGTAAGGCCCAGAAATCTACTAGGATACAAGGGAGTAATATCTCTACCTACTCCATAGATGGGAAGGTTACACCACTTAGTCATTCCTTCTAACAAGGACTCATAAGGTGACTTCCAAGGCGGTCTTCACCACTCATCTTGGTTTCAGACCTAAAGAGAGGACATTCTTCTCGCGATTACCAAAACTAGAAGGAAACCACATACTCTGGATAAAGTTGGACCATGTCATTCCTAAAATATGGGTTCATAAAAATGTCACTAAACCTAATGACTATGACAATAACTCCAACTAGGGGTTTTATTTCCTACCCTAGGAGGTCTCATCGAGTGCAAATTTTAAGGTCGTTCTACGGTTTTAAATTTCTTATATAGTAAAAAGGATCACACATGCAGAAAAGATATGCATGAATATTTTATCAAGGTTGAGTGTTCCCATTAAAACTCTTTATTATATTTGCAAGGTAAGAAGATAACCCAGTAAATTAATTTAATTGTTTATTTAATACTGAGAAATTACTACAAGATATTAACTTCAATTTCAATTTACTATATATAAATCAAATCCTTTTTGCCATACACAACTAAGAATCAAATTGAACTAGTGATGATGCACATTTCCTAAGATATCCCTAAACTAGCATCTCATACATAATAAAAAATTTCAAATATAACTTTTCTGTAACAAGAGACTACTTTAGACAGTTATTCATTTTACAATGACCTGTAAAAATTACAATAATAATAATTAAATTACACATCACCTTTTTCGTCATCATTCTTCCATCCTACAAAACCCACGTGAACATGACATCAGCGATAACTCGCTGGCATGGCATCCACCCTAATCAATCATAATTATCATTTTTCAGTTTCCCATTTACATAAGATAAAAATAACAATTTGCAATCGAAACAAAAAGCTTTAGAGAATGTATTCATTACATTTATTTTCACTTCACTTTGTAACCCAAGAGAGAGAAAGAGAAGGGTAGAGAGAGAAAACACCATTTTGTCAAAAGTTCTAATACACACAACAATTTTCATTATAGTGTTTTAAACAATTATTTACATGTGTTAAAAGTTTCCAGGGTGGTTTGGCAACCCTACGAGGGTCTGCAGCTTTCCATTTTTTACATTTTCTCCCTAGCTACAAAACGTTCAAAACGGGCTTAGAGGCTAAGAAATTACTACCAAAGGTTATCTTCTAATGAGCACGCACAGCATGATTAACTTTCTACGTGTCCCCAGATATACCAAGAGTTCACAGAAACTTATGGAATTGAAAAAGAGTGAACGGTTTATGTTTGGAAACTAATTTTCTGGGGCTACTGATCGTAGTTCACCCAGTTGCAAAATGAAAAAAGTTAGCTCGAGGGCTCAGAAAACCACGTCCAAAACTGACGTTTGACAGATGCACACACAATGAGACACTTCCTACTAGTTCCCCTATACAAGGAGAATTCATCAGAGTCGACGGGACTGAGAAGTAGAAAACCATTTTCAAACGGTGACAAGTTTTCTGGAGTGACAAGACGAAATTGGTATATTTTGACCTCGTCAAATTGCGATCAGAGGCCTACAAAATGGCTTCGCCAAACTATCCCAAAAAGTGCTTTTCCATAAGCTGAAATTTCCATGCAATTGTCTAGTATAAATACTAGAGGTTTGCGAAGATGGGAAGTAATTTCTCCATCCAAGTTTCAAAGGGTGGTTCAAAATGAAAGCCAACTTTCTATATTTAACAGCTTCTACTATTGTAAACCAGTGTAACAGGGCTCCTATAAGAGCGTCAAAAGAATGTCATATGTTTGTTTCGGGTCAACCAAAGGTCAATATGACTCCTAGTATACCAAGGTACATGAATGAAACTTCACATCTTGTCTCCAGAGATACGAAGGGTACTTAGTGAGTCTCCGAAAAATGCAAAATTTAGCTATTTTAAACAGGAAGAAGGTCAACTTTATCAATGGGGAGTCAAATTCATCTAGTTGATAAAAAAATATTGGAGTGATCAAGATGGGTAAGAGTTTTCTAAATCATCTCGAAGTGAGGATAACAGTTCATGGTTTTAAAGTAGATGATTTATAATGACGTCATGAGTTACGACACAATAATTTATTGTTTTGCAATGAGTTGAAGGGACATTTAACTGTATTAAAAATCATAATAATTTAAAATTCTATTTAGTTGCAAAAGAGAACTAAAACACAAGAATTATGAGAGGTAAAGGAAGAAGAACCATGCCTAGAAATGATGAGAGAAATGGTATAAGGGGCTCCAAGTAGTTTACACTCGTGATCCGTCGAGACCACCATTGTTGCCACTTGATGCTAGGTAGTCAGTCACGTGTAAACCAAAACATTCGTTGCATACCAATGTCTCATCAAAAAGAACCATTTTGTGTTTTCAAGTAGTCATCTCGATCCAAGAGACCACATTTTCTATGGAAAACAGATCACACACCTTTTCAACAAAATCCATTTTTTTGTTTTACACATCCTGTAATCATTGCAGCCCATAAACCACATTCCTTTCAGGCATTGTCGAACAGTTCGCATGCCTCCACATTTTTTCACATTCTCATGTGCTCATCAAACACCAAGCAAACATAATGATAAATTCTAGGCATGATTCTACAAGAGGCACTCATGCCATCAAAGTATTTACAACCCTCGTGCACTAAACTTGCTTGGCTACATGCTAGTTAAAAAAAATGAATCTTACATGGTCAAGGTATGTTCCATAAGACCACACCTCTTTGAGGCATTCTGAATAGTTCTCATGATTCCACATATTGCATATGTATCTGCTAGGGCGCTTGGAACTAAAACATACAAAAATACCCTCTCCAAAATGCTTGATGGTTGTCCGAGGTCTGTTCTAAAGCTCCCACTTTGACAGCGGCTGGGAGGTTGCTTGAAGAAGGCTATGGAGTCTGGCTTTATACACACCAAATTCATTTTCTAGATTTACTCATACCAAATGCATTTGCTTGGAATTTTCCAAGGCCTTTTCAACAAACACATTTGTGCATATCCTGTCATCGTGGCATTCCAAGAGCCCGCATCTAAATTAAGGCATTCTATCAAACAATTTACAGGCCTCTTCTACACATCCATTTTACACATACACGTCGACCAGGGTAGTAGCAGCTACAACATCTGATAAATGCCTCTATCTTTTTGCACTGTTAAAGCCCACGTAGGTTCAGATATTCATTTTTTTGTCCTTGATACATGCTGGGAGGATGTTGGCGCACATTGGGATGCTGGGAGGCTAGGAGGAGGAAGCAGACCACCATGGAACTTCATGCCCTGACATCTGGTGAGGCAATTTTTAAAAAAAAATAGAAACAAACACCCAAAGCACATTGATTTGTGCAAAACATATGACCTAGCATCACATAGAACCACATTTCCCCTGCCATGTGCATCCATGTTTTACAGCATTTTCCCTGTGTGTGAATAGAGGGAAAATGGGACAAAATGCCCCTAGTTTTTCCCTGCCACCACCCCCAAATTTGCCCCATTTCCAAATACCAAAAAGACAAAACCCTAAAAACAAACATTTTTGAGCTTTTCACCCTAGCCTTCATATTAGTTTTATTTTTTATTTTTTATTTTTAAAATTTTCCTTTTTTACAAATATAATTAATAATATTCCCTTACGTACAACAACCAACACAGCGAGATGAACAAGACTCTCCTTCTCTCCTAGAGGCGTTCAAAACTGAACACAAGACAAGGACTGACCGCGACATCACAACAAGAGACTGTCTTCTCACGCGGAGTGAGGCGACCAATCCAAACAAATAAAATCACTTATCGATAACCAACAATAAAACTAATAACAAATCGACGATCAACTGATGAAGTTATCATCCATCGATAATTAAAATAATAATATTGTTATCATTATTATTATTTTATTATTATTATTATTATTATTATTATTATTATTATTTCCACTTAAAATAATTATTAATCATATGAACAAAAACTGACATACCAGCTCAACAATAAGGTAAAGTGATAATACTATAAAATAGAGACCAATCGATAATTAAATTAAAATAACATTATTATCATTATATATTGTAAATATATATAATCACTATTCACATTAATAATGACCAACGGTCCAGCTTAACCATGCGACAAAAAGGTCCTCCTTTAAAAAGGTTAATGAACAGGACATTACATATTCCACACACCGAGGTGTCAATAACGACTCGAGAGAGCAAGGAGAGGGAAGATGCTAAAACATCAATGAGACATGGCATAAGATAACAGAATTACACATGGCCATTCGATGCTCAGTAAATAGGCACTGTGACAAGAACCGGGGTAGCCACCGAACGGGGCATCACATATTTCTTGCACTAACGCTTGTTTTGAGAAACTTTGTTTGCATGTGCCTAGGTTTCTACCAAGCACATTCCCTCCCATACAAGGAATTAGTTTCAAGTTAGTGTCTTATATTAATTTGGGCCACATACTCCTCGCAACGACACAAACACCCAAAACAAGGGGGAATAATTAGGTGAATCAGTCACCCATACAACGTTCTATAGTTAGATTTCACTACATTTCAGCACATAGTCAGTATAGTATTCAGTCTTAGCAATGGCCCAGATCCTAACTTGGTTCCTTAGCACAACACAGTCACCAACACCCAAACTTAGATAGTAGTGTCTGGGCACCCATGACCCTTCCTAGAAACCTGTAACAAGGGAGAATTTACAAAGAATTTTTCAGTTCAGAAAAGTTTTTGGTAGTTTACATAGTGTCTTTTTACAGGACAGACAATCCTTCAGAACTTGGCATGGATGGACTACACCTTCTTTTCTACTTTCATTTTGGATTGAAATTATTCAGAACTGATCGTAGTTTTAGACACCATTTGCAGTGGTGTTCATAATTCAGGAAGTATTTAAATTTTGGAGGATGAAACCAGCCTTTTCTTCCTACACCTCTTTCGTTCTTGGCGTGAGATCACCCAAAAAACTCATATTTAGTGCAAGTGGCATGAAATCACCCAAAAACAAATTTCTTCTACATCATATTCATGATCATTTCTACACTCTTCACTCATCACAGATTAGGTATGCATATTCCTTTTTCAGTTTTTTACATGCTTTAAAAAAAATTTACACGTGTTAATCATATATATGTGGATTTGACTACTTGTTCATTCTTCTCTTTTACAGGTCCATCCTTATGGGAAGTAGTAGTGACGTCAATTACACATCAATAATACAACATAACACATTGATCGACATAAATAATAAGTAAAATACAACATATACATATATGCTCTCACCCTAGGGTCATCATCATCACTTATTTTTCACTTCTTCTTCTCTAGCTTCCCCACTTCACTTTTTATCATTCCACGCTTTTTCTTATCTTTCTCGACAGACTTTTCTCCATCAATCTACATGGGTATAAGGTACACATCTCTTATCTAATTTATGTTATCAAGAATTTTATCAAAAACATAAATTGGGCGAAAATGTAGACACTAAATCATGTACTTTAGGTATATATTTAGTCCTAATCACATACTACTATTCATATGATTCCTAAGAAATAAAAGTACTAATTTATCTATATATTTACCCATATTTTCTATCTTTTAGTTTCCTCTTTTGGTCTTAAACTCTTTCGTGTTCAGTCTGTATTCTTATACTTCGACATTTCTCATTCTAGACACAGTGCTTAGGAAAGACGTTAGTACCAAGCACCCCCGTCCCCTATGGGTGCCATGAACTCTTTGTAATTTTTTCACATATTTTGTTCCCTTTCTATACATTTGGGAATCTTATTTTCTTGGAAGACATCCTTTTCATGGTCAAATACAAAATTCAAGAAAGGGAAACATATAAATATAAATTTATGTGACCATACTAAGGGACCAATCACTAAGTACTAGCTATCACCACCTAACGTTACATTCAAGAGCATTATGAAGAGAATTTAAAAATCCATCCATATCCACACAAGGGACAAGGGAATTTCATTTCTACATACATGCATAAGAGGGAAATTTCATTATTTCATGTACACGTCGATTTTCATCTAGCTACTTTCTCACTATCAAGTGCAACACACACAAGAGCCACCTAGGGCACAATTTCGACACACACACACATAGAAATACATTGGGTCTAAGATGTGTAGTGCTCAGTCATAATTTCACTTTTTTAATAGTCAAGGACACTATGATCCCTTATTTGAATTATTTCCTTTTTTAGATTTGATGCACTTTTCATATTTTTTTGGTCATTTATTTATTGCAGGTTACATGTGACATTTGTGATCTTAGTGTGACATACTAACAATATGAAACAAAAGACATCAAACATCTTGTGACCCAAAGAAACTATTTTTTTTAGCTTTTGAGATGTCACAAGAACCTAAAATAAGTCTCTAACACCCCTGACTCTCCATAGTCTCCCTAGTCTAGGAGCTTTTGACACTCCTATATTTTTCTAGGTATGATTGTGACACTCTAATTTCCCATTCCAAAAAAAATTAGTTCATCATAATTTTGGTATTATTGTGAATAAACTAAGTCTTTATATGATCCCTTCATTTTAAAGCATGGTTTTATACTTTTAGCTTATTTTTCTTAGGCCAAGTCTGTACTTAATTGTTTCCATTCAGCATTGTTACATATTTAGAATTATACATTTATTTATTCAATGTTGTTACATGTAGCACCCTGAAACCATCATGACAATTAAATAAAATACCATGAGGCCACTTTGTGAACACCAAACCTCATTGAGAAGGCACTAAAATACATGACTTTTTAATCCTCCTTTTCCATAAATTCCATAATAAATCATTGACAACGCAGATACAAAAATTCAACAACCGAATCCCCCAAATTTGAGAATGATAGAAAATTCATGGGAGCATATGCAACATTTGATATAGTTAGGAAAAAATATTTTAGTCGATTTTATGTTCAATTTTTTTTTCCTTGAATAGGTATAAATACAAATTAACGTGTATATAGGGGAGTTGTAGTTATGATATTTTATCTTCACACTAAGGCATCAATCCAGATGGTGGGATAAAAGGGGATAGTACATGAAAAAAGGAACTAATGTATGCCTCCTAATTAGGCTTGATCTTCAAGAACTAGAAAGGTTCTTAAGGAAATATATTATCCAAATTTACTACCTACAATTGGTGGAAAAATATAAAGGAAGCATCTCCACTTCTATGTCTAATTTCAGGGGGTATGTACTTCAAAATTTTAATATATTCTTATTTTCTTACCAATAATGATATGGATTACTTTAATAAGTCTGGAAAAAGAATGATATTATTTCTCCAACTAACGTCAGATGGTTAGTAAGGAGAGAAAAAGAATTATGTAGAATAATGATATAAATGCAAGAAAAATGGGTAGGTACGAGACTTCAACCACCACTTCTATTAGAAAAATTTCCATTAGGAACAACACAAACGACCATTGATCTGAGAGATAAAAAAATATGGAGGGAAACAGTAATCAAAATTTCTAGGTTTGGCAATCTGGAAGAGGAAACATTGTTTACTTTCACTAATGAATTCAATTGCACAAGAATAGTAGAAGCCTTGAACAAAAACCCTATAGCAAGAGGACCTGTTAATCCCTAAGAACAAGGGAGTGATGAGAGTTTTTAATTACCATGTAAATATAAATTTGTATCATCATTTAGTAATCATATTGATATTCACATTTTGTAATTAATACTTTACTATATTGAAACAAAAGATTTTTGCATAAACCTTATCCATTTAATTTTATCTATGCTTCTTTGAATGAGTTGGATTAAGTATGGGTATGTGCTAAAAAATGTGAATGAAGGACCTATCTTAAGCCTAACACATGAGTCATACATAGCCCAACACAGTACTCACCTAATCATTAGCAAAGGACTCACTTCAATACACGTGTAAGACTCACACTGTAAAGTGCAAGACTTGTTTTGGAGTACATGACTCACATTATAGAAGTGTATTACTCATATGAAGAGAACAAATGAATTAGACAATAAGGAGATGAAATGATCTAGTAAGCACATAACTTACATGATGAAATTATCATTGAATGTGTATTATCATCTATTCATCACATGACTTGTGTAGATTATGAGAGTCCAATTTAACATCAAGTTCGGTGGAAATTTTTTTAAAATGGATGGTACAAATTATTAGTAAACTGACAATAACCATTATTTAAAGGGATTAAAATTCATGAGATTTGAAATCCTCTAAAATCACTAAATAATGTAAGCAAAGCATTGATTAAGGATTCCACTCAGAGTTAATAAGATAAATCTAATCAATGTGTGATTTTCACTTGTTCTTTCAAACTAGTAACTCCCTATCAATCAGTTGTTCTTGTAGAAATATGTTAATCAATTATTAGTTATCTCTTAAAATAATCACTCCTCTTGTAGAGTGATAAGAACTATGCTTATTATAACAAGTTTATGTATTATAATTAGTGTGGTTGGTGGATAATGAAAGGAAGTATTGTATTTAACATTTAATAAAGTGCTTGATTTTGTGTTAAATCTAGTTGGTTTAGTTTTTAATCCCGAAACTAGATCAAAGGTAAGGATAAAGGGAAACATTTCCTAAATATAAAGGTAATTATTACATGTTTGTTTAATTTTCTATTTATTTACAAGAATTCCTACACTTCGACTATTTTTATTTTATAAATCATTCTGGCATCATTTAGAATCTCAATTCATAGATTTAGTAATATTTGTTTTATCTTATCAACCCTTTCTTAGATAGACAAGTTTATAAATAGTATTTGGATGAATCTACTAGTTAATGCATTCTTATAATAGTTTCAATCATTCTCTTTATTACAAACAACCTCAGACACCACCCTGGATTGATAATCATGAAATATTTAAAGTACAAGTGTCACTGAAACTCATCAAAGCACCTCAAAAATTATCCTATGCCTAAATTTGTGCCCATGTCAATTAAAAAATTTCCATGTGTGAAGGAGTTTCTTTGAGATTAACTGAGAATGGTGTAACAAGACACAACACCTGATTTTAAGGCCATCTCAAAATACATCAATACCAAGAAAAATTCCCATTTCTTCATTGGGGATTATAGATTTCCATATGTGGAAGTAACATGACCAAAAGTTATAAAAACCATAAGATAAATGATACAAGATGACTATGAGATGACTAGGATTTCCTTGGAACAATCTATAATTACTTTTGAGAAATTAAGAGATCAACTATATTGTGGCATAACTAACAAGGAATGTGAGAACCCTCACTACCTATGCATAATCCTTCCTAGAACCAAATGTGGTGTTTCTTCCTCTGACACATTCTATCTCTCCCATAAATAATTTTTATTTTCAAGTTATCAAGAGATCTGAAGGGTACACCATACAAGGTATATCTAATGAAAAATGGGTGGAGAATATTTTGGAAAAGGGAAATTTTGTTACCTTAGGGTCTCTCTTTAATCAAATGTGTCCCTTCCATTGTTTATAAGCTGAAAATTACCAAGGAGGATATTAAGAAAGAAAAATCCCACTAAGATAGTGTAATATAATTGATGTGTGAGATGATTTTTCTTGATTCTCACTAATTTGTGAGAAAGAATGTATTCATTTTTATCTCAAATAATTTTTCTCCTATGTCATCTCGCACATAATATGATGAATGATGATATCTCATAAATTTAGTATTGTATAGAACATACATGTTATATATTGTAAAATGTTAACAACTATGTGGATAAGCTCGTATCACCTCTTCTCAGTAAACAATCATCCTTAAAAGATCTCCTCAGGTTTGTACAATATTTGGTTGAGAAAGAGGTAGGAGATCCTTTCTCATTTAATGAAGATAATTTGGAATCGCTTGTGGAAATCAAAGGCTCATTCTCTAATACAACAAAAGATCAAGTTTTGTTCAATGAATGCAACACCCTTGGTGGTGTTCCGAAGAATTGTATTAGTGCTTTGGTTTATGTTTTCATTCCACATGTAGAGAATATGGCACTCACAATAATATGTTTAAGTAAGGAATTGAAAGGAGAGGATTTAAATCTAGGAGAATTTCCTCATAGTTCCCTAAGAGATAGATCTTCATCATAGGAAGATTATTGATCATTAGATTTATCACTCTCTTCTTTTATCTCTTCTTCCCTCTCTCTATGTATTAATTCTTCATTAGGAATGTACTTTTTGAGTATTTTGTCTTATTCACAAAAGTGGTCATTTAATTTGAAATTTTAAAATTTCTCTTTTATGGCTAAGAAATGGGCTTATATTTATTCCTATAGGAATATGAAAGGTCACAAGTGATATGGATGTGAAAATTCATGTGGGAAAGAAGAATAGAGATATTGTAAAGCTATATATTGGGATGGATTCTCCATTCCAAGGGGTTAATAACTATTATTATCTCACTACAAGCAGGAAGATATTTCTTCTATTTTCTTTTCTTTATTCCTCTACATCCTACTATAAAATTTATAAGCATTGTAATCTTGAATAACCAAGAAAGAGTTTTATATCTTTAAGGAATAAATCAATTAAATTATGTCTTTTATTTTGTAATATTTATATTGATTACATGGTTGTTTTCTTCCTATTGTACATGGACCTACTATGGTAAATGTCAATAAAATTTTCAAGTTCATATTCCTTACATTAACCCTCCCTCTCTATATTTTTATCTCCCCTTAACCCCCCTTTAAGAAAATTCCTCCCTTTTAACTTATATATGTAATTTTCCATAGGTTTAGTGGAGTAATCTTGTGTGATCCCTAGCCTAATGTCCACCATATATTTTACTTTCCTCCCATTCAATAAATGGGAGCCTCCCCAGTCCTAATAGTAGGGGCCAAGTGATCGAGTGTTGGTGAAAAATCACAAATTTTCCCTTGTGACAAATTATTTCACCAATAATTTTTTACACCCATAGTAGGGAATATTTTTACTTTTCTACACACTTTAAAGATAAACAAAATCCTAAAAAATAAGATATATGAAAATTATAAACATTTAAAAATACAAATTCTTAAATTTGGAAACTCATTTCTTAAAAATTCATTTCTTATTTTTGCATAAGCCTTTTTTAATGAGATAAAAGTTCCATATTTCTCTTTGAAAAATAGTTTACAAGATGGAAGAAAGAAGGTGTATAATATATAAGCAAAAAATTGGCCTCATTGACCATACATTCGAGGAATAAAAATAAGCTGATTTAAAAATTCTTGTTGTCCAAAAAACACAACAAGTAGGGTGAGAATTCTTCCCCCAATAAAACCATGAATTTCCTCTTGAAGAACCAGTTGCATCATAGTCAGATCTCATTCCCTAAGAAGAAGATGAAGAATAAATTTCTACATTTGTGTCATGGGGATATATTACATTACTATTGGCCCCACCTCCCACACTTCATGAGTTACCTAGGGGTTCAAGGAAGAACCTCCCCAAGTTCAGAGGGGATGGAAAACAACATCCAAATGAGCACATTGATGTATTAATAAAATCCTATGGTGTATTAGGAGTTGAAAATGAATATGTATCAGTCTGTTTCTAAATGGAATAATTTTCATAAGTTACTACAGATTGGTTCTACCACTTGCCAAGGAGATCCATAAAAAATTAGGTGCATATGAAGGCCAAATTTGATGTTAGAATCAAGTTCACCAAAGAATCTCACACACTACTTTCACAATGGTCTCAAATGAATATGGAACCAAGTGAAGCTATAAGGGACTTTGTTGTGAAATTTAATAGATTTATCTACAATATTACTAAAGATGAAAGGCATATGTATGAAAACCAAATAAAATTATTCCTAAATGTTAAATTTCCAGAGGTGGGATTCATCCTAAGAAGATATCAACCTACTACCCTAGATGACGCTCAAGAAATTACAGTTGATATGGAAGATGATCTCATTATTTCTAGAAAAATCAGAAACTTTCCACACAAGGATAATCCTCAGCCTTCTAGTTCCATAGTTAGACATCACTTAATGAAAAACCTTTCTAATTATGTTATTTCTCTTAATGAATAAATTTCCCAAAATATTCCATAAAGAGATATCCCAAGGAATAAATAAAAGAGAATACAAATACTTGTTGCTACACCTCAAAATATTGAGCTTGGAGATCCGTTTATGATTGAAAATTTTGGTACATGTCCAAATGAGGAGAATAAATAAGAAGTTGCACCATAGGAAGAGGAGGAAGAAGGTGATTTTATCGTTGAAGAGATAGGCACTGCAGAAGTTGGTTTATTTTAATATGTATCTTGTTACAAAGATGAATACAAAGAATCCATAGCTTACATGAACAACAATTCTTGTTTTTTTTTCACACGGTAAAAAACTCTTGAAAAGGAGAAATCATCTAAAATGGTTAAAAGGAGAAAAATGATCACCAATCAGTGACTCTACAACTAGAAATAATAGTAATTATGAGAATTTATCCGCTTGTGGTATACTTGGATTAAGATAAGAATAAGTGTGAGTATGCATCCTCTATTTTTGGTAATTCAAGAAATTCCACTCATTCTAAGAATTATGCTTATACTTTATTATCTCAAAAGATTAATGAAAAGTCTACCTATACTTCTCTAAATGTAAGTCAACCTACTCCCACTATTTCATGTATTACCAAAATTAATACTTCTACCTTTGATATCATAGATCATGTAAATAAACCTAAAGTTTAAATATTTGAATTAGAATACCTACAAATTCACCTTGAATGTTTTGACAAACTTGTCAAATTTATCAAAGGTAGTAACCCCAAATGAAATGTGTCAAATAATTTTAAAGTTTTACCCCCCAATATTTTGAAAATCAAAAACCATAATATTTTAGCTTCCTCTCCTTCATATAATGGAAAGATTGAGATTTTATATGTTTCCTTGTTAATTAATGGGTATTGACTAAATAATTTCATTATTGATACCAGTTCTTATCACAATATCATTCCTACTTATGTTTCCCAATCTGCTAGTTTGAGTCTTTCCCAAAAATTCAGTCATTATTTCTCCATGTATACAAATGAAGTTCCTCTTGCTTGTAAGATCAAGGATGAACAACTTGATTTCATGAAATTAGATAAATGAAACAATTTTGGTGGTAGAAATGTCATCTACCTATGGTATACTTAACAAAATTTTCTGCTTGGATATAGGAAGTGAAATAAAAATCGATTGGTCTTCTTCTTTGATACTAGTCAGCAAAGAAATGAAAAAATTTCCCCCAAACCAAAGATGAAATATACAATTCATAAATATGATGATCTAATATCACACATCCTATTCCAATGTAGGGAAAATGGAAAAGTTTCATTCAAGGAAAAAGGGGATAGGAACTATTTCATGAATTCTAAATGAGGTTAAGATCTTCACATTCTTTAAGAATCACTAGTGGAAATTATAGATGAATTTTAGAGTTTGGAGTTTGATGGAAGTTGTTCATAAATATGGTTAGGTGTCGTAATTATCTTGTATTCTTCACATGGTGATTTTTTTTTTTTTCATAAAAGCTACTATTTTTTATAGCAACAATATTGTTGAATACAAGTATTTTTTTAGGTTATTTATTTTTGAGGAAATGGGAATCAAGAAGCTCATAGTTCAAGGAGATACAAAGATGATTGTTAAATAGGTGAAATATTTATTTCATGTGAAAATATATCACCTCCACCATTACCAAATTAGAGTATGGGATTGTAATGAAGGTTTTGATGCATTTAATATCAAGGTAGTCCCTCATGATCAAAATTGTAGATATGATTCATTAATGGTATCCACATCTCTAATGATTCCTCATCCTAATTTTTGTTAGCATAAGTATTTGGAAGAGATGGTTTTCAATCCAAGTGTCCCAGAAAAATTAGAGAGATGGTAAGTGTTAAATGGTGATGGCCATATTCTATCTTTCTTAAAGAAGAATGGTGATTTTAGGTCTTTATATTTTGAATAAATTGGTACCTTCCCATGGGATTTTACTACTAATGACATATATAGTGGCAAGAGCTATGAAATTGATGAATACGGAGTGATTTAGTTGAAATTGAATAGAATTATCAAGGAATTAGTATCACTAGAAAAAAAAATGTTAATCATGATCGATTCCCACAGTAAATACAAGGATCAACCTATATCTTTTATAAGAATATATACTTAGAGGGGGGTGAATCAATATTAAAAATCCTTTAATTTATTTACCATAGCTTGTAAGATCATCAAAAACCACCATTAAATATACACATTCAATATGAGCTTATTAAGTGTGCAACATCCATTCAAAAGTACATGAAATAATTGAGAGAACATATGAACACCAAATGAAAAGTGGAAAAATCTTAATGGAGTGAAAATCCCCTAAAACCTCTACTAATATTACTCATAACAAAGGAATCATGTGAATATTACACATCCCACAAAATTTCTATTGTGAGGCACCAACCCCACAAGGATCACCTACCACCTAAGATGATTAATGACCCACATATCCACCTAAAGATGATGAACACTTAAGTAATTTTTCTCCAACAATATACTATGATCACAAGTTCAACTCTTGTTTATAAAAACCTTCTCAAACTTCTCTCTCTCCTTCTTCGCTCAAATTTTTTCCTTCATTTTCTAATAAGGTCACATGAAATTCAATACCTAATCCTAAACTATTATTAATTCCACATGCCTCTTCTCGTCTTTTTCCTTTAATATTATATCCTCTTCTTTTACCACCACTAGCTCAGTCACATCCTTACACCCTCAACAACAAAAAATGAGCACATACACTATCCTATATATACCTGACACTGACACTAACTCATAACACCCTTAAGCCATCCAAAAAAATATAGGTTACCTACTCAAATTTAAAACACACCTACTAAATCATATATAATTACTTCAATGGAACTTGAAGGTCAGAAAGATACCAAATAACTCAAACTTGCAGAAGGCATCTAAATTTGGCATCTCGACAAAAGGTCTTCTCCTTTAATGAATGAACGATGATCTCCACGGGAAACTAATAAATTATTCAATGATCCAATAGATTCATATATCTTAGGGACAACCTCTTAGCATCACCAACAAGAACAAGAATCTCCACACCAACTATCCCCACCATGAAACATACCAAGAAGCAGTTACCTCAATTAGGTTCAATCACCTAAAAAACAAGTCCACAAGAGTGAAAAACTTCACATAAAAATATACCTCTCAAGATGACCTAGCCATATGATTATATGCACCATGACTCTAAATTAATCTCTGATTCCATGAAACACCACCAAAAAGGGAACAACACTCAAAGGCATACACATCTCCTACCTTGCTTAAGCATGTTGATCATGCCTATAAATAGGTCATCAATAACAAATAACTTGGAACATTTAAAATATTTACCATGGAACAAATAACATATGGATGTAAAATATCATGAATTCTACTATCTGATGCAAATTTTTTATTTCACCAAATAGGGGCATAAGGAACTCAACCACTTCAATCTATGGAAATTATTAAAGAAGCCTCAAGGACACAAGAACCAATCTTTGGAGAAACATTTTATAACATCTACAAAAAAACTTACAATTTCAACCAATGCTTGAAACACATCACCAAAAATATGAAAAATGCCTCCTAGAAATAACATGAATATTTCACATGGAATAATACACACTAACACATCTGATCCAACTGACCTTCTTGAAAATCCTAAGAGGGTTGTATATACCATTAGGGATTAGAAAATAAAAAAATTATCTAGATAAAACCATGGATTGAAACACATCATAAAAGACCTCTACAAGCTATTTAATCTCAAATAACCTTGCTCCAACATACAAAACAACTCAACTCAACTCAAAACTCCATGATTAGGTTTTAGCCCTTAAGGCCAAAAGTACTAGGGTGACTTTGGAGACTTGTAATTCAAACATTATTCACACAACCTATCTCTACCTTGTCATGTCCATCTATCATACCTCCCAATATTTCTAAAACAATTCACTTTTCCTCATGAAACCTCCAACTCATCCCTATAACTATAAATCTCCATAAAATAATGGTTTTTCTTTAGCTTACTGAAACACCTAAAACATGAAATCACCACCATCAGGAACCATTAAGAGTATTATACAACCTTGAGCCATCACATTTTATTTCCCTATCCATTTGGATATGAAAAAAATCATCTTTCCTTTATCTATTTAGAACTAGGGTTTTAGTAAGGGTTTTGATGTGTCTAACTTCTTAATGATTGCTCATAAATTTTTGATAACCAAATCAATCCATTATTTTTGTATAAAAATATTATCTCAATAAAAAAAATCCCCCAAATCCTCGAGGTTCCATGAAAATCTCACATGTGTGGGTGAGAAAATGAAGTTAACCATCGTGCTAGATTTCTCCCTCTCAAGAGTTTGGTATGACAAAAAATAATTTTCTTACATATCCTTCACTTATTTCACCTAATATTTTACCCACAGCACTATGATGACCTCCTCCATTATTTTTTAATCTCATCCATGCTCGAATTCATCTATAACTCTCTCACCACCATGACTTACCTTGTGTCTTTCATGCCTTGTTCTCAAGACACTTACTTCAAAAGACCTTGTAACATGCACTCAACCCTATCTGAATATTGACATGAAAATACTCCTTACATATGTTCATAGCCAATGTAAAAACAACACCTACAATGATCTTATCAAATACTACCCTACTCCATAATCTCATGTCACCATGCCAAAACCTACATAACACTAGGTCTAGGAATAGGCCTAAAATGACCTGAATTAACACATACTTCACATGAACTGACCATTAATGACCTCTTATAGACTCATTAACACCTCTTACACATCTCCTGTATCATTTTTGACCTCATGAAATACCTCATACGTAACCTTTGGAGTACTCATACCATGACCATAAATTCTTACACATAGCTTTCTTGGCTATTCACGAAGACAACATGATCTTGACATTATCAATCAACCTTAACATTCTTGAACTATGAATGACACCTCGTGGATACTCTTATGATCGTGCCTAGAATCCCTTTTTCATCAATTTGCCATTTGAAATCAATAAAAAAACCATAGAAACAATAGCCTAACACTTTCCCTGTTATCATCTTTTACGAAAACCACCTTTAGAAACATTGATGGCAACCAATGGATTTAAACACCTTGAAAGACCTATTATATAATACTTTTGAGCCTAGAAATCCCATTTGACATGGCTATGCAAAAGCTTATATGAGCTACTTACAATATATGAGCCATCTTTTAATGCTTATTCCAACTAATGTATGGGATAGAATTACTTGCTCACTGGTATAACCCTTGGGGTATGAGTTATACTTCAAGTGCACACTTTTCTTGAATTGGACATTACACATGTGTATTTATACATAGACCTTAAATCGATTATGCAAACAAACTTCTTTTGATTATTCAGATTCTAAAAAGCTATATGTTGTATTTCATGGGTGCTATAAAACATATTTCTACTACACCTCCCACTGCTAAATCAATAATTTCTTCCTCTAAATTTAGGCATTCCTGTGATCTTGTGGCTACACAATAATAGATCTAATTCACCACTTTAGACAATTTAAATTATAGTTCCTATCTCTTTGCAACTATCGTATGCAATACGTTCATATAAAACTACAGATGGTCATGCTCCCGCTTACATGTTCTTCACAATTTTTTAAAACTTTCAAATTTCTCCAAAGTTCACATACCTTAGACAACATCCCATGTAGATCAATTATTTCATCTGGCTCAAAGTCCTGCAACATATATTCTAGAAGATGGGTACTATGCATCCTTTCTATGGAACCTTTACATGTGATCTGAGTCATATTTTCTTCACCCCCTGAGAGACTACGTCACTATCTTGATCTTCGCAACTTACCATGGATTCCATGATGGTAATCTTTGGGTTTACACACCTTATGATTAATGAATCCTACTTCTAGCTAGTTGGATAGTGTTCTACATTACTAACATCTTTATTTGGTTCCTTACATTTTCTTCTCAGCTTCAACAACTCAAGGTCTATGACTCTTTGCGCACCCTCTCAATCACTTTGGAGCATTCCTCTAACTGGATAACTCTACATTGGTTTGAGTCTAGACCAGTCATATTTTTGCTCACACCTTGCATTCATCCAATTTCCCTACTCTACTGGTCTAGCTTCATGTACTTGAGTCTTCATTTATTACTTCATTATAAATACTTGAAAATCACCCATACATATTGCATTGTGTATGGACATACTCTCTACGTATCTTTACAAATATACTCTCTCTTTGACATGCCTTGATCAGAACCCTTTAAGAACTCATCCTTAATTCTCATATTTACATGTATCCCTTTCATAAATCCTGATTTCAAGATTACATTGATATTTGGAACCTACTAGCAAATCCATACTGTAAGGAATCCTGGAAATACACCCCTTTCCATAGCTAAAATCAACTAACTATCATAGAGCACCAAGAATTTAATCATAAAATACTTTCCTTGGAATCAAAATATCATAAAGAATGTGTTTCAGTACAAATACAACATTAGGAACATGAGAAATCCCCTGGACAAAAAACTGAGTTACATACCTCAATGTTGAATTGTAGTTTCCATCACAGATTTGATCTAAACCTTCTTAGCATCCATGGACACAATAAAATATTTTCATAGATGTTTTAATTTTTAAGAGCTCCATATATTCTGTATTCCTATTTATAGTTTGAGTCAATGATCAGGATCAAATCAGTTCTCATGAATCAAAACATAGATACCTAGGTATCATGACTCTCACCATACAGAACCATAATGAACTTAGTGAGAGTTTTCATTGCATCATAGTGCTAGGAGGTGCAAGATCAGTTGTAGTCTATGACTAACTCATTTTTTCCATGTCAAGACACATTATAACATACCAAGTAGTAAGAGTTAATTCATAATTGTGCAATAGCTATAGATAGTTCATCATTCAAATAAGAGAAATACAATGACCGGGAATATGTATAGTAAATAAATAGGAATGCTTGTTATTGAATCCAAACATAGACGCGCTTCATAATGGAACTTAAATGGAATCAAGATGAATTGTATTAGGATCTCATAGCATCAAAAATTTTGAGCATATACTGCACTTACTATAGTTACTATACAGGACCTTACAATAGGTGACTATTGAATATACCTTACATACCTTCTTCTTAAGACCAAATTTCAAGACATGAAAAGAGGCACTATTCACATTCTCTATTTATCCTAAGAGATGCTTCTAATAGATTGTACACTTTTTCTTATCATACAATATACATATACATTATGATTTTGGAATCATAATTATTCCTTCATCAGATGAATACCCATGCTTCCTTCATCAGAAGAATGTATTCTATAATCCTAGAGAAGACACACAATGCATATTAGGTCACTAAAACAATATGTAATCATCAAATGATCCCAAGGAATCCACTCTCCTTTTGTCTATTTTGGAAATATCATTTGATAATCACTCATTCTTCTTGGATGAATTTTTACCCAAAAACATAACTCATAGCACACATACTTGAATGATATCAATGCAATACACATGCATACCTCAAAAGCCAAAAAACTCATTGACTACTAGGAGTCCTGAATAATTAATTCAAATCTTAGTCATAGATCATACCTTGTAAATTTTGAGGTATTACAAAGCATATCTATACTTCTCAACTTCTTAAGAACTAGTGTCTGGATGACACTTATAAAAATATGATTTTATTCAACTTTACATCTAAATTAAATCATAGAAAACATACTCTTTTCTCTCAATGACATATTATATGTCATTCCTTTCACTTCTTCCTTTGAATCATCCTTCTTAGCTTGATATTTATGATTAGATACGTTGATTTTTTAAGATTTCATTGATTTTATTTTTCTCCTTAACTTAATTTATATGTTCAAACATTTTGGTTTACATCTTTTGACTTGTCTCCTTCATTGAACATGTTTACCATTCTCATAAGCATCAAACTTTTAATTTTGACAAAATCTTACTATATGGGATGGTTTGTGACAAACACAATCTACTACATTATGACCATACTCACAACATGAATTACAATAACCATTGAAATAGTGTTTTCCATTTTTAGAGGCCCTTTTCTTATAGTCTCTAGCTCTATGACCAAAATCATAAAAAACATAACTATACCCATTGAAAGTACTATACAACATTGCACTTGGTTGTCTAATATGGTAAAACATCTTGGAATATATCTTCTTGGTCTCCTTCATGTATTGAAAAGCACTTGGTCCTACCATATTATCACCATAACTCTTCTCCAACCCTTAATATGTTTTCAACCTATTAGATAATATTTCTAACTCCAATATCAAGGACTTCAACTCATCTTCAAATATGATGAATTTTTCTTCTCTAAATTGTATAGTTTTTACTTCAGAATTAAGCTTTCAACATTGTTCTTATTTTCTTTTAAGGGCTTCACTCACTAACTTGTTTGGAGATTCTAACTAATTAATGGCTTGATCATGCTCTACTTCCATATCACTAAATTTTTCTTCCAATCTAAAAACCAAGGACTCTATAATTTCATACTTCCTTCTTAAAACATCAACTTATTTGTCCATTATTCTTCAAGGATCTCCTTCAAGATGTTAAACTTTTTTCACAAGGACCTTGCTATGATACCAATTTTTCAAAGCATAAAGACTAATATGGGGGGAATCGGTATTAAAATCCTTTAATTCATTTACCATAGCTTGAAAAATCATCCAAAAAACCATTCAATATACACATTCAATATGAACTTATTAAGTGTGGCACATATATTCACAACTACATGAAACAAGAGAAAGAAAATATGACCACCATATGTAAAGTGGGAAATCCTCAAGGGGAATAAAACCCATTAAAACCTATGTAAATGTTACTCATAACAAAGAAATCATATCATTACTACACATCACACATCACACAAGATTTATTTAGTGATGCACCAACCGCATAAGGAGCACTAACCCCTAGTTTAATAGGACACCCACCCTAAAAGGAGGCCATAACCCCCTAAGATGACTAAGTACCCACCTAGGCACCTAAAGATGATGACCAATGAAGTAGTATTTTTCCTATTATATATGTCGGTTATAACGTCAACTCCTCTTTCTTAAAACCTTCTCAAATTGTCCTATCTCCTTCTTTACTCAAATATGATACTTCATTTGATGATTAGGTCACATGACCTTCAATAACTGATCCTCAGCTCAAATCAATTCCTCATTCCTCTTCTCATATCTATCATTTAATATTATATTAGATTCTTTCACCTCCACTATCTCACTCACATCCCTACATCCTCAATAACAATAAATGAACACATACACTAACCTTTATATACATGACACTAGATCATAACACCCTTAGGTTAGAAAAAATGAGATAGTTCAGTCCTCTCAACTTGAAAAAAAACCTACCACATCATATAAAATTAATTCAAGGGAAATTGAAGGTTGGAAAGGTCCCAAACAACTCAAACTATCACAAGGCATCTCAAAGAGGCCTAAAACATAAGCCTACTCCTCCAACGAATGAACTATGATATCCAAGGGAAACTAACTTATTTTTGAAGGATCCAAAATCTTTACAGAACTTAGGGAAAATCTCTCATCATCACCAAAAACCACTAGAGTCTTTGCATCAAATATCTCCACCATGAAACATACCAAGAAAAAAGTACCTCAATTAGGTCTTCAATCACCTAAAAATAAATCCATAAGAGTGAACAACTTAACATAGAAAACCCACCTATCAGGATGACTTGGACACATGAACTGATGCACCATGACTCCAAATCACCCTCCAATTCCATGAGACACCAGCAAAAAAGGGCATACCACTCCAATACATCCAACTCTCCTACCTCATTTAAGAAAGCTAGCCATGCATAGAAAGAGGTCATCAAGAACAAGAAAATTGGAAAACTTAAGCTTGTTACCATGGCACACATAGTATAGGATGGAAATATCATGAAGTATACTATCTGATGCAACTTTTTTCATTCACTAAATAAGGGTAAAAGTTACTCAACCACTTTAATCTCTAGAAATTCTTTAACCCGCCTCAAGGACTTAATAACCAATTTTGAGAGTAACATTCTCTAACACCTCTAAGAAAACTTTATAAATAAAGAAATTTTTATAAAACAACAAAAGGGATATGAAAAACACCTACAAGTACTAACAATAATATTTCACGTGGAATAATACACACTATCACATATGATCAAACTAGCCTTCTTGATAAGCCTAAGAGGGACGATTAGACCATTAGGGATAATGTAAGAAAAAATCTCCATATGAAACCATGGATTCAAACACATCACGATTTACCTATAAAATATATCCAAGCTCAAATAATGTTGCTCTAATATGTTAAACAACTCATCTCAACTCAAACCTCCATGACTAGGTTTTAGCCTTTAAGGCCAAAATAGGTAGGGTGACTTTAGAGACATGTAACTCAAACATTATTCAAACAAAATTTGTGAAAATTTTCATGGCCATCTATCATACCTCCCAATATTTATGGAACAATTTACTTTTCTTCATGAAACCTCCAACTCAGCCCTGAAACTTAAAATCTCCGTAAACCAATGGTTTTTCTCTAGCTTGTTGAAACACCTAGAAAATGAAATCACCACCATCAGGATCCTTGAATATTATTCTACAACCTTGATTCATCACATTTTATTGTGTAATTAATTAATATCTTAAACAATTCATCTTTCCTTCATCAATTTATACATAGGGTTTTTTAGCAAGGGCTTTGACATGTCTGACTTCTTAATGATTATTCATAATGTTTGACAACAAAATCAATCCATTACATTTGCAAAACACTCTTACCTAAATAAAAAATAATACCCAAATTCCTTAAGGTCCCACATAAATCTCACACGTTTGGGTGAGAAAATAAAGTTCACCATCGAGCTAGATTTTTCCCTCCCAAGGGCTTAGTATGACAAAAAATCAATTTTCTTGCATTTCCTTCACTTCCTCGACCTGAAATTTGACCAAAATCATTATGATGAATTCATATATGACTTATAACTCTCATACATGCTCAAATTAATCTTTAAGTTTCTCAACACCATGACTTACATTTTGTTTCATGCCTTATTCTGAGGAAACTGACTTCAATGGACCTTGTACATGCACTAAACCTATGAATACTAACCTTGGATTCCTTAAAAACTTCATATGAAAAGCTAAAACACACCTACCATGATTAAAAAGAAATATCCTACTCCATATCTCATGCCACTATATCATCTTTCTTGACCTAGGTCTAGGAGTAGGCCTAGAATGATCTGATTCAACACATTCTTATCATGAATTGAGCTTGATGACCTCTTACATACTCACTAACACCTCTTATGCATCTCATAGAACATGTTTGACCTCATGAAGAGCTCAAACCATATTCATATTACTCATACTATACCCTACTCAAATAGAAACCATGGCCTCATCTCGTCACTACAAGTCAACCTTCACATTCGAACATGTCTGACACCTCATGAAGACACCTAAATCACATAGACACCCTTTGAAATAAATGTGCCACTTGACATCAATTAAATCATCATAGACACAATTCCCAACCATATATTCTTATGAATATGATAAAATGACTATCAGAAAAAATGAGCAAGATAGGAACATGTGAACATTGGAAAGTGTTGTTCACTAAGTGAAAGCATAAAATTTTCAAATTTGTTAAACTAAGTTTCTGATGTGATTTCTCATTCATATGAATATATTATGTCCTTTCAAATACAATCCATACAAAAATTTATTCCCTTTAAGCCTAATGCAGAGGCCTTCTGGTAAAATCAAAGACAATACAATCCCAAAATAGTCGAAACCATTAAAGATGATGTTGAAAAGTTACTAAATTGTCCCATCATCTTCCTATCCATAATTAAAAATGGATAGCCAATATTGTGTAGGTAAGAAAGAAGAATGGTGATATCCACAAGATTCATTGAAATATAACTACCCCTTACTGATCATGGATCATATTTTGTAATAAATCAATGGTTCAGAAATGATGTCCATGTTTTAAGGATTCTCAAGATACAACTAAATAGAGATATCTAAAAAAATATCAGTTCAAGACTTACTTCACCACCCCTTGGAGAATTTTTACATACCACAACATGCATTTTGAGTTAATTAATGTAGGTTAAACTTTATAAAGGGAAATTGATTTATATTTCAAGGATCTAAGAGGAAAATTTGATCTGATATATTTGGATGACCTCACGGTGTGTTCAAAGAAGAGAGAGGAAAATTTGGGACAACTAGAGAAAGTATTGATCTAGTGAATAAAACATCACATCTCTCTTAATCTGAAAAATATAATATTTTGTGTAACAGAAGGAAATATCCTTTGTCATATTGTTAGAAATATGGGAACAAAAATTTACCTAAAGAGAGTTGAATCCATCCAAAGGCCATCTCTACCTACGAGTAAACCCAGTGTACACTCATTTTATGGAAAGTTTAATTTATTGAGAAGATTTCTTCCTAACTTCACTTAACTCCCTAAGTATATTATCAACATGATAAAATTCAAGGAATCCTTAAAATTAAGGAATGAAGCTAAATGATATTTTCAATAAATCAAAGGTGTTATTCTAAGGCAACCACTTTGGCATTTCCAAACTTTAAGAAGGAATTAATTTTTAACTACTATGCCTCCAATCACACCATCTAATCTATCCTTTTTTAAAAGAAAATTTAGTAACCCATTGCACTTATGAGTACACCATTGAAGGAACGTGAACGTAACTATTCACAACCTAAAAAGCATGTGTATGTAGTGGTCAGGGATTTAATAAATTTCAATTTTTATATCTTAATCTCACACACATTTTGTCACGGTCTAGAGCCCTGTTGGGGTGATAATGTCAAGTGGGACATAAAGCACTACATTACGCCCCAATATTATTTTAAATTCTATTCATAAAAATTTATTATAAATATCCTCTACATTTAAGAGTGAAGGGTATCAACTAATTCACCAACCCATATTGATTTGGGTGATCCCTCTTAGGATTGGCTATTGGAAATGACTACATTTATACAGATTGATATTAAGACTAAGATCAGAATGTAAGATCATTAGATGATCTTTGTATTGAAAGATTGAGAGAAATAACTCAATAATCATTCTATAGAACCTAGGAGTGAATTGGAAGTGCTAGGTAAAAGGTGTATCAAAAATTCTTAAATAACAGAAAGTGCTTTATTCAATGGGGTTTTTTCACTTTAGGATTTCGCCACTTAAATCTGTCATTTCTTTTATGGATTTATAATCAGTTAATTATCCATTCCTTATAAATCCTAACATGGTATCAAAGCTAGTGATTATGTGTGTGCAAGATCAATTTGGAAGCTTTTAATTATCTAGAGTGGAGAATCTTGAAGTTTATTTATGGATATGTGAAGCCCTAATTGCTCAATATTCAACTTCAAGCTAACTAGGTTTAAAATTTTGATTCCCACTCAAATAGTTTATGAAAATATTAGTTAAATGGATTTTTAGATCATGCTTCAGCATTTTATTTCTTACATTTTTTTTTCTACATCTAGTTACAATCATTTTTGGTTTAAATTTTTCATTTGTGAGCTTAGTTTAAGTTTCTGCATCATTTATAGCCATTAGAGATATTTTTGTCTATGGATTCAAAACATTTATTTAGATCCATTTTGTTTAGAGATTTTAAGTTTGTTGCAATAGTGAAATTCTTTATTTTTTCTACTTTTCTCTTTGTGAAGCTTGGGCCAATCATTATTTTCCATCTCGCTTTGCATTTTTCAGTATTTTATAGATATTTTTGGTTCTGTGAAGCTCAAGCCAAGAAAATTACTCCAAGTAGCTTAGTTTTTTTTCTTTTCATGTTTGTAAATCCCAATCTAATATTTCAGTTCCATCTTGATTTTCTCTATGAGTATTTATTGACTTTTTGTTCTCTACAAGGTTTTGTTAACTGTGAAACTTAAACCAATCAGTTTTCTTCATCTAGCTTCACATTTTCAGTATTTTATTAGAAATTTTTTACGAAGCACGAGCCAATAAAAAACCCCACCTTGCTTCTCATTGTTATTTTTTTTATTTATCTGATTGTTAGTCACGTAACATGAGCCAATAAGGGATTTACACATTTTTCACGTTTTCAGACTTGTCTTAGCTTTCTTCTATCATTTTCAAAATGCAATCCAATAGGAAATCTCTAAATCTCTTCATATTTCATGTTGTTAGATATTTTGTTGGTTGTTTGTCTTTGAGAAATATGATCCAATAGGATTTCTCCAAGAAGATCCTTATTTTGCATTTTCAATTTTTTGTTTGACTACATCTATCATTTATGAAGTTTGAGGCAATAGTTTTTATCTAATTGTCTTCACATTTTACATTTGTAAAATATGTAAAATCTAAGCAAATAAAATTGCTCCATATTTCACATTTGTTAGTCTTTTCATTTATGGCAGTGGCTATCCAATAAGAATTAGCCACCTTTTCGCATTTGTAAGTGATTGAAAGTCTTACGAAAAGTGAACCATTTAAAAAGATCCACGTGTGTCCATTTTTGCCTTAAGTCATTTTTTTTGCACTGCGAAGTACAAACCAATTACATTTGGACATGTGTATTAATCTTCTGGTTTGTCAGTCTTCACAAGTTTCTTTTCTTTAGATTTTGAACCCAAATTTTATTTTATTTTGTGGCTTATTCTAGTGATTTTAAGTCCGCCAGAAGCCATCTATTTAAAGTTTTGTGGAAATCCACTAAGTGTATTTTTTCAAACACTAAATCATTGAAAAGTGGCATTGTTTGACTAAGAATTTGTTAGTATCTCTCAGTTGTGAAACAATTGAATGTATCCATGTTCCTTTGAATTTTGTTTATTCTGTCAGAATCTGAAAAAGTGAGATAATCAATTGAAGACACGTGTATACGATTTGACAATATGATTTCTATTAAATGACTTAGGACTTGTTTTTTGCACTGCGAAGTGTGATCTAATATAAAAGCACCACCTGTATATTTCTTTTCACATGTTTCAGTCTTGATATATATTTTTGAAGCATGGATCTTTATTTTTCCATCATAGTTTATAACCCTATTCCAGACCTGATAAGTTATATATTTTAATTATATTCCAGAGACTTCATGTTCGCCTAGAGATTTGGTTTAGAATTTTCTTGAAAGATGACATGTGCCTTACTACAGTGGTTAGATATTCGCCATGTGTCTTGTATAAATTTATTTTTGTGGATTGTTTTTAAATTTTACTTGTATTGTGAGTTTAATAATTTGTTTATCTCATGGGTTTCAAAATTTCCATTTTACCGTGGATTTCAATTTTTTCTTCATTCTGTAGTTTTTTGAGTCTATGTTCTGTGGGTTATTTAAGTTTCTTTTCTTGCAGATTCCAAAATTTGGAAATTAGATAGCCTTTCTCTAAAGCCTTCCACATATTTTCTATTTCATTTATCTATGAGCATATAAACTAAAAAGAATATTTGTAACTAGAATTTTTTCTTCATAAAATTCTAAGTGTTAAAATGGCTATTTTTGCCAATTTTTTGATGGATAAGTCTTAGATTTTTAATGGAACTAATTATAGTATTTGGATAGTAATTTTAAAATCCTATTTCATAGCTAGGAAGCTATGGGATATTGTGACTAGTGTACAAATACAGCACACTAGTAGACAAGAAACCCTTGAAAACCTTAGCTCATTTTCTCAAAAATATCAAGAAGATCTTTCCATCCTTTTGCAAAGCATAAAAGATGAATTTTTACTGCATATAGGTCATATGGACTCACCTACAAATGCCTGGAAGAAATTAGAGATAATGCATGAAGGTGGTCATTTTTCCAAGATAATTAAGCTAGTTTTAGAGTGGTTCAGTACTCCCATTAAGGGGGATGATAAAATAGTTTATTATTTATCTAAAATTAAGAACATTAAAGCTCAACTAGATGGTTGTAACTGTGAATTGTTTCAAGATAAGATCCTATATTTTATAATTCAGATAAATATCCATGAAAAAATTAGAAACTGTATATTTATTCTTAATTCTAAGTATCAAAATGAGAATCATCTCCTAATTTGGATACTTTGTCTTCTCTATTAATTCAAGAAGAGTTTTGTTATGGAAAATATTGATTCAAAAGAGACTGATTCTCAAGCTCTTTTCTCACATAATCATAAGTCTAAATAGAAGAAGACTAAAAACTATCATAATCAAAAATCTAATATTAGATCAAGATTCAAGGAAAATCCTAATCCAAACTCTCCTAAACATTATCATAATTTTAAGGTTAATTTTAATGAAACATACAACAAGTGTGGAAAATTACGGCATTATGATTTTGATTGTAGATTAAATACTAACAAATCAACTAAGAATGCTAAGAATGACAATCCTAATAGTCATAAGAAAGATAAAGAAGAAAATTCACTCTAATATTTTTTAGCAATCTATTTCCCTATATATTTCTCTTTTAGGATCAAATAACAGTGAGCACATTCTTGATAGTGGTGACTCTAAGCACATGACTTGTACTCCTAGTATCCTCTCAGATATAGTTAAATGTGAGGAGAACATATATGTAGGAGATAATTCCATTATAAAATTTGAAGGTTATGGAAATGTTATATTATCAAATGGTGTAATTAGGAATGTCTTGTATGTTCCTTAACTAAAAAATAATCCTATATCCTACTCTCAGATAAATAAAGAAAATCGTAAAGTGTTTTTTTTGCAACATAAGTGGTATTTAAAAGATAATTTAAGTAATATTATTACTTTTGGTATTTATAAAAATGGCATTTATTTCTTTGATGGTTTTTTGTCTGAGTCTTGTTTTTCTTCCTTTTCTAGGAATGATATTCAACTTTTGCATGAAAGATCAGGTCATGTAAATTTCAAAAGCTTGTATGAAATGTCTAGACTTAATATTCTTGTTGACCTCCCTAAGATGAAATTTGATCAGGAAACATGTGAAAGTTTCTTGCGTGATACGGAACATGTTGAACCATTTCACAAACATCATGATTCCAATTTTGTTCAATTATTATAACTGATTCACATTAATGTAAGAGGATCATTGAATTTCCTTCTCTTAGTGGTGCTTTATATATTATTTTCTTTATTTGTGACTTCTCTAGAAATACTTGGTCATACTTCATTAAGAAAAGGTCTGATGTCCTATCTAAGTTTCAAGAATTTAAATATCTAGTTGAGAATACTTCTAATCTAAAAATTAAAAGAATCGGGACTGATAATGGAGGTGAATATATCAGCAAAGAGTTTGATAAGTTCTATGTGTCATGTGGGATTCAAAGAGATTTAACTACTCCCTATTCCCCATAGCAAAATGGCATTGAATAAAGAAATAATAAGGTTGTCTTATAAATGGATAGGACTATGATTCATGCATCTAATGTGCCTAAGTTCTTATGGGATGAAACTCTGAATACTATTGATTAACTAAAAATATGAAATGTCCTATATTATAAGCTAATCTGATGTTAATAAAAACAACAACTAATAGATAAATGGATGAAGGAAATGACCCAAGTAACTAAGAAAGTAGAAATGTAAAACCCTAGAGTATAAGGAGAGTTAGAAAGAACTCAACTTATTTAACTAGATTGTTTAACTATTTCATAGAGATGGCTAGAGAAATAGTAGGAGGAAACGAATGTGCCAAGGTCCAGAAAAGTGTATATCTGGTCAATATAAGTGGATTGGGGAATTTGGAAAGGTACAAGGGCGCATGTGGGCACCCTGGTCTGAAATACAGGCACCTTGGTCTATGAAAAATCTCTGTAAACTCCTTTGAGGTGTCATTGGATGATTGTCTACCTTTGCTTCATGTCATACTAACTTTTTTGTACTTGGCTATATGTTTTTGGTAATCAAATATGAATAAGAGACTTTTAAAACACCAAGACAAGCATCAAACCCCTAAAAAATAATGATGCATATGAAGGGGTCAAACTATCTTGAGCATTTATAATGGTGGACTTACTAAGTGAGAATTACTACATCTAAGACCCAGTGTATTTTTAAGTTCTTGTGTGTGTAATCATGTCGTAGGGGTTCTTGTGCTAGTTGTACTATTTTAAAGTATCGAGAAATAACTATGTAAAAATGTAATAGAATGGTGGATTGAATAAAATAAACTTCCCTGTTATGCAGTGTGATACTAATGAACCAGCCTTATGCCTAGTGATGGAGCTAGATGGAGGAAAATGGAGTCGTTGACGGATGCTACCTTAGGTGATGATAGTATTGCTTAGTGATTGGTCCCTCATTATGGTCTAATAGATTAATATTTGTATGGTTCTCTTATTCAAATTTCATAATTAACCCTGAAAAGGCCAACCATAGAAAATATGAGAAGCTCAAATGGTCAAAAAGTGCCCAAAAAGTGGTGGGAAAGTGTAGAAAGAATAAGGGCACCCTGAATGGGACAAGGGTACCAAGGGTGCCCTAGTATTAGGATGGACACCCTAGCCAAATTTAAAATGATGTAAACTGACAAAAAATAGATTAGGAAAGTATGTGTTGAGGGTCATAAGTGATGATAGAAAGCAAAATAAAATATCCAAAAGATGGGGGTTAATTAGTACTTTCTTCATTAAAAACCATATGAATAGTAGTATGAGATTGGGACTAAATATGTCTAAAGTGCGTGATTTTGTAACTAAATTTCACCCCCCCCCCCACTTTAATTTTGTGAGAAAAATGCTTGGTAACATAAAGTATATAGAGATGCATACCTGATGTTCATGTAGAGTGATGTAGAAAGTGTGTCAATGGACTAGAAAAAGTGTGGAATGAGAAAATAGAGGAGAGTAGAAACTAAAGATGAAAAAGTGTAAAAAGTGGTGACAGTAAACCTAGGGTAGAAATGTGTGTGTGGTTTCCAATGTATGATATGTATCTGCATGTTAGTATGAGGTGTGTGATGCCACTAAATATTGTTGTTGATGCCATTGTTGTTATTTCTATTTTTGACTACTTACTTCTCATACAGTCGGACCTGCAAGGATAAGATGATCAAGTAGTCAGAGACACATGTATATAGTAAAAAGTATGTAACACTTATTTCACTAAATATGGACATATTCCAGTTAATCTAGACTCCACTATTACAAGTATTGGAAGAAATCCATCTCCATTTTTGCATATATTGGATTCCATTTTTGGCTAACTGGATTCCATTATTACTATTATTGGATTTCATTAGTAGCAATATTGGATACCAATATTGTCATTATTGGACTTATTCGAGTTTCAATTTCTCTATTATTGGATTCTAATTCCCCTATTATTGAACTCCAATTTTGCTATTACTACATTCCAATAATGCTATTATTGGATTCCATTTTCACCACTATTAGAATCCAATTACTAAATGATGATTTTTGGATTTTAGTTTCACTATTTTAGGATTTGTATTTTGTTATTATTTTATTCCCCCACATAAGCCTAACGAACTCCCACTTACATAAGCCTACCGGTTGCTATCTTATATAAGCCAAGCAGTTGCTAACTTACATAAGCAAAGTAGTTTCTAACTTACATAAACCAAGTTTTTTCAAACTTACATAAGACAAGTGGCTGCTAACTTCAAGATAGTGCGTAAGTGATTGTTGTAATTTATGCCACATATCAATCTTAACATCATCATACATATACAAATATTCATGCATAACTCATTCAAATCAATAAGCGTTGACATTGAAAATACCTTCCCTGAACATCCATGAATGGTGTTAAATTTGACACCTATTTAGAATTTTTTTCGTGATTTTAGACGTAATATACTTTCAAAAAAATTATAGAACTGGCACATGTGACTCACATGTTTAAAAGGTGAATATCAATATTTATAAACATTTATATAAATAATTTATTCCTATATATTAAGTATAGTTACAAAAATCTAGAATTGTCATTTATAAATTTGTAAGTAGTGTATAAGTGCGAGTGATCGCACGTCTAAGTGTGATCCTCGAGTCTCACATCTCTCGACTCACAATTTAAGTGTGATTACTCACACTTCTTAGTGTGAGTCTCAACTGGTACTTATAAGTGTGATTATTCACTCACACTTCTAAGTTTCAGTCTCAACTCACTTTTCTAAGTACAAGTCTTGATTTAGACTGCTAAGTGTGAGTCTTGATTCACACATATAAGTGTGATAACTCACCCATTAAACAATTTTTGGGTAACTGTAATTTTTAAACACTGCCCTTCAAAACTACAAATTAGTGTTTATTTATACTAATTATTTTGTATAAATTTCATTATTATATATATATATATATATATATATATATATATATATATTGAATTAAATTCATATAATTTATATATAAATATATATTAATAATTGACAATTAAATATTAAATATCCAATTTACGTGTGACATTTATTACAAAATTTTGTAAGTATTTTATGGCTACAATAAACAAAAATGTCTAAACGAGCATCAAGAGTCGCACATCGAAGTGTAAGAACAATAAATAAGGACTTTATTTTACCCAAATTATATAAGGGATTTTATTTACAGTACAAAAATTATAAAATTAAGTTCTTACATTAATTCTTTACAATACCAAATGCAGTATTAATGATAATAATTTTTTAAGGAAAAAAGCTAATTAATGTTGCGGTTTCCTCAACATTAATTAGCCATTAAAACAAGCTATGTAAAATAGCCATTTGAAAGTACATGTGTCATTCGAAATATGTGCTACTTTTGGAGTAGTTAAATGTTGTCAGCCATTGATTATCCATTTAATATAAAGCAATGTGAAATCATACACATTCCCTCTTAAAAGTGTGTGCCAATGAAATTGGCGGTTTGATTTGTCACTTACATATCACTATAAGTAGACAGATTTTGAGTTTATATTTTTTAACATTTTTCTTTCTATTCACCTCATCAATGTGTAATCTTATTCATCAGTAGAGAAATCTCACCAGGGTAAGCGTAAAAAATTTTGTGCTCAATTTTTGGAAATGTTTTGATTTCCTCTCCATGCTAAAAATTGGTATGCATTCTCACTTTCAGTCCCTCAAAAATTACGAAATTATATTAATCTAAAAAATTTCATAGCATATTAGGGCTTATATACATGTAAAATTTTCCATAGATGATTAGGGCTTATATCCATGTAGGGATTTTGTAGATAATTAAATGGAAGTAAGCTTGTTATTCAATATTTTGTAGAAAGTAGTTTTGTTTATCAAATAAATAATTTTGTAATATAGTAAAGATTTTTTAGAGGAGTGAAAGAGGAAGAAATGAATCACATATTGAGAGAGAAACAATGTATATTAATACATAATAACATGAGAGGAGTATTTTCATACTTTTTAAGAACCCATAATACCTGCCAAAAACATGTTTTGTTGTGTCTTGAAAAAGAAGCCTTGTGGTATGGATGGTGGCTCAATTTGCACAGTAAAAAATTTAATATCGAAATCGATTTATAGTCATAGTGGTGTGCAAGAATAGATGAGTAGATGTATTTTATAAAATTGATATTATTTTTTTGGCCTTATTGTTGTCCATAAATAGTCCTCCATTGCACATACTCACCAAAATTCAATTTCTACAATGTCGTTGACATCGTCGAAGACAATATTTTAGAATATATTCATATTAAGAATGATTTTCCATTAAATGTGTTGGTATTGGATTAAAATGACCTATTTACGAAAAAATATGGTAATGCGAGAGTACGAGAACCAAGCAAATTTTGGAGAACAAAAGAACGAATACAAATTTTTGAAAGGAAAATTCAAGGAACAAGGAAAATCTAAGATGCTATTACTATGGAAGAAAAAAATATCCTCAAAATGTTTCAAAAAATGTAAATTTTATTTGTTTGGGTCGTGGCTATGTGCCTTTTTATCTTTTTCTACCTATGGGATTTCTCTCTTTTATGCTTCAATGTCATATTCTTCCTTATGGAACTTTTTGTAAAAGGTTGCAGGTCCTTTCAAAAACCCCATATTCGACCTTATACAAAAAAATGGACAGATTTTTTACATCGAAATATGTTGTTGTCACGTAACCTAGCAAACTCTATTATGACAATATCTTAGTTTATTTTGTTAAATCATATCAATTGATAATCTCTAATTATTATGGTTTCGCATAAGCTAGTGAACACTAAGCTTAAAATAATATTCTTTTACTTGTTAAATTCTAGTGATCCATAAGCTAAAAATATTACATTATGGAAGTATTAGGTTACCTTAGCGGGTGCTAAGATCAAAGCATCTTATAAGTTCTCCTCAATCCACCAATCAAAATAAAAATTATATAACTTTCCAACTTTCTAATGTTTATATTTTATTCAAATAAATTTTTAATCTACAAAAATTATTTATATTTTTGTTTATTTAATAGTTAGTATTGATTTGAAAAATATGGGGCCTTGTTGCAACATTGATTTATTCTATTTAATAAAAATCAAAATTCTAAGAAATACATTTGTCCAATCTTTAAATAAGATATGAGATTTAGAAAAAAAATGTTAATAGATTATTCATTACATTTAATGTTTATCTAAAAAGGAAGATGTATTTGCATGATTGGACAAGTGGCATATCCAGAATCGTACAATGTTTATAAAAATTAATAAACTTTATTTAACAAATAACATTATAAACAGTTCTAAATTAAATCCCATCCTAATTTTTTTATATGCATTATATTATGTTCAAGATAAAAATAATAATACGATTATTAGTTACTGCTATTGTGATAAATATTTTAAGTTATTTAATTTGGTTATTCCTTTTAATAACAAACCTTTATATTTAGGTAGGCATGTTCAACTTGTAAAATCATGGTGGTTTTTTTAATTGCACCTGAAAAATCTTGCATATTATGTATTTCAAAATGCCACTTATATTGTTGCATTATTTTCAATTTTAACATGGGTATTTATAATATGTGCAACATTTAAATTAGGTACTTACAATATATACATATTTTATGTATTCAAAATAATTATAAAGGGGCATTCTAATTTTTAGCATTTTGTGGATGTCAGCATACCGTATGTGCATAATTTATACATTAAGTATTGGTAAATTGTATTTTCTATAAAAAAATTGAAAGTGGTTATTCTTAGAAATATAAAGCACGTAATCCAAAAAAGTATAGAAAAGTTTTTAAAAAATCACACAAATAGCACATCTCCCAACCGTGAGGCATGAACTTGTCTCTCTGTCTTGTTAAATTTAAAATTTCGTTAAAAAAATACTATTAATAAAGTCTATCAAATATACATGAACATAATCATTGGATACTTTATACAGGGATTAAGTCACCCATAAACCTTACAATAAAATGCATTGTGAGCATCACCAAGAGTGAACAAAAAAGAAATAGGACAAAAATGGATAAAACAAGTTATCCCAAACTATAGTCCAATAGATCAATACAAGGAAAAATAGAAAAACATGGAGGGGAAAACATCCCAAAAGGTACAGTCCACAAATAGTAATACTAAATCTCCAAGAGCCAACAAACTAGTTAGTCTTCAAATATTTGTAATCCTCTAGTTTAATCTCTTCATATCATTTCATATGATCATAATGCTCACTCATGACAGGGGTTTCATCTTCAACCTTCTCTACCTCATTAGAGCTACTAAGGTGGAAATTATTACTGCGAATGTTTTTTCCCTGCTACAGTTGTTTCACCATTTTCTTTACGTTAATGAGACAAAATAGATAAGTGTAAGGGCAAAGGAGGAATACCTTTTGTATCAGTTTGGAGGCTGATGTGCGCATTCTAACTTCTCAATATGATATTGATTGTGAGAGCTTCCTTTTGGCTAGGAGGAACTACCTGAAATAGAAAATAAGACAACCAAAGAAAAGTTAAACAATAAATGACAGTTGACTACCTAGCGTATGCTAGGTCCATGAAGTGTGATAATCCCTAGAAGGATGTCAATCTAGTGTTTTATAAAACAAGTATGACATCACTGAAATACGTAAATAAAAAAATATAGTGCTATTATTATGATTTGGGTACCTCAAATCACTATCAGTGTCGATCTAATTAAATACTAAAAACTATGCGGGTCAAGGTCTTCCAGTCTGGTTACAGGTTGTTCCAGTGGTCTGCAGGTTGCAAAAAAGGTCTTAACAGGGTTGGATAAGGTGTTTGGGTTTTTTTGGTAGGTGGTGGCTATTGGTTTGCACACTTTTTGCAAACAATGAGACTGATAATGATAAAATGTATGACCAAACACGGTTAGGCAGAATGGGCAATGGTTATGGGTAACCAGAAATGGTGTAGTTGGGATGATAAGATTCAATAAGATTTGTTAAAAGGGTTTGAGATGAGGTTAAACAGAGATGTAATGGTTGATGGGGAGGTTTGCAAAGGTCTTAGGTATACTCAAAGGTGTATAGCAGGTGAGTATGGGTGATTTGGTGGTCTACATAGAGGAATGGCTCAGTCTACAAGCAGTTTGGAGATGGGAAACAAACATGTAAAGTATACACTGATATCAAAAATAACAAAGACTATTATATTGAAATAGACTATGTTGGTAGAGGGTACACTTACTATGATACAGTTTTGATGGATGGATGGTGACAAAATTTAATCAGAAGAATGGTGTTTGGTGCCACCGTAGTGCTTCCTGGAATGCTTCCATGGGTGCAATGCATATGGATCTATCATAGTGTTGGTTGTGGATGTCTGGGCGTGTAAAAAGACTCTGGTTCTCCTTGTATGCAACTCTCTTCTTGTCTCTTTGATCTCAGGATGTGTGAGCCCAAAAATAAGGTTACTAAGGTTAATAAATGGTAACCAATGATTGTTCCTGGTTTACCGGTGTTGGTTTAGGGATGACTGGTATCAGTTAGGGAGAGATTCCCTAGGTTTACGAAAAATGGCATATCTCACATCTTTTGGATCAGGTTCATTCCTTTATCCGTGGATCAGAATGGATGTTACATTTTTATGAATGGGAAGGTGGTTAGAGGGATAATAGGCATTGATTTTTAGGGTTTAACTAAGTCTTAGCTCATTAATGTCAATGGGACCAACTCTTAGTTAATTATGGAAACATGTCAAGAATAGGTCTAGAGTGAGGTGGCTCGGTGAGGTATAAATTTAGCTTAATTAAAATAATTAAGTAACGAATATTGTGAGGATGGGTATTAATTAAATTGAGTTAATTAAATTAATATTAATGTGGGGTAGAAAGGGCCATGATTAGGTGAATATATTTGAGTTGGCTATTCAACAGGGGGCCAAGGGGACTGTGACCCAATTTTGCTGTCTACATTTTGCCCCTTTTTTTTGCATAGCTTGTATTGGTAAGTGACACTGACAAAAATACGAAATGATTGTGTTGAGTGTAAGTGAGGGTGGTGTTTCCCCAAACATGGGTGAAGGTAACCCCCCTCAAACTAGGAACTGATGAGGTGGGAGACGGAAGCGGTGAGTGGTTTGAAACGAAAGGAAAAAAGAGTAGGTGGGAAAATGAAGATCAGTGGGCACATTGGGTAAAGGTACAAGGTAAATTTGGGTAAACATGTAAATTGGCCAAGTTCAAAGGTAGTGGCAGTTGAACACATGCACACATTAGAAACTACAGCATGGTACTAGGTTCAGAAACTTTCAAACTCTACATCAGCTAAGGTTGATAGGTATATCCAAATAGAGTTGAAGTGATTCTGGTATCCAAGGTATAGGATATGGTCTAAAAATACAACAGAGGTCACGTGCAGGAATGTTTCGGTATGTTTTGGGACACCAAAGGTCAGGTCAGGATAAAGAACATGACAAGAGGCAATGTAAGGTTGGTAGGCCAAACAACATGGTTAGCCACGTCGTAAGGTATAGCCAGCATGGAGCGGTCCATGAATATAAGTCATGAAATGGGTAGTTCTAGGGTATAGGGAAAATAACAACCGCTAATATGCAGTAAAGGAAAGGTAAGGGTAGGTTTGGGTGTGTAGGTACGGGTCAATGGGTGTCCAGGATGATAAAAGGGGGCATGGGTATGAATGAAGGTAGGAAAAAGGTAGTGTAGCAAGACTAAATAGAGGTCAAGGTAGAATGATTTTGGCTAGAGGGTGACTAACATCTGTTTGCTAAGGCACAAAGAGGATTGGCGTCGATCATCTCGGGGTGGGTTTATAAAACCAAAATTTTTAGATTATTTAAAATCATTATTTTATTGTACCATTTGAGAAAACGAAAGAGCACTTTTGACGTTTTCAGTTTTCGTGGAGAAAAGGAGAAGGTAACGCACCTAGCTAAGGTGGAGAGTATCGGTTGGTGAGATGATTCAGCTAGGGAGGTCCACGAGATCAGTGTGTTTGATTTGATTGGGTAGAGTGGAGGATTGGATTTTGTGATTTGGACATGGCAAAGGCAGGAGAAGGGGGCTGATCCACCGGAGTAGTGGCAATATGTTCCCCCATGGATACAACATCACGATGAGGTAATATTTAATCCCATTCCGTGTTTTTTAGGTAGATTTGTTTGTAGAAATCAGGTTAAGGTACAAAATGAGTTTTTTGGGGGGGGGATTAATTTTTAATTTGGGAAGAAAATGGGTGAAATAATAATGTTGGAAGGGGGAGTTAGGTGAATGAGAGTGGGGGAGGGTTTTAGGGTTGATTTGGGTAGAAATAGGTGAGTAGTGAGAGAGGAATGGGGGATTTGTAGAGAAATAGGGCAGTGTTTACATGGATGTTTGTCATGACAGTGACCAACATCGATCTAGGGTTGGCCGACATCTATGAGAGTTAGTTGGCATCGATCACAGATGGGGTAACTGATATCAGTTTTGGGAGACTATGGTCATTCGATATTAACCGATGTCAATCATCATTTGGAGGAAAATGGGCCACAAGTGAAGGTTATTTAGTGGGTGAGATGGGTCAGGAGATAGGAAGGTAGAGTTGCCGAAAAAAATTTGGGTAAGGGGGATAAGTAGGTATGGTTGAGGGGTATGACATGGAGATTGGTGGGGGAAAGGTAGTTGATTAAGGTCGGGGTGGGTAGATAGGTCATGAGATAGGAGAGGGTTTGGTCAAGGGTGGAGTGGAGTGTGGTCTGGGTCTAATGATTTTATGGTTTGTTGTATGCAAGCAAGGGACCTATTACGAATGCATGATAGAGTACCTCCTTTATTACTAGATGTTCAGGGGGACATGACTAATGAGGAGTGGAGGAACGTGACTGAGGTGGGTCTCATTAGGATTTGAATTTATAGGCATTTAGCTCATGATCTACGTTTGATGGTTTCTCTAATCGATAGATGGGATTCTGTGACCAACATGTTCCATTTGCCGACAGGTGAGATGACTATCACCTTGGAGGATGTTTATAGGATTCTATGGCTATTGATAGTAGGGGATAAGGTGTATTTGATTTCTTCATAGGCATCAGAGATCTGATTCTGACTGTATTCAGTGAGCGGATGGCAGAGATGAGGTTTCATAGCACCATCTTAAGCTATGGAGAGATGTGTGTGGCTCACCCTAGGGAGATGAGGCTAGTGGTCTTGATTATGGAGGCATTGTGTTGTTTTGCACTGCTAGATGTAGAGGGTGGGATATTCCCATGATCACTGATGGGATTCCTTCATGATATGATGGAGGAGAGGATGGAATTTTTTTGGGAACCTGCCTACTTGTTACAACTATACAAGGAGCTAAGGGCCTACGAGAAACTACAGAGGTTCAACTTATGTTGTATTTTTCTTCTTCACTATTGGGAATATGAGCACATTATGTGTGTTCCTCTGATTGGGTTTCCCCAGCTAGATGTATTTGAGATAGGTATGGTCCGGGTTGTTTAAAGGTGATGGGTTCCTATACACACCCAAAATTACACGTGCTATATTGTCAGAAAAATAGTTTTAAAAGTCCCCAGCAATGATTCAAAATCCGTTCAAGAAGATGTTTGAGCTCCACAAACCCGTTTGTAGTATACATTTGTATCTAAGATAGCCTTATTTATCTTTTCCTTGCATTTTTCTAGCTTCACCCTTCTTTTTGTGCTTGTTTTGGCCTTCAGTGTCAAGACCGCCTCTCTACCTGGGTGACAGTTTGCAAACCACCACCCTGCTTGGGGCGGTGGTCCTGAAACCACCACCCTACATAGGGCAGCAGTCCTGATCAATTTTTCCAGAATCTTCATGCAAGAAATTGCATTCGTTGATTCACTTAAGTTTACTTTTTAAGTGCATCCGTGAGCTGATTTGCTAAAAATAGCTTTGTTTTCTTGGTTCTCCTTGTTCATTCTATTTTTAAATAGATTTAATGAGTAGAACTACCTTTTCATTTCCTTGTGCATGAAGTAACCTTCTATCCTCCATTCCTATATATTATATTCTTTTATTCAAGCAAAAGGGCTTGAGAATTTTACGTATCTTGCATTGTCGTGCTGCCATAATATTACTAGGAATTGCATAACCAAACTCACATCTCTTGTGTTATCCCTCTTCTACTTACGTTACATCCATATTTCTTCCAAGCTACCATCGCTCAAACACCATTCTCTTGTTGTTTTTATTTGCATTCCTAATCCTTTGGACTCACATGAACACTCAAAGAAAGAAAGGAAAGAACTGAGAGGATAGATACTTCTACTAGATTTTCCAAGGTTCTTTCTATTCCAGGTTGGAGTTGTTTTTTTTTTTTCTTTGTTTATCAAATTTTCAATTACGAATTATTAATTTAAATTCCATATCAAATAGAGTAGAGATCAATTTATTTTCATTTGCAAGTAGTTAGTTAATTTCCAAGAGGGTTTGAATATTTCATAGCAATCCCTGGTGATGGATCCTCTTCTTCCCATCCCTGTGGATCTGAAGGAGAGAATATTTGTAGGAGGTTGTCTACACATCCTAGATCATTTGGAAAAGTGTGTGTTCTAAGTTAGTTTAGTTTCAATACACTCATCACAGGTGAATAACCACACCGGGTAATCTCACTTGTTTAGTTTTAGTGTAGAAATAGATTTAATTATTTAGAATAGAAGCAAATTTTTGTTTGTGATTATAATGTTTTAGTTTTATGATTTTCTTAGATTATTTTTTCTTTCAGCAGTAGCATATATTGTTAATTTCATTCAGTTTACATGGACACTTCATTATTTTAGTGCCTAGATCCAAGTTAGGTAGACAGACCATACGGAATTTACGCTACCCATTCATAGCCTCTAAGTCTCCCCTTTGGCAACAAGGATATCAGGAGATCGCATTACCAAATATTATTCATTGATCCTCCTATAGTTATCCACACACATTCAACATCGGCTGCTCCAACATGACCTTGGGGGGTCAAGTGTGGTTGAAGATCACATGTTCATTTTCATTCGTACAGTGCCAGTTGGTGGGGTGCACTGGGGGCTAGGGCTACACATGATATAGCCCACTACAGGTAGATACTAGAGGGGTTGTCTGGGGTAGACATCATTTAGAGGCTTTATGTGGGATTCCCATCATACAATAAGATGGTCCTGGAGTTAGACAAGCTATAGTTACTCCAATGGATAAAGGAGCACCATGTAGGAGAGCACAAGATGATACTCATTGACAGGGTCAGACAGTAGTTTCGGTTACCACAGGATGTACCTCCACCATTCCCACAGTACATGAGATACTACATGGAGAGAACTATGCTTCTACCATAGCCAATAGTACCTACTGGGTAGGAGGAGTAGGTGGTCAACCAAAAAATTGATGATGTCAGAGTTATAGACAGGTATAAACAATGGTGGGCAACACAGCTATGAGCCATACCACCGAGGCCAACAAAGCCGAACTTGGCCACCATCACAGTACAGAGAGACACCCTCCAGGGGCAAATGGAAACTGTAGTTACATAGTTGGGGATAGTGCAGGGATAGTTGATAGGGTCAAAGGCACAAGTTGTTGCATTACAGGCACATGTGATAGGGCTGCAGGGCTAGTTGGCCACTACAAAAGCACAGATTGTGGCCCTACAGGACTAGGTACAGGCACATGCACCCCCATAGACTCACGAATAGGGGCCCATTTTATAGGAAGGGGTGGAAAAGGGTCCCGAGAGATAGGTATCAGTGGGATAGGTTCCTGAGAGATAGGTACAGGGGCTGAGACCGATAATGCCTCCACAGACCATCCCGATGGCCAGGTTAAGAGATGACTTAGGAGATGTGTGGTATTATCAGGATCACTTGATGGCTTCAGGGATAGGTTTCCCATCCTACATAGAGTATAGAGCATAGTAGGCATCGAGTGAGAGGACCACATCTCACACGGACAGTGTGGAGAGTACAAGGGACTAGTGAGCCCCAAGATAAGGTCAAGGCAAGGCTACCATTGTATGGAGGCCAGGTCCAGGTATCGTAGTAGCAGAGAGAAAACTGAGGCCCATGGCGGGTGGTGAGATGCTAGTAGGATGCCATGCGGTAGCAGAGGAGGAGGAGTTGATAGGTGAGACAAATATTAAGGATATCGAATAAGGTGATTCCTGATAGCTATATATACCTCCTGTTTTGTGTAGTTGTTTATTTTTGATATATACCAGCTGAAGAGAGTGAGGATGTATATGAGAGTTTTGTGAGTTTGGATTATATACTGGCCTACGTGCCAAAGATGGTGAGGTTGTATATGATATTTTTTTATTTTTGATCATTTATCGACCTACATGCCGAAGATGGTTAGGCTGTATATAAGAGGTTTTAAGACATGCATATCATTTGGTATCGGTGTATATTATATGGATACAAAGATTTATATGATGAGATGGATGATTTTTTGATGATGTACTTGTGTTGGAAGAATTTTATTGTTATGCATAAATGAATGGAAAATAGGTGTGTTTAGGCATGGTGGAGTCAAGTCATAGGCATGATGGAGTCAAGTTATAGGCATGGTTGAGTCAGGTAGTAGGCATGGTTGAGTCAGGTGGTAAATATGTTTGAGTTAGTTCATAGGCATGATGGAGTCAAGTTTTTTTAGGTATGATGGAGTCAAGTTTGTTTATGTATGATTGAGTCAAGTTTGTGTAGGCATAAGGTAATTTCCAAGTTCTAGGTAACATGGGGGACAAATGGTGATGTATATAAAGGTTATGGTTTTAATTTCCCACTATGTGCTATAGTGGAAATGTGAAAATGATAAATGAATGATTTGATGATGTAATAAAAATGTGTATTAATTAATGCTTGTTTTCTTTAATTTCTATTTATTGATATAGAATGGAAACTAACTAGGGAAGATTGTGAATCATAAAGTGAAAGGGGGGTTTTAGTTAGGTTAAAGAGTGGATGAGCTAACCTCTAAGGGTGTCATGTCGTCGAAGTGTTTCCTATATAGTCCCAGTGAAAAGGGACCTCAGGCCGATGTAATTCTCCCATAAGCTACGGAATATTATGATGAAGTAGAGGAATGGGTTGGTAGGTGTTAGGAATGGGTGAATGGAGGTTATAGGAATTGTTGAGTTTAATTCATAGGCATGATTGTGTTTTTTTAAATATAGGTGTTGATGAGCTGGTCCTGTATAAGAAAATTAATAAGTAATGAGGAAGGTGAATGGTAAGAGGTGGCAAAAGAACCACTTAATTGATAGAAACCCTAATGAGTCTACAATACCCCATATGGAATTATGAACATAATACCATAAAGGCCTTGCATAATGGACTATTCTAAGGGTGAAGAAAGTCACATGATCACGAAATGTTGCAGTTGCGGTGAGTCCCTTGAGTTGATAGGAAAATAGGATGAAAAGGCAATGAGGTGAGAGTGGGTGGTTTAACATAACTTAGTGTACGACAACATGTTTTTCTTAGTAAGAAACCCAGGATCAAAAATAGGCAAGTCCATGATGAAAATTTCATCACTTTCTTCATTTTTTTTACTTTATTTTAAATAGACTTATCGATGTGGGAAGTCTATATGGGATGAGTATATTATCTCCTTGAGATCTTCATGAAGCTAATCAATGTGGGAAGCTTCTGGATATTTTGTTAGTTTTTTGAAATGACTTTATATATTTGTCCTTCAAGGGAGTAGTCTATTTATAGTTATGGAAATAGAGTGAAGAGATGTCCCTTTTGAGGGAGTCATCTTTTACTGGAAGCTTAACTCAAGGAGTTGAATCCCTTTCTATTTTGGACGTTTAAGTCATGGAAAAGACTATAGTGGAAGGGTAGGCTCTTATTTGGATGTCAAAACCATAGTACACATGAGTTAACTGTGAAAGGGATGGTTTTGAGTGATGAATGACCATGGGATTCCATCCTAGAGAAGACAAAAAGTGTCCATGAGAATCCTACTATGAGTAGAGCCGTGGTACCCATATTGAAGATAAGGCTAAGAGGTGACAAGTAATCACATGATTATTTTTTAGTTGTGGATCCTCAAAATGGGGAATATGGAAGGTGAACGAAACTCAAGGGATGAGAGTTCAACTAACAAAAAGTTAGATAGAACTTGATTTCAACAATAAAATGGTCGAAGATGAAAGGCATTGAGGGGCTCACGTTCAGGTTTACCCTTGAGAGAAGAAAAATGATAAGCACCTGCTCCATAGGCATGGGTAACGATATAGGGTCAAAGCCAATTAGGAGAAAAATTTCCCCTCTTACTTTTCTCTTCTTTTATTACATGTTGATTTTCTTTCAGGAAGAGGTTGAAAACCTGAAAGGTTCATTTGTGAACACCTTTGTCATAGGCACATTTGATACATTTTTGGTAGATTTGGAGATGGTGAAGATCATTGAGACGACATTCATCTAATAACTCAAGTTGCACCAAATGATCTTCACGAAAGTCATCATCATTGATAATTTCTTGTAGTGAGATGCAGAGAAATGGAATTTGGACTTTGAGGGGTAAAACAGCCTCGGTATCGTAGACCAGAGAAAAGGGTGTGGTAGTATTCGAAGTGTGAATACTAGTGCAATAAGCCGACAAGGAAAAAGGAATGTGTGTATGCCAATCCTTCCCAGTATGGTCGACTACCTTCATAATATTTTGTTCAAGGTTTTATTGGTCAATTTGGCTTGGTCATTGGTTTACGGGTAATAAGGTGATGAGAAACTAAGTTGGATGCTAAAAGTGTCGCATAGTTTGCATAGGGTTTTCTTTTTGAATTTTTTTCCATTATCAGTGATGAGACAGTGAGGAACATAAAAGTGGAAAATGATGTGATGGTTAATGAAATCACACATTTTCTCATATTTTGTAGAAATGAGGGGAATGGCCTCTACCCATTTACTTTAATATTCAATAGTGGTTATGATCCATTAGTGGCATTGTGAAGAATGGGGATTTATCTCACCTAAGAGAAAGGCCAAAGTTCTTGTGTGACCTGCAAGGCATGACTAGGTGTGTGATGTAAGTTAGTATGTTGCTGACATTTCACAAAATGTTTGACATAGTCACAACAGGCACAGTTTAGGGTTGGAAAATAATAGCCCAAGTGAAGAGTGTGTTTAGCGACAACTAAACCACTAAAGTGATCTCAAAAAATTCCATTGTGGACTTCCTTAATGGTGTAGGGAATCTCATAACTTATAAGGCATCATAAGATAATGTCATCGACACCGCGCTTGTAAAGAATACCACCCATGATGACATAACGGGATAAACTTTTAAGAAAAGCATGTTGTCCATTAAGAGAGAGATTGGTGGGTAGAATGGAAAGGGAAATATAGTTTGCATATTTCTTATACCAAAGGTCAGGTGCGTCAGGGGAAACGATTCCAACAGAGTATACCTTATGAGGTAAATAAGAGGGTGATTGTAGCCTTTGTATTGTGACAAAGATTTTAGAGTCAGCGGGCGAAGAAGGTATCTGAGAAGCCAAGAAAGCCATGGTATCCGCAAATTTATTGGTAGAACGTGGGGTGGTTTTAAGTGTGTAATGGTCAAAGGTGGTCAAAAGTATGTCTACATGGTTCTTATACTTTTGAAGTATCTCATTACGACACAAGTATATACCATTGACTTGTTTTATGACCAACTGAGAATCACCAATGATATTGATGGAGTTAACATCCAAGGTTTAAGCATCATGGACACCTAACAAAAGTGCTTCGTATTCAGAAATATTGTTTGTACAAAAAAAATTGAGTTTGAAAGACAAAGTCATGGGTTCACCCTCAAGAGGAATGAGGATAACACCAGCCCCACCCCCAATCTGACACTTGGAGCCATCGAAGAAGAGTGTCATTTGGTAAGCGGGTTCATCTAGGGAGAGGGTAGCTATAGAATCCTATAGGAAATTGAAGTTAGATGGTTGATTCCCAGAATTAGGTGCGTCAGCCAATTGGTCAGTGATAGCCTGGGCTTTGATAGACTTTTTATGAATGAATTTGAGGTCAAGATCAACAAGAATCATAAGCCACCATGCGGTATGCTAATGTTGATATGGTTTAGCATATATATATATATATATATATATATATATATATACACATATATATATATATATATATTGTAGTGGGTCAGTATTAGTAATGATGAATTTTTTTGGTTGAGTAGGTAATGGAAAAGTTTGGTGATGATGAAAACTAAGGATAAATAGAGTTTTTCGATGTGGGTATATCTAGTTTTTTAGTCCAGAGGGGTACAACCTATATAATAAACCACTTGCTCTCTATGTTTCTCGTCCCATTGAGCGAGCATAACATCTAAAGAATGGTCAGTGGAGGAAATATATAGGTAAAAGGGCTAGTCATCCTTAGAAGGAATGATCACTTTTGGTTGAAGGAGGTATTGTTTTAAGGCTTTGAAGGATTTATGACATTCATCATCCCATTTAAATGAAACATCTTTCTTGAGAAGATGATGAAATGGTTGACAGCAGTCAGAAAGCTGCAAGATAAAATGATGAATGGATTGCAACCTAACTTATAGGCTTCAAAGTTGACAAAGATTAGCGGGTAGAGGCATTTCCAAAATAGCCTTTACTTTAGCTAGATCAAGTTCTATGCCACGCAAATAAATGATGAAACCTAGGATTTTTCCTGAAAGTACTGCAAAGACACAACTCTTTGGTTGAAGATGCACATAATACTTGATGAGATAGTCAAATATTACCTTAAGGACAGGCATGTGTTTAGTTCGATGTTCAGATTTGGCTAGAAGATCAACAACGTAATCTTCTAATATGTGATGTAGATGTCATGGAAGACGTAAGTCATCACTTGCCAATATGTGGCACCAACATTTTTAAGGCCAAAAGGCATGAATCGATAGCAAAAATCCCCCCAAGGGCTGATGAAGGCAGTCTTGTGTTGATCTTCTAGAGCTAGTAATATTTGATTGTAGCTTGAGAAACCATCCATAAGGGATAGCATTTCATGGCTAATGGTGAAATCAACTAGTTGGTCGATGCCTGGTAGGGGTAAATCATCTCTGGGACAAGCTAGGTTGAGGTCACAGAAGTCCATGCAAATGCGGAGTCCCCCTATTGCCTTTGTGATAGGGACAATGTTAGAAATCCATTGGGGATAGTCATAGGGTAGGATGAAGGAAAATTAAAGAAGGTGTTGAAGCTCTTCTTTGACAAGAAGAGCAATGTGAGGAATGCATTTTTCGTAACTTTTGTTTGAAAGTATTGGCATTAGGAATGGTTACGATATTGTGGACCATAATTTTTGGGTCAATACTAGGAATATCAACATAGGACTAGGAAAAAGTGTTGTTATGGTCCTGAAGAAAATAAGTGAAGGCTTCATGTTCAGTAGCATCTAAGGATTTTCTAATCTTTAGAATGTGTGGGTCTTCTTGAGTGTTAATGTTGATTTCGATGGTCGATTCATTCAACATGGTTTGCATCTCAAATGGTAACGACTGATGGATATAACAATCTTATGCACTAAGGTAGGAGAGGATGGATTCATCATCCTGACATTGAACGACATTAATAAAAGGTGTATCATCATCAATAATGTCAGGATATAGGAATGGGAGAGAAGAGGGAGCCTCGCCATTGCATTGCTAGGTTAGAGGTCCCTGGGAAATGGTGTTTTAGGTTCTCATCATCTTGCGGGGTGAGGAAGGTGTTGATATTGTATAGGTGGTATTCCCCCAAAGTGAGGTATTGAAAAACACATTCTAAGGGATCGATAGTTGATATGTGGGTAGCGGGGATAGAAAAATCACTATATGATGGGGAAATAGGTGAGTCAGTGGTAGAGGCTAAAACAATAGTAGGGATAGCAAGGTTAGATGTAGAAGAGGTAGTGGCAGTATTGATAGAAGGGATTATCGGTGAAGGTGAAGTAGGGATAGTGGAATATTCCTTGATTGGTACAAGCACATCCTTAAGCCGGTATATCATGTAACAAGTCTTGAAAGGGGATGGATCAATAGCGATGGTGTAATTATGTCATTCATTTTCAAATTTGAGGCAGCGATGTAAATTCGAAGGGACACATCCCATGGCACATATCAAAGGTCGTCTAGGAAACAAATTACAATGTAACTCTCCTTCTAAGACATAGAAAATTTCTAGGACAGTGCAAGAACCCATGCAGACATGGAGAACAAAGGTACCTAGGGTATAGGTCATGGCATCATTGAAGGAGTGCAACATAACTAGGTTACCATACATGAAATTGGTAGGTATTCACATTTGGTCGTATACATGGGAGGAGATGATGTTACTACTAACACCACAATCAATCATATTGCATTGTATGTGTATATTATCGATAAATATAGAGATGAAAAGAGTATGGTTAGGGTCGTCAGATTTAAAGGGAGTGATCTCTTCATATGAAAATACGAGGGCGGCTACTTGGCGAGTAAGTGGAGGCATAGAGGAAGGCAATGACCTAGTGAGAGAGGCTACGTGGTGAGAGGCAATGATGGAGGCTATAGGTGTGGGGTCATTTGTTAAAACCTCAATAGATTCAAGGACCTCTATAAGAGCATGACGATGTGACTCAGAGGTTTGGATGAGGTCATATAAAGACATTTTGAGGGGTGATTGGTACAGTTTTTTTAACATTGTGCAATGTGTGACCCCATCGGAAATAGGATATGTAGGACCTCGAATGGTGACTTTGGGTATGGGAGTGGATGGTATGTTGGGTACAGTGCTTGGTTGATTGGCCAGTTGCCTTTTCCTTGCCTTTTTTTTATGGGTGCAGGTGGCAATGTTGATCATGTTGATCTCGAATCTCAAGGGTGGATCAAAGAGTTGTGGGGGTGGATATATTAGTCATTGAGTAGGTAGTGGAAGAAGATCTGGGAAATTGGTGGAGGTGAAATGGGGTCCTCGCCAAGAAGATTATTTTCGTATAAATTTTCTTCTGGAGGAAATAATTGGACAAGGGAAATTTTTAAAGCCTTATAGTTCTCTACATCGTGTCTTGGCAAACGATGGTAGGCACAAATTTTAGTTTCGTCAAAACATTTTATTTTGGGTTTGATCGGGTCGTAAGGTCAAATAGGTGGTAATGTGATGACAAAATTGGTGAGGAGGTTGGTTAATATTTTGGTGTAGGACCCTGCTTGTGGATCACAATGGGAGGTGAGTGTAGGTTTGCATATAAATACAGTTGATTGTGGAGGAAGAGTATTTGTAGGAGGGGGAATGGATTGGTCCACTATTTTGGTGTGTGGAGTGGTCTTAGGTCTTGTGGACATCTATTTAGGTACGGGAATGGTAGAAGAGCTATTGATGGAAGGTTTGGTTGGTTTAACTACATTATTCAAGGGTAGCAAATTTTTAGCTTTAGGTTACACCTTTTTGGGAAAATGCAACATGGGTGAATGATATGTAGAGGTAAAAGAAGATGGTGTAAGAGGATGGGTTACCCATGGGGGTAGCCGAGTTGTTATGGAGGTAGTTGGTAGAGGTTGGGTAAAATGTTTGAGTGAAAGAGAAGAAAGTGTCATGTGTAGTGAAGGAGTTATGGACGGTAGTTGTGGTATGGTTGGTAAGAAGGTTACAGATGACAACGGAGGTTGTGTGGATCACTTGGGTATGTTTGAGGTTCATTATTAGGGGGTGGGTTGCTGCATTCTTGGTTTATTGAGGGAAGGAGGTTGTTTGGCTAGGGTCGAAGGGTGAGGTCCTAGGATGGATGGAATGGTTGCAGGTTACAATGGTGTGGTAGGTGAGGTTGGTGTATGAGGCCTAAGTTTTTAGGTCTTCCTTTTATAGGCCAAAATAAGTTTAGTGTTTGTTTTGGAAGATGTGGCTTAATCTAATTTTATGGGTGGGTGAGTAAGGTTCGATGTCGACATGACCCCTATGGTGGTGATGGGTTAAAGTAATGGAGATGATATAGGCGTGGGTAGGTGTTTAGGTGGAGATGTATATTGGGTTGTGGGATGAGGTATGTATTGGGCTATAGTTGATGACATGGATGGTTTTGCAATAATCATGTTTGTGTTTGGTTTGCTTGCTTAAAACACTTTTGGATGGATAGTGGAGGTTTTAGTGAGTGATAACTACATTTGGATTGAAACAAGAAGTAGAAGACGTCCCTAAAGTAAGGATCTAGCAACATAGTCTAGGCGATTGGCCAATCATGAAAATGGTACTTTTGTAGATGGGGCCAATCTAGATTGAGTAGCAATACCCATAAAATGTGTTTGAGAAATTGGGAAATGGCTAGCTTCAGACTCTATGGGTAAGAGAGTTGAAAGTAGATTAGCAGGATCTTGGAGGTTTGATGGAGAATTGTCATCTAAAGGTAATGGTGTGTCTACAAGCTCCTCTATGGGTAGATGAGAGGATGGGTTAGATGAGGTGGACTCTCCTTGTGATGGTGTAGGTTGTGGATATTTATCTCCTATGAGTAGGAGAGGTGCAACTAATGACTTCCCGGTAATTTGAGGGGCCAAAGGTGGTGTGCTAATTACAGGATCTTCCATGGGTGAAGGATAAAATGAAGGGGGTTCCTATGGGGGTGGAGGAATAGATGAAATAGGTTCATGTGTAGGTAGGGGAGATCAAGATAATATTTCATCTATGGAAGGAATATGCAGTAATTGGGAAACAATTGGTATGTCATCAAAAATAGGATGGACCTCATGGATATTTCTATAATTGGTTGAAGTGTCACAATTTTGGTTGGAAGATGGGGAATGATTAGGGAATGGCTTCTTGAAGATATGCAAGTTTTGGTTAGCGGGTGTATTTGGGTTATCGAAGACTAGATATCCGTTGTCTAAAATTTATTGGATGATATTCTTAAAGGTGATGCAGTTATCTTCATTATGACCTTTGAAACAATGATAGTTGCAAAATTCATGTTATTTATATGATGAGACCATGGGGAGATCAGGAAAAAAACCAATTTGTGGTTTTATAGGTGGAAGGGTAATGACACCAACCTTAATAATCTTTTCCAAAATGGAAGAATAAGGTTCTCCTATTGAAGTGTACTTTTTTTGTTCTCGTCTGAACTAGAAAGCTTGGATAGGAGAGAGATTAGAAGGAGGTTTGGCTGGGTTTGATGGGTGAGGGGGGAAACTTTGAGAACTACGACATTGGCAGATCCTTTGGGTTTTTAATAATTTTTTGGGATTTCGAATATGAAGAAGCATCATTTTATTTGAACGTAATGTTCTTGGTACGCAACTGAATTTTATTCTCTTCGATAGCACAAATTTCCAATTTATGTGCCATGGTGAATGCCTCATCAAAAGTGTGAAAGGTCTACACCTACAAGGTTAGTGAGATGTGTCTAGCGCAATCCTAAGTAAACAACTCTATGATTTCAATTTGAGGTAATTGAAATGTGAGCTGGTTAATTCAGTTGTACCTACGAGTGACAAAGTCAATGATAGACTCATTATCGTACTATCGTGTGGAATAAAGATCAATCATGGTGACTTTCTTAACAATGTTGATTGAGAAGTGGTCTAAGAAGGCTTGGGCTACTTGATTAAATGAGTAGATGGAATCTCTAGGTGGCCCACTTTACCATTCTAATGCAGGTCCTGTCATGGAAATCGGGAAGGTCCGTAGGAGTAAATCATCATCATGGGAGATCAGGTAACACCCATGTTTGAAAGACCACAAATGTTGTTGTGGGTCTTCTTTACTATTGAAACGGTTTAATTTTTGCATTTCCCAATGTAAAATTTATGGGTGAATAGGGATGGATGCATGAATGGGATCATTAAAGATTTCATCGTAGGTGAGAGAATTACATGAGCCAGAAACCAATGCTTCTAGTGTCTACATCCTTTCCATCATCAATTTGATGAGGTCATTAGTAGGTTATGATGGAAGGGAACCTTCTATGGCGTAAGGGGGATCATACTTAACATGTGACATGGGTGGAATTCCAATGTATGGTGATGTCGAATAGGGGACCGACAAAGAGGGCGTATATCTAGAATGGGTGACAGACGAGATAGGGGGTTGTTGATAGTATGTGTACATAGGCGGGATGGTTGGAGTGACTCTAGTAGTGATTAGGGGCAAAGATAGGGGGATGGAGAGGAAAATATTTTGCAATGGAGTAGGGGTCAATGATACCATGGGTGGTTGTGTTGCAATTGGTATCTGTGATAAAATGGGTGCGGATGGGGTTATGGTCTTGGTGGTCAATGAGGGGACAACATATACTACAAGTGTGAATTATGTTGCAGATGCAGTGATCATAGTGGGTATGGGGCTAGCTGTGAAACCACTGGGGGTAAAGCAAGTGAAGGTAATTACAAATTAGTAGGGGCTGATGTAGAAGTGGTAATAATGGAAGGATAGATGGATACAGGCATGTTATAGATCAACCGACCTCAAGAGTCCCAGGTGGAAGAGTGGGAAAGGTAGAACTGTAAGGCCATATGTTTCTGATTGAGGAGTCGTGAAAATTCCATGTCATGTGTGGCAATAGTGTTAGGTAGGGTTCGATCCATGGGTGACAGGACAGAGGGTGGTGAAGGACTAGGTGGGAGTGGTTGACGACTAGCGTGGAATATAACAGCATTAGCTTGGTTGTGAGTCAACACCATGTGAATGAATGTATATCAGGTGATTTTGTATCCTACATATGACATAGAGAGTAGTAAGAAAGAAGAAAACATGTGTTTATATGTGGATTTTGGTAATGTATCAATTGAGATTTAGTACACGGTAACCGATGATGGTTCAAGGATAACTGAGGTTAGTTACTATGAGAAAAGAATATTTTGGCCAAATTGGGAAAAGAAATTATGAATGTCAACTAGATAAGTTGTATGATGATAGTTTATGAGAGTATAGAGAGTACAAAGACTCAGAAAAACTCAAAATAGTGAAGAAAATGAGAATAGGTGTCCCTTGGCAAAGTTAACCAAAAGGAAAGGGAACCAAAGATGGTTAGGTAGAACCGATGTCAGTAAGGTGTAAACCGACGTTGCTTACTGTGAAAATTCGAAAAATGCTAAAAAATAGATTGTTTTGGAATGAGATCATATGAATGATCAACCCAAAAGGCTAGAGATGATATAGTGAGGTCTTGACACACTCGGAAGAAGTTAGAATACTCCAACTGTGATTGTGGAGTGTGCAAGGTAAAAGAATGGAAAAATGGAGAAATTTATCCTCACACCTCAAAATGCACATCAATCAAACACTAAGAACATGTATCTAACAAGTGATTTTTAATGTGTTGAGCTTATTCTATTTAGAAGATTGACTGATGAGTTTAGAGTACATTTTTTGGTGAGGAAGGATTCCTACGAAGAAGGATATCTAAAAGGAGAGGTTTCAAGTTATGTTATGGCATAGGCGGTCCGTCCTCTGAGGTAATGAATCGATATAAGTAACGAGATGGGGAGTACTTCCCAATCCTTTGATCGTGTGATCACTGACAGACATTCCTAGGTAAGATGTTGTTTTAGAAAGATGTGTATATTTCAATTTTGTGCAGTTTCGTAAGACAAAGAGAGAGAGAGAGTGTGTGCTTTCTATGATTCTTTATGTCAACCATCAACTGGGCATGACTTCTAGCATATAGGTTACCCTCATTTTAATGTGAGCTAAATACAACAAATCAAAATGTAATGCAACCAATTTTAAGCCCAAATCGAAAAAATTACTTTTGATGAAGAAAATGATGAATAGGAGAGGGTATGCTCTTTCACTAAATGCAGAAAGCAATAAAGAAGAATGATTCTTTTTAAATGTGCCAAGAGAAATGTTTCTTTTAGAGAAATTAGAAAGAAGAGAGGATTACCAGTGAATAAGATTAATTTGTAATCCGTTTAAAGGGAAATAAACACAAAAAAAATTCCTAGGAACAAAGAAAATGCAATAGAACCGCTTATGGGTCCCACTGGCCATGTGAAAATGTTTCACCATTTTATTTATGTTATTGAGACAAAATAGATAAGGGTAAGGGCCAAGGAGAAATACCTATTATGTCGGTTTGGAGGTTAATGTGTACGTTCTAACTTCTCGATCTGATACTGATTGTGAAAGCTTCCTTTTGGCTAGCAGGAACTACCTGAAATAGAAAATAAGACCACCAAAGAAAAGTTAAAAAATATATGACACTAGACTACCTAGCGTATGCTAAGTCCAAGAAGTGTGATACTCCCTAGAAGGATTTTAGTCCATTGTTTTATAACACAAGTAGGAAATAACTGAAATATGTACATAAATGAATCTAGTGCTAGTATTTTGATTTGGGTACCTCAGATCACTATCAGTGTCGATCTAATTAAATACTAAAAACTATGAGGGTCAAGGTCTTCCAATTAGGTTACAGGTTGTTTCGATGGTCTATAGATCATAGAAAAGGTCTTAGCAGGGTTAGATAAGGTGTATGGGTTGTTTTGGTAGGTGGATAGTTACTGGTTTGCACAATGTTGGCAAACATAGAGATTAACGTCATTCAAGGTATGACCAACCATGGTTAGGAAAAACCAGCATCAATGTAGTCAGGATGATAAGATTCAATAAGATTTGTTAATGGGGTTTGAGCTAAGGTTAAATAGAGATGTAAGGGTGGATGGGGAGGTCTGCAAAGGTCTTAGGTATACTCAAATGAGTATATTAGGTGAGTATGGGTGATTTGGTGGTGTGGGTAGAGGAATGGTTGAGTCTAGAAGAAGGTAGGAGATGGGAAATGAACATGCAAAGTATACACTTATATTAGAAATAAGAATGGCTATTATACTAACATAGACTATGTTGGTAGAGGGTACACTTACTGTGATATAGTTTTTATGGTTGGATGGTGATAACAGTTAATTAGAAGAATGGTGTTTTATGCCATGATAGTGCTTCCTAGAATGATTCCATGAGTGCAATACCTTTGGATCTAACCTTGTGTTGGTTTTGGATATCTAGGCATGTAAAAATACTCTGGTTCTCCTTACATGCTTCTCCCTTCTCATCTCTTTGATCTTAGAATGTGTCAGCCCAAAAAAAAGGTTGCTAAGGTGAATGAATGGTAACCAACAACGGTTCCTGGTTGACCAGCATCGGTTTAGGGATGACCAATGTTGGTTAAGGTGGGATTCCCTAGGTTTAGTAAAAATAGTAGATCTCACATCTTTTGGATCAGGTTTGTTCCTTTATCTATGGATCAGAATGGATGTTAGGTTTTTATGAGCGGGAAGGTGGTTAGAGGGATAATAGGAACTGATTTTTAGGGTTGAACTAATTCTTAGCTCATTAAGGTAAGTGGGACCAACTCATAGTTAATTATGGAGATATGCTAAGAATAGGTCTACAGTCAGGTGGCTAGGTGAGGTGTAAATTTACCTTAATTAAAATAATCAAGTAATGAATATTGTGAGGATGGGTATTAATTTAATTAAGTTAATTAAATTAATATTAATTTGGGGTGGAAGGGGCCATGGTTAGGTGAATATATTTGAGTTGGCTATTCAACAGGGGGCCAAGGGGAGTGTGACCCAATTTTTGGTGTCTACAACAACTTAAAACATGCCCCTACAACACCAAAACCAAAATTTTTATCTATATCATATCGGCCTTGATAGATTTTTGGGTGATGTGAATTTCCTTATAGGCATCGATGCAATACATTACATTGTTTCCCATATATCTTCCAACTTTGCCTAAGGCCTCCATATCCATTTCTAACTGACTCACCCTGAGATAAATTTTATCAAAATCCTCATTCCAACCTAGCTCTGCTCTATCTTTTTCTTTAGATGACTCCCCTTTCATATCAATTAGAGAATTTACAGTCCCAGTACCAAGATTGTCCTTCCCCTCAGCTACCTTACTTTATTTTCTCCTTAGTTTTTTCATATGGTCCGTAAGACTACAATTTTCATTTGAACCCCCAAATTCGGGCTCTAATCCCTTTTCCACTACCATTTTACCATTCTTAAAAAGAAAAAATTAGTCCATGGTGTATTGGGGTATCAAAATTTCCCTGTTGAAAATCATTCACTAACGCAAAGAGTGACATAAATAAGAAAAAGGGAAGGCTCATAAAAATATTATGCCTAAACATATTAACCATAGTAAGATGGTGAGTAATTATATTTATATAATTCACTTCAAGAGTAATATACCTCATAACGTGGATATAGAACGTATTCAAAATATCAGGGACGCAGAATCTAGCTATACCATCTACTAGCAGCTAAATTGTTTATTTACCATGGAAGAAAGTCTCAATTTCATGCTTACATCTAGTGTGGTGATTGAATTTCTTTAAGCCATCCATCTCCATTTCATTTTCCTACACTATTGAATCCTCCAAAACCTAAATTTCCATGTCATGGATCACCATGCTACCATTTTTGCATGCCCGACCAAACTCCAACACAAGATAAGGATAGACCCCATGATTTTTTAGATGAAATTCCTAAACCCCTTAATTTTCAAAATGCGCTAGAATGAGGGGTTTTCCTTCAGGGAACCATAGCTCATGGGATCGATTCTCAAACGAACACCTATCATTCTTTTAGTTGACTGAGACTAAAAATGGAAGAAACAATGGCCAAAATGAATCGTAAGAGAAAAATTAATACAAATCCCACTATATATCTTGCACGTGTGAAGGATCCTACTAACTATAACTACAACGATTACATCACAATGAGGGAAAAGATCCACTGACATATCAGTACTTAATTTTCTTAATGATATTAATAATATTGGTGATATCATCTCCTCTCTCACACACTTTAAAATTACTACCTTTAGCCCCCAATTTGGCAAGATAATCCACACATTTATTACCCTTTTTAGGGGTATCAATAATTACATTTATCAAACTCTTTCAGAAAATTTTATTTAGTATATTTAAGAATATTACTTATGGTCCAATTATTAATTCTATCATTTCTCACATTGTCAAGGGTTATAATCTTGTTTTCAACATCTAACCATAAAAACATGTTGACATTGGTGACTAAATCCTTAATCAAAATTTTCCTCTACAAATCATTTGCAAGACAACATATGTTCGAACAATGAATATCTTTGGTCCAAGAACTAATATGTCATGTGTTATACTTAAGCATTATAGTCATTGATCTCCATAAACATATGTAGGAAAATATTTTTTTTGAAAACAATTGATCTTGAACGTTTAAAAGACATCAAATTATTTTAGAAACATGTTCAATATTTTTCATACAAACAACAACATATTATAAGTACAACATAAAATGTATTTTTTACTAAGTAAAAAATCTTTCAAATAAATAAATTTTTAATCCTCCAATATTTACAATTCAATTCCAGTTAAGCCAGGAAAACTTCATCTTATTGACCTTGGGGAGTAAATCCTTAGTCCAATTTTCCCTCCAAAATTCCTTTGCAAGCCAACATATGTTTTGACAATGAATATGTTTGGGCCAATAACTAATATGTCAAGTGTTATACTTAAGCATTGTAGTCATTTATCTTTCTTAATGAATGTAAGCAAAGTGTTTTTGTGAAAACAATTTATCTAGGACATCTAAAACACATCAAAATATTTTAGAAACATGTTCAATATTTTTTCATTCAAACAACAAAATATTATAAGTACAACATACAAGGAAATTTTTAATAATTAAAAAATATTTCAATCCTTCCAATAATACGCTAGTCACACTTCTATTCAACTAGTAAAAAATATAAAAAACAGGTTACAAATTTAACTTCAATCCCAAACTACTATACCTTGTTTTTTTATATCAATTCAATCCTCCAACCAGGTGGAAGTTCATTAAGAGATTAACATTGGAGATACTAGTGGAAACTAAATATGTCTTTCTTTATATTGTTAAATGATAGTGGCTCTTTAGCTAAAAATATTATATTCTACAAACACATTCTGCTGCCAAGCTCAAACTAGGTTGATTTAATTTGTTAAATCCCAGTGACCACTAAAATGAAAATAATATCTCACTTTATTTTTTCAAAACCTTGAGAATGTGAAGATCCAAATATTATGTTGTGTCATAACCTAGAGGACACTAAGTTCAAAATATCATTCAATAACTTGTTAAATGAAAGTGACCACTACGCTCGAAGTAATATAAACAACCAACTGCCAACTATACATGCATCAAAAAAATATTGATTCAAGTTAATATATTTACCCACACCATTTTGAAGTCACGTAAGGGTTCAATATATGAAGAAATTTTAACATCCATGAGGTTAGTTAAAATATGAAAAAGTATATTATTCTTGTCATGTACCTATGATTTTACTTGTAAGAGAACACAATCCCAATAAGCATATTATCCTTACCACATACATTTTATTGTATCTACATTTAGATTTATCTTAATCTAAACAAAACATGCTACTCTTCGTTGAAAAAATCAGACCCCATGATGGATAGGACTGGTGGGGATGTATTTTTTTTTATTCAAGACCTTCCACGTCTCATTCCAGTCAAAAAGTGTTTTGTGAAATTGCCTCACCAAATCTCACAAACAAAGGCCCATCACAAGTGTTTCTTTTTCTCCCTATAACATATTTGTGCTTACCCACTTCATTTCTATGTATAGAATGAACAACCTTGGAGAACCTAAATGTAACAAATAGATGTGTCAATAAAAAAATTCTAATAAGATATTGCTTTATGATTTGTTGTCTGATAATCTATATGGTATGAAATCATGTCTAGTAATGTTAGTTATTTTCCCTTGCTTCATTTTGTTTCTAGATTCTTCCTTTATAATATATATGAACTAAATACATCTCATATCTCTAACATTCAAACCTTTAACCTCAACTAAATGCAGTAATTGCAAGAACATTAACTAATTAATGTTGCGGTTGGCTAAACATTAACTCATATTACAATAACATTTATTAGGTTATGTTGAGGCATAACCTCTCTTGGTGGTGCCAAGAGGATACAACATTTGTGGGTTTTTGGGCATTTATGGCATTCATAGATTATGTTCATGTGATGGACAGGACCAATTATTAACTATTAATAATTACTTCAGATTTCAATAAGAAATCTTGGAGAAACAAGTTGAATATTGGAATGAAGGTTCTCAACATCTCTATTTTAGCGTCATCTGTATCGGGCCTTTGGAAATCATTGTCACAATAGACCTGTTCATTATGGATTACACCATTAAACGCATTGATCCTCATTCCTTTGAAGAGCTCAAGGCCGACCCAATAGTATGGAATATTTTACATGATGGTGGTGTTATTTAATTTATGGAAAGACTATCTAGTCACTCTATCCGAGTAACTAGCAGTGTGCTAGAAATTTTAAAGAAAGAAAGATTCAAAGTTGGAAAGACAAAAGTAATTACTTTGAAAAATTCCATTGCGGCTGTGACAGGGCTCCCCATGGAGGGAGACATTTATTTTAAATGCTCGCTTCAAGAGGAGATGGATGAGTTCCTCTATCTTGGTGAAAATATGAAAATGTATCACTTAGGCTATGAATGGGACTCACTTCAATAACCTTGGGATAGGGTTTCTAATAAATTGAGGAGGTAATTCATGCTGGAGTGACATTACAAAGTGATATATAGACCTCATATTTCTCTTCTTGTGCATCTTCAACATGATCAGAAGATAAAATTTTTGTATTTTCTATTTCAATCGATTGAGAGGTCCCTTAAACTAGCTAGAGAAGATGGAGGTATTTTCGTACACCAAGGTCTTTTATATTTTCACTTTAAAATTATAACTTCCAAAAAATAAATCTCACACTTCCCCTTTAAGTTATTCATACAGCTTCGTGACCCCCCTCCTCTTCCGCAACTAGCTCCCTCTTTCCATCTTTGTCGTTGCCACCTTCATCTCTGTTCTGACTCTAATTCATACATCTTCATCATTAGCTAGATCGGTCTGGTGGTCTCCCCCATTTTTTCACTCTTGGGTCTCCCTCATCTTCATTAGTGGATCTTAAGCCTTTTGACCCCTCAAAACACTCTTCTAAGGTCTTTGATTTGCTTTTAGACCCAACATCTACTTCCTCTCCGCCTCTTATTGATGCTTCTCTGTATTCTTTTGTCGTCTCCATGGACATTGTATTGGCTAAAACTAACTCAACTCACCTGATCACAGAAGCATGTGTGACTTCCCCCCTCCATTTTGCATGGAAGTTATCATGGAAATAGAAATTCCATATGTGTTGCGGGATCTCTCATCGATTTACCATGATTCTCCTCTATCAAAGAAAATGGGCTCCCCTACTATAACTTCAGAACACAAGGAGCATTTAGAGAAGATCTCTCTGGATCCACATGAGGCCATTGAAGATTATGTTACAATCATTATGTATTATCAAGGAATGGAAAATTAAGATGGACATGACGTAGTTGAAAATCAATGAATACTTCCTCGAACACATTAAGTTAATAGATGTGTTGGTTGAAGGAATCTCTACTACTGATGCTAATTATGAAGCAACTATTGGTGCCTAATCACAACCCCCCTAAATTTCTGCAACTCAATGGGTTGAAACTTTCAGTGTGATTGCATAACATGGATCTTTTCCCAAAGTGTGGGACTTTGCAGTTAGGAAATATCTCCGGATGAAGATTGGTTCCTATTCCTTTGTTCATATTCACACATTCAATTTGTAGAGGATTTACTCTAAAATCTACTCTAACTTTATAAGGAGATAGGGATAAGAAGATGAAAGAAAATAAACCTAAACAAACATAGATGATGCACCAAAGGAATGTTGAACACCTTCTTTTCCATTAATCACAAACCACTAAAAATGTAATACAACCACCATGCACAGATAACAAATATTGCAATGAGAGGTCAAAAGATGAAAATGAACACAAGAGAGGGTTGAAATCATCCACAGACTTATGTTATTGCTCCAAATATTTGATACAATGCATTACAATGGCCAAGACGTAAGATTGCATTTCACAATTTAGATGGGAGATTTAAACTCCACAGATTCACTTGTAGACAAGAGAAGAAAGGAGGGTGCAAAACCAAAATGTACAACCTGTAGAAAAATGCCCCTCCTTACAATATATAGAAAGAATGAGAGGAGATATAGAAGAATTTTGAAATCCTACTCTAACCACCCAAGAAATGCATTGAATTCACCTGCGACAATGATGGTTTCTACTGTAAAACCCATGCCTCAATGTGATGTTCCTTGTTAGGAAAGAAAGGAAGCCCATATTTCATTATTTTGGTGGGTGAGAAGTTTGACACCCTCATAAATGGTGGATTGTATTTCTTCATCTTGACCAACTTATGTAAATCTGAGCCCCTAGTCAAAAGTCTTTTCTTCTACAAATCTGAGCTCCTAGTCAAAAATTATGGCTATCTAAAGATCGTGTTGTCATCTGTAAAAATGGTGGGTGGTTGGCTCTATCAATTTTGGAGTCCAAAATACATGCAACCTCCCAAATCCTGAAATTTGGACTTTCAGACATTTCCATTTCAGAGAATAAAACATTGTTCATCCGCCAAATTTTCTTGAGAGTTCTGAAAGTTTGAAACTCGAACCTCCAAAACCCCGAAACCTGAAGTTCTAAAACCCCGAAAACTAAAGTTATGAAACTTGAAATTTTTGCGGCGTTGACTTTCAAAACTTGTGTTGACTTCCGAAATCTGAACTCTTTCAAGATTCAGACCTTCAGGATTTCAAACATTTTTTGTCACTTTTCCTATTTTACCGCCAGAGACCCTCGAAACCCTGAATTTCACACCTTCAAAACTTTGAAACCCAAAAGTCTAAAATTTTGGACTTTCAGGATTTTATATTTTAGGATTTTTTCTCACTTTGAGATCCATGAATCCCCGAAACCTGAAATTCTGAAATTCAGAGTTTCAGGTTTTAGAAATTTTCCTTCACCTTTTCCATTCGCGCTCACTGAGACTTACAAAACCCCAAAATCTAAAATTATGAAAATTCATACTTTCAAAGTTTCAAGTTTCGAAACCTTTTGGGGATTTTTCCATTTTTCTCAGTGAAGACTTTGAAAGTATGAAACCTGAAAGTATGAAATTTCAAACTTTCAGACTTTGGGAAATTTTGATTTCAGTACTTTTGGCACTGCTCGCCTACCTTTTCTTTGAAATACCGAATGCCAAAAATCTTAATTTTTGGGCCTATAACTCCATCCTTCCACTTTATCTTTGATCTCCTTTGATGTTCCCTTGTCCACCCCTTGATTTTCCAACCTTACATTGCCATTATCGAGCCTTCTTGCAACTTGATTTTTGGAATCAAATGTGAGCTCACATGACTGAACCAACCTCTCCATTTTCCCCCATGAAAGGTTGGGTTTGTTCATTTTTTTCCAAAGGGAAAAATTTGTTAATAGTAACTACTCTCATGAATATCCCTAAACTTTAATTTGGCTTTGTCTGGTTTGGGACTTTTTGGTTTTTTTTTTAATGCATACATGATTGTTGTCTTTTTTTTTACAGTAATATATGGTCATGAGTGATTTTTTGTACAAGTATGTGGGTCATTTGGGAAAACCCACTTTTACTCTAATTCAAAATAGTTTTATGTTTTTGCATATCATAATTGTGGCTAAGCTCCTAATATCTTAATGATTTTTCTTACATCCTTAAGATCGCTATGTGAAAATATAATATCAAAATTATATAAATTAAATTTGAAATCTTACTCTTCATTCTTGCTATTACAAAGGAAGAATCACACCCATATATATAGGAGAGGTAGTTCCTGTATTTAAGGAGAGATAATCTCCAGAAATATCTACACATACAACTCCTAAAACAACTCTATGTTATTTTACGTGAGATTTTGTTTTCTCACAAAACTAATATTGTTAATGAGTTGTTTACTCAGAAAATCATAGCAATAATTACTCACCCACTCATATTTACATTTACAATAATGTAATTAATTATTACAACACATATTATATTATCCTAGATAATATAATCATACACATAATATTCTATGTTCACACTACAACATAGATATTCCTAACATTCTCCCCCTTAGTGTGAACATGGGGAAAAATCTCCTGAATACATGAGAATGAGAGAGTTCCGCAGTTGCTACTGGATCTTGTTGCACGTGATCACCTCTCTGGCTCACCAGCTGATCATGATCACCTCTCTACATGAATCTATTCACCAGTTGATCATCTTCCAATGAAGTACGACATTCAGAGGACCATACGACAGATAGAGGATCATACATAGAAGCTTCCGTCATGTAAGCAAATGTTCTTAGCATCCAAAAAGTCACATCCTCCTCTTTTCAATCTTTGAAAAGGAACGTGTTTTATTTCTACACACGTCACTCAAAACAAACAACTGAAAATATTATTAAAATGTGTCATTTGTGTTATATGTGACCCCTTCATTAGTAACTGAGGAGAGGACCTAAAATTCCTCCTTCCTTCTGTTCCTCCTTCCTCCAAAAAGTGAACTATTTACCATAAGAAATCTTAATCACTAGGACAAGAAAGTTCCTCATCTTTAGAGTATTCATCCCAATCATTTTCTTATTCAACCAAAAGAGATTTTTGATCTATTTTTTCATCAAGTAGATATTTTCCCCTCTTTTTATAGTTCAAGGCTACATGTCCTGATTCATTACAGTAATAACATTTCATTTTACCTTTAAAAGGGAAAGGTTTTGGTTTGAACTTTCCTTTCTTAGATGAAGTACTTACTTTATTCTGTACATACATTACTTCTTCATATTCTTCATAATTATTCTGATCAAGTAATGTGGAGATTACTCATTCTAAGCTAATTGTTACCTTCCTTAAATTAAACACAATACTTGAATAACTTTTAGACATACTATTCAGGAGTATTGCTTTAGCATCATCATCTTTTACTGACTCTTTAATTCCTGCTAGTTGATTTAGCATAGAGTGAAACTTACTTATATGATTTGTCATTTTTGAGTTCTCTTCCATTTTTAACCCATACAAGCATTGCTTTAGTGTATTCTTTTCCATTTCAGCTTTAGAACTAAACAATTTGTTAAGAGACTCCAAAATTCATTTTGCAGATTTTGTGAAATCTACATGATGTAGATAGGATTTTGATAACCCCAGACCAATGATACCCAAAGCTCTCTGATCTTTTACATTCCATCTAGCTAGATCATTTGTAGTTGTTGGTGGAATTGCATTGGCTTTAACTACATCCCATAAGTCCTTTTCTATTAAATGTAATTTCATTGGTAGTTGTCATGTATGGAAATCTTGTCCTTCAAACTTTTTAATCAGATTTAATTTATCCATTATTTTGTAAAATATTGATAAAAAAATATAGAATTTAATCAGGTACTTTAAAAATTTATATAGAATACCTTTTAACCTCTAAGCAAGCCAAGACTTTGTATTAACAATTCAGCATTATTGGAAATTGGAGAAAACTTTTAGTAGAAGAATTGATATGTTGAATTTGATATCTGCATAGTGAAATCCATATTTTTCAAAAATATGAACTGGGTTCTGCTCAAATTTTTGTTGTCGTTTTCTGAAAAACACTTGGTTTCACGTAAAAAATTATAGAAAAACCCAAATCCGGAAACAAATATATAAGCTATTATTTGAGACGGATTTTATCAAGAAAACACTGAAATTTCCCGCATCAAACCTCCTCTGGTACCAAATTAAAATATAATATCAAAATTGCATAAATTAAATTCAAAATCTTACTCTTCATTTTTTATATTACAAAGGAAGTATTACACCCATATATATAGGAGAGGTAGTTCCTATATTTAAGAAGAAATAATCTCCATAAATATCTCCACACACAACTCCTAAAACAACTCCATGTTATTTTACATGAGATTTTGTTTTCTCACAAAACTAATATTGTTAATGAGTTGTTTACTCAAAAACTCATAACAATATTTACTCACCCACTCATAATTAAATTTACAATAATGTAATTAATTGTTACAACGCATATTATATTATCCTAGATAATACAATGAATCACATAATATTCTATGTTCACAATACAACATAGATATTCCTAACACTATGCTAAAAAATTTATATCTTGGTATAACCTAGTGCCTTCTCATATCACAATATCCTACTTTATTTTGATAAAACTTGGTGACCACCAAGCTTAAAAAATTTATTGTGTGGCATAACGTATCATTGTCTAATATCAAAATATAATTCTCTTACTAGTTAGGTGCTAGCAAAAACTAAACTCAGAATATTATATTGTGGGTTTAGTACCAAAAGTGTTATAAATATTTGCCTCTAATTTGTTAGATGTTGTAAAATATATTAATTATGAATTATTAAACCCTAGTGATGAAATCACCAAATAACATGTTGTGGAAAAACCTAGTGGCCAATAAGATCAAAATATCTTTCCCTTGTTTGTTAACTGCTATTTTCTTTTGAGCTCGAAATAATATATTGTTTAAGTACCTAGCAGACACTAATCTCAAAGTATTTTGATTCAAATTTTCTAAATCGCAGTCACCAATAAGATCTAAATATTATGCTTTGACATAACCCACTGATATCCAAGCTAATAATATATTATTTATTGTGTTTAAACCTAGTGAGCGCTAAACACCGAATATTATGTTGTGTCATAATCTAGCGGATGCTAAGCCCAAAATATCATTCATTAACATGTTCAATGATATCAACCTCTATGCTTGAAATAATATATTATGAAATTAACTAGTCTCCACTTAGTTCAAAATATTTTAATTTAATTTGTTTAATCCTATTGACTGCAACCACCATATATTATGTCATTGTTTAAACTAGCGTCAACAAAGTTAAAAATGTATTTCTATAATTTGTTAACTATTGTAAAATATCATGACTATGAATTATTGAACACTAGTAAATTCAATCTCCAAAAATATGTTGTTGCATAATCTACCAACTGCTAAACTCAAAGTATCTGAAACCACCAGTAGTCTCCAATATTATGTGGTGGCATAACCTAGTGGGCATTAAGCTCGAAATATCTTATTTCCAAATCTTAAATTCGTACAAAAAATTCAACTGATTTATATTGGTCTTCATTTCTATAAACATCTCCATAGTGAATTTCGTTGATAATCTTAGAGGTCATTAAACTCAAAACAACATAATTTAATTTTTTGAAACCTAATGACTTCTACTTTTACAATATAAATTTTTAGGTTATGTTTAAGCATAACCTACAGAAAATTGGACTCAAAATGTCTTTCTTTTGTTTGTTAAATACTATTGAATTTTAAGCTCAAAATATTATATTCTTAAGTTCTTACTTTCTTTTGTTGAAACCTAGAGACTGTTTAGATCCAAATATTATTTTGTGGCATAAACTAGTGATCGCTAAGTTAGAAATATCTTAATTAATTTATTAAATCCTAACCACCGATAAGCTACAAAGATTGTGTGGTGGCATAAACTATTGGGTGCTATGCTCGAAATATCTTAATTTGAAATATTAAAATCATATAATAAATAGACTAATTTATACAGATCTTGATTGTTATACATTTATCCAAAGTTAACGTGGTCCATTAACTTAGAGGTCGATAAGCTCAAAACAACTTACTTTAATTTGTACAAATGTGGCAACTTACAAGATTTTAATAAAATTTCTGAGATTTTTCTAAGGGGTTACCATTTTTGGTGGTGAGAAGAGGGTATGGTATGTGTTCTTTTAATGGTCGTTTATGACATCGATAGATCACATTCATGTGATAGATGAACTCAATTAAGGGTTATATGCATGCGAGATGTAAGATGGCATTGGGAATTTTAGAGTTTTAATGGGAACTATGATATTTATGACTAGGATATCTAATAAATGATCTTTTGTACCATCACACTTACCTCCTTTCATGTGTTGTGCATTGGTGGCTTTATATCTTCAAGCCGGCTAGACATTTCACTACCCCTTTCATTTTTTTGTTGATGGTCGTCATGGTTCATGTCTCTCTGTGATGGTGATAGAGGTACTAGTGGTTTCTTGGGTAGCATGGAGTTCTTTCCTAGCACGAAGAGGAAAAGAGCTATGACATGAAAGGATGCTAGGGAATCATTTACTTCTTGAATGAATGGGAAAATTTGGAACACAACTATCTAGAATTGGCTCGAGAAGCTCTAATCTGTCACAGATCAATTTGTAGAATAATATGATGGTGATCTTTATGAGAGCAAGTGCAAGCTAATGCTTTACCCAAACCATTCCAAAGAATGGAGGAATGTTTTTGACATGGCACAAGGGTTGAGTGTGGAAAACATAGTATCTAACTCTTCGGGACAATTTATCTTGAATAAGGAGAATGAGAAGTTGGAAGAGTGTCTAACCAACCTTCATTATCATGTTCATGCCTTGATGAGGGGATGTAAGTGATTACAGATGGCCTGGATGAAGTTTAAGAAAATTAGGGTATAGAACTCATTGCTGGTGCTAAAGTAAAAATTCCATAATGTTGTCTCGATTTTTCCTCCTCCTCTAATCACAGTAAAGGGGACATGAATGTCGATATCATTGATGAGGTGGAGAAAATAGGTCAAATTCACTAATCTTTCCTAGATGCATTTGTCTCTATTTTTTATTAACTTTCAGAATGGTTGTCTATATAAAAAAATTTATAGACATAAGAAGTATTTGTGGGTGAAGTGAATTTGATTACATCTCTTCCCCATATTTTGGCATATATTTAGTATGATAAGTTGCTTTTAATCATCATCTGAGTCCATTTCTGGAAGAATTATCATGGAATTGTTCCTCATGTTCTATTTTTTCAAGACTTATCATCAAAATATCCTAGTTTAAAACCTTAAAATCATAGAATGATTTCATCTAATTTATATATAGCTTCTTTGTGATACATAAGATAGTGAATTGAATACCTGAATAATATGTTGTGGCATAACCTAGTGGCCTCTAAGCTCTTAATACCTTAATTTAGTTTATTAAATCCTAACCACCACTAGGTTCCAACAATTATGTGGTACCATAACCTAGCAGGTACTAAGCTTGAAATATTTTTATTTAAAATCTTAAAATCATATGTAAAATTCAACTAATTTATACACATCTTTTTTGCATCTTCTTTGTGATACATATCATGTTTTTAATACATAACCAAGCAAATTGAATACCCAAATAATATGTTGTGGCATAACCTAGCAGCGAAAAGCTCTTAATACCTTAATTTAGTTTATTATATCCTAAAAATCACTAGATTCCAATGATTATGTGATAGCATAACCTAGCGGGTGCTAAGCTCGAAATATCTTAACTTAAAATCTTAAAATCATATGATAAATTCAACCAATTTAAACACATCTTGTTGACATCTTATTTGTGATACATATCATGTTTGTGATACATAACCAACTGAATTGAATACCAAAATAATATGTTGTTGCATAACCTAGCAGCTACTAAGCTCTTAATACCTTAATTTAATTTATTAAATCCTAACAACCACTAGGTTCCAACGATTATGTGGTAGCATAAGCTAGTGGGTGTTAAAATCAAAATATCTTAATTTAAAATCTTAAAATAATAATATAAATTCAACTAATTTAAACACATATTGTTTGCATCTTCTTTACAATACATATCATGTTTACGATACATAACCAAGAAAATTGAATAGAAAATTAATATGTTGTTGCATAACCTAGCGGTTGCTAAGCTCTTAATACCTTAATTTTTTTAATTAAATCCTAACCACCGCTAGGTTCCAATGATTATGTGGTAGCATATCCTAGTGGGCACTAAGCTCAAAATATATTAATTTAAAATCTTAAAATCATAATATAAATTTTCAACTAATTTAAACACATCTTATTTCCATCTTCTTTGTGATACATAACCAAGTGAATTGAATACTCAAATAATATGTTGTTGTATAACCTAGCATCTGCTAAGCTCTTACTACCCTAATTTAGTTTATTAATACCTAACCACCACTACGTTCCAATGATTATGTGGTAGCATAACCTAGCGGGTGCTAGCTCGGAATATCTTAATTTAAAATATTAAAATCATATGTGGTGGAATAACCTAGTGGCCGCTAAGCTCTTTATACTAGTATTCACTAACATCATATTATTATGTTTTGAAAAAACCTACCAACCGCTAAGCTTCTAATATCTTATTTTAGTTTAATGAAACCTAGAGACTTCTAAGATCAAAATATTATGTTGTTTCATAAGCTAGTGGATGCTAAGCTCAAAATATCATTGGGTAACAGGATATATTATAGCGGTTGCTAAGCTATTCTTAAAAGTAAAAATATTGTTTTTATAATGTAGTTGTGTTATGAATTTAATTTTTAGTCTTTGCTTTTTAAACATGAGACAAATAATGAAGTCATGTCCATTGACCCAAAAAAGTGTGTTTTCTATTAAAAAAAAAAACTTATCTTTGATTCCGCAAAGGTGAAAGAATACTACATCATAATAAGAATTATATCCTAGCTGTCGCTAGAGTAGGAAGAAAATTTTATGTGAATTGTATTAAAAAAGGAGTTTATATAAATTTATATAAATGGTAAAAAATAAATATTGAATTTATATAATAGTATACGTATAGATTTAGACTCGTTCTACCTTAGCAGTCATTAAGCTATTCTTAAAGGAAAATATATCATGTTCATAATGAACTTGTGTTATAAATCTAAATTCTTAATCTTTGCATAGATATAAGGAGACAAAAAACAAAAGTGATTACTAACAACAAATAAATGGTTTCTTTAAATAATAATTATAGCCTAGCAGGTGCTACTTCACGTAACATTTTTCATGTAGAGTGTATTCATACGGGAGGAATCATATTGAAACTTTATAAAAGATAAGAAATAAATCTTGCATTTATATGATGTATAGATAAATATACTGGTAAAATAATTTATTTAATATGTTATACAGGTATACGTATAGTTTTATCTACTTCTTACAAGATTTTGGTAGAATTATTTTACATTTATGAAAAATATTGAAACTTGGAATTACTACTAAGATCTATAAAACAATTTTTTACATACAACACCATCTACAAGGGGCCAAGGAAAACAAATGATTGTTTGAAAATATCCTAGACGACGCTCGGGTAGACAGCTTTTCCTATGGTAGATATTATTCATACAAAAGAAATCATATTGAAAAGATACAAATGATAATAAATAAATCCATAATTTATATAATGGATATATAAATATACATGTAGAATCATGTATATAATTACAAATAGAATTGGGGTTATTGTAAATAAGTTTTCGAAAAAAAGAATTATATTGTGGAAGCCTCAAAGCTATGTTAATTTTTGGCATAAATTAGCGGGATCAAAAGGAAGAATATATTAATTATAAAAAGCATAGTGATTAAAATTATATTTAATAATATTATTGCATATTTAATGTGTTTAACTTCCAATGTACATAACATAAAATTGATGAAGACATCACATTTGGTTAATTCTAAATGGTAACACATATATAGTTGAAAATAATTATCATACAATTGAATTGTTAATATATTTTTAGAGTTTTGAATTAGTTTTTCAACCTCATATATTTTTCTAAAATAAATTAGCAACAACCATGTAAAACATGTAATATGCATTAATTAGCGACGTTTCTTTACATCATCCTAATGAAAAAAATTAAACTATTTGTTTTTCTCATAACAAAAATAAAATTAAAAATAGGTGATTGTGCCAAAATCTATCATTATACTTGAAAAGAAATCCTAGGAATGAGAACAAAAAATTCAAAATGAAAATAGCCAAAGAGAGACATAGAATGGCATAAATGGGAAAGCGTTAAACAGAGATAAATACTAGAGAAAAACAATGATTAAAATTTCCTTCATTAACAAAAAAAGTGAGTTTTTATGAAGAATAAGGAATTTTGGCACAGAGATCAAAAGCAACAGGAAAGAAAGGTTTGACTATGGAACATAATTTTGTAGGAAGAAGCAGGGCTTGTGCGGATCATGATTGGACTGCCATGCAAAACAAAGGAACCAATCGACTACATAGTAACTAATCAATCCCACAATAAAAAAAGGTACACTTTTTCTGTAAATACCTAGTTTAGTAATATCTTGGATTATTTTGTGCTTTATGTTTTCTATGAAACCTCCATTTTCTACCTCAATCAAACAATCTGTGTGATTCTTTTCACAACCTCTGTTGATATCCTCCTTCATATGCATCCTTCATGTGCGTCTTTCATGTGCCTTCTCTGCAAACAATATTATAATCACATGCAAACAATAACCACGATTCGAATACTCATCCCTGCAATCTATGGCCTACACGTATTTTTTATTTATTTTGAAGACATGCTTTTCTGATTTACCAAAAAAATAAAAAATCCTACTCAATATTTCTCTGAGGTATTTAATAATTTGTTTAGCACATTCCATGAAAGAAATTTCAAAAATAGAAAAAGAGTGGGATAAAAAAAATTTAAATTTTCACTTTCCCCCTCTAAAAGCAAAAGAGAGGCATATTGAAATTTCAAATATCTGAAAATGCGAGGGATTTCAAATTTCCCTATTTTTATTTTTCCATGGTTTAAAAATTAAATACTAAACATGAATTAAAAAAATGTAATTTTTCATTGTCTATAGCTTATAATAATATAAACATAATGAAAAATATATTATACAACATATATTAAAACACAAATAGCAAAAAAAAAATTATAAGAAAACAAAATAAAAAAATCCTAAACATAGTTTTGAAGTTTAATAGAATAATATATAAACATTTGCATTCCATTCTTTATCAAAATCAATTTCTACATTGTTAGATATAGTGTGCCTACTTTAAAATAATTATCCAATTAAAATGTGCCGCATGAAAAGTTTGAACAAGTTATTTGGGATACATAATAAGGCTAGTGATCCAAGATTGTACAAATAGTGTTACTGTATGGCTATTTTTAAAATAAGAAACATTTGAGCCTAGGATCTGATATGTCATTTCTTTCATTAAGTTAAGGAACATAGTGGGTGCTAAGCATTTTCTTTGTTAAAAAATGATGTGAAATATGTCTTGAAAACCATGTATCTTATGGAAACTACATACTAAGCCTAGCGATCCACAATTTTACAGATAATGTTTAAAATGAGAAGAGGTAAATCTAGGAGGCTAACGGCCACTAAGCTAAAACATGATTTATTATTTTATGGCTACTTTAAAAATAAGAAAGTTTTGATCCTAGATTCTGATATGTTGTTTCTGTCAATAAGTAAAGGAGCTTAACAGGTGCTAACCATTTTATTTTATAGGAAATGATATGAAGTATTAGTTTAAAACCATGTATCTCATTGGAAATACGTACCAAGGCTAGGGACCTAAAATGGTAAGGATAGATTTTATAATGAGAAGAGGTAAAGGTATGAGACTATCATCTGCTAAGCTATACCATGATTTGTTATTTTATCGCTATTTTAAAAATAAATAAAAAATTGAGACTAGGGTATGATATGTTAGTTCTTTTAATAAGTAAAGGATTTTAGAGGTCTCTAAGCATTATCTTTGAAAGTAAATGATGTAAAATATGATTTCAAAACCATGTATCTTATGGGAAATACATATTAAGGTTCACAATCCAAAACTATAAAGATAGTGTTTATAATGAGAAGAGGTAAAGGTAGGAGCCTAGCGGCTACTAAGCTACACCATGGGTTCTTATTTTATGGGTAATTTCAAAAATAAGAAACTTTTGAGTCTATGGGAAACACATAATACATCTCGATCCATTTAGAGGGTATTTAATGAAAAAATTTATCTCCACCACACATAGCCTAACAAATATGATACAATAAAAATAAATGGATAAAATTATCATTCAGAAGCTGTGATAATAGTGTTGAAATAAAAAATAGTTGATCATAGTGTTCATTATGGCAATCCATTCAATACTTACAAAAGCTTAGTGTTCGCTAATCATTTTATCTTGTACAAATAGAAGTGAATTATATGTTGTAAACAATATGTATTGTGAGTACTACATAATCCATGAAAACATAGTAGCAACCCAAAGCTATATACATATGGTATTTATAATGACTGGTGGTAATGGTGGGAGCCTAACAACCACTAAACTAGAGCATGATCTTTTATTTTATTACTATTTTCAAATTATGATAATGGTTATCCTAGCATACACAATATCATTAGTTTTGATAAAGAAAAAAGTCTTAGCATTCGCTAAGAATTTTTTCCAATAAGATCCGATGTGAATTATGTGTTTCAAACAATATACCTTATGGGAACTACATATGTATTGATCCCTATATATGGTATGGAGTGCATATATTATCCCCGCCAAATACATTCCAGCCAACATGATATAATTATAATCAATGAAAAACAATAGCAATCCAAAGTTGTACAAATAGTGTTTATAATGACCATAATGGTTTGAGCCTCGTGGTCACTCAGCTACGTCGCGATTTATTATTCTATCTCAATTTTCAATAAAAAACTATTGAAACTAGCATCCGTTGTGTCATTACTTGTGATAAGTACTAAAATTAAACATTAGGTAAACAATTTTTCTGAAACGTAACGTTGTGAATTATATGTTACAAAAAATATATTTTATGGAAAATATATATGGCTTGATCCCTATCAATGATTTGTAGTGTATCCCACCCCCATACATTGCCATGGATATTCTATCACATACAAGACAAAAATAAACTAATGTCTCATTTGATCAACACTGAGTGAAACAAAACTGTACAATGATAGTAATCAGAATGCGGGGAATAAGAAATGGGATGGACCCTAGCTTCTGCTAAGCGATTGTTCATAGATTTTTAGATGGTTTACATCGTTCATTATAGTTAAATTCTTATTGCATTTTACGCTCATTGATTGAAAAAAATTTAACGTATCAGATAGTAACATGATTCTCAGCCATATCAGATGACTTGACATATTTCTAATGAAATAAGTTAACATAAATTCAAACAATTGAGTGCACCTCAATTATTTCTAATTATTTATTATAAATCTGACTTCCAGAATTCAACAGTATGCAAGTCACATAGGACCTTCTTTTAAAGCTATGGGTACTCATACAACATTGTTAATGATCAAATCCCTAACATCAAAGGGGGTTTAACCCATTACAACCTTATAGATGAGCATTAGATCAAGTTACACTTTACACTTTTTTATAAGACGGGTCCATAATTGACATAATTTTAGAGATGTACATTAATGTACAAATCTCTTCAACAATGACCCCTTATAGATGTCTTAGGAATTTCCAACCAAGCGCTATGCTGTACTCAATATCGGTACTTACAGAAGTTATACGACGGGGTCAATATCAGGAATAAAGTGGGATTCTATCCATATTTTATATTTTTTAATACAACTTAGGATCCCTTCTACAAGCTTGCCATTGGGATGCCCTAAACTTACTGCTCATGACATGATGAGGGAGAATTGGGCTCAAGGAATACTACTCATCATAAATTAACCCAAACACTCTATATGCTTCATGTAAACATGTTTTCCTATTATACATATTCATTAGTCTTGTATACAGGAATTTAACCCTCACTACTACAGTATGAAAAATATACACATAAATCGCATCGGCTTCTAAAACAAAAAGATCTCAATCATACCAAAAAAAGGTCTTCATAGGAGCACAAGACCTGAGGGTATGAGGATGTCAATTGGTCCTGAGTAAAAATAAGTAGATAATGTGGTCATGTCCAAGGTGAGGCACACATAAATAGAAGCTTAAACTCAAAGGTTTCCTCAGGTTCGATAAAAATATACCCTGTTCCAAAAGGGTTTAATAAGACCACTCACACAGTGAGTACTTTTTAATGTACATAGACATGTTGAGGGCTCAAATTTTGTTACAAAGGAAAGTCTGTCCAAAATTAGATGTAATCCTTATACACCTTGGTTGACTAATGATTAGGTACCATTAAAAATAGGTTTAGAGAACTCAATTTCATACTTTTACAATAGTTTAAGTTCTTAACTTGATAATATCCTTACAAAATCTGCAATTATTATAACCTAGTTACCATGATACCCAAATACAGATGTCTTTGATCGCAATCCTAACGGTCACTAACCATATAATGTATAATTTAGAACTTCATTATCGATTACATAGTAAATAACGTGCTATAAAATGACTGTCTTCTAGGGTAGTATTCAAATTCATTGCAATATGTACAATGTAATCAAATAGAATTTACATTTCTTATTTAATCTAAATATTACATGTATTTTACTCTAAGATATGGGAACAACTTTAATCCATTTTTCAAGCTAAAATTCAATCAATCAATTCTAATCATTTCTAGGCACTACTTGTTGGACTAGTTAAGATTATGACGACATGGTCAGTGAAAATGTTGACATGGACACACCCCCATATATAAATTACCACGTAGACATGTGGTTGTTTGTTATAGATAAAATCACAAGCAAGTCAGTATTGTTCTATCATCAGAAATTTTTGATTTGGGGACATTGCATGTCTAGGTGGAAAACTTTGAATTTGAAAACAGTAAGTGTTTTATTATGGATATGGAGTGAGATGTTTCTTTTTTGAGGAAATAGGAAATGCATGCCCCCATAAAAATTGGACCATATTCCATACATTCCAACTTGGAAAATAATAAAAAGGCAAGCATGATCCTCAAACTTGATATGAATAAAGCTTTTGACAAAGTTTCTTGGGTCTTCCTTGACAGGATTTTATCCAAATTTGGGTTCACAGAAAAGTTTAGAAAAATTATTAAGTCTTGTATATCTACAGCCAGATTCTCTGTGGTTGTTAATGGGGAGCCTGTGGGATTTTTCACTAGCAGCAGAGGTCTAAGGCAAGGAGACCCCATCTCCCCCTTGCTCTTCATTCTTTTAGCTGACAGCCTTAGTAGAACAATTGGCAAAGCGGTGGAAGATGGCCTTTTAAATGGTTCTAAACCCACTTCATTCAGCCATGCTGTCTCTCATCAACAGTTTGCGGACGACACTATCCTTCTTCTTCTGGCCTCAGTTGTAGAAGCTAAAGCTATTAAGGCTCTACTACATCTCTATGAATCTGCTTCTGGGCAAGAGATTAACTATGACAAAAGCACCATTTTTTTCTTTAACACCCCTGAGGAAAGACAGCTCAAGATTGCTAAAATTCTGGGCTGTAAAATTGGAGCTCTTCCAGCAACGTACTTAGGTCTCCCTCTTGGCACTAAGAAAGTCTCTCACACGGTGTGGGATGATTTATTGAAGAGATTTCAGAAAAAAATGGCTGGTTGGAAAGGGGCCATTCTATCTAGTGCAGGTAAGTGCCTTCTCATTAAAAGCACACTCCAAAGTCTGCCCATCTATATCATGTCACTTTTCAAAATTCCATCTTCCTTTAGAGAGAAAATTGAAAGGATTCAGAAAAAAAATTTATGGCAAGGCATGGAAGAGAAATTCAGATTTCACCTAGTGGCCTGGGATAAAGTCTACACCCCAAAGACTATGGGAGGGCTGGGTATAAAAAATATTAAAAAAATGAATGAGGCACTCATCGCTAAGATGGGCTGGAGATTGCTATCTGAGAAACAACCCTGGATTGATGTTATTAAAGTAAAATACTTGAATCAACAAGTTGTTTACTCCTATCTGCATGATGAGCAACTCCCCAATGGTTCCATTTTTTGGAATAATCTGGTTAAGAGTAGAAACTTCATAAAGCAGGGCAGCAAATGGAAAGTGGGGGATGGCAGTGACATAAACTTCTGGGAGGATAACTGGTCCAGTGATAATCTCTTGGAGAGATTTGGGATGGCTAAGGACAGTCTTATAAGCAAGTATGGAACTAAAATTAAGGACTACATTGATGGAAATGGCACCAACAAGAATTGGAAAAGACTTACTATGGAGAGTATTGAACTGAAACAAATTATTTCCTCCCTTCAAGACCTTCTAGATCTCTTCCCTTTGTGTCAGTTGGATTCCAAGGATGAGCTGGTCTGGAGTAATTCACAAGATGGAAAATACTCAGTCAAATCTGGGTATACTAATCTTTTCCATAGTAACCAATCTGATTTTAACTGGAACTTGATCTGGATGCCTGAGTTAACCCCCAAAATAAATTTTTTTCTTTGGCTGGCCATCAGAGGCAAAATTCTCACCACTGACAATTTGATGAGAAGAGGATTTATCATTCCCAATTGGTGTCACCTTTGTAGGAATGACTATGAAGACATTAGTCATATGTTCATTCATTGTGATTATGCCAATAGAATTTGGAACTTTGTCCTTTCCGAATTTGAAGCTCTCTGGGTGTTGCCGGAGGATCTTAATCAGCTATGGAATCAATGGAACCCACCATTCAGACATTGTGCTATCAAAAGAATCTGGAAATTAGCCATCCCTCATTTAATTTGGAGGATCTGGAAGGATAGAAATAATATCATTTTCAGAAATAAGAAGCAGAATTATAAACTCAGTATTGGCAAAATTTCCCAAGGCATCAAAGAGGACATGGCCAGATTTAAACCTCCCAAGAACAATTGTTATCCTGAGAATGAAGAGTACATCTTATCCAATTGGCAGATTGGAATTGGAGCAATCCCGGGAATAGTATGGATAGATCTTTGATCAAATGGCATCCTCCTGAATCCAATTGGTACAAGCTGAACTTTGATGGGGCCTCTAAGGGAAACCCTGGGACAGCAGCAGGAGGAGGAGCAATACGGGACCACAAAGGTAATCTGATTGCTGCATATGCTGGAAAAATGGGAATTCAAACCAATCATTTTGCCGAAGCATTATCTGCTCTCTGGGGCTTGAGAGTTGCACGGGCTCAAAATATTCAGAACCTTGTTGTTGAAGGGGACTCCCTAAATATCATTAAACTTCTTAATCAGTCCTCATCTCCTAGCTGGAATATTAAGGATTTTATCTCTGAGTCCATAAGCATCGGTCATACCTTCAACAGTATCAGAATTATGCATACTTACAGGGAGGGAAACAAATTGGCGGATGCACTGGCCAATTATGGCATTAATATAAATTTCACCGTCTGGGATAAGGATAGTATCCCTAATCAGCTCCACAACAGCATTCATGCGGACCTTCATATGCAAGCAATCCCTAGAGATGATGTCTTAATCTTTGGAGGAAGATCAGCATCAATAACATTCTCACACGTGTTGCTTTAATGAATATGATGATGGCAAATGATATCAAATATACATGATAGTAAGAATTATTTGGGGAACTTAAAGTGGAGTTATCTGGATTTGAAAATCGCGCATGCGGGATGTACTACATAGCTGTTGATATCCGATTCATAGCTCCTCGAAAACCGATGATAGATAATGTGATTGTTGACAGGGAAGGGGTTACTTCACACGCGACTTCCCGCAGGCTCAGTTCAGCAATCACGCAGCCGTTCGTGAGAAGACTAACGGCTATAGTTCCCAGTTTTGTGACGGCCTTCAACAGCAAGAAGCGTAATAGTTCTCACGCTCACAGGTATCCTGGAAATTGCTGTAACCAGTATACCACAGAGAAGATGGGAGGGCCTCCCTGTCAAATTGAGTCATGCGCGGACCCCGACTGGAAGGAAAATACTGAGCTTTGGAACATTCTCAGCAAAGGTGGCTTCACCAACTTCGTTGAAAGGTGCAGGGACATGATCAAAGCATTTCTGTTCACTTTGCTAAGGAATGGAATGGAGAGGACTGTCGACTATTGGGGGCAGAAAGATTCTTATCAATGAAGATCTATTGCTGAAGCGACCGGCCTTAGTTTGGAGGGTACCGCTTCTTCAACAAAAGGGTTGACAAAGATGTTGAAGAAAGAAGATTTGTGGAGGAGGATGAGAAGCTCACATTTCAGCACAGCGGGCCTGCTTGTCAGCTCAATTCCACCACCCTATGATGAGGTCACTCGCATGATGATTCGATTCATCTCCTTGGAAGGTAGGTTTGTCACTGTCCCTGCTAAACATCTTATCTTTTTAAACCACTTCCGTAGGAATCGGTTGGTTTGCTTCCCGCATTATCTGTTGAACTCCCTTGAACGCTCCATTTTGGAGTTTCAGAAGCACACCCGGGTGGTTCCCTTGCACCAAGGGCTTATTTTGCTTGATCCATAAGCTCTGCCTTCTTAAGTACCCTGGTCTTCCTTCCTCTCCTAGCCCGGCTCCCCCTTTGATGGGCTCTGCTGCTGCCAGCCCTGTTTCTCCTGCTGCCCCTGCTGCTGCCCCCTGCCTTAGGTGCTGCTACCCCCCATGCCGGATGCTCATGCTTCTCCTTCCATTCCTCCTGCTGCTGCCCCTACCACCCACCTTGCCTCTACCTCTAAAGACGAGTCACCAGGGCTTCCAGGAGACTCAACCTTGAGACTGCTACTGTGGAGAAGGAGCCTCTTGAGCTTGAGATTGCACATGACCTACTGAACATCAGAAGTGCCAGTCCCCAGGAGTGCACAGATGGATAGCTCTTCTAAGAGGTTGGAGGCCTTAGAAGCTGAGATGAAATTGCTGAAGGATGAGGTCAAGAACCTTGCTAAACAAAAAGGCAAGAAAAAGCATGGAGGGGGAAGGGAGCACTAACAATAGCAGTCAGATTGATGACATATACAAGAAGCTGACCTCCTTAGACTCCCACCTTAGGGAAGGCCAAGACCAGACATGACTACAATATTGCAGCCTTTAGGGCCATTGAGGAGTTCATCGTGGGTCATGCCAAAAGTGTTTCCAACCTCAGCGGTGTCCCGGCTAGCGCTTTGGGGCAATGATAAAGAAAGCAAAAGAACCATTGAGGAGCTCGATAAGACTGGATGCTGCCCAGATGACCGCTTTAGGTATGTTTCAAGCTTGGAAAAAATTCAAGATCAGTATTGATCAAAGCGGCCAAGAAGTAGTCCTGGTTGCTTCTGCTGCTCTTTTTGTTTTTATTACTGTTTCTTAGCTGGTCGTCTTGCTGTTTTTTTGCCGTTGTTTTGCTGTTAAGTCTTGTCTGAGTAGCTGTTTCTGGGCTATGTTGAGCTTGTTGTAACACTTGGATCTGTGATCCATTCTCTCTGCTTTCTCACTCTTATTCCGGCTTATAGGCCTTATTTTGTATTCAAGGGTATAGTCCCTTTCAAAAAACTATTTGCCAATATTAAAAAAAAAATTGGACCATATTCCTATTCAAAATATGGTTAGAATTTGGGGATTCAAATAGATTCTAACAAAACTTGTTATTCAAATGTAGAAGAAATTTGAAATGGTATATCTATAGTATTAAGAAAATTGTATACAAATGATAAAAAAATTTATGTTTGTTATTTCTTGCATAGAAAACGTTTGCTTTAACCTCCAAAACATGTCAACTTGTTTACTACATAGAGTCGAACATATTTTAATAAATTGGAGATAGATCCATCTAAATCAAAATTACATGGGTTGAAATGGAATACTAAATCAACTGGGTCTTTTGAGGCTAGTGTAATAGTATAGACATTTGATTCTTACTTCTGGAGAATAAAAGGACAACAAAATGAGGGCAAAAGTTCTACATTATTTGAGAAATAAGCCTTTGGATAATATTGTATTGACATCCTGCAGACTCTAATGTAAAAAAATTAAATTAAATTACATGAATCACACTACCGCTAGTTGTTTGTACTGTTGGGTGAAGAGAGAAATGGAAAAATAAAATATGATTCCCTTATAGGGAAAAATATCATGATGTGGAAGAAGTTATTCCCATCACAGCTCAGACAATATTAGACAAATATGTGATGTCACTGGAAGGAAATATACCAGCAAGGATGGAAGTCACAGGTAATTTTTTGTGTAAATGTGCATATCCATTACATCTTTCATTAACTTCATGAGATAATCCTTCGACTAATCTTTTCAATGTTGAATATGTGATCGCTGATTTTTTCAATTTGGCTAGCAATATTTCTTTTGATGTCATAATGGAGCTTCTAACAGTTATCAGAACCACTTTGTTGGATTGTAATATTATTGTTCTATTACCAATTGGTTATTGAAAAATTTTAAGAGACACAATACAAATATACATGGAAAATATTAAAGACATTGAAGTTGTTCTTGTTTGTCTAGATGGATGTTACATGATGAAGTCGACGATGGCAACAAGATATTCAAAATTGTTTGTCTTATGTACACAATATCTTGTGTTCGCAATCGTGACAATAAAGATGACTATAGATAATAGGTCACTATGGATTGGATGGAGAAATTTCCACAAAAATTGGTATCTGCAAGTGAAATTAGCCTACAAGGAAACATCCATCCTTTTCAATGTGAAAGATCATCTACGTTTTGGGATGAGATGCCCACTCGGTGTTGTTCTGAAAATTCTCTAGTAATAGTGCTTTATGGCGTGTCGCACTCCGTGCATTCTTGGATTCCAAACTATCTGCTATTTTTTTGTTAACACACATAGTCAAGCAATGTTTCTAAAACATTACTATTCTCATCTGAAGAAAGGTTCGTCACCGAAAACAACTTCAACATGATTTATTGTTGACATTTTCTAATGGATTTTAACATAAATATGTTACTTATAAAATTCTTCTTTATATAGAAAACCAAAAATCTATAAAATTTGATGTACAACCGGTTCACCATGACGCTACACAACTAGTTCAACATAGTTATTTAATTTCAATCATTTTATAAATATGTTTAACGAGCTCTATCTTCAATCGCCATGGTTTTCAATTTTTCAACAAACTAATGTTTTTACATTTCAGATGACAAATGTGGAGGAAGTGGGCACATCAGCCACAAAAATTCCATTAGATCCAGGTGTGTTAATTGTGTGAATTTACAAACAAAACCACTAATAATCCTCACAATTTTATAAGACAATAAATGATTATGTAGACAACTAAATACCAAACTACGTAACTATGGAGGGTGTGGAGGTATCTAACATTAATAAACACTCACAACATGGTACTATATCCATGTGTATTTTCCAAAAGAATCATTTATAAGGCCCACAAATTTATAGAAAATGATAACTAACAAACATTAGTTTATATGTTTGGCATATGGTTGAAGAAATCATTAAAGGAAATTTTTTATCTATGATAAACATTTGAAATGAAATAAATAGAGCTCTAGCAGACTTATATATGGACATTCAATAAAATAATGGGATACGTCAAGTGACTAAAAAACCTTACATTCATGGAATATCTCTTGATTTATTACTGCATAATGTCTATAATTTTTCACTTAATTCACTACTAAATACTGAATACTTATATTAAATTAATATTTTTTTTGCTTGAACATCATCATAAACAGAACTACATGTGGCTTGATCCAACATGTACGTATGTAAAGAATCAATTAGCTAGCCTCATTAAAGGTTTTCCAGCTATGTGTAGTTCGACCAATGATAGCATATCCTAGCGGACCTAAATTTTCATCAATAGTTGAGGACTATTTTCTATCAAAGGGTGGTTTGACGAATATAAGTGTATCATAGCGGCTGCTAAATTTGAATTATAAGATAGAGAACAATTTATATTTTACTTACCATATCACCATATAAAATACTATGTTTATCCATTTAATCTTTTATTTTCAACAACATGAAATCAATTATGAATTGATTAATGTTTATTACGAATACATTATGCTCACATTTTCAATAGAAAGAAATAGATTATGAATTGATGATTTTTTATTTGAAATATATCTTGCATCAATAGATCCAACAATGTGTAAAGGTGGTGTAATCCAAGCCACAATATCAATCACTAGTTGTTATCCATAAGATAATTTTTTTTATTTCAATTGGTTGTAATTGATATGCGGCCAATGAAAATAAAATTTATTTACTTCCCCACAGGTAGCAATGGCGAGTTATTTACTTATTTCCATATGGAGGACCTGCTATATGGGATAAAAGAAACATACAATAGTAAGATTTCACAATTTGGTTTTTATGAAAGTCCAATCTTGGACATTGCCTATCAGAATTTCTAAACTTATTATCACCTTATTATGAACTAGGATACTAGTCCGACAATATAATTTTTGATGATGTTAAAAAGATATCAATGTGCTTCAATAAGGAACTAATCCTCGATATTGAATCCATAGACTCATTGGGAATTCCAAGAACATTGCAATATAGTCGAGGGAAAAACAATAATGAAACCTAGAAAAGGTGAGAGTAGAAATGCATTTCAATACAGTTCTAAGAACACTTTTCGAATTACATTGAGGTGCAAAGGGAAACCCTCCAGATCATATAAACATATAGTGGGGATGAAAATAATACAATTGTCAACAAGATAAATGGTTTCCATGGCCCGAGGTACAAGAAAATATCTCAAACCTATTGAGGGTCTCAGGGATTGAATGCATAGAGGAGATTTTTTAACTACTTTCGAAAAGGAAATGTTAAATACTCATTTATCTTCATTTAGAATGTTGTTATGATGGTACTACTTAACATTATCAATAATATATACATACATATGAAATTTCAAAGTAATACACAACTCTATTATCTTCTGATTCTAGATTTCATTGAAATATAAGTTCACCAGGATTTATATTTTCACTGAATTATAAGATGAAATTATTATTGTACAACTTATTTGGTGATTATCAGAAAAATTGCCTTAAAATTTGAAAAATAGTATTATTTTACATTGTAAGAAAATAAATATAAAATTAGTATTGTATATACTTAATTCATTTTTAATTACCATTGCAGTATTGGGATAAATATCTGAAAAAATGATGGTCATATCTATAATATACAAGTCATATATGATAGTTATTTCAAATATTTGCTACTATTTTAAGGATAAAAATTATTTAAAATGTCTAAACGGGCGTCAATTTTAACACCACGTTGTGGCCTTTCTTACAATCATTGAAGAACAAGAGAAAATGTTCACTACCCCGTATAAAATATAAACATCTTATGTACATAACATGTCATAAAAAATGTCTAACTTCTGCTAGACCATATAAAAAAATACATGTTCTATATATAACAAAGCATAAATAATGGTTGGCAACTGTTAGCCCTTATAAAATAGAAACATGTTCTATACATAACAAATCATAGGTAATGTTTACTGGCTGCTAACCCATATAAAACATATACATGATCTATTTATTCTAAAGCATAGACAATTCCTAGCGAACGCTAGCTCATAAAATGGATTCCAATATTTGACTTTTTAGATTCCAATATATGGGACTTTGGAGTGCAGTAAATTCCTATATATGTGATTTTGGATTCCAATATATGTAATTTTTGATTCCAATATACGCGATATTGCAATCCAAATGTGTGATTTTGGAGTCTAGATAATTCCAATATTTAACATTTTGGAATCAAAACAAGTAGTTTTGGATTCCAATATTGGCTTTTTTTTTTTGCTGCTCGAACTGGAATAAGTATTCATTTAGTGAAATAAATGTTATGTAATAGAAATAAAAAATTTAAAAGGAACATGTGCACCCAATCCGTGATGAGAGAAAGGGTGTATAGAGGATATCATGTACTATGAGTTTTTTGGGTGATCTCACGCCACCCTGGCCGAAGAAGTGTAGGGAAAAAGTTGCGTTTTTCTCCAACCTATAACTACTTCCCTAAATTTTTGAAAAAATATCTCTATACTACCTAGTTTTTTGGGTGATTTGATGCCACTAGCCAAAGTAGTGTAGAGTGGAAATCCATTGTATCCTTTAACCTGTAACTGCTCCGAAGAATACTAAGGACAATCATGTCCTACAAATATACCAATAGAAAGCTATGTGTAATGTGTAAAACCCCAAATGATGCCCCACTCTTTGGGGGTGCATGTGACGTCGCTGATAGGAGAATGTAGCCCCAAAAGAGTACCAACCACATAAATTTTGTGTTACAGGGGAAGGGAGCATGTTTGGTAGAAACTAAGGCACACACAAACAAGTGTTATTACAAACAAACATGTATGTAAAAAACAAGTGTACGCTACATAAACAATGTAGACTCTACAATTTAAGTAAACACACAAGAAAATAATCATAGATTGCCAAATCAAGTTACAAACATGGTACATCAATCACGATGTCACAAGACACTCAAGGCCATAATTTCAACATACAACAAACAAGTGTGAACATAAAAGAAAGGGAAAGGCCCACATACAATAGCAATCAAAATAAAAAAGTAAAAACAATAGAGAACCATTAAATAAAATATTACTACAAACAAATTTTGTAAATGAAGCACCCATTAGTATGTTATAAAGATAACCCATATATCAAAAGCTTTAATAATCAAGTGATGTAAAACTCTAAGTACATAATGAAACAACAACACATGTAACAGACAAATGTAGATGCCCCCAGTGACTGTTTTAGGAGTGGTAGTAGGCGAGAATCCATGTTGTGCATATGTGACCTATTTATGTGATCATAAATAAAAAAGACATGAACGTGTATGTGTGTAAGGTAAAGATAATGACATATAAGATATATAGCTAGCATGTTTAATAAGTGAATATGAACAAGTAGATGTAAGCAAGTGTAGAAACAACCAAGATATGTAGCATGATGTGGATGGATGGAATGGAATACAAGATGGATGATAGGAGTCATGTTCCCCCTAGTGAATGGATTTTTTTGTAGTGAGTTTCATTTAGTATACCCCCTCAAAAGTCAAGAATGAACCGTAAATGATAGTGCCTCATCGGGAAATGGTAGAAGTATTTGTTGTGTCTAAAGAGCTAAGATGAGTGTGTATATGTGTGATGATATGCAGCCTAGAGATGATGTGTGTGTGTGACCCTTATAGCTAAAGCATATATCACGAAAAGATGATCGAAAAAATGATGACAAATAAATCTAGAATTTATATAATGGATATATAAATATACATGTAGAATCATGTATGTAATTCAAAATAGAATTGGGGTTTTGTAAATAGGTTGTCGAAACAAATAATTATATTGTGGAAGCCTCAAAGCTATGTTAATTTTTGGCATAAATTAGGGGGATCGAAAGGAATAATATATTAAGTATAAAATGTATAGTGATTAAAATTATATTTAATAATATTATTGCATATTTAATGTGTTTAACTTCCAATGTACATAACATAAAATTGATGAAGATATCACATTTGGTTAATTCTCAAGAAGAAGTTTCTAGAGCTGGAGGACCAAGTCAAAAAGCTGAGTGACAAGCTAGAAGGGATGGAAGAGGGCACTAAAATAAGGAACTTTGACTTGCGCATCAATATCTCAAAGGACGAGCTGGAGGAATATATTAATGACAAAGGTGTTGAGGGTTACGAGATCAAAAACAGTAACGATTGTAGCAGTGAAAGATCTCCAAAAATTAACTAGTGTTTCTGGATAGTTGGAAAAAATTTGGCGAACTTCTACTATTTTGTAGTTTTAGAGACTTTTTCTCATTCTCTCTAGTTTTCTCACTTTGGTACAAAGTCTTGTTCTTAATTGTAAAAGTTAAGCATGTTTAACTCCTTTCTTATACTTTTCTGTTTCCTTCTTGTTCGTGGGTTTCTGTTCGTCGTCATGTCATGGCCCCTGCGAGCCGATCTATGTTTTTACCTTATCTAATAAAAAATTGGTTAATTCTAAATGGAAACACATATATAATTGGAAATAATTATCATACAATTGAATTGTTAATATATTTTTATATTTTTGAATTATTTTTTCAACCTCATATATTTTCCTAAAATATATAAGTGACAACCATGTAAAAAATGTAATATGCATTAATTAGTGACATTTCTTTGCATCATCTTAATGAACAAAATTAAACTATTTTTTGCTCTCCTAACAAAAATAAAATTAAAAAAGAGGTGACTGTGCTAAAATCTATCATTATACTTTAATAGAAATCCTATGAATGAGAACAAAAAATTCAAAATGAAAATAGCCAAAGAGAGACATAGAATGTTAGAAATGGGAAAGCATTAAAATTTATTTCATTAACAACAAAAAAAGCGATTTTTCATGAAGAACAAGGAATTTTGGCATGGAGAACAAAACCAACTAGAAAGATAGGTTTGACTATGGAACATAATTGAGTAGGAAAAATCAGGGCTTGTGCGGATCATGATGGGACTGTCATGCAAAACACATGAACCAGTCGACTACATAGCAACTAATCGATCCCACAATAAAAAAAAGGTACACCTTGTCTATAAATACCTATTTTAGTAATATCTTGGATTATTTAGTGCTTTATGTTTTCTGTGAAACCTCCATTTTCTACCTCAATCAAATAATCTATGTGATTATTTTCACAACCTCTGTTGTTATCCTCCTTCGGGTGCATCTTTTATGTGCCTTCTATAAAAATAAGATTATAATAACATGAAAAAAACAACCAAGATTCGAACACTCATCCTTGCAATCTATGGCCTGTGAGTATTTTTTAATTTTGAAGACATGTTTTCTGATTTACTAAAAAAATCAAAAACCCTACTCAATATTTCTCTAAGGTATTTAATAGTTTTTTTAGCACATTCCACGAAAGAAATTTCAAAAATAGAATAAGAGCAGGATACAATTTTTTTAAAATTTTCACTTTCCCCCTCTAAAAGCAAAAGGGAGGGTTATTGAAATTTCAAATATCTGAAAATGCGGGGGAATTAGAATTTCTCAAAAAAAAAAAATCCATGGTTTAAAAATTAAATACTAAACATGAATTAAAAAATGCAATTTTTCATTGTCTATAGCTTATAATAATATGAACATAATAAAAAAAAATATTATACAACATATATTAAAACACGCATAGCAAAAAATATATATATAATAAGAAAACAATATAAAGAAATCCTAAACATAGTTTTGAAGTTTGATAGAATAATATATAGAAATTTGTTTTCCATTCTTTATAAAAATCATATTCTATAATGTTAGATATAGTGTGCCCTACTTTAAATTAAATATCCAATTAAAATGTGCCACATGACAAGTTCGAACAACCTATTTCCGATACATAATAAGGATAGTGATCCAAGACTCTACTGATAGTGTTAATGTATGGCTATTTTTAAAATAAGAAACATTTGAGCCTAGGCTCTGACATGTTGTTTCTTTCATTAAGTTAAGGGTCATAGTGGGCGCTAAGAATTTTCTTTGTTAAGAAACGATGTGAAATATGTCTTGAAAACCATGTATCTTATGGAAACTACATACTAAGCCTAGCGATCCACAATTTTATAGATTACGTTTAAAATGAGAAGAGGTAAAGCTATGAGCCTAGCGGCTACTAAGATAAAACATGATTTATTATTTTATGGCTACTTTAAAAATAAGAAAAATTTGAGCCTAGGGTCTGATATGTTGTTTTTGTCAATAAGTAAAGGAGCTTAGCGGGCGCTAAGCATTTTCTTTAATAGGAAATGTTGTGAAGTATTAGTTTAAAAGCATGTATCTCATTGGAATTACATATTGAGGCAGGGGATCCAAAATTGTTACGATAGATTTTATAGTGCAAAGAGGTAAAGGTATTAGCCTAGCATCTGCTAAGCTATACCATGATTTATTATTTTATGGCTATTTTAAAAATAAGAAATTTTTGATACTAGGGTCTAATATGATGTTTCTTTAAATAAGTAAAGTAGTTTAGAGGTCGTTAAGATTTAATTTGATGGTAAATGATGTAAAATATGAGTTGAAAACCATGTATCTTATGGGAACTACATATTAAGGTTAGTGATCCAAAACCATAAAGAGAGTCTTTATAATGAGAAGAGGTAAAGGTAGGAGCTTAGTGGCTGCTAAGCTATTGTTGTCCTCTCAAAATTTCCCGTCTTTTGAAAGTCAAAAAATTGAAAAATTTTGAGTTAACACCTTTCTATGATATTCTAGTAAAGAGAAAAGTTGAGAAGTTAGAAAATTTCCGTGTTTTTTGAGTCATTTGAGTGATTTGCGGGTCTGTCAAACATTTTTGTCCCATGTGTCCCAATTCCTTCTAGGATCTTTGTTCCTCGATTGGATGCTTTCTTCAAAATTTGTTAACTTTCGGGTCTGTCAAAACTTTTTGTTCTAGATGTTCTACGTTCTATAGGGCTCTTTGTTTCCCGGTCGACTGCATTGGACCCTTCGCGTACTTTGGTCTTGCTTGTCCCAAAAGCATTTTTCCATTTTGTCCCCACATCACCTGATCAGCCAAATCATGCTTTCGCATCCTTCATGTCCCAAATGTACCAAAGGCCATCCGAGCTAATTTTTTCTTCTCTTCCCGATTCTCTCCTTTTGATTCGGTGCATATGAATTTAATGCGCATTTATAACCTTCTCTCTCCTAAAATGGCTATTTAATGGGACTACCCTCTACACATTTTACACACTTCTTACTTTCTACCATTTTCTCGTATCCTTGAAATTTAAAACCATTTTCTCATGCCCCCATTTCCCTTGCATTTTTATTATAGATTCGAGCTGTAAGGATTATTTCTCCATACACTCAATATGAAGATCGAGTTTAAAGGCCAAGAGTAGGTTTCTCCACTCGAGTCTTCCGTTCCCAATATCGAGGACAGTGAGGATTTTCACCTGGATTTTGGTGATTTCTGGAGGAGGCTGACTGACCCAAATCCCTCTCATACGGCACAAATGATCAATGAAAGTGGCCTTATGTTTACTGCGGGTTTCCCAATCTCAGTATAGTGCGTCGATACTGTGCTCACCTGCAGAACTCATTTCAACCCTGACACGAGTGAATTAACCAATGTGCAAGGGGAGTTAATCACTAAAATAGATGTTTTTTCCATTACCACTGCCCTACGGATCCCTGAAATGGACAACTTCATGGTTATCTCTCAAACCCAAGCACAAACTGTCTTCGAGCAAGATAGTGAGAAATAAAAAGCAAGGGTAGCAAATTTTTGGTTGAATAACCCTAAAAAAGGGGCATCTCGACTTTCCAAAGCTATGTTTAGGGCTGATTTCAATGGATATCTATCTGACTTCATGATTCTATTAGCTCGTGTCATGGGCTTACCCACTACTAGTGAGTTTCACTTTTGGATGTGCCCGCTCATCAACATAGTCTATGAAGGTACCCAGAACATCAATTAGGAAGAGATTATTTGCATGAATTTGACAGAGTATTTATCCAATGTGTAATAAAACAAGAAGTCCTACATGACTTCTTACCTTATGTATACCCTAGTAGCATCCCGACAATGGTTTGGTTTCACATACATTGAGGGTCAGAAGGATGATCCCATATATGCTTACTACTCTCAGTTCACCCTTTATACAAGAAATCACAACTTCAAGTGGGTGAATGATGCTTTCACCATGTACATTGTGAGGTTTCTAGAGAGTGATACTGCTAGAATATTTTTTAATGAAGCCATGAACCTGATAGAAAATTATGAAGCTTTCTTCATTCAATTCAGAAGGTTTTCGTATATCAGGTTAGCCGGTTATAAGAGCACTCCTCTCAAGCTCCCTATATTTTGTAATGATAAGATGGATTTGATTGAGGTATGTAGACAATTGGATAAGTTACATAGGACCTGCAGGGACAATAAAATCTTTTGGCTGCATTTCCCCATATATTTGGGTAACTATACATGTAAAATAACTTTAGATGCCCAGAACATAGAAAGATCCCTTTCCCCCATCACTATCCACTTCTTCAGGCCTAGAACCTATTTTTATTTGAAGAAATTTATTGAGTTGAATCTCATAATCAACTATCATCACATAGCAGATACTAAGGTCTACTGGGCTGATTACACAGATGATTTTGATGCAATACGGAGGAATTATGGTAGATTCTCCCTTCAGCTAATACAAGAGCTCAACCTATATCAGATTCCTAAAGGGCTTCAAGATGACAACACAGACCTATTGTCCTATGAATATGACACTGTGATCAAGCATACTCCCTTGGAGGATCTAGACTGGTTCAAAAGGGAGAAAGATGATTTGGCTGAGATCTTAGCCCCTATCTTAGGAAGAACCAAGGTCTGGTTTGACAGAAGGGTTCGAGAGTTGAGGAAGAATTCAAGAGAGTCTTCCTCCAAAGACACTTCAACATCAAGGAAGGAGTCACATACACCTAGCTTGGAGGTTCCTGCATGAACTCCTCCTCCTTCATCATGTAAAGAACCCGAATCATCCACCCCTTCCTCATCTACTCAGGTATATCAGAAGAAGGTGAAGGAGGTCAAAAATGAGCCTATTGAGGAAGACCCCCTGATAAAAACATTCAGAATTACCTTGGGGCCAGATAACATCACTATTTTCAGTGAAAGTGAGGATAGTGAAATGTCAGTACTTGCAGAAGCTTCAGATGCCACAATGGATAAAGAGAAGGAAATTCATAACACTGAGCCTCCAAGTACCATGGATTCCTTTGTCCAGGAAGCCTCATCTACTCCACTTACATCTCTACTAGAGGACACAGTGGTAAATACTTTAAGTTCCATGAGCTCACTTACTCTTGGTTCTCTTGCTTCTCCTTCTTCCTCCACTTTTACATGGGTGCAACCTTTTGTTGACAGTAGGAAGAGGAATTATTCTTCTCGATTGACAGGGTCAACTTTTGATGTTGTGGTGGCCTTGTTGGGCATTACTCTTTCTACCCCTGTAAAGAAAGCTAAAACAAATTCAAGGATAGTGACAGATGCCCAAAGCCAGCAATTTCTTGAGGTAGCAAAGCCCAAGGTTGATAAGGTAGAACAGGATTTACTGGCCTCTAATCCGGAACTTTCTAGGATCTCAATGGGAGAATCTACTCCTAAAAGTGAAATACATAACCTTCAGGAAACAGTAACTAGGGTCATTGGGAGAGTAGAAAAAGGCAAGTAGAATATAGAGCAGTTGGAGAAGAAAGCTCAAGTGCTTTTCAGTTTCATTAAATCATTGTTGTCTAAGGACAAGGTTCTGGATCCTACCCCACTGGCTGCTCTTCCACCACATGTGATTCTTAGTCAAGATGAAGTCCAGAGCATTAAATACATACATAGGTATTCCATCTATGGGAGAGCTATGGAAGCCATGGTAGATGATATGGTCATTGCGAGTTTGAATTTCATTGGAGAAGCCTTTAAACTCAATGAGAAGGTAACTAATCTGCAATAAAATATCTCCTCCGCAATTGGAAATATGGATAAAGAACTTAAACTTTGGAGCAGCTGCATAGTAGACCTACACCTAATGGGAAAGACTGATGAAAATTTATTGATGGCAAGTAAATTTTTTGATGATGTCAAATATAATTTGTCAATGTCATGGGTTTTCAGCATGGAATGGAAAATAAAAGTGCAGGAAGAGGCTCTAGGAGAATTGTGGAATAGTTGGCATAAGGGAGAAGCCTTCAAATAATGTGTTGTATCCACTTTTAAGGATATCCATTGTCACCTTCATGATGAAACTTCAGGTTTTTCTTTTTACCTTCAAGAAATTAAAACTCAATTTAGGGCATTTGTTAAGGAAAACCTATTCAAGGAGGACTTGATGACCAAAGAGAAGATAAAGGAAATTTGGTCTCTCTAATCTGCCATTGAGGAAGCTAATAAATAATATCATACACACACTGAGTTTGATAAGGAGATGGAGAAATTTCTGGGATCTTGGACTCAAGCTACTGCCAACACATTGGTCCCATGAGATAGAGACATAGCAGAAGCATTGAAAAATTTTAGACAATGGATCCTCAAGCCAGTGGGCCCTCCCCAATCATAAGCATTTGTGTTCCCTCCTAGCTTCTTTTTTCCTTCTTTTTCTCAATTCTGGCTTAATCAGTTGAGGGTTTTGTGTCAAGCATCCCCTTAATTAAACATTTTTGTTAAAAGAAGTAATTACCAATTGTAACTAATTTGTAAAGTTATATAATGAGCTCTCTACGCCATTTTGAAGGGGCTAGAACTTGGTTTATTTTTTGAAAGTGTAAGGGGTATCAAAGCAATCAATACAAAAGATATTTCTTTTCATGTCTATCTAGTCTTGTTCTTTCATTACTATCCATTGAATACTTTTGAATCATTTGTCTGTATTATTTCAAGAAGCTTTGTATTCTTGTAGATGTTATTTCTGGAACTTTTTGTCTTTGCAATAGCATCTTATTGATTCAAATGCAAATGGTTTTGTTCCAAATAATTTTATTCTGGAATTCATAAGGAATTATTTTGTTATCTATAATTCTTGAGAATGCCTTTCTGCTCATTTCCACTACTTCATTCCTCTGTACTTTTGTATTGATGATCCATTCTATTTTAAAACACTTTCATGATATCCAAGTTCCACATTAAAACTATGCACTGTACATATGTAAATAATCTTGGTCTTTAAATAAGGGAATCTCTCCCATTAAAGATGAGGGACTTTCTATCCCCTAACTGTTGCTCTCTTTGAATTCCTTTGTGATGACCAACAGCCGCTGGGGATTTGTTTTTCTTAACGTATTCCAGTTCTATAAACAATTTCTTGATCATCCTTTGATCTGATGACTCTACGTTTTACTCATAGAAGGAGGACCCTTGGTATTGAAAATTCTCAATTTCATCTTTTGGAACAAAAAGGTTTTCATTTTCCTTCAATAGGAAGGAATAGAAGAGCTCGTTTAACAAGCACTCCTGCTATTGAAGATAGAATCCCTATAGGTGTTATCCCTCTAGAGAAACTCATCCCTAATCTCTGCGCTTTGATTCTTGTTGGTGTTTTGGTTCCCCTTCAAGCCATTTTTCCAAGGATGGTAGCACCATTGCCTTGGGGCCATCATGTTGGCCCTCTCCCCCTTCCTCAGCCTTTGCTCGAGTTACCCATAGGTAACAGGAAGAACTTCCCAAAGTTCAAAGGTGATGGCAAGGTACATCTAGATGAACATATCACTACCTTCATAGTTGTATGTGGAGTTCTTGGGGTTGAACATGAAGATGTCTCGGTGACGCTTTTTGTAGAGACTTTACAAGATAATGCAGCAGATTGGTTCTATCACCTTCTAGCTAGGGCCATTACCAATTAGACCATGATGAGAACAATATTTAAGAACCATTTCAAACCTACAGAGGACGTACATGCTTTACTGGCCCAAATTTCTCAAATAAAGAAGGAATCACAAGACCCCATGAGGGAATTTGTGGCTAGATTCAACAAGTTGATTAACAAAATCCCACCAGACACTCAGCCTATAGATCAAACTCAAAAATGTTTCTTCTTGAATGCTCAATTACTTGAAGTTAGCTATGCATTGAGAAGAGCTAATCTCGCAACATTGGCCGAGGATCAAACTCTTGTTGTTAGCGTCAAAGATGATTTGATTATGTCTGGGAATTTGAAAAGAGACCCTTCTAAATCTAGGACTTCTTCTTCCTCATCTTCCACTCCTGAGCCTAATATTGATCCATTAGTACAAAAGCTTTCAAGTGACCTCATTTCCATCAAGAAACAATTGGCTCAGCACGCCCCCTATGCGGATGTTCTAAGGAGGAATTTTCAGCCTAGAAATCATTTGCCTACTTCTTAAACAAGGCTAGCCCTTGAGTGAAAACCCATCAAGGTTCTATTTAATGCAACCTGTGAGGTTGAGGAACCTAAGGATGAAGAGGTTAATGAATATTATGAAGAAATTGAAGAAGAAGTTGATGGAGAGATGGAGGAAATTGAGGGATCTAAAGTTAATTTCTTCACTATTGAAGGTGTTGATGAAGAAGATGATTATGATGAAGTGGTAGTAGATATGAATAGCGAATCATACATTGTCATGACTCAAGAGAAGACATATAAAAGGGATAAAGTGATGCAACCCACTAAAATATCCAAGGAGCATCCCACGACTATCCCTGTTATCACAAACAGAGGATCTCCTATCCCCACTGTATCCACACAGAAGGTGAGTTCTACCAATTCTACTATTCCTAATTCTACAAATAAAATTTCTTCTTCTACAACTCCTAAATCTAAAAAACCTAAGATTCCTAGTGATGATAGCCCATCCACCTCTGGATCTTTCGATATCAGTGATCATTTAAAAAATATAAAGGTTCAAATTTCAGAGGCTAAGTATTATCAAACCCATCCTAAAGCTTTTTCCAAAATGGTTCACTTTGTCAATTCTCAATCCAAAGCTTCCTCTAAAGGCCTTTTACCTACTCCATCCTCCACACCCCAACCCAATATGGTAGCTATCGTCACCTCACCTAATGAGAAGATCAAACCATTTTATGTGACCCTTCTTATAGCAGGCCATAAACTCAACAACTGTGTCATAGATTCAAGAGCATCAAATAACACAATTCTTGCCAAAGTAGCCCATGCTTTGGGTCTAACTCTCACACACACTTAAGGGTATTTTTATTCCATGGAGAGTAAGGAAGTTCCCCTAGTTGGAAGAATTAAATATGCACAAATAGATTTTGCTACTTTACCTGAGAAAAAGGTCTTGGCTACTATCCTAGTAGCAGATATCCCTCCTTCATATGGTATGTTGTTAAGAAGGAAATTCTTTAGGATGTAGGAGGATAAATTCAAATGGATTGATCACATACCCTCATACTAGTTAATGGGAAAATGAAGAAGCTATTTCCCGAAAAGAAATTTGAATATATTATATAAAAGATGGATGATCCCAAAGCACAAATAATTTATGAGGATATTGGGCATGGTAATTATATGATTATGTCTCCAAAGGAAACTCAACTTCCCAAAGGATTACTTCATGATCCTAATGGGGTTTGGAATTTAGAATTTGATGGAATTTGTTCCTCGGCTGGTTCTGGAGCTGGTGTAGTATTGATGTCTCCTGAGGGAAAAGTTCATCCTTTCTCATTCAAACTACAATTTTAAAATACTAATAATAAAAAAGATTATGAAGCCCTCATTCTTGGGCTTAACATGGCAAACGAAAAAAGTGTGAAGAATCTTCTAGCTTGTGGAGATGCAAAACTAGTTGTCAAATAAGTTAGAAACCTTTTTCAAGTAAATAATAGAAGGTTGAAGCATTACAGGAATCAGGTTTGGGATTATATTTAATTTCTATACACTTTCTCCATTGAAGTAGTGCCTAGGGAAAAGAACACCAGGGCTGATTCACTAGTTGTCTCAGGATCATTGCTAATACCTCATCCTAACTTCTCTCAAGATAGTTTTACCATCGAGATGATCCATAGGCCTATTGTTCCTGATAACATAAGTAACTAGAAATTTTTCAATGATGATCAGCATTTTCTTTCCTTCTTAGAGCTCAGGGATAACATTGAACAATTTTACTTTGAAGGAAGTGACAATTTTCCTTGTGAGAGTGTATCTCCCCATGAAGAGGATGTCAAAGAGGAAATAGATCAAGATGGGTGTATCAAAATTAAAGGTAACAAGATTCCAAAAGGGCTGGTGAGTTTAGAAGAATTGTTTAATAAACACGATAGGTATGTTAAGTCTAAAGCTTCTACTAGATCACAACAATCTGCTGAGTATGAAAAAACTAATATTGGGAGTTCTTTTGACCCCAAGTTTGTGAACATTGGAAAATGTTATACACCAAAAGAAAAGAAGAGGGTAATAAACATTTTAAATAAGTATAAGGATGTTGTAGCATATTCATATGAGGATCTAAAATCCTTCCAATTAAAGGAGATGCCGCATTTCATCCCTCTAAAACTTGGGATTAAACCTTTCAAGAAAAAGCAAAGGCAATACAATCCTAAGCTAGCTGACACTATTTTTCAAGAAATACAAAGTTGTTGAAAGACAAAATCATTTTTCCCATTCACCATTCAACATGGATTTCCAACATTGTACATGTCAGGAAGAAAAATGGTGAGATTCATATCTATGTTGAATTCAGAAATTTGAATCAAGATTCTTTGAAGGACAACTATCCTCTGTCCATGATGGATCAAGTCTTGCAAGTTGTTACAAGGTCTGAAATTTTGTCCATGCTTGATGGCTTCCTAGGGTATAATCAAGTAGAATTCAATACCATAGATCAGCACAAGATGGCCTTCACCACCCCTTGGGGTACGTTTTCCTACAAGAGGATGCCTTTTGGACTCAATAATGTCGGGGCCACTTTTCAAAGGGCTATAGACTTGGCTTTTGGAAGATTGAAAGGGAAATGTATTGTTGTATATCTAGATGACCTAACTGTGTTTTCCAAAACTACAGAAGATCATTTTCAACATCTGGAAATAGTTCTCCTGAAGTACAGAGAACATGGGATCTCTTTGAATCCTAAGAAATCTGTCTTTTGTGTTATAGGGGGGAAATTTTTAGGGCATGTTATCACTAAAGATGGCATCAAAATTGATCCTGAATGAGTTCAATCCATTCAGCAGATTCCTCTTCCAACCAGCAAGAAGGGATTGCATTTTTTCTTTGGTAAGATCAACTTTCTAAGAAGATTCATCCCTGATTTTGTAGAGCTAACCTTGAATATATCCCAAATGATGAAAGGAAAACAAATTTTTAGCTAGTCTTCTGAAGGGAAAAAAGCCTTTGAAGGTATTAAAAAGGCTATTCCTAGAATTCCTACCCTAGCATGTCCAGATTTTAGAAAATATTTTATTATCTATTTTTTATGCCACAGATAACACCTTAGCTTCTATTTTGACTCAGAAAGATTCTAATGATCATGAACTCCCGATTGCATTCATGAGCTACATTCTTTAAAAACATGATTTAAAATACACAATGATGGAGAAACATGCTTTTACAGTGGTTAAAGCTATCAAGAAATTTGATTTTTATATTCTTAAATCTCACTCCATAGTACTTGTGCCTAACACTACTATCAATTCTATTCTTATGCAGCAAGAGTTTGGATCCAAGATAGGGAATTGGGTGGCAAAGGTTCAAGAATATGATATTGACATCAGACTGACCAAATTAGTCGGTGGAAAAGGCTTGTGTGAACTCATCACTAAAGTATCTGGCCATGAGTTACCTAAGGATGAAGTTTATATTCCTACTATTTTATTTCTCATCTCAATCGATGTATTGGAAGAATTTGCTCCCATAGGTGTTATGGTCACATCTTCAGGTGGAGGCAGGTTAGCTTGTGTAGTGGCAACCACTGTAAGTGTAGCATCTATGGTAGGGAATGAAGGTGCAGTAGGAGGAGGCATGTCCACGGTTAACTGGGGTCCAGTGGGGAGAGGTGAGAGGCCACAGAAGATACTAGCCATATCTAAAGAACTTGGTGAAGAGATCTGAGGCAAGGAAGGTTGAATGGGAGGAGGCAAGGATTCCAGAATTAGAACTTGAGAGGTGGGAGGAATACTTACCTCTAATGAAATATCTACCAAAGGAGGAAGGGAAGGTTGAATAATCTCTTCTCTTGAAGGAAGATTCCCTTGTTCTGGTTGTGGAGGTGAATCAAGAACCTCAACTATTTATGGGAGAGTGGCCACTAGTGTAGTTACTTGATCTTCTCCCTTTATTAAAAACTTAACCTTCATTGGCCTTTTGGAAGGGTTCTTATCATTTTCCTTTTTTCCTTTTGAGGGTGCCTCTTCCAAAGCATCTAGATTTTCAAAACTCCCTTCTTTATAACTCATTCCCCAAGAAATGAGCCATGCCTTAGTACGGGCAAGAATTTGAGTAGCTCTTCCCGTGATAGAGGCTTTCTCAGGAATGAACCAATCAATGGCTGGGAATACATATTAATCTTCATTCAACCCATCATATGAGGCGTCAAGGACACTCTCATTATCTTTAGTGCCTTTTGGAATGTCAAATAAATCCAGCATCTATATTTCTTCATTTGTCAACCTGTTATTGTCCTTTCTTCAGATGGCAACTTCATCCCGAAGATCAACCCAAATATCTTCTATGTTCGGAACATTAAGATATAAATTCCCGTATGACATAAGGACTCCTTGGAAATCAAATCCATCTTTGTGCTTCATGTACTTCTTCAATTTTCCTGAATCTCGTGCACTACATTCTTAGCTTTGACCACCATCAAGCATGTGTATCTTCCAATGGAAATGGGGAAGGATACGGCAGCCTTTTGTTTTCTTTGTTGGAATTTATGGAAATCCAAAAACTATCTTACCAACTCCATTAGGATCAACTTATCACCTAGGAATTTGGGAAATCGAAAAGGGTCTCCTAGATACGTGACCACCCAAAGGTATGTGAACTTCTTGAATTGCAAGAAGATGTAATCCCATTTTGATACTTCGGCACATGCTTCATCAGAAAATCTTATTTTCCTTAGATCAGGGTTCATCCTGTAGATATTTTCATAAAATAAAGCATCGTTCACTCTTCTGAACTGATCTTTGGAACCTTTCATTGTTAGTTGAGGGAGGTACTGATATATGTGTTATGTTACCCTATCTCCTTTTGCATCCAATCCTAGATAATTTCTAATGCCATCTATTGCATAGGTGACATACGATGACATATAGAATTTGCCCGTAGTCAAGATTGTCTTCATCGGGGAATCAATCTTATCACTTATGAGAATGATCCAATCAATCCCTTGTTCATTCTTCCTCATAATAACCATGAATTGATACATCCATCCTTAGAAGTGCCTTGATTCACGAAGTCCAAATACTCGACTCAGCAATGTGATGATGTCACTGATTTCAAGGATGAAATCACTCCTGGGGAAAAACTTGAGAAACCTTGAGATAGTCAGTTTGGCCTTGACCAAGAACTTTCTATTCACGTGCCAGATGAAGTCTTCTTGATCTTTGTCCCAGGATTTATGTGATGACTTAAGATCTACATCAACATATTCCTAAAATTTGGGTAATCTTAAGAGGTCATCAAAATAACCCCCGTCCAAATTCACTACAAATTCTCCTGCTTGATTTTTCACTGAGCGAGATTCCGAGTCATAATGGAAAGCACTGGCCAAAATGAACTCAGGGCATTGAGAACACATTGGGAATCCTGCTGCAAGAGGGATGCCACTGCTGGTTATTGACTTCATCCAGGGACTCTGAGAAGAATCCTTGGTTCTACTCCAAAAATCCTCCATGTCAATGTTACCAAGCTCCATATCTCGGATGTTGTAGTTGCAATCTATATAGGAGGGGGATTCCATCTTTTGATACTTATATTTCATCATTCCATGACCTATCTAACTTGTCTTTAGATGATCCAGGATCCAACATGAGAAATCCTGAAGAAAGAATTCCTATACAACTCCTATCTGAGCAATTGGACTTGGAAGCTTACTGAGAAACCCCACAGACCCGCCACACTATCCAGATTTTAGGACTTGTAAAGCACCTGATGAAACTTGACACACTAGAGAGAGTGTCAAAACTTAGGTCTTGTCAGACACGTCACAAAACCTGACACACTGGAGAGAGTGTCAGAATTTAGTTCTTGTCAGACAATTCACAAAACCCGACACACTAGAGAGAGTGTCGGAACTTAGTATATGTCTGACACTTGATAAAACCCAATGCACTGGCAGAAGCAAGGAGATGTTAAACACTTGAAGAAACCTAATACACTGTAAAGTGTATGTCAGAGATTGATAGATGTCTGACACTTGAAGAAACTTGATATATTGTGGAACTCGGAGATTGTTTAACACCCTACAAAACTTGAAAATAAAGGAATCAGGGTTTTGAGGTGTCATGACATGTAAAATTCCCGTTAGGGATTTTAGATTCTTTTTTTTATAACCAACAGGGTATATTCCATAGAATAAAATAAGAAACTCCTTAGGTGACTTTCCAAACAAGAAATTTTAATGGAATTCAACACAAAATGAAGAAAACAACCTAAAACCCTAAACCTAGAGGAAAAATAGGAAAGGATGGAGAACATCAAAAGAATATTTTCAAAAATGAATCCAAAATACCTCAAATAAGAAATAAAAGTAAAATACCTTTAGCAATCTTGAAAAATTATCAAAAACAGAGCACGCAATTGATCAAGAAGCTTGATCGGGTTTGGAGGTTGCAGGCACAAGAGTGAAAACTCCACACAGTAAAATTACAATTGGTAAAAATGATGTGTAAAATTGGTCTATTTATAAAGCCCTAGAATTTATGACACCTTTCCTGACACGTGTGACAACTACCTGATAACTCATATTTAATGCCATGTCATCATGCTTGGAGTGCCTGAAAAACCTGATACAAAGGATTAGCTATCATTTCGGGTTTTGGGTTTCGTGAAATAGATGACATGAAACATGAGATGTTTGGATGATCCAAGGTTCCAAAAACTTGACACAAAGGAACATATCAGGTTTTTGTTTTTGGAAGTCAAGTGGCATGTAACATGCTTTTTTTCAGTCATGTGCCGATGCTCATGAGTTTTGAAAACCTGAAATGCTGACTTATTTCGGGTTTTGGAAAAAAAATTGCATATAGCAAGTAAAAAACATGTTTTCATGTTGTTGAAACCTCAAAAAACTTGAAAATCTCCTCAAAAGGTCATTTTAGGAGATTTTTCCAAAAAAAATCTAGGTTATCTTAATTTTAGGTGGAATCGCTAAAATGAGATAACATCTAGCTCCAGTTGGGGAATTTCTTAGTGACATCAAAGGAAGAGAACTTAGAATCTCTAGATTCATCCATTGGTCTATGGAGTCTGAAGAAATAAGAAAACCAAAAACAAAGAAAACAAAAAGCAAACACACGATAGAAAACAAATTATGTACAATGCAAGAGAGCATCTTACATTACTGATGGAACAACTATAGATGTTGACCACTAAAAGGTAGAGGAAGAAACTCTCCATCAAGTTATGATAGACAAAATCTATTTTCACCATTCAACTGACATATTTTGAAAGGTCCTCTCCATAAAGAATCGAAACTTTTAATCCATCCCTTTCTGTTCTCTTCTCTTATCCCAGAGAAGTACTAGATCTCCAATTTGGAAGTCACATTGCTTTGATTTCTTATCAAATAGCTTCTTTACTTTACTCTGATGATTTTTAATGTGATTGAACACCTTTATTCATTCCTCTTCTAGCCTAGCTAGATACATAACCCTCTTTTGGATCAAATTTTGGAGAGGTTCATCCTCAACTGCTTTAGCCAACTGTAAGGCTGGTATTTCTATGGAGATAGGTATCTCAGCGTTAATCCCATACAGCACTTGGAATGGAGACATCCCAATAGCTCATTTAGGAGTAATCCAATCAGCCCAAAATGCATCATACAATGCTTTGTGCCATGCCCTCTGATTCTCATTAACCAACTTTCTTATTATGGTCACCATGTTTTTGTTTCTCGATTCAACTTGACCATTGCCTTGAGGGTAGTAATCAGATGAATGAGCCAATGTGATCCCAAATCCATAAAAAAATCCTATCAACTGATGAGATAAAAAATTGGAGGCATTGTTAGCAAAAATCTTGTGAGGCATGCCAAATTTGACAATTATATTTTCTTTGAGGAAGTTATGGACAGCTTCATAGGTTGCCTGCTTGATGGGTGCAGCTTCCACCCACTTGGTGAAATAGTCTGTGGCAGTGAGTATGTAGTTGTGTCCCACACTAGATGCAGGATTCAATTCTCTAATAAATTCAATTCCCCACTGGCTAAAAGGCTTTTCAATCACCACAGGCTTCAGGGGAAGAGCTGCTAAATTAGGGCAACCAAAAAAATGTTGACAAGCTTCACATTTGGACACCCATTCTACTGAGTCTCGAAAAACAGTAGAAAAATAGTACCTGGCCCGTAGCATCTTATAAGTGCTATCACGGAGGAGGATAAATGTCCTCCACATGCCAAATTATGAAAGGACTCTAGCAACCTCACCTGCTATGACTTATCAACACAGCATAAGAATACACCATCAATACCTTTCTTGTACATTCCATTATCCCACAAAATGTATCTTGTGGATCTTAACTTAACTTTCCTCTTCTCCTTTTGGCTTAAATGCGGGGGGGGGGGAATTCACCATAAGTAAGAAATAAAGCAATATAAGAGTACCATTTATTGGTTATGCTCACAAAAAGCACCATGGGCAACTCCGAAGAGGTATCTTAAGTTTTTTCACATTTTGTCTCAGCATTATTTTCTGTAATCAATTGGCATAGGCCTCTTCCTCATACCAACTTGGTAGGTCTGATGTCCAAGTCATACTCTTGGACTTTAGCTATCCAATTACACCATTGACTACCCAACTCTTGTTGAGTCAAGATGGATTTAACTACAATATCAACAACGAGAACGAGGGTATGAGAACTCAGCACGTAATATCTGAAATGTTTCACTACTCTCACCACCACATAAGCATGCTTTTCAATTTGTGACATTTTCAATTCATGTTCTTTTAATGGGAAGCTCATGAAAGTAATGGGGGCTTCAATTCCTTCTTCATTTTCTTGCATCAAGATGGTTGATACTGTATGAGCGGAAGCATAGCTATACATAATGAAATCTTTCTTGAAGTCTGGACATACTAGAACAGGGGCATGTGCAATTACCTTTCTGACTTCTTCAAAAGAAAGCTTCCCTTTAGTGCTCCATCGAAATGGATTTTTCCCTTTCATCATCTCAAGGATATCCTTGGTTTTATCAGCAAAATTAGGTACAAATATTCTTAGGAAATTAACCTTCCCAAAAAAGGAGTGTACCCCAGTTTTGCTTTTGGGTAGGGTAAGATTTGAATGGTCTTCACCCTCTTTGGGTCGATCTTGGTTCTTTCTCTAGTCACAATATGACCTAACCACTTTCCTTCTGTCACTCCAAACATAGAATTTTTAGGATTTAATGAAATCCCATGGCACCTACACCTTAAGAGTACCTATTCCAGGTGATCATAATGATCACTTCATTTTTTAGAGAAGACCGTCAAGTCATCCAAATACCCAACTATGACCTTTCCCATTAAATATCTAAAAGCTAAGTCCATATCTCTCTTAAATGTGGCCCCGGCATTGATCGAACCGAAAGGAATTGTTTTGTAAGAAAATGTTCCCCATGGAGTGGTGAATGTTGTTTTATGTTGATCTTCAGAAGATACCTAGACCTGATTATATCCTGAAAATCCATCAAGCATGGATAACATTTCTTTCCCAGTGACTGTCTGTAACACCTGGTCCATGATGGCCAATGGATAATTGTCCTTTAATGAATACTGGTTGAGATTCTGAAAGTCAACACAAATCTGGATTTCACCGTTCTTCTTTTTCACAGGGACAATGTTCGTAACCCAGGTGGAATGATGGATCGGAAAGATAATCCTTGCATCTAACATTTTTTGAATTTTTGCAAGAATAGTCCCTGAGATCTTGGGGTTGTAATTTCTCTTCTTTAACCTGTGGGGTTTAACTTAAGGATTCAAAGGAATGCTATGTTGCACATCCTTAGGCTTGAAAGACTTTAGATCCATATATGACCATGCTAGACGTCCATATATCTCTTCAAGAGTGAAGAGAATCTTTCTTTTTCCTTTGATGAATAGCATTTACCGATGTTTACCATCTATGGTTGATCAACAGAACCCAGGTTAACTGCATCTACCTCTGATGAGGAATCACCTTCAACTTGCCTTTTACCCTGAATAAACTGGTCATGCTTGTCGAACAAACCTTCCAAAGAAACCAATCCTTTGGGAATCTTGTTGTCTTTTAGCTGAATGAACTCATTTTCAATCTCTTGATATGAACTTGAAACAGATTCCCAGAAGGTTGATTCTGATCCTTCAAAATATAGTTCACTAAAATTATCATCCTTTTCAAGGAAAGAAAGTACTTGTTGATCATCATTGAATACTTGCCAATGTGCTTAATTATCTGAAACACTAGGATGATACACAATCTCAATGGTGTACGTGTCTTGTTTGAACTATGGATGAGGAAGGAGAAGAGATGTAGACATGGCCAATAAATCAGCTTTGTCGTTATAATCCCTCAAAACTCCCTTGATATAAAAAGCATCAAAGCATTCTATGTTGTCCCATACTTTGTTCCTATAATGCTTTAGGTGATCATTTTTCACTTGGTAAACCCCTTTCACTTGATTTACAATGAGCTCCGCATCTCCCTAAACTTTGAGGTTTCGGATTCCTTTTTTTCTTGCCATTTCTAATCCTAATTAAAAAGCTTCATATTCAGTTGTGTTATTAGTATTATCAAACTACATCTTGAAAGAAAAGGGAGAGATCTCAAAATCTAGAGATACAAGAACTACGACGGCACCTGATCCAATATTTGAACATCTCCCATCAAACTCAAAGGTCAAAATACCATTAGGATCCTCTTATTTAACATTCACAGCTGGTATCTTTGATGTCATGAAATAATTCCCTAAGACAGCATCTTCAAAAAGAATTTGAGCCTTGGGGTCATTAGAATTAGTGAATAAGTACCTTTCTTGAGGCTCAGGATGGATAATACGAGGAACTCCATTAACTAGAATTTAACCTTTGTCTATTCCATATTTATCTCCCCGCTGACATATTTACAAAAACCTCTTCCGAAGAGAATACCGTAAGCAGATGGGATATCAGCAAGCAGAATGGTCATTTTTACTCTCTTCTCTAGGAATGGGACAAATACAAATTGTGCATCCTTGATTTGACCAATCAAGGGAACTTGTTTGGTTTCCATGGAATAACACTATCCATATGATTTAGTTAAATTAATTCCAAGGGCATGAGCTACTTTTGTGGGCATCATGTTATCGGAAGCTCCTGAGTCAATTATGTAATTACTGAGTTTGAACCCGTTTATGAGTAAAGACAAATAAAATAGTTTGATCTTTACTGAAGAAGAAACAGAGGTCATATTGGTCTGCGGTGAAGGTTGAGTAGGACTTGACAATATGCCTTTTGAATATGAATGGACATCAACCTTTCTTCTAATGAATTTGGCAAGCTTTTCAAATTTCTCGGGATTTGACTAAAGATATTCTGCTTCTGACATTTGGATCTTAGTTTTTTTTGCATGGTCAACAATGTAAAAAGTAGTATATGAAGGAATGATGGTAGGTTCAGTTTTGGTTATATTGGTTTGAGCTAAGGTACTAATCTTGAGAGTAGGAGAAGGAGAATAAGAAAAAGTTGTTACCTTTTTAGTTGTCTCCTTTTCAGTTTGTGCTGAGATGGGAGAGCCTCTCTTGGCCATGACCATGGAAGCTTCTTTATTCTTCTCCTTAGAGCCTTCAACTGGTTTCCTAGGATTATAAGATTGGGATTGAGTAAAGACCACAAATGACTAACCATCATGTTCACATCCGTCTTCCTCGTATTCCAAATACCTAATGTTGGAGTCGCTAGCTGAATCATCATATGACTCATCAGCATATCTCGAAGCTTTAAAAGCTTCATGAGAATCTTGTTCTTCATCTCCTTCCACTATCTCTACTGTAGCATTAACAGGAGGAGCTTTGATAGCCAGTCTCAGTTGAGCAGCAGTCAACCACGTGTTCTATCTCTTGTGGGAGTGCCATTAGTATTATTGAAATTTCATCTAGGAATATCCCAATACGGAACGTTTCTCACTTGTTGAGACATTTGCTTTTCCAAAGAAATCAAGTCATTAGCCATCTTCTGAATCATTGGATCAGTAGTACTCTGATAAGAACTCTGATTTTTAGGCTTGGATGATTCTTTTCTGATATTTCTGACTAGAATAAGATCATCTTCTATTTCGGTGGCTCGTAGCTTGAGCGGTGGCCAAATCGGGGATAACATGATCTTCTTAACAAGAAGCTTACATCTGAGAGGTTGAGCGTTGATGAAGAAACACTTCTGATTCTCAAGAGTAGGAACAATGTGATCTAGAATCTTACAAATCATCTTGTTGAATTTGGCTATGAGTTCTTGCATGGATTCATAAGACTCCTTCTTCATGTGGGTAAGCTATACTAACAAGGTGTGAGAATCTTCAGCTGGTTTGAACCTTACTTCAAATACAAATCTCATGGTATCCCAGTTAGTAATGCATGAATTTGGGAGATGATAGAACCATTTTACTAATATGCCATGCAATGTTTTAATGAAGAGTAGAACAGAGACATCTTCATGAGCAACCAAAATAACACTGCATGCAACAAAGAATGAGGCAATGTGTTCGTTAGGATGTTATTTCCCATCACCGTTGAACTTAGGAATATTCTTCTGTGATCCATGAGGTACGTTCATGTAATGGTGGAGTAAGGGAAAGAGGACCAATAGACTTTGCACCCCAAGGCACAGGTTGTGCTGCCATTCTTCTGAATGAAGTATGTAATAGGAATTTGAATATCTGGCAAGAATAATGCACGACAAGTTGTAGAATACTTCTTGGTTCTTAAGGAATTCTAACTCCTTCAGATGGGCGAAGAACTTCTTTCCCGGCTAGAAGCGACATTATTGGATGAAATCTTGAAATTATGCTATTGAAGCAGATCAAAGAATGGATTCAGTTTCACCCTTGGCTCAGCTTAACTAAGTGAAGATCTTCTTGGCCAGCTTGAACTGGAAAATGGATCTTCTTGAAAATAAGGAAAATACAGAGTCACCAAACACCAAAAGGATAAGCTTAGTCTTATCAATCTGTATTTCCCCAGATGGAGTCACAAAAAATTGTTGGTTGGATATTTTTTCACGCCAAAATATGAGGTTTGACCACAGTACATGGGATTAAATCCCTCCTCGAAGATAGGTGAGGCTACCTGTTTATTACTAATCTAAAACACAACAAAAGTAATATGTACAAGTATTCACATTAATCTAACCATTGGGGTTGGGATATAATCCCAAAGTCCATATCCATGCTAGGTAAAGATGTTGTTATTTTCTGATATAGAATGGATCAGAAAGGAATACACAATGGAAAGGAAAGTTATGGGAATGTATTTTCTTTCGAGCAAACAAAGAGATCACAAAATAGTCATACGCGTTCTAGATAACAAATGTAATGTAATGTTTAAAACAATTAAAATTATTGAGAATGCTAAACACAGAATAGCTTAAGATCCTGAACATAAGAACAATATATTAAGAGAGATGAATCTCACAACACAAAGTTTACAAAAATAGCATCGATTTCTATTCCTCAAATGATTAAAAGAAAACACAAAGTTTTTATTCTTCACAAAAGTTCTCAATATTCCAAAAATATCAACCCCTTGGAATGCATAAGCATCCCTTATTTATAATAAAAGGAGTTTAGAGAAAATAAGATAAATCCTAGAAAATAGTCTTTTAAAAGAGAGTCCTATTTTGCTTGACTCTCATGTAGGAGACCAAGTCAAAATTTTCTTCCTATGTGACGAAACAAAAATGAAAAAGACATGTTGATTTCAAGATTGAAATGACATGTATGCATTGTGCTTATTTTGTATCATCATCTTTATCTTCCTCAAACAAAGCCTGCTTGTCCCAAAATTCTTGGAATTTTTGGATTATACCCTGCATCGCATTCTCATCAGGTGCTGGTGAAATGATCACTACAAAACTTCACATGTTTCCTAAGTATCACTAGCATGTTGCCAAGAAGATTTTTCAATCTCTTGTTGAGTTTCCTTAAGAGTCTCCAAAGAATGTTCAATTTTCACAAACCTGTCAATGATTTCCATGCCTGAATCCATACGTTGGTTCATGTTGAATTGATTCTTGGATCTGTTTGTTAAATATCATCAATAGGTAAGATACGTGAGCTTTCACTCAACACTTTTGCATAGATTTTGATCAACTCTTCTTCAAAGTCATTCTTGCCATTGACAAATTGATCTCTTGATTCTCTCAATTTGATGAAAGCTTCATTGAGAATATTTATTCTGAATCTGATGGTTTTGGTTAGCTGAAAATGTTTATCCCCATGTGGAATGATGCCCTCTTCGACCAAGATGCAGGATGAAATCTGTTTCAGCGTTTGTAGAGCTTCGAAAGTCAACTCTAGGTTCTCGATTTCTGCTAAAAACTCATCATCCATTTTCTCTTCATCTTTCTTTATATCCTTTAAGGATTGGTAGACTTCCACAGTATCTTTGATGAATTCTTTACCTTATAGGAGTAGGCTTTGGGTCCATTCATCGACCGTTCTCCCTTTTCGTTAATCTTCTCGATCATGGGTACCGATGAGAAATCAAACCCGATAGGAGTAGAGGATGATGGTGTTGACTCAGGAGACTTTGAGAGCTTGACTAGCACTTCTGTTAGCTGTTGTACTTTCTCTTTTAACTCATCTATGTTTTCCTTAGTTTCCCTCAGCTTCTGGCACAACACATTCATGGCATCTTGTGCATCCTGTTGTGCTCCCTCTGTTGCTACTTTCCCCTGATCCACCCTTGTGATTTGATAATCTGTGACCATTATATAATCCTTAGTTTTATCATCTGTGGGAGTAGTAATGTCTACAAATTTATGTCCTGAGGAATCCACTGAAATCCTGGAGATAGTTTTGGGTTTCTTGGCCGACTTGGTAGGAGTGACCTTCAGGGAACTGAAATCAAAGGCTAGTAATGGAACAACCACCTTCCTCTTCCTTGGAGTCTTATCTACTAACCATTGGGGTGTATTGGAATAAGTTTCTCCCATAGGTGTTATGGTCACATCTTCAGGTGGAGGTAGGTTATCTTGTGGAGTGGAAACCACTATAAGTGTAGCATCTGTGGTAGGGAATGGATGTGTAGTAGGAGGAGGCATGCAGTGGGGAGAGATGAGAGGCCAGAGAAGATACTAACCATAGCTAAAGAACTTGGTGAAGAGATATGAGGCAAGGAAGGTTGAATGGGAGGAGGCAAGGATTTCAAAATTAGAGCATGAGAGGTGGGAGGAATACTTACCTCTGATGAACTATCTACCAGAGGAGGAAGGGAAGTTTGAATAATCTCTTCTCTTGAAGGAATATTCCCTTGTTCTGGTTGTCAAGGTGAATCAAGAACCTCAACTAGTTGTGGGAGAGTGGCCAGTAGTGTAGTTACTTGATCTTCTCCCTTTCTTAAAAACTTAACCTTCATTGGCATTTTAGAAGGGTTTTTATCCTTTTTTCCTTTTGAGGGTCCCTCTTCCAAAGCATATAGCTTTGCAAAACTACCTTATTTATAACTCATTCCCCAAGAAATTAGCCACACTTTAGTACGGGCAAGAATTTGAGTAGTTCTTCCCATGATAGAAGATTTCTTAGTAATGGACCAATCAATGGCTGGGAATACATATAGATCTTTATTTAACTTGTCATATAAGGCATCAAGGACAGTCTCATTGTCTTTAGTGCCTGTTTGGAATGTCAGATAAATCCAACATCTGGATTTCTTCAATTTTCAACCTGCTGTTATATTTTCTTCATGGATGGACAACTTCATCTAGAAGATCAACCCAAATATCTTCTATTTTGGGAGCATGTAGATATAAAGTATCGTATGACTTAAGGACTCCTTGGAAATCAAATCCATATTTGTGCTTCATGTGCTTATTCAATTTATCCTGATGCTCGTGCACTACGTTCTTAGCTTTGACCACCCTTGAGCACGTGTTTCTTCCAGTGGAAATGGGGAAGGATACAACAGCCTTGTGTTTGCTTTGTTGGAATTTGTGGAAATCCAACAACTATCTTACTAACTCCATTAGGATCAACTTATCACCTGAGAATCTGGGAAATTTGAAAGGACCACGTAGATACATGACCACCCGAAGGTATGTGAACTTCTTGAACTGCAAGAAGATACAACCCCATTTTGATACTTCGGCCCATGCTTCATCAGAGACTCTTCTTTTCCTTAGATCGGGGTTCATCCTGCAGATATTTTCATAAAAGAAAGCATTGTTCACTCTTCTAAACTAATCTTTGAGAACCTTTCATTGTCAGCTGAGGGAGGTACCAATATATGTGTTCTATGTATCCCTATCTCCTTTTTCATCCAATCCTGGATAATTTCTCATGCCAGCTACTGCATAGGTGACATATGATGACATATAGAATTTTCCCGTAGTCAATACTATCTTCATATGGGAATCAATCTCATCACTTATGAGACTGCTCCAATCGATCCGTTGTTTTTTCTTCTTCATAATCACCATGAATTGATACATCCATCCTTGGAAGTCCCTTGACTCAGGGAGTCCAAATACTTGACTTAGTAAGGTGATGATGTCGTTAATCTCAAGGATGAAATCACTCCTGGGGAAAAACTTGGGGAACCTTGTGAGACAACCGGCTTGGCCTTGATCAAAAATTTCCTATTCACATGCCTGTTGCAGTCATCTTGATCCTTGTCCCAGGCTTTCTGTGTTGACTTAAGATCTACGTCAACATATTCCTGAAAGTTGGGTAATCTTAAGAGGTCATCAAAATAACCCCCGTCCAACTTCACTATGACTTCTCTTTCTTGATTTTTCACGGAGCGAGAGTCTGAGTCATAATGGGAAGCACAAGATAAAATGAACTCAGGGCACTGAGCAGACATTGGGAAACCTGCTACAAGAGGGAGGCCACTGTTCGGTTATTGACCTTCATGCTAGGGACTCTGAGAATAATCCTTGGTTCTGTTCTATAAATCCTCCATGTCAATGTTACCAAGTTCAGTATCTCGGATGTCATAATTGCAATCTATGTAGGAGGGGGATTCCATCTTATGATACTTGTGTTTCATCTTCCTTAACCTGTCTGACTTGTCTTTAGATGATCCAGGATTTGACATGAGAAAGCCTGAAGAAATAATGCCTAGACAACTCTTATCTGAGTAATCAGACTGTAGAAGCTTATTGAGAAATGCCACAAACCCGTACCACACTATCCAGGACTTTAGGACTTGTAAAGCACCTAATGAAACCTAACATTATGTCTCGTCAGACACTTCACAAAACTCGACACACTTGAGAGAGTGTCAGAATTTAGTTCCTTTCGGACACTTCTCAAAACCTGAAACACTGAAGAGAGTGTGGAAACTTAGTATATGTATGACACTCTGATAAAATCCGACATGCACTGGCGGGAATCAAGAATATGTTGAGCACCTCGCAAGAACCTTGAAACACTGGAAATCGAATGTCAGAGGATTGTTGGATGTCTGACACTTGAAGAAAATCTTGAAACACTGCGGAAGCTTGGAGACTGTAAAACACCCTGCAAAACTTGAAAATAAGGGAATCAAAAATTTGATATGTTAAGTACATGCAATCTTTCTGCCATTTCAACAGTTAGGGACTTTAGTATTCTTCTCCTTTTCATTAAAACACAAAAAGGTATATTCTATAGGTATAGAATAGGAAAACACCCTAAGGGTGAACTATTCCAATCAATATATTTATATTGGAATGTCAACCCAAAAAGAGGAAGAACAACCTAAAACCCTAAACCTAGAAGAAAAGTAGGAAAGGAAGGAGAACGTCACAAAGAACATCACCAAAACATGATTCAACAAAGACCTCACAAGCAGAGGGTAGAAGTGAAATACCTTTAGTAAATCTTGGAAAATAATTGAAAATGAACCACACAATTGAGCATGAAGCTCAAATCGGGTTCGAAGGTTGAGAGAGCATGCACGAGTGAAAAATCCATGCAACCAAAAGTATAATAGATCCAAATGACGTGTAAAATCCAACTATTTATAAAAACCCCTAGCATTTATTACACTTCACATGACACGTGTGCCAACCACCTGACAACTCAGAGTTAATGCCATGTCATCATGCTTGGAGTGCCCGAAAATCTGATACAAAGGATTAGTTATCAATTCGGGTTTCGGGTTTTAGGAAATAGATGACATGAAACATGAGATGTTTGGGTGTTCGAAGGTTCCGAAAACCTGACACAAAGGAACATATCAAGTTTCAGGTTTCAGAAGTCAAATGACATGTAACATGCTTTTTACAAGTCATGTTCCGATGTTCATGAGTTCTAAAAACCCGAAATACTAACTTGTTTCGGGTTTCGGGTTTTGGAAAACAATTTGCATATAGCATGTAAAAAACATGTTTTCATGTTGTTGAAACCTGAAAAACCCAAAAATCTCCTCAAAAGGGAATTTTAGGATATTTTTCCAAAAAAAATCTATGGTTATCTTAATTTTAGCTGGAATCACTAAAATGAGATAACAACTGGCTCCAGTTGGGGACTTTCTTGGTGAAATAAAAGGAAGAGAACTTATAATCTCTAGATTTATCCATTGGGCTATGGAATCTAAAGAAAGAAGAAAACCAAAAACAAAGAAAGAAAGAAAGAAAACAAAAATCAAACACACGACAGAAAACAAATTATGTACAATGCAAGAGAGCATCTTGCATTACTGATGGAACAACTTCAGATGTTGACCATTGAAAGGTAGAGGGAGCAACTCTCCATCAAGGTATGATAGTTAGAAGCTATTTTCACCATTCAGCTGATGTATTTTGAAAGGTCCTTTCCATCAAGAATCAAACTTTCCATGCATCCCTTTCTGCTCTCTTCTCTTATCCCAGAGAAGTACTAGATCTCTAATTTGGAGGTCACGTTGTTTTGATTTCTTATCAAATATCTTCTTTAATTTACTCTGATGATCTGTAATGTGATCGATCACCTTGCTTCATTCCTCTTCCAGCCTAGCTAGATACATAACCCTCTTCTAGATCAAATTTTGAAAAGCTTCATCCTCAATTGCTTTAGCCAACTGTAAGGCTAGTAATTATATGGAGATAGGTATCTCATCGTTAATCCCATACAACACCTGGAATGGAGACATCCCAATATCTCATTCAGGAGTAATCCGATCTACCCACAATGCATCATGCAATGCTTTGTGCCATGTCCTTTGATTCTCATCAACCAACTTTCTGATTATGGTCACCAGGTTTTTGTTGCTCGATTCAGCTTGGCCATTGCCTTAAGGATGGTAATCAGATGAATGAGCCAATGTGATCCCAAATCCATAACAAAAATCCTTTCAACTTGTGGGATGAAAAATTGGAGGAATGTTGTCGGCAACAATCTTGTGAGGCATGCCAAATCTGACAATTATATTTTCTTTGAGGAAGTTACAGATAGCTTCAGAGGTTGCCTGCTTGATGGGTGCAGCTTCCACCCACTTGGTGAAATAGTCTATGGTGGTGAGCACATATTTGTGTCGCTACACTAGAGGTAGGATTCAATACTCCAATGAAATTCAATTCCCCACTAGTGAAAAAAGGTTCTTCAATGACCACATGCTTCAGGGGAAGAGCTGCTAACTTAGGGAAACCAACAAAATGTTGACAAGCTTCACATTTGGACACCCATTCTGATGAGTCTCAAAAGAGAGTAGACCAATAGTACCTGGCTCGTAGGATCTTATAAGTTGTCACAGAGGAAGAGAAATTTCCTCCGCATGCCAAATTATGGAAGGACTCTAGCAACCTCACCTGTTGTGACTTATCAACACAGCACAAGAATACACCATCAATACATTTCTTGTACATTCCATTATCCCACAAAATGTATCTTGTCGATCTTAACTTAATTTTCCTCTTCTCCTTTTGGTTTAAATGTGGGGGGTCATTCACCATAAGTTAGAAAGAAAGCAATATCTATGTACCATTCATGTCGGTTGTGCTCACAAAAAGCACCATGGGAAATTCCAAAGAGGTATCTTCATTTTTTACATTTTGTCTCAGCATTATTTTCTGCAATCAATTGGCATAGGCCCCTTCCTCATACCAACTTGGTAGTTCTGATGTCCAAATCATAATCTTGGACTTTATCTATCTAGTTACCTCGTTGACTACCCAGCTCTTGTTGAGTCAAAATGGATTTAACTGTAGTATCATGAATGAGAACGAGGGTATGAGAACTCAACACGTAATACCTAAAATGTTTCACTGCTCTCACCACCGCATAAGCATGATTTTCAATTTTTGACATTTTTAATTCATTTTCTTTCAATGGGAAGCTCATGAAAGTGATGGGAGCTTTAATTCCTTCTTCATTTTCCTACATCAAGATGGCTAATACTGTATGAGCAGAAGCATAGCTATACATGATGAAATATTTTTTGAAGTCTAGACATACTAGAATGGGGGCATGTGCAATTTCCTTTTTTACTTCTTCGAAAGCAAGCTTCCCTTCAGTGATCCATCAAAATGGAGCTTTCCCTTTCATCATCCCAAGGATATCCTTGGTTTTATCAGCAAAATCAGGTATAAATCTTCTTAGGAAATTAACCTTCCCTAAAAAGGAGTGCACCCTAGTTTTGCTTATGGGTAGGGTAAGGCTTTGAATGGCCTTCACCCTCTCTGGGTTGATCTTGGTTCCTTATCTAGTCACAATATGACTCTAGTAAATTTCATTTCTGTTCACTCCAAACATGGAATTTTTAGGATTTAATGAAATCCCATGATGCCTGCACCTTAAAAGTACCTATTCCAGGTGATCATAATGATCACTTCATTTTTTAGAGAAGATTGTCAAGTCATCCAAATATATAACTATGACCTTTCCCATTAAATCCCTAAAAGCTAAGTCCATAGCTCTCTGAAATGTGGCCCCGGCATTGATCAAACCGAAAGGCATCCTTCTATAAGCAAAGGTTCCCCATGGAGTGGTGAACGTTTTCTTATGTTGATCTTCGGTAGCTACCTCAACCTGATTATACCCCAAAAATCCATCAAGCATGGATAACATTTCTGCTCCAGTGACAGTTTGTAATACCTGGTCCATGATGGGCAACGGATAATTGTCCTTTAATGAAGACTGGTTGAGATTCTCGAAAGTCAACACAAATCTAGATTTCACCATTCTTCTTTCTGACATAGGGACAATGTTTGTCCACCTAGGTGGAATGATGGATCAGAAAGATAATCCTTGTGTCTAACATTTTCTTGAATTTTTTGCAAGAATAGTCCCTGAGATCTTGGGGTTGTAATGTCTCTTCTTTTTCCTGTTGGGTTTAACTTCATGCTTCAAGGGAATGCTATGTTGCACATCCTTGGGCTTGAAAGACTTTAGATCCACGTATGACCATCCTAGGACGTCCATATATCTCTTCAAGAGTGAAGAGAATCTTTCTTTTTCCTTCAATGAACAAGCATTTACCGAGGTTTACCATCCATGGTTTTATCAGCGAAACACAGGTTAACTTGATCTACCTCCAACGAGGAAGCACCTTTAGCTTGCCTTTTACCCTAAATAAACCGGTCATGTTTGTCAAACAAACCTTCCAAAGAAACCAATCCTTTGGGAATCTTGTTTCCTTTTAGCTAAATGAACTCACCGTTAATCTCTTGATATGAACTTGAAATAGATTCGTGAAAGGCTGATTCTAATCCTTCAAAATATAGTTCACTAAAATAATCGACCTTTTCAAGGAAAGACAGTACCTGTTGATCATCATTGAATACTTGCCAATGTGCTAAATTATCTAGAACACTGGGACGATACACAATCTCAATGGTGTACATGTCTTGTTTGAATTGTGGATGAGGAAGGAGAAGAGATGTAGACACGGCTAACGAATCAGCTTTGTCATTATAATCCCTCAAAACTACCTTGATAGAAAAAGCATCAAAGTATTCTATGTTGTCCCATACTTTGTTCCTGTAATGCTTTAGGCGATCATTTTTCACTTGGTAAACCCCTTTCACTTGATTTACAATGAGTTCCGTGTCTCCCTAAACTTTGAGGTTTTAGATTCCTTTTTGTCTTGCCATTTCTAATCCTAATAACAAAGATTCATATTCAACTGTGTTATTAGTATTATCAAACTGAAACTTGAAAGAAAAGTGAAAGATCTCGAAATCCAGAGATACAAGAACTATGCTGATACATGATCCAGTAGTTGAACAGATCCCATCAAACTCGAGGGTACAAATACCATTAGGATCCTCTTCTTTAACATTCACAGCTGGCATCTCTGATGTCATGAAATAATTCCCTAAGCCAGCATCTTCAAAAATAATTTGATCCTTGGGGTCATCAGACTTAGTGAATAAATAATTCACTTGACGCTCAGGATGGAGAATATGAGGAACTCCATTAACTATAATTTTAGACTTGGTCTAGTCCATATTGATCTCTCCTCTAACATCTTTACAAATACCTCTTCCTAAGAAAATACCGTAAGCAGTTGGGATATCAGCAACTAGAATGGTCATTTTTACTCTCTTCTCTGGGAATGCGACAAATGCAAATTGTGCATCCCTTATTTGACCAATCAAAGGAACTTTATTGGTTTCCATGGAATAACACTATCCGTATGATTTAGTTAAATTAATTCCAAGGGCATGAGCTACTTTTGCGGGCATCACATTATCAGAAGCTCCTGAGTCAATTATGCAATTACTGAGTTTGAACCCGTTTATGAGTAAAGACAAATAAAAAGGTTTGATCTTTCCTTAAGAAGAAAAAGAGGTCATATTGGTCTGAGGTGAAGGTTGAGTAGGACTTGACAATATGCCTTTTGAAGATGAAGGGACATCAACCTTACTTCTAATGAATTTGGAAAGCTTTTCAAATTTCTCAGAATTTGACTGAAGATATTCTTTTTCTGAAATTTAGATCTTAGTTCTCTTTACATGTTCAATAATGTCAAAAGTAATATATGAAGGAAGGATGGTAGGCTCAATTTTGGTTATATTTGTTTGAGTTGAGGTACAAGTCTTGGGAGCAGGAGAAGGAAAATAAGAAGAATTTTTTACCTTTTTAGTTGTCTCCTTTTCAGGTTTTGTTGAGATAGGAGATCCTCTCTTGGCCATGATCACGGGAGCTTATTTATTCTTCTCCTTAGAGCTTTCAACCGGTTTTCTAGGATTCTGAGATTAGGATCGAGTAAAAACTGCAAATGACTGACCATCATGTTTGCATCCATCTTCCTCGTATTCCAAATACCCAATGATTGAGTAGCCAATTGAATCATCATATGACTTATCAGCATATCTCGAAGCTTCAAAAGCTTCATGAGAATATTTTTCTAATAGTTCTTCATCTTCTTCGACTATCTCCACTATAGAATTAACAGGAGGACAGTCTCAATTGAGCAGTAGTCAACCGTGGTCTATCTCTTTGTGGAGTGCGTTTAGTATTATTGAAATTCTATCTAGGAATATCCCGATATGAAACGTTGCTCACCTTTTGAGACATTTTATTTTTCAAAGCGATCAAGTCGTTAGCTATCTTCTCAATCATGGGATCAGTAGTACTCTAAGAAGCACTCTGATTTTTAGGCTTGGATGATTCTTTTCTGATCTTTCTAGCCATAATAAGATATATTCTATTTTAATGGTTTTAGCTTAAGTGGTGGCCAAATTGGGGATAAAAAATCTTCTCAACAAGAAGCTCACATCTGGAGGTTGAGAGTTGATAAAGAAACACTTATGATTCTCAAGAGTAGGAACAACATGATCTGGAATCTTTTAATTCAGCTTTTTGAATTTGTCTATGAAGTCCTGCATGGGTTCATAAGACTCCTTCATATGGGTAAGATGTGCTAACAAGGCATGAGAATCTTCAGCTAGTTTGAACCTTGCTTCAAATATAGATCTCATGGTAGCCCAATTGGTAATACATGAATTTAAGAGATGGTAAAACCATTCCGGTGCCACACCATGCAATGTTTCAATGAAGAATCAAACAGAGACATCTTCGTGAGCAACCCCAAGAACACCACATACAACAAAGAATGAGGCATGTGTTCATCAAGATGCTATTTTCCATCACCATTGAAATTAGGAATATTCTTTCATGATCCATGAGGTAGGTCATATAACGGTGAAGTAAGGGAAAGAGGACCAATAGCTGTGCCCTAAGGCACAAGTTGTGCTTCCATTATTCTAAACGAAGTGCATATAGGAATATGAATATCTGGCAAGAATAATGCACGAAAAGTTGCAGAAACTTCTGGTTCTTGAGTAATCTGATTCCTTCAGATGAGAAAAGAACTTCTTTCCCGGCTAGATGCAACACTGTTGGGTGAAAGCCTGAAATTATGTTGTTAAAGCATATCAAAGAATGGATCAGTTTCACCCTTGGCTCGGCTTAACCGAGTGAAGATATTCCTGTCCAGCTTGAACTGGAAAATGGATCTTCTTCAAAATAAGGAAAATACAGATTCACCACACACCAAAAGGATAAGCTTACTATTATTAGTCCGTATTTCCCCAATGGAATCACCAAAAATTGTTGGTTGAATATTTTTTCATGCCAAAATATGAGATTCAACCACAGTGCATGGGATTAAATCCCTACTCAAAGACAGGTGAGGCTTCATGTTTGTTACTAATCTAAAACACAACAGAAATAATATGTACAGTATTCACACTCATCTAACCATTAGGGTTGGGATAGAATCCCAAAATCTAGATCCACAATAGGTAAAAATGTTGTTGTTTTCCGAAATGGAATGGATCAAAAATGAAAACACAATGTAAAGGAAATGATGGAAACGTATTTTCTTTCGAGAAAACAAAAATCACAAAATAATCATACGAGTTCTAGATAACAAATGTAATGTAATGTTTGAAACAATTAAAATGATCAAGAATGATAAACAAAGACTAGCTTAAGATCCTGAATGTAAGAACAATATCTTAAGAGAGATAAATCTCACAACACAAAGTTTGGAAAAATAATATCGATTTCTATTCCTCAAATGATTAAAAGAAAACACAAAGTTTTCCTTCTTCACAATAGTTCTCAATATTCCAAAAATCTTAACCCTTTGGAATGCATAAGCATCCCTTATTTATAATAAAAGGTGTTGAGAGAAAATAGTCTTTTGAATGAGATTCCTAATTTTCTTGACTCTTATGCAGGAGACCAAGTCAAAATTTTCTTCCTATGTGATGAAACAAAAATGAAAAAGACATGTCGATTTCAAGATTGAATTGACATGTTACGTTGTACTTATTCTGTGTCGTCATTTTTATCTTCCTCCAGTAAAGCTTTCTTGTCCTGAAATTCTTGGAATTTTTGGATTATACCCTACATCTCATTTTCATAAGGCACGGTGGAATGATCACTCAGAACTTCACATGTTTCCTGAGTATCGTTAGCATTTCTAGGAAGTTTTTTCAGTCTCTTGTTGAGTTTCCTCAAGGTCTCCAAAGAATGTTCAATTTTCACAAACCTGTCAATTATTTCCATGCCTAATCTATAATTTGGCTCATGTTGAATTGATTCTTCGATCTATTTGTAAAGGTGATCAACAGGAAGGATACCCGAGCCTTCACTCAACACCTTAGTACAGATTTTTACTATCTCTTCTTCTAAGTCATTCTTGCCATCGTCTAATTGATCTCTTGATTCCCTCAATTTTCTGCAAGCTTCATTAAGAATATTTATTCTGAATCTGATGGCTTTGGTTAGCTGAAAATGTTTATCCCCATGTGGAATGATGCCTTCTTTGACTAAGATGCGGGATGGAACCTGTTTCAGCATTTGGAGAGATTCAAAAATCAACTCTAGTTTCCCAATTTCTATTGAAAACTCATCATCCATTTTATCTCCATCTTTCTTTATATCCTCTAAGGATTCGTAGACTTCCACAGTATCTCTGATGACTCATTTTCCTTGTAGGATAAGCCTTTGGATCCATTCATTGACCGTTCTCCCCTTTTCATTAATCTTCTCGATCATGGGTACCGATGAGAAATCGAATCCGATAGGAGTACAGGATGATAGTGTAGACTCAAGAGACTTTGAGAGCTTGAGTAACACTTTATTTAATTACTACACTTTCACTTTTAACTCATCTCTATTTTCCTTAGTTTCCCTCAGCTTCTGGCACAATACATTCATGGCATCTTATGCATCCTATTGTGTTCCCTCTATTGTTACTTTCCCTAGAGCCACCCTTGTGATTTGATAATCTGTGACCATTATATCATCCTTAGTTTTATCACCCGCAAGAGTAGCAATCTCTACAAATTTATGTCCTGAGGCATCCACTGAAATCCTGGAGACTATTTTGGGTTTCTTGGCCGACTTGGTAGGAGTGACCTTCAGGGAAGTAAAATCAAAGGCTGGTAATGGAATAACAACCTTCCTCTTCCTTAGAGTCTTATCTACTAACCATTGAGGTGTATTGGAAGAAGTTGCTCCCATAGGTGTTATGGTCACATCTTCAGGTGGAGGCAGGTTAGCTTGTGGAGTGGCAACCACTGTAAGTGTAGCATCTATGGTAGGGAATGAAGGTGCGGTAGGAGGAGGCATGTCCACGATTAACTAGGGTCTAATTGGGAGAGGTGAGAGGCCAAAGAAGATACTAGCCATAGCTGAAGAACTTGGTGAAGAGATCTAAGGCAAGGAAGCTTGAATGGGAGGAGGCAAGGATTCCAGAATTAGAGCTTGAGAGGTGGGATGAAGACTTACCTCTGATGAACTATCTACCAAAGGAGGAAGGGAAGGTTGAATAATCTCTTCTCTTGAAGGAAGATTCCCTTGTTCTAGTTATGGACATGAATCAAGAACCTCAATTGTTTGTGGGAGAGTGGCCACTGGTGTAGTTACTTGATCTTCTCCCTTTCTTACAAACTTAACCTTCATTGGCCTTTTGGAAGGGTTCTTATCTTTTTCCTTTTTTCCTTTTGAGGGTCCCTCTTCCAAAGCATCTAGCTTTGTAAAAATCCCTTCATTATAACTCATTCCTTAAGAAATGAGCCATGCCTTAGAACGGGCAAGAATTTGAGTAGCTCTTCCTATGATAGAGGATTTCTTAGTAATGGACCAATCAATGGTTGGGAATACATATCGATCTTTGTTCAACCCATCATATGAGGTGTCAAGGACACTCTCATTGTCTTTAGTGCCTTTTGGAATGTCAGATAAATCCAACATTTGGATTTCTTCAATTGTCAACCTTCTATTTTCCTTTCTTCAGATGGAAACTCCATCCCGAAGATCAACCCAAATATCTTCTATGTTGTGAACATGTAGATATAAATTCCCGTATGACTTAAGGACTCCTTAGAAATCAAATCAATCTCTATGCTTCATGTGCTTTTTCTATTTGTCCTGAAGCTCATGCACTATGTTCTTAGCTTTGACCACCATCGAGCATGTGTATCTTCCAATGGAAATGGGGAAGGATACGTCAGCCTTGTGTTTTCTTTGTTGGAATTTGTGGAAATCCAACAACTGTCCTACCAACTCCATTAGGATCAGCTTATCACCTGGGAATCTGGGCAATCTGAAAGGGTCACCTAGATACATGACCACCCAAAGGGGTGTGAACTTCTTGAACTACAAGAATATGCAGCCCCATTTTGATACTTCAGCCCATTCTGCATCTGAGACTCTTCTTTTCCTTAGATCAGGGTTCATCCTACAGATATTTCATAAAAGAAAGCATTGTTCACTCTTCAAAACTGATCTTTAGAACCTTTTATTCTCAGCTGAGGGAGGTACCGATCTATGTGTTCTATTACCCTATCTCCTTTTGCATCTAATCCTAGATAATTTCTCATGTCAGCTGCTGCATAGGTGACATACGATGACATATAAAATTTTCCCGTAGTCAAGATTGTCTTCATCGAGGAATCAATCTCATCACTTATGATACTGCTCCAATCGATCCCTTGTTCGTTCTTCTTCATAATAACCATGAATTGATACATCCATCCTTGGAAGTCCCTTGACTCAGGGATTCCAAATACTTGACTCAACAAGGTGTTGATGTCGCTTATTTCAAGGATGAAATCACTCCTGGTGACAATTTTAGGAAACCTTAAGACACCCAGCTTGGCCTTGATCAAGAACTTTCTATTCACATACCTAATGTAGTCTTCTTAATCTTTGTCCCAGGATTTCTATGCTGACTTAAGATCTACGTCAACATATTCCTGAAAGTTGGGTAATCTTGAGAGGTCATCAAAATAACCCCCATCCAACTTCACTATGACTTCTCCTGCTTGAATTTTCACTAAGCGAGAGTCCAAGTCATAATGGGAAGCATAGGCCAAAATGACCTCAAGGCATTGAGCAAACATTGGGAATCCTGCTACAAGAGGGAGGCCACTGTTGGTTATTGACTTCATCCATGGACTTTCAGAAGAATCCTTGTTTCTTTTCCAAAAATCCTCCATGTCAACGTTACCAAGCTCCGTATCTCGGAGGTCGTAGTTGTAATCTATATAAGAGGGGATCCCATCTTCCAATACTTGTATTTCATCTTCCCTGACCTATCTGAATTGTCTTTAGATGATCCAGGATCTGACATAAGAAATCTTGAAGAAGGAATGCCTAGACAACTCCTATCTGAGCAATTGAACTTGGAAGCTTGTTAAGCAACCCCACATACCTGCCACACTATCTAGATTTTAGGACTTATAAAGCACCTGATGAAATTCGACACACTAGAGAGAGTGTTGGAACTCAGGTATTTTCAGACACTTCACAAAACCTGACACACTAGAGAGAGTGTCAAAATTTATTTCTTATCAGACACTTCACAAAACCCGACACACTGGAGAGAGTGTTGGAACTTAGTATATGTCTGACACTTGATAAAACCCCGATGCACTAGCGGAAGCAAGGAGATGTTGAACACTTGAAGAAACCTGATACACTACAAAGTGTATGTTGGAGATCAATAGATGTCTGACACTTGAAGAAACTTGATATACTGTGGAACTCGGAGATTGTTTAACACCCTGCAAAACCCGAAAATAAAGGAATCAGGTTTTTGAGGTGTCATGACATGTAAAATTCCCGTTAGGGATTTTAGATTCTTTTTTTTATAACCAACAGGGTATATTCCATAGGATAAAATAGAAAACTCCCTAGGTGACTTTCCAAACAAGAAATTTTAATGGAATTCAACACAAAATGAATAAAACAACCTAAAACCCTAAACCTAGAGGAAAAATAGGAAAGGATGGAGAACATCAAAAGAATATTTTCAAAAATGAATCCAAAATACCTCAAATCAGCAAGAAAATTAAAATACCTTTAGCAATATTGAAAAATAATTGAAAATGGAGCACATAATCGATTAAGAAGCTCAATCGGGTTTGGAGGTTGTAGGCACAAGAGTGAAAAATCCACGTAGCAAAATTACAATTGGTAAAAATGACATGTAAAATTGGGCTATTTATAAATCCCTAGCATTTATGACACCTCACCTGACACGTTTGACAAATACCTGAAAACTCAGAGTTAATGCCATGTCATCATGCTTGGAGTGCTTGAAAACCCAATATAAAGGATTAGCTATTAGTTCGGGTTTCAGGTTTCAGGAAACAGATGAGATGAAACATGAGATGTTTGGATGTTCCAAGGTTCAAAAAACATGACACAAAGGAACATATCAGGTTTCAGGTTTCGAAAGTCAAGTGACATGTAACATGCTTTTTTCCAGTCATGTTCCGATACTCATGAGTTCCAAAAACTTGAAATACTAACTTGTTTTAGGTTTTGGGTTTCAGAAAATAATTTGCATATAGCAAGTAAAAAAACATGTTTTCATGTTGTTGAAACCAAAAAACCCGAAAATTTCCTCAAAAGGGCATTTTAGGAGATTTTTCTAAAAAAATTCTAGGTTATCTTAATTTTAGCTGGAATCACTAAATTGAGATAACACATTAATAGGCAGCTCCAGCAATTCCCCATCTAAGTCCTTGAGAAAGAAGGTATGTTCACCAATTCTGATATCAATGGCATAAGGGCCCATCCATAATGCATCAAATTTGCCATGCTTTCCCTTGTCTTCATACCTACTATCCCACAACAAAACCAGATCTCCAACATTGAAGGCTCTATGAGTGACCTTCTTGTCAAAAAATATCTTCAATTTTTCCCTAAATCTAGCATGCCTTTGATGTAATGCTCTTTTCTCCTCATCAAGCTCAATAATCTAATTGATCCTTGATTCATATGGGCCAAGCTCTTGATCTTCCAACTGTTGGGAAAAATGAAATGAAGATAATTGTAGGTGCAAGGGTAGAAAATCTTGAGTTCCATACACCAATTCAAATGGGCTTTTACCAGTAGCTCTTTTAGGAGTTCTCCTATCAGCCAAAACTGTAAATTTCAATTGTTCACCCCATTTCTTCTTGTTTTGCTCCAAGGTTCTTCTAATGATCTTCAACAAATTCTTATTGTTGGGCTCAGTTTTTCCATTCCCTTGGGGGTTATTGCTCGAAGAATAAGTCAAATTGATTCCATATTCATTACACATTACTATTAAAGGTTTGGATCTAAAGCACATGGCATTATCAGCTACAATCTTGACTGGGACTCCAAATCTACATATGAATTGATTCAACAAAAATTCCATAACTATTTAGTGTGTTACTTTCTTGGTGGGGATTGCCTCTACCCACTTTGTAAAATAATTAGTGGCTACAAGGATCCACTTATGGCCAGCACTAGAAGGATCTAAAATCTCACCAATGAAGTCCATCCCCCATTGCTTGAAAGGAGCTTCAATTTATACATGCTACAAAAGAAGGGAGCCTGAAGCTTTCAGTCTTCTAGAGAAATGTTGGTAACTATCACATTTTATAACCAGTTGCGTTGCATCTTTAAAGAGAGTAGGCCACCAATAACCAGCTCTCAAAATCTTATGTGTTGTTACTCTTCTAGCAAAGTTTCCTCCACAAACTCCCCCATGGAAATCAGCAACTATCTTAGGAGCTTCATCTTTAGTTATGCATTTCAAGAGGACACCTTCAGGGTTCTTCCAAGCCAGCCCAAGGTCTGTGATGATATATTTTTGAGAAGCCATCTTAATGTCTCTTTTCTTATTTTTATCTAAGTGACTAGGGCAGCAAAGGTGTCTGAGGTAGAAGATCACATCCTTTTACCACTCATAACTTACCAACTTTGCAAGCACATCTACCCTTTCTTCTTCTAGCTGATTCACTTCCACATTCTGCAAGTTGCTCTTAGCTATGACCTTAGCAAGACCCAAACCTCTTACCAAATTTGTGGTTTGGATGTCCATATCATACTCTTGGAGCTTGTTCACCCACCTACATCTTTTTCTTGAGATATCCATCTCTGATAATATGTCTTTCACCATGGTGTGGGGAACATAAGCAATAACTTTTGAACTCAATATATAAGGCCTGAAAACCTTTGTTGCTTTCACCAAGGAAAATGCTTGTTTCTCCATGATTGTATACTTCATATCAGCTACTTGTAAAGCCTTACTAAAGAAGGTAATATGCCTCTCATCCCCATTCTCATCCTTTTTTAACAAAATAGAAGCAATGGTATACTCAGAGGCAAAGGAAAAGATTTGGAAAGGCCTCTTATAGTTTGGGGCTGCTAAAACAGGTGCATGTTTAAGTGCATCCTTAATTTCTTCAAAAGCTTGAATGGCAGCCTCCTTCCACTTGATAACTTGGTCCTTCTTTAGCATTCTTTTGATTGGAAGAATCAACTCAGCAAAGTTGGAAACAAACCTTCTAATAAAATTAATTTGGCCAAAGAAAGATTGGATGCCTTTCTTGGTTCTTGGGATAGGTACTTTGCTGATTGCTTCCACTCTCTTAGGGTCTATCATAACACCATCTTTTGACACAATGTGACCAAACAACTTGTCCTTTCTCATGCCAAAATGACACTTCTTTGGATTAATGGAAATGCCATACTCCCTACATCTGATCAACATCTTCTCCAAGTGCTCCAAATGATCACCTCTCTACCTTGAAAACACAGTCACATCATCTTGGTAAACTGCAATGAACTCATTGATGTAACCAGCAAAAGCAACATCCATTTCTCTTTGAAAAGTGGCATTAGCATTCATCAAACCAAAGGGCATCCTAATAAAAACATATGTTCCCCAAGGAGTAGTGAATGTTTTCTTAAGTCTTTCTGATTCTTTGACTACCACTTGATTGTATCTGGAGAAACCATCCAATGTAGAAAGCAACTCAAAACCTATCACAAGCTGCAACATATTTTCCATATTTGGCAAGAGATAATTTCCATTTAATGAAGCTCTATTCAGGTTTCTGAAATCTACACAAAGTTTGATATCTCCATTCTTCTTTCTAACTAACACAAGGTTTGCAGCTCAAGATGAATACCTTATGGGTAGAATGATCCCTCCCTCCTTTAGTTTCTTCAATTCACCTTGCATTTTCATGGAGAGGAGTGTACTGATTGGCCTTTTCTTTTATTTGAATGGTTCAGCATTTGTTTCAAGAGGAATCTCATGTTGAAACAATTCTTCTCTATATGCTTTTAGCTCGGAATAAGACCAAGCAAGGCAGTCTTGATATTTTTTCAAGAGTTGGGCATACGATTGTTTTTCCTCTTTACTTAAATTTCTACCCAACCAAATATTCCTTTGTTTACCATTAGTGCCCAAGTTATGCTCCTCCACATCCCTTGAGGCAGACATGTTTCTATTTATGATGCAATCAGCATTTTTAAAATTTGACTCAAGTGCAACAAGACCTCTAGGAATGGTGTTTGTTTTTAATTGGATGATGTATTTCTCAAACAAAGTTTCTCTTCCTTCATTCATGCATACCATTAGCTCCTAATAGAAATTATGATTTACAAACTCACCTTGGTTTTGCAAGAAACTTAGCACTTGAGAATCATCATCAAAAATTTTCCAATGTTTCACATTATCAGGGACAGCTGGCCTAGTTAGCACAACAATGTTGTATCCACAATAAGGTGAAATGGTGCAATTTCTAAATATAGAACCCATCACTACCAACTTTTCAGCAGCATAATTGAGACCTCTATCATGATACATAATGTTAAAGGAATCAAACATTTCAATTAGATCCCAAACTGCATGTTTATACTGTTTCATACGTTGATTTTTGGTAGCATACAGTTTTCTTATTTGTTTGACAACTAGCTCTGAGTCCCATTTTGCAACAATATATTTTACTCCATACTTCCATGCAATTCTTAACCCTAACAACAATGCCTCATACTCAACAATGTTATTAGTGCATTCAAAATTAAGATTGAAAGAAAATGCAAAATCTTCCAAACTAGGAGAAAGCATAACTATACCAGCACCATTTCCAAATTTGGAGCAAGCTCCATCAAATAGAAAGGTCCAAGGAGAACCTACCACATCAAGGCACTTTGATTTTTCCATCTTATTTTCTTTTCCATCAGCAAAACCAATGAAATCCTCAACATCTACATCAGCAAACAACACTTCATAGGAAGCATTATTGGGATCTTTAATTAGGTGCAACATCTTCTTTTCTCCATAGAGCTTAACTAGGCTACCCTCAATGGGAATGGTGGAAAAATACATCCATTTGGACACTCCCTCAAACACTTGCATCCCACTTTATTGACAAAATCATACCCCATTTGTCAGGGAAATCAACAATCACAATATCCAAATTTAAATTCCTCCCTAGATAAGATGCAAACTGCACTACCAAACCTTTCACACAACCAACAACCACACTTCTCTTGAGTCCATGGCAGTACACTTTCCATAGGCTATTGTCACTTTTATGTCCAACTCATTCATGAATTCTAGAGGAATGAACTTACATGATGCACTGGAATCAAACATACAATGGTGAATTAGCTTATCCTTTATGATCAAAGTTGTGAAGAATGGATCAACATTCAATTGGGAATCAACCAAAGATGTTCCCAAATATACCTCAGGTGTCTCTCCAAGACCTCCTACTACTGGTGGTGTTTCAAGGTCAAAAATTATATCAGGTGGAGTTTCAACAACATTTACATTTATTCCTGGAGTAACCTTCTCTTCTTTCAATCCCAAGTACTCAAATGTTCTCTTCTTATGCTCAGGAATTCTAAGCAACTCAATGATTGGAACACTCACTTTAATTTGGCTCAATACTTGGGCTATGTCATAGGGGAAACTCTTTGGCAAAACAACATTAGAAGGGAAACAAGAAGATTCATTAGATGGTAGTGGATTCTTGGTGGGTTGGGCATGAGGAGGACTGTAATTTTTGTTTGGGACAACAGAAATTCTGACAGGTGCTTCTCTCCTAGGAGCTTCTTTTTTAATGCTTGTGAGCAAGGGTGTTTTAGGTTTGGCTTGAGGCCCAACTCCCTTAACAACCTTGCTTCTGATGTTATAGTATTTCTCTTGAGCTACAACAACATTCATCAACAATTTTCTATCTTCCTCCGAAGGGATACCACCATCATACTTATTAATCATCAAATCTCTTAAGTATTCAAATTCATTATTAGGAATTTAAAAAGCTTGAACTTCATTAAATTCAAGAGCGTGAGGGGGAATAAACATTTGTAACCATTTGATGTAATCCCAAAAAGTTGCATCTATCATAGCACTTATTACTTCAGTAGATGTTGCTCCTCCTTGTGAGCTTGAATAATAGTCCATCATGCAAATATCATCGTCAGTACCATCATCATCATTAGCTTCACCTTCTTGTTGTTACACTTCACATGGAGGATGGTGTAGAAGACACCTATCACACCAATCAATATCAGTAACCTCTTCAAAAACAAAAACCCTAGTAGTTAAGGGATCATGCAACACTCTTCCTTCACGTGTTTGAGGATGTCTATTTTTAGATCCAACAGGCCCTTTACCTTTGTCATCAAACCTCTACTCATTCCTATGGTGATTTTCAAATCTATCTTGTGCTTGCTGCCTAGGATGACCTTGTGAAGTCTACTCAATTCCCTTCTCAACTCTTGCCAACTTGTATGAGATTTCTTTGATAGCCCTTGCCAAATTTTTCACAACCTCTTCTAAATCAGCACCTTTGTTAGCTTGAGGTTTTTTATGGTTTATCAATTTCACACCATCTCTCTTGAGAGGTTTCCCAATTGCTTTGATATTGTTCTCAATTTGAATTTCCATGGTGAAATCTTGTCTTAGATTGGTAGGGTTCTTGTCTCTTAGGTAATAGGTTGCCTTCTTATCAAATGCATCTACATATTTGATTAGACAAGATTCATCACAAGGCCTCAAATTAACAGGCGGCCTTCTCAAAGTTTTGTTAAACCTTGTGTTGAAGTCATGGACTGATTCATTAGGGTTCTTCTTGATATTCTCAAACTCAAATAAAAGAAATATAGGATCAATCTTATCACCATATTGAAACCTAAATGCATTTTTCATTTCAGTCCATGAATCAATAGAATTATCAGTTAGAGCCTTGTATCAATCCCTAGCATCTTTTGCTAGTGTATGAATAAACAATTTGACATACACATCCTCAAACTCTATCTCAAAATCTTCCATCATATTATCAAAAATTTTGAGATACTGATCACCAGTAATAGCATTGCTACCCTGGAATTTTGGAAATCTATTTCTAACATCTTGTGGAACAGCATTTGGGTAACCATTCATTCCTCTAAAATTTATAGGACCAAAGGTGTTAACAACAAATGGAGGTCTGGGCTGAGCCATGTTATTTTGTGGTGGTGATCTTGGAGGAGAAACAAAATGATGAGGAGTGAGAGGTCTTTGGGGAATCGGAATGAAAACTTCAAAATAGATCTCTCTTAAGGGCTCCCCTTCTTGATGATCTAGAAAATTTAGAAAATACAGGAGCAGATTTAGGAGCAAGCCTTTAAAATGCACAAGAAGGTCCCTCACCTGATGGGGAACTCAAATCAGCAATAGGATTGTCTAAATTAGATCCACCTGAAGAAGAATTGTAGTCCTCAATAATAGGCTGCTCACTTTCAAACTCAACAATAGGGATCTCCTTTCTTGCAATCAAGTCTCCATTAACCTTCCACACCTTTCTCCCCTCTAGCTCTAAGTTTCTTGAATCTGTAAACAAATTCTTAGCAGAGTCCTTAATGAAGAGAGATCTTCTTCCTTCTAGTTTTACAGATTTGAGCAACAAATTATAAATGACAGAAAGGTAAGACAACTGGTACTTTCAAGATCAAATTAGCATGGAGTTGCCACTAAGGAATTTCACCTTAGTTGTGTAAGAATGCACTAAAATAATCTGTCAAATGTTTGCTAGTACTGAAACTTTTACAAGGCTTTATAAATCAAACCTTCTTCTTCTTAAATCAATCAATCACAATACACCCAAAGTGTATGAATTGCTAGGAAATGGAATAAAGGGCAGACAAAACTTGAAACCCTTGTTTAAAACTTACAGATCTGAAGCATAGAATGATATTTTAAAAATGTAGCAGCTAAAATTCTTGAATACACAAATGTTCAAACTCTTCAAACACTTCACAAACACCAAGAAAATCCAAGAAGTCCCTAGCAGCAGTACCAGAAGGTGTTGGTACCCAAATTTGTTCTCCTTTTCAGTCTGATTAGCATAATAGATATGGCATGAAGCTTGAATTCAGATAGATCATGATGTGTGTCGTTTTGTAGATAAGGATGTGATTTGACTAGCACTCAGATTTGTGGAGAGATGGATAGCACTTTGAAAGGATCTGATCTAACCCGCTCATAGACTTTTTTGTTATATTTCCGGCATATCCAATCAACATAGGCCATGTTCCGTTGTTCAGCATTTGTCCTTGCCTCATCAAGGATTTCTAGTTGAGAGAGGCATGCCTCTCTATAGGATTCTTCATCCAAAATCCCTTGTAATGAGATGCGGAGACTAGGTATTTTGACCTCAAGCGGGAGAACTGCCTCTACCCCAAATACTAATGAGAAAGGGGTTGCTCCTGTTGGTGTTCTTATTGAGTTTCGATGGGCCCACAAGGCTGGATATAATTTTAGATGCCAATCTCATTTGTTCTCCTTAACTATTTTGAGGAGAATAGCCTTTAATGTTTTGTTTGTAGCTTCGTCTTGTCCATTGGCTTGAGGGTAGTAAAGAGAGGCCGTATGATGGTTTATTTTGAATTTGCTGCATAACTCACCAACCTCATCATTTTTAAAGGATGTGTCATTATCTAAGATAATGACTTGTGGGACATTGTACCTTCAAATGATTTGGTTCAGAATGAACTTGGTGATTACCGAACCTGGTACGATGGTGAGAGGCATGGCCTCTACCCATTTGGTAAAATATTTTGTGGCCGTAATTATAAAATTATGGCCATTTGTTGATGAGGGAGAGAATTTCCCTATCAAATCTAGACCCCACGTGGAGAAAGGCCACGGGGTTGCTATTGGTTGTAGGGATTATGTTGGCATGTGAATCTCGTGAGATAACTCTTAGCATTTTTGGCACTTACGTACAAACTCTACTACGTCATGTTCAACAGTGGGCCAAAAATAGCCCTTCCGATGTATTTTGCGAGAAATGGCGTGACCACCAAAGTGGTCTCCACATATCCCACTGTGGGATTCATAAAGAATCTTCTTATATTCTTCTGTTTCGACGCATCTTAAAAGCATGTCATTGAAGGCTTTACGATAGAGTACTTGTTTTAAAATAATGTATTTAGTAGCGATAATGCGTAACCGCCTTCTTTGTTGTGATGTGGCATCTTTTGGGTACATATGGTCCATGATAAAATTGACAATATCAGTGTACCAAGGGCATGTAGAGATGGGGGGTATGGTCTCAACAAAGTATATGCATTCATTGGGAAAGTCTAGATTTACCAAATCACCCCCATCTAATGGATTTTTAGCTAACCAGTCTGTAATGATTTGACCCTTAACGGATTTCTAGCTTACAAATGTTAATTCAAATTCACCCATTAAGGTTATGAAACATCTAACCTTTTTAGATAAATAACCTTATGTGAGGAATGTTCGTAAATGATCTGTCTTTACAATGACCCTTGTTTCTTGATTTAACATGTAATGTCTTAAACGTTTTGTTGCAAAGACTATGGCAAGGAATTATTTCTCTTCCTATGTATAACGTGTTTCATAATCGAGCAACATTTGGCTAATGAAATAGACTGCACGTTCTTATTTATCATTATCTTCTTGAGCCAGCATGTAGGCTAGCGAGACATCAGTAACCCATGAGTATAGGATCAAAGGGTGATCTAGTCTGGAAGGCATTAGCGTGGGTGGAGACAATAAGAAGCATTTAACTACTTTGAAGGCCTCATTGCATTCTACCATAAAATCAATGATATAATATTTCTTTAATAGATTGTTGATTGGATGAATAGAAAAACTTAAATCTGGGATGAACCTTCAGATTGCACTGAGTTTCCCAAGAAATGATCTGATTCCAAACTCGTCTGATGGTGGAATCATCTCAAGAACAACCCAGATTTTGGCTGGATCTACATCAATCCCTCATGAAGATATAATGTAACCCAAAAATTTTCCTCCTGTCACACCAAATATGCACTTCTCTAGGTTTAACGTGACACCATATTTAATTAATCATGAGAGGATGATACAGAGTACTTCTGGGTGATCACAACGCTTCTTGGCCTTGGCCAATAAGTCATCCACATAGGATTCCACAATTTTATGAATAAGGGTCATGGAATATGTATGTCATTGCCCACTGGTATGTAACGTCGGCATTCTTAAGACCGAACAACATGAAAGCGTAACAATAAGTTCCCCAAGGAGTTATAAACATGGTTTTGGCTTGATCATGTTCAGATATTTTAATCTGATTATACCTTGAGACCCATCCATGAGGGACAACAGTTCAAATCCAGTTGTTGCATCAATAATGACATCAATGGATGGTAACGGAAAATCATCTTTAGGACATGCTTTGTTAATATCCTGAAAATCTATGCAAATGTGTATCTTCCCATTCTTTTTTAGAACAGGGATGATATTAGATACCCATTGTGAATAATCAACGGGTTTGATGAATCCCACTTGGATAAGTTTCATTACTTCTTCTTTTACCTTAAGAGCCACATTTTGCTTCATTGGTCTTGACTTTTGTTTAATTGGTTTTGCATCTGGTTTAGTGACAGGATTATGTACCGTGATATGTGGTGTAATTTCTGTCATTCTTTTATAGTTAAATGCAAAATCCTTTTGATGCTCTTTGAGGATTTGGGTGTGTATTTCTATCTCCTATATAGTTAACAACGATCCCAACTTCAAAATTTTGGGTTCTTCCTCCATTTCAATGTTTATGTCAATTTTTTCTTCAATTAAAGAAGCATTTCCTTCTTCAAATTCAAGCAGGGCCGGAGGTAGTTCCAAACTTTCTTCGTTCTCTACCTTGTAGATATCGAGATCCTTTTGTGGGGGAGACTTTACCATGGGATTTCCAAAATAGGAAGAGGAATGTGGTATTAGGGAAAGATCTACTATGCGGTGAGCAAGATGTAACTCTGCATAGGCATTTAGATATTTGAGGGTGACTCTATCACTATCAAAGTGATCTAGGATAGTAAAATAATTTTCAGCTTCTCTATGAGTCAGGAGTGGGTTTGTTGGTATTTTACACACTAATGGTTCAGTACGAAGTGATACTGTGAAACTTGTATCTTCCAACTCACTATTTGGAGTGAAACGGGAAGCTAAGGTTGTTATTGAATCTACGAGAAGGTTCTGCTCTCGTGGGATTGCTTCAATTGATATGAAGTTGAATCCTTTGCTTAGATCTAGTACCATTGTTTTGTAGAGTTGTAAATTTTGAGCTCTAGTCTCATATACCTCAAAGACTTGGTTTGCAACCAGTTGTGAGTCTCCTAGTACTCTAATGTTATCGACACCCATTCTTTTGGCTAGGATGAGGCCAAGGAGGAGGGCTTTGTATTCTGCCTTGTTGTTTGTACACTCAAAGTTTAATTTAAAGGAAAAAGGTAGGATCTTTCCCTTAAGAGAAGTAAATATCACTCTTGCCCCAGCTCCAAAGTGACATCTAGCTCCATCAAAGTGGAGAGTTCAATATTTTCTTGGGAAAATGGATGTTGGGATATTCATTGTATCTGTTTCTTCTTCCTCAGTTACTTCTACCATACAAACTTTGTCTGATGGAAGGGAACCAATTCCTAGGGTGTGTCCCAAACCCATAGAATCAAATGATAGGAGAATGGGTAGATATTTCTCTAGCAACTTGACAATATTTGTAATAATTCCTAATGACACTGTTTCTATGACATTAGCCTCATTTTTGAGTGTTGGAATTCCCTTGACTAGATTTGTAATTTCCAATTATGTGGTAGGTATCAACTTCTCTTTTGGTATTGAATTAATTGGTTTGCTAAGCTGATTCGTTGGGAGTTCAAACTCGGAGTGAACGCCTAGTCTTTTCTTCAAATCAGCTAGGTGTATATCGAAGGGTTTTGGTTCACCTTGTGCCACAAATATTTTACCTAATTTTGAAAATATTATTTCTTGGAATAATATGGAAGGGATCGCCTTCATGCAGTGTATCCATGGTCGACCAAGGATCATATTATATTTATTTTCCTGATCTATAATATAAAATTCAGTGAGGACCGTCTTGGGTCCTAAGGTGACTGGTAAAACTATGGTTCCAATTGAAGTGGCCTTGAGGCTATCATAACCTCTTAGCGTATTTCATGTTGTGGAATAGTTGTTTTCTCCATATCCTAAATTTTGAAAAAAAGTGAAGGGGACTATGTTAACTGCTTCCCCATCATCAATCATTGCACGTTTAACATAATTATTGTAAACCCATACTTGTAAATGTAAATTTGGGTCACCTCTTCACATAATTTCAGCGTCTATTGGCATTTTGCTTATATCAAATATAAACTCAGTATCCCTATCCAGCTGCCCTAGAGGGTAGACGTCAAATTCTACATGATTTACTTACATTTCTGGAGGAGGAGTGATGTTAATTAAATGACCAAGGCCTAATGCTTCTAAGAGAGCAGCCCTATGGGTGGGAGAGTTCTTTAACAAATCCAAGAAGGAGATGTGAGAGAAGGTCTTCGTTAAGTCATTAATTAAATCATAAGCGCCTATGGGTTTTACCAACATTTGTTGAATGTTGTCTAGTTCTAATGGATAACTTGGAATTGGTTGAGAAGAATAATCCCATGTTCTTGTTATGGTTTCTATGGGTAGCTTGGTGTCTAACTCTACCAAACCAACTATCTTGGTTTGTGGTCGAGTTCCTAATTGGGGTGCGACCAATAGATTCAATGAAGTTGAAGCTTCATGATCGTTATTTCCTTCCAAAACACCCTTGTTTGTTCCACTTGGATCTAACCTGTTATTGTCAGTATGATTTGGGAGTGGATCATTAAAGATCTTGAGGGGTGCATTTTGAGGGGAAACTGCCCCTGTGTAAGTGTTTGGCGAGGGTACTATAGAATTTGCTAAGAACATATCTATAAAGAGTTGTCTTTGGTCTTCTGGAAAATGTTGCATGAATTTATTGTAGTCACGACAAGTCCTAGTATCATGGCCTTGAATCTTGTGGAAACCACAATACAAATTGGGATTATAATTTTGAGGTTGTTAATTTGAAACCTGTTGTGGTACAAAGCTCTGATAAGGTTGTTGGTTGTTAGAGTTAAAATTTTGAGGTTGTTGCCTTTGGTTTTGACTCTAATATCCAATTGGGTTTCGATTTGGACCTTGTGTTTGGATTTTTTGTTGTTGTTGTTTTGGTCATGGTGGACGATTAAAATCCACCGCGTTGATTGTTGGAGTAAAATTGTTATTTCGTTGATTATTAGTAGGTGGTGAAATGTTTACAACGTTTATTCTTTTAACTTGGTCAGTTACTCCATCTGTTGTAACCCCGCGGTTTTTGTTAAGGATTTTGGGTCCTTGATTGGTATTCCCGGTATTAGGATATATCATAGTATTTTTATTGGGAGTGATTAATTTTCCATTTTTTCCATATGTCTTACAACCACTATCTATTGCCATTTGGTCGATTCAGAGAGCACTCTTGAGTACTTCATCATAAGTTCTTAGTGGGAACTTCTGGACTTCTTCCTTTATCTCTCTATTGAGGGAATGAAGGAATAAATCACATAGTTCCATCTGATCCATGTTTGGAGCACTTGCTGATGAGTAGAGAACCATACGCCATCTTTGAATAAAATGAGCAGTGGATTCATTATGTTCTTGTTTAATATGTAAGAATTCCCTAATTCTTATTCTTAACAATTTGTTCATGTCAAAAGCTTTGATGAACTCTGACACAAGTTATTTAAATGAGTGTATCGAGGCTTCAAGTATTATGTAGTACCAATCAAGGGCAATACCCTCTAAGTTTGTAGGGAATATCTTGGCAACAACCCCATCCCAAGGGAGTAATTCCCATATGGTTGTGGCATAGGCCTTGATGTGTGCATTTGGATCTCCCTCCCCTTTATATTTGGGTAACTCGGGAAGAGGTCTTGGAAGCATAACACTTCGTATGGTGAAGTCTAGGGGATTTTTTAAATATTCTAAATAAGACCCTACCACATAGGCTTTGACCATCGATGGTGCTGCCTGAGGGGGTGGGGGTGGCATGGTTTGTTGATATGGCATAGCATATGTATTTGAAGGGACATAAGGGAATCCCTATGGTTGAGCAAACATCCCGAGAGAGGATAACATGTCTCCCTGTAGTGATTTTGAATAAATGTTTAAGTAGGGAGGAGCATTTCTCTGGTATGGGTTTTTTGGTGCTAAGCTGGGAGGTATCATATTTTCAACTGGAGTGGCATTTGAAAACATGGTTCTAGTTAGTGTTTACTATGGACAGTTATATGAATGTTGAGAAGGCATGCCTATCGTACCTATTTTTGTAAGGATGTCAACATTTGCTGGGATGATGTGGAGGGTTGGGAATTCCTGCTTGCCCAAAATATGAATTTTGATTTTATTGAGAAATTTCCAATCCTTTAACTTTCTCAACTAAGGCTTAAATGACCTTGATTGACGAAGACACGGTGTTTTTCCTTAATGGCGTTTGTTGTACACCTTGAGGTTGTAAAGGGGTATGATACCCTGCTATGAATTGATCATTACCCTGCCAAGCTTCACCAAGAGTATTTCCCATAGGTGGAGGAATGGGGGTGTTTTCTTGGAGTAGGGTATCAGTTTGTGTTTGCAAACTCCCTATAGGTGGGTACATGTTTTGGAAGCATTTTTCACTTCTAGCGTAGCGTGCTAAATAATCCTCGTCTAAAAATGGGAGTGGATTTGATTGTCTAATGATTTGTGGTCTAAACAAAACCCTAGGAGATGAAACAGATTCTCCAGTAAATTTCATAGTGTTAGAGCCTAAGGGCTATGGCTGTTGCGTTTGTGCAAGTTGATCTAACTCCTCAATTCGGAATGAAGAACTAGATCTAGTTCTTTGAGGGGGAGTTTGAGATGACATGTAATTACTTGAATAGTTGTCATCCCATGTAGAAAGCAAGGGTGATGGTTGTTTATTTATTTGACCATAATTTGCTTCAAGACCTGAGAGAGGTCTACCATATGCGTCATATCCTGACATATTCGAGGGGTATATGAATACCCAAAAAATAATGGGAAAGAGCGAAGGTGGATGAAAGAAATGAAAATAAAAGGGGGAAAAAATGTTTGTTTCACGTTGGGTTCACCAATTTTGTTGGTGAAGCTGATGTGAAGGTTTAATGAGGTAGAGAAGATGAAATAGTTGTTTGTTTCACGTCAGGTTCACCAATTTTTTTGGTGAAGCTGATGTGAAGGATTAATGAGGTAGAGAAGATGAAACTGATTTTTGTTTCATGTCAGGTTCACCAATTTTGTATGATGGAAAAGTGATATACGAGCATGAGAATCTACAAGCAACTCTTCTTTGTACCCGACCTCTCAACGTCATGCTGAGACAGCCGGTGAGAATGGAATTTATATGGATACAGAAAAACTAGTTGGGTAATCTACTATCCTCAATACACAATACACAATAATGGAATCTATGAATCTAAGGTGAAGAAGGCCCTCCTAACCTGAATTGGTGTAATGGATTGTTTGGATATAATAGCTGCTTAGAGGCTCCAATCAATGTCAAGCTCTCCCGAGATCCTATTTATTGGTTGTTTGATACGTGGAAAGTGACCTGTAGGTGCTTCATGTATATTTCCAGAAAAGGTCATGAGAATGGTGATGAGAGCTATAGTGGATCCTCCGGAGTTTTATGGATGATTCTCTGGTCTAGTCAAGAAATCCCTAGCTTAATTGGATGCTATGTTTAATACGGAGAATTTTGTAATGATGTCTGGTGGAAGTGGTGAGGATCTGAATATTACTTTGCATAAACCGGTGTCAATGTCTAATTGATCAGTAGGCCCATTAGGTTGTGGGACCTGTGGATCACAACTGTAAGTTCATGGTTGTGGAAGACTTCCTATGGTCATATGAGGAGTAAATCTCTTCTCCCAACTATCTAATAGTCGTAAGCTTTTTCAGCCTCTATGTTTAGAACTAGAAGTTGTGTAACTTTCTCAGAATACCTTACAGGTGTTCTGGAAACTTGAATACGTAAGCTAGTATCTATGTCAATGAGGAGGTCTCCTGCATTGGGTTGTGGAACTAAAGGATCGCAACCAAATATTTGTTCTCTTTCGATTCCTTGTACAGTAATGCGGATATCCTATAAAGGCAGTCTATAGTTAGGGTGATTTGACCAAAATGTGTATGCCTTGTCATCTTCAATATTTAACTCTCTCAATTGTTCACTAATTGCTTGTAGGTTTACTGTTGTTCAAAAGACCTGGATCTTAAGGTCTTGATCTATATTAGCTAACGTTATGGGGAGATTTGGTTGAGGCACTATTGGTTCAAATATGTATTCTCTGGGCTCTCTAGGTCCTGTGATTGTCATGCAAAGATGATTCAATTTTAACTGAAACGAATAAACTAATTATGAAAGATGTATCTACACTATGCATATATTCTTTTATTTTTGTATTTTCGATGAATTATTTTAACGAAATTAAAAGAGCATCTATTCTAATATATTCAGAAAATTGAAAATTAATCTAATGATAGAATCAAAACAAAAAAAGTATCCCGATGTAGCTATTTACCTATGCAGTTGTGATTTTATCCTAAATATCTAAGTAACTAACTAGTTTAATAAAAAAACTCTCAATCCTACCTCAGAAGTGAGGAATGAATCATAGTTTCTCAAAAACTATCATTCCCCACAGCTTCCCTAGCAATATTGAAAGCAAACTTTAACTGAAATGAAATAATTTACTACTCTATTTGATGTACTTATAACTAGAACTTTGATAGCTCAAACCTGGAGTTTACAGAATAGTGGTAAATCAAGTTGTGTGTGACTTCGTCCCCTCAGTGTGATATCCTCCTTCCTTCGTGTTTTTTTGAATCTAGAAAAGCGTTTATATGATAGCGTCAGCAAAAGAAGATAGTCGAATAATGGTAGCTTTGGATATAGATTGAATACAATGCAAGTAAGAGAGGGATAGTGCAAGTGAACAGAGCTTGACTATGAAATTCCTAGCAGGATTTATTGTGGGAATACAACACAAATATGCTGAGAATTCTGGAAACTATCTTTTGTGACAAAATAAAACCTACAACTCTAAATGGATTCCAATCTAAGAATGAAATTACCTTATCTTAAGCTAATTGTATGGAACAACAATGAAGTAATATGGAAACAAGAAGATCAAGTGATCCTAAACAACAAAGGAAAAGCTAATAATTGATGCAAAACATGAAACTATTGGAACTCTAAGAAAGAAATTCAAACCAACTGAATATTTAAATAGAGAAGGAGAGGGGCCTTTTGTTTGAAAACAAGCTAGCTATTTATAGTAATTGCATTCACTAGAGGGTAACTTGGAATTGAACTCCTTTACCATTAAACAAAGAGAAAACACTATTTACTGGGCGGCCAAAACATAAATGCAAAGAAAAGTGGTTGAAGAATGCAGATAGAAATTTGAATTTTACGTTTGACGAGATCATCGAAACATTCTGGAAAACGCGCACAGGACCACCACTCTGCACAGGGCGGCGGTTACAGGACCATCGCCCTAGTCTTGAGCGGCAGTCTCGTCACTTAAGACCAAAATGCAAGTAAAAAGGGGGGGCAAAGGGCAGAACAAAGCACGTAGAGGATGGATGAGGCACATGGGATGCAAAGGTATACTTGGTGAGATTTTTTGGATTTCAAACACCTTGCGAGGAGACCTATATCATCATTGGGGTATGTGTAACCTCTTTTCGGAAATGCAATACCCTATAATTTTGGGTACGTACAGTGACCAAAAATATCTCCTAGAGGGCTGGGAAAAAATTTCAAGGTTTGATGTCCTTGACCTATGAGGGACATGAGGGACATCAAATTCAATGGCGATCTTTGAGATGACATGTGGCGGAGATCTGACGATAGGGAATTTGAGCTCTAAATTGCACTCAGGGGTTGAACTAGAAATCTTGATGGTCATATGGGGTTCTAGAGGTCACATGAGGTGTGGGTGCATTTTTATGAGGTTTATGTACCTAACCCTTAGAGATGTCATGGACATAAAATCCCACTAGGGTCCTGGAGCTAACAAGTGTCCTCTAAAAATTTGGCTAACTCCTGAACTTGCTCCGAGAGGACAACTTGCGATGATGATATCTTAACCTCCAAATGGACTTTTATGGAAAAAATTTATATGATCCAGACTGTATATGACCTTTTAAATCCAATGGTAGGTTTCTCATGTCTTGATTCATCCATTTGATCCCTGAAAAAGTGAACTTTTTTTTTTGGTGCTCCATCTATGCCTAAGAAAATCTACATGCAAACCTAATGCGCTAAAGTGTTGTAAAAAATATGATTTCACCATCTTGTAGGGATTGAAATTATAATTTTTTATATGTTTCATTTTTCTCCTAACTCCATCTAGAGCTCTTCGAATCACCTTCCGAAGCTCAAAAGTTATTTTGGCATGTGCATTGACTAGGCATGTGAACCCTAATTCTGGCGTAACTGCCCTAACCTCTACAAGCCCTTCCAGAATCTTCCTAAATCATTTCCATGATGTCTCAAGCTATTTGAATCACCTCTACATCCACTTAGGATCTTTTTCTCCACTCATTGAGGTTGCTCCAGCCCTAGGAAGCCCAGTGATAGCCCTTTCCACAACTGCTTGTAGCTTTGCAAATGAACTCCTAAAATCACCTAGGGGGAATGAATGAAATTTTTTGAATCACATAGGTGGATGAGATGATGTTAATCGGGAGGTCACTTGGACAGACGGGGCAGACCCTAGTTTTCTTGGAATGATAAGACTTGAAAAAATTAACATAGTGGTAGAGTTTTCATGCTCATAAATTGTTAATTTCCTTTGTTGCACATTTGCATGAAAACAATTGGCTCTAGCTTGGGAAAATGACATGGAATGAGTGTAGTGAAGACATGACATGAGGAATCCATAATCTCAATTTTACACCATATGATCCATTAACCAGTGCCTTATCCATTAGGCCTTGTAGAGTCATGTACAATTACGAGAGAGAAGGATAACAAGGAAGGACACACACACACACACAATGACAAAAAGGAAACACACGACACACAACAAAAATGGAAACACACCTAAAAATCACCTATGGTACAAGGCAGGAGACAACCTGCTTTCACTCAAGCATTTTTTATTCCTCAAAAGTTACCCCTGAAGAGGAAACACTGAATGATGTTTTTTTGTGAAGTCATTGACTAGTTCCAGAAAGTATCCTCCTCTCCTTAACTTCTTATGAAAGATATTTGATTTCACATTTTTATGTACACTTTGTAGGAGTGATCCTACATGAGCTTCTTAATGCTTAGGCCTTCACTTATAAATTCCGTTGTCTTCATGTTCTTTGAAATCGATTTCATAGTGTCATTTTCCTTCTGTATTTATCCACATAAATGATTCTTCACTGAGCATGTTATTACATCCTTAGAGTTCCTTTTCATTCAAATTACTTAAACATTCTAGATTCTTTTCTTTCCCAAGTCTTTGCTCTTTGACCTCATTTCCATGAGAGACCTCAGGCTTATCTTTTTTCTCTACTCCACTGTGAGGTGTTTGAGTATTGATGGAAGGATTGGAAGCAACCTCATAATTATCTTGTATGGCCACACAATGAGTTAAGAGATCAAGAATCTGCCTAGGGTCTTCTGTAACTTCCACTACATCCAATAGTCCTTGCACAAAGATCTCCTTTGTTATTTTATACATCTCATCTTTGTATGCCTTCAAAGAATCTTCATTTTACATCTCAAGGAAACTATCTAGATGGATTAATTCATTATCTTGGGAATCACTTCATTCTATCAATCCTTCATCAAGAGGAGCTTTAGCTTCAAAGGCCTCAAAACTCCTTGTTTCAATTTCTTCATCATGGAAAAAGTCTTCTTCTTCAAATGGGAAAGAAAATATCTCCATTTCATCATTGCATCCATTAATCATTGGCTCAGGGGGGAATCATATTTCTCATCTTTCTTTGTTTCAACATGACCAACCTTCACATTGATTAAAGCCTTCAAATTAGATTCACACTTAGGAGTTCAAGACTAAGCTCAGGGTCTTCAGTTTCTTCTATGACTCTAAGCAGTTCTTGTACATGTAGTTCTTTCAAACCTTTCGTGGGTTCACCACAAGATGGTCTTGTCTCTCCATAGATGGTCTAGCTAAGGTCATCTTCATCCCTAAATGGGAATGAGAGTAACTCCTCATCGCGGATAAGCACATAAGATTATTTTTTTTTCCTAAAAATCATCAAGAACCATTTCCTCTTCTTCATGGTTTGCATCATCTGATAATTTGGGACTGCCCTCTTGTAACTCAAATATCCTCAATGATTCTTCAAGGTCCATGCATCTCTGGGAAGGCATGCCTAGCCCTATCAATATGGGAATATCCTCTTCCTCCTCGGTTGTCACAAAGTGATTCATCCGCCTGCTATCTTAGTACAAAATGTTAGATTATGGGCTTCCGAAATTTCATACCATGTACCTCATCTTATTCTTGGGTAGCAATTTCTCCATGTCTCCCTTCACTGCTATGGTTTTGGATGGCCAATTCATCTGAATTTTCCCTCCCAAGTCTCGGCAGAAACTTATACTCAGCAATATTCCAAAGGAGGCTAGAACATCTGTTATCAAAATCATCACTAAAACTTTCTTGTCTAGAAATCTAGCGAGAACCACCTGTGCATCTTTAACCTTCCCTACAAGTGGGACCTATTTTGACTCCCAAGAGTAATAAGAGCAATCGGGTGGATTCATGGTAAGTTTGAGAACCTTGGCGATCTTCAAAGGAATCACATTGTCTGAGGCACTAGAATCTATTATACAATTGTTCAGTACATATTCTCCAATAAGAAGGGAGACGTAGAAAGGATCAACCTTGTCAGTCTTGGATGCGCTTAAGGAAAGAATATTCTGTGAGGGAGGTGTAGGTGGGTTAAGCAACATGCCTTTGGAACCAGAAGTTACAACATTTGGTGTTAGAATACCACTCCTAATATATTGGACAAACCCCTCAAATTTTTCTAGATGAGTTCGCAAATATTCAGTTTCAGTAATTTAGAATTTGGCTTTGTTTGCATATTCTATGAAATCAAAAGGAGAAAATGTGGGTGAAGGTGATAAAGGGACAACTTTTGGATTTAGGAAAAGTTTGGAAGTAGTAATATGTTTTTGGTGAATGAAAGGTATTTTTAAAGGTACATTAGGAGATTTCAAAGTACTAGATTTTACAGGGGTAGATTTAGATTTAGACTTGGAAAAGGCATCAGAAGACCTACTTGGGATTACGGGAGCCTTCTTTCTTGCTACAGAATCAGCGTTCAACAATGCAGACTCCATGGAGGGTGGGAGCGGAGATCCTCGACTGATTATTATTTTTGTGGATTCGCTATAGGAGGATCTTCGGTCTTCTTTTTCTTTATAGAAGTGGAGGGAGATGTTCCTTTATCATACTGAGAATCAATGAATACCGCACATGAGAAATTGGGTACATCTTCTTCATCACCTCCAGAATACTCACAAAATATGATTTTTATATCATTCTCAAACTCATCACTTTCTAAGAAATCACCACCTTCATTTTCTGGTTCAAGATCCTATTCATTTTCCTTACTCCTATAATTTGAATTGATAGGTGGGGCCTCCAAGGAAAGCCTTCGGGGTTCTCCTGCAATCTGATTTCCATTGCTTCTTTGAGAAGAAACTCGTTCAAATATTTCCCTCTTCAATGATGTCATTTCATTTGCCAATTTTTGCACCAATGGATTTGTTCTCTCGTCTCTAAGATGTTGTGTCTTTCTCTTTGACGGTTCTTGATCTTTCTAGGGAGGATGATATCATCATCAATTTCAATGGCCATCCTTTGTGATTCTACAATGTTCCTTCGTTGAACTCTTTGTAGGATAAATCCTACCTCCGGTGATTGAGCATTGATGAAGAATCTCTTGACATTGTTTTCAGATGGCAAATCCTCTTCAGGTATCCTGCAGAGCAACCAGTTGAAACAAGCCACAAAGTCTCTCATAGTTTCATTTTCTCCTTTCTTTATTTGTGTCAATTGAACAAGGAGGTCTTGACAGTCCTTTGTAAATATGAATCTTTCCTCGAACTTTCTTTTGATGTCATTCCAACAAGTGATGGATCAAGTAGGTAGGAGGTAAAACCATTTCGTTACTTTTTCTTGGAGAGATTCCACGAACAATCTTACATCGACATATTCATGTTGGACACAAATAATCCCACATGATGTGGTGAAGGCTGGTATGTGCTCTTTAGGGATTTGTGTGTCATCACCTTTGAACTTTGGAAAGTTCTTGCTGAAACTTGTTGACAGATCATTAAGAGGTGGTTCAAGAGCGAACAGGACTATATTTCTTCCCAATGGAATAATAGGTTGAGGTCTTTCTGCTTCGTCCGTCATTTTTTATGCTTCAGCTTTTACTTCAGAAAATTCTTCTTCAAATTCTAGAAATGAAAAAATATGCAATAGGAATATGAAAAGACATTTTGGAATATGAAAGGTCACATTGAAAAAACCAAAAAAAAGAGTTCATGGAAAAGACATTTTGGAATAAGAAAGGTCACTTGCAAGAAATTGACAGTGTAGCCTTTAGAAATGGATTTCCATGAACTTTTTTTTTTTTCAATATTTTATTTTTTTTGAATTTTTGGACCTTGCGGTCGTATTTTGGGTGCAGATTTTACCAAGTCTACCCCACGGTGGGTGTCAAAAACTATTGGCGAGAAAAAAATTTGGGTTGAAAAACTTGTAGATTCCTTGCCAATGCTTTGGGAGTCTAAGTCCCTCTACTTAACTGGTGCAACTTCCATATATAAATGTGCATGAAAATGTGGTTTTATATGGTGGCCTTTCAACCGGGGATCTAACAGTGACACTCCACTAACCTTGTGGAAAATTTTACAGATACCTGTAAGATAAGAATTTTCTAGGAGAGTGGGAAAGGGAGTGAGAATATTAGACAAGAGAAAGCAATGTTGCATGCAGGATATCAGAGACTTACATTACACTAGTTGGAAATCACATCACATGCATTGAAATTAAGAGGAAACAATGCTACAAACAACAAGAAGACAATGTAAGATTGAGAACTCAATTTTTCTAAAATCTTCTCATTAAAAAGGATAGAAACTCCTTCTTATATTGGTGCTCAAGTAGAAATTGTGCATAGTGTTAGGAAATAGAGGAAATTTGAGAATGAGGGGAATGAAAGAATTTAGCTCTCCTTTGTTCTCTCAAGGTAGAATGCACTCTTGAGCTTACAAAGTTAATGACCAACCCTTTGAGATGGGAATGGATTTATAATTTATAGAGTAGACTCGACTCCTCATCTTCTTAATGACCCTCCATATGCCTTATTTCTAACTTTAGACTATTCATATTCCTACAAAATATTTAAGTCCCTTTTATAAAATCAAGGTGACTTAATTTACATTATGTTTCTAAAGTCACTTTTAGGTGACTTAAAGGCATATCAAAAAGTGCAAACCCCAACAAAGAATTATAACATTTAAAGGGAGAGAAATTTGGGGGGGAGAGAAGAAAGAGAAGAGGAGAAGATGTTGCCCCTGATGAAGTCCGCTGATCCTCATTGATGGAAATCTCTGATGTGACGAAGTTTTGAATGCCCCATTATTCCAAAAATACTCTTTGAGTGTGACTTACTATTTTTAGTAAGAGGTGATTCTTGCTTCTTCTTGATCATCTTGATGTGATGAAAATATTCATTCAATCCTATGCACACTGCCTTTGCTTTAACCACTTCTTAGGGTGACTTAATATTTTTAGTAAGCACCTATACAAGGGACTTACTATTTTAAGTAAGCGGTCATTTTCATTGTTTTCTTCTCTATTTAATCATTTTGGATTCTTGGAGATCTTCAGTGCACACTACCTTTTCCATAGCCGCTTTTGATGAAGACTTACCAAAAATAACAACTATGTGTAGGAAATCTTATTATTTTTGGAAAGTGGATTTTTTGGGGCTTGGTTTGCGACAAAGTATATTTTTCTAGATTCGGCTAGTCTTTGTGGTCACGTCCTCCGAATTTCACTTGATTTCACCCGTTAGAATGATTGGAATTAATTTTTTAAAGCTTAACCTAGCAGTGGCTTCAGGGACGAAGCTACCATGACGACCATTAATGGAGCTCAAAATTTACAGGTCTAGTTTTTGTCTCCGTTTGTGACGAAAACAACTCCATTGTGATAGGTTTTTCATTTGGAGCTCGTGTGCAATTTTTTAGTTCATTTCCATTTCCAAAATGATGGGAAATCTGACGAATGTGAGTCGGTGCACGAAGTGAGGATTTTGTTGGAACAAATTATTCTAGGCACCATTTGACCTCCTGTTTGTTACATATTTATTTCCTTGAAAAATTTGGTAGTCTGTAAAATATGGAGTCTCGATCTGACTTGTATTTTTCAAGATATGAGGATTTTCCGATCGGGTGACTTCATAGTCATTTCTCGAAAAATCTTCATTTTCTCTTCATTTTTCATCATTTCAATCCATTTTTCTCGGAGTCCTGCATATTTTTAGGGATTATACGATTTTTAAGTCATAGAAGTGTTGGTTTAGAGCTGTAATGGTGGACCGAGTGTCTGGGCAAGCAAGAACATGGCCATAGCATGGTGAGGAGTTGTGAGGGAGAAATGAGGGGGGGAAAACGGCTAAGTGCCAGATTTATATATTCAAAAAATGCATGGTAAGGGGCTAAGTGCATTTTTATGTCCCTTAGGTACATCACCTCAAAGGGATGTGAGGGACATTAGTTTCCACAGAGATCCTAGAGGAAACACGTGGTATTGATCTGACGACAGGGAATGAGTGCTCTGAAATCAGCTTTAAAACACTGAGGGACTGGAAGCGGGTCACATGGGTGACCAAAAATATCTCCTAGAGGGCTAGGAACATTTTTAAAGCTTTGATGTCCTTGACCTGTGATGGGCATGACGGACATCGAATTCCACGGTGGTCCTAGAGCTAACACGTGGTGAAGATCTGACGGCAGGGGATTTGAGCTCTAAATTACACCCGGGGACTGAACTAGCAATCCTGATGGTCGTATGGGGTTCCAGAGGTCACATGGTGTTTGTGCACATTTTTCCAAGGTGGACGTATTTGACCCTCATAGACGTTGGGGACATAAAATCCCACCAGGCTCCTAGAGCTGACACATGTCCTTCCAAAATTTTACTAAGTACCAAACTTGCTCTTAGAGGATAACTTGCGACAATGATATCTTGAGTTCCTAATGGATTGTTTTGGAAAAATTTTATATGAAGCGGACTAGAAATGGAATTTTGAATCCAATGGTAGGAGGCTCATCTCTTGATTCATCCATTTGATCCCTGAAAAAATAGATTTTAGGTTTGGTACTCCACATGTGCCTGAGAAAATATGTCTGTAGACCTATGCACCAAAGTGTTGTGAAAATATTATTCCACCATATTTTAGGGCTTGAAATTATATTTCCAATGATGTTTTTGTTTTTTTTTATAACTTCATCCGGAGCTCCTGGAATCACCTTCCAAAGTTCAGCGGTTGTTTTGGCCTGTGCACTGACTAGGCATGTGAACCCTAATTTTGGCGAAACTGCCCCAACGTCTCTGATCCCTTCTAGAATCTTCCTTAATCATCCCCATGATGTCTCAGTATATTTTAATCACCTCCACATCTACTTAGGATCTTTTGATCCACTATGTGGGGTTGCTCCAGCCCTAGGAAGGCCAATAATAGCCCTTCCCAAAATTGCCTGTATCTTTGTAAATGAACTCCTAAAATCACCTAGGGGGAATGAATGGAATTTTCTAAATCACATAAGGGGATGAGATGACATTAATCGGGAGGTCACTTGACTCAGGGTGTCTTGGAATGAAAGGACTTGAAAAAAGTAACATAGGGGTATAGTTGTCATGCGTAGAAATTATTAATTTCCTTGTTGCACATTTGCATGACAACACATCCACATCCTTCCATTTAGTTAATGGTGGTTCTTAATCCCTTAAAAAATAAGTTTTTTTCAATATATTTTCAAAAAAATAAAAAGTGAAAGTAAAAAATACAATAATAAAATCTCTCTAGGGTTCTTTCAAGTATCTCTACTAAGGATATGGATGACTATATGAAAATAGAATTATACTTAAAATAAAATGCAATACATTTTTATCTAGGATATGATTACTTAAGTTGCAACAAAGTAATGTAAAAGTAACCACTTATGGTTACAAACACCATCATTCACCAATAAACTGTAAAAATGACATCGTACACATTGGCTAGTCTATCTATTCCTTTTTCCTATAAGTCTTCACCTCAAGCGGTAATTAATCATGACTAACACATGCACTAAATATTAAAAATAAACAAGGCTTTTATGTTTCCTGGTGATGTTACAGATTGTTTTCTACCTCCTAATGTAGTCTATCTCTTATATCCTACTGTGTACTTTCATCATTTTTGATATTATTTCCAACACTATTTCATACCATGTCCATCCACACCAATGTAAATTATGTAATTTCCATTTCAAATATTTTCTTGATTTCCTATAAGAACATCCAAATTCCTATATTGATTTCATAATAATTTACAATTACTATCACTTCTCATGCTTTCAAACCCTTTATCTAACTTTCCAGATTCTTTTAGTCCACATTTCCCTTAATTCTCATCACTATTTATCTAAGAACATCCCTTCATATCCTTATCATTTTTACTATCTACATTGCACCAGGATGGGGTAACACTATCATCACACTCAATCACTTTATCTCTCTAAAAAATTAAAGTTATATCTTTATCCGTTCTCATTTTTTGTCTTAAACCAGGCTAGGAAAAAATCATGTCATCACCAATTATCAAATATGATCCATTATTTTATCATTGTCACTTTCCACCTTGTAGATGGATTAGGAAACATTATCTTGGCATTCCATAATCCTTCCCTATTCTAAGGTCACTTTTTTATCATTATCGATTGTCACTTTTTATCCCGCGCCTAATTGGGGCAAGTTGTGGGCCAAAAATTGTCACTTGAGGATATTATAGAAACATATTTCAATTGTCACTCCTATGGAAATAAAACTATCCAAAAAATCAATCAATCAATTATATCTAAACTTTTCTACATGGTAACCATGTCCTCTCCTAAATAATCAACCTATCAATCCCTTCACATAATTTTTTGAAGATCCTGATCAATTAACATTTCTTAGGTCCTGTCTAAACCCATCTGCACACTACAATCTAAACCCTTTATCATGGTATAACACAACTTGAACTAGTTTGCATGGTATTAATTGTCATAGGGTCTCAAAAACCCCATATCATCTTAATTTTTAATACTTCATCCTTCATACTATAAGATGCAACTCAAAAATCGGAAAAATGGAAAAACTAGATAATGCACTTTATGCATGATGTCAGTTAATAAAATATTAAAAAAATTATAAAATCCAAAAAAAGTAAATAAAAATCATAAAACCCTATAACAAGTTAATAAATGACACCTCAACCATTCACATTTACTAAAATACACCACCTCTCGCTTTTTTAATTATACCACATATTCTCAATTTATAATGAACTATACACCCATAATTGTCTCAATCTAAAATGCACCATGCACCCATAAATCACACGTATCTACACCCACATAAATTTCTAAAAGAGTCTTCATACCTCTCATTTCCAACCTTGAATATTTTAAACACAATGCACCTAACACTTGTTTTAGCTATTGGTCATGTACTTGCTTTCTTGTAGGTTTCTTTGAAGGAAAAGAGGAAACACATCGGATAGGAAAAACTACAATTTTTTTGTTGAATTCTTACATATGTTTTAGCTGTACACACAACTAGTCGATGAACTAAGTGCAATTTTTTGATCAATCACACATGCAATTAGGTTGTGATATCTATGTAATTATAACTCGTATATATTTTCATTGTTTTTCATTTACATGTATCTTCTACTATGTATTTTACCAAAATCATAAAAGAGTTAGGGATGTAGCCAAGGCAATTCCCCTAACTAAATATAAATACTAATATTTTCCCCAAGTATTTTGAGTATGTAGCTTCAAGTTTTGAGAGATTAGATTGTTTTATTGACATAAAAGAACTATAAAACATATCTTGCAACACATACAATAATTCCCTAAACCCATTATTTTAAATGTAGAACCTGAATTTATATATTCAATTTATGATCTCTAACATTATTATACTAGAATTATTTCTTTCTATACACTATGTTTCTTTTTAAAGACCATCCTGCACTACATGACATTGACATGTGATGATATTTGGTTGGGGTATATGTATACACAAACTTACATGTTTCAATTAGTAATATTTTTTCTTTGCTAGCTATTGGCCTTTTAATAATGCAAGCCATAAGGGGTGCACCACCAAGGGTCGAGGTCAATTTTTAGAACTTCATAAAATATCGTAGTGGTATCTTCCCTACCTTTACTTAGCCTTCCTACTACAACATTACCACCAGTTGATGCCTCGATATCAATTATATCATCTCTATTTTATCTTTCATATATCATCTTTCTAAGTGTTGGCGAATTAAGTTGTTGTGTTGCAAATTATTGAGTTTTTACCAACAATGTGGGGCTAAGCCCCTCCTTGTGTATGAGGAGACTCACATTATTGAATGTAAACTACTTAAAACTATCTAAAATTTGTGGGGTGGCCAATACGCTAGAGATCACACAAGAACACTCCACCAAACATGCGACAAATGATTCTACAAAGTACAAGGGAAAAAATTGTAGTGAAGAGAGGTAAAGGGGAGTTGGGAAATAAGGAGAGAGAGGGTTACTGGTTTGAGTAAGAATTAGAAGAGTTAAAATACAATAACAAGAGTATGTCCACATTCAATTAGAAGAACACAACAACACAAAAAATGACAAGACATAAAAAATCATAGACACAAAATTCCATTGATTCATTTATCAAAGACACATACACCTTTCTTAGTCTTACAATATTATCATATATGCAAATTTGGAAAGAGAGAGATAGAGAGTAAAGGAACATAAAAAGAGAACTGGAATACTTGCAGGTTTTATTGGTTGATGTAGAAGTGGTAACCTCAACAACTTACATTTAGTCATTTGCCAACCCCTTGGAATGGAGAAGTCATTCCAATTTATAAAATTACAAACTATCCTTTCATCTACCCCCATATAAATACTCACTTATCCTCATCACTTGTGACTTTTCACATGCCCATAAAGTGAATCTTTTTCATATTATTGGAAAAATGACTCTTACGATATTTATCCCTTAAGCGAATAGGATGAAATAGAGAAAAGTTCTTTCTAAATGAGAAATTAGAACATGGAGAGATAAAAAGGAAGGGGGGGGAGAGAGAAGGAAGGGTTGACTGATCTAACGAAGAATAGCTTTGCTGATAGAGAATTTGCTGATTTATGATTCCGAAGGGAGAGTTTCTGGAATGGGTTCATGTCCTGCGAATTCCTTCCTGAACGGAAAAGGGTTGTAATTTTATGTAGGACGAAAAAGCTTTAAAAAAGAAATGATTTCGGTGGAACGTTTGTATTATTTAAAAGCAAAGCACTTGAACATTTATTTGCTCGAAGCTTAAAGCCGAGTTGGATAGAGGTGGAGGCAAGACACCAAATATTTTATCATAATTTTATTCATAGGATATTGGCGTTGGGTGGTTAGGTAGTGGAGTTTCAGAGGAATTGAGAGGCCCCGTCCTCGGCCACGAGCCCGTCGCCGCAGTTAACAAATTCATAGTCGACCATAAGATGGCCTCGGGCAACACCCTGGCCGTTAGTGTCGAGCTGTTTGAATACATTGACGTCTAAGTCGAGACCACCGTTGCTGCACTGATCAAAAATTCTCACAGTCGCCTGAGACCTCGTCTCCCTGTTTGTGACGAGCAGACACTTCCCGCAGGAACCCTGGCCTCTCGCCCCAACTGGCCCGCAGAAGGCAGTCCACCCGTATTTCTGTCTCCACCACAGAGGCCTCCCTCCGTCCCAGGTGGAGCAATAGGCACTCACCGCATACAGATCCCAGTTATGCCTCTCCGGGTAGTACTCGTGATATGTGGAACGAACATTATACGCCTTCTCACCACCACCGCCTCTACAATTGCTCGGGTAAACAGTGCTCATCAGTCGTCCCGCACCACCCCCATTTGCTGCAGCATTCTCCCCCGCTGCATGTGCGTCCACTCGCTTGCGATCCACAATTCTGAGCGCCGCACACCGACACCGCCACCAATAAAAACAACACCACCGCCTTCGTCTTCATTATCAAACAAATGCCTTCTCCCTCCCTTTCACACCATAACTATATATGCCTATTTATACACGTCCTGGATGGATGAATTTTGAGGCGGCCCGTTGCCTCATGGCGGCGGCCATGAATGATTCAGCTTCATCACTATTATAAATTAAAATATGAACAAATGTCCACCTTTAATGGCATTCAATGAAGACATTTATCGCTAAAGAAAGCAAAAGTTCACCTGTTTCGAAGTTTCCACTTGACTAAACAAATCAAGAATTAGCAGGTCAAAACTATTCGTTTGGGAGACGAAATGTTCGTGCTTATCTAAATCATTATCAACGGATCAGGATGAATGGAGGAGATAAAATACCCCACCCGCGTATTTATTGGTCATTTAATAGTATTTATTGCTCATTAAATTGCATATTTATATAATTTTTATGTGTTGGTAGATTGTTAGTGTAAATAAATATTTTATTGAGGGTGAATTCTATGGTCCTCACCTTACTTCTTATACCATCTAATTGTCTCTATGCATACGTCTCTTTGTAAATTTTCTTTGATTGAACTTTTATGTTGAGAGCATAGCTTCTAAATTCATGATATGTTGATAATACTAAATGCAATGTCAAATTGCCTTTTTTCAGGCACTTCTCTTATTTGCCATGTTTAACTCTTGTCTTTTTCACTTTATCGATCATTAAAGGTCAACTTTTACACTAATAAAATTGTAATAACGACTTTTGTGTGTGCAATACTCAAACACGAACATACGTAGGCCGACATATATGCGCACATAGACGCACACACACATGTACGCGCACACATGCACACGCGTCCACACACACGCGCGCGCGCGCGCACGCATTCATTTCGGCATGAGAGATCTCTCTAAGAAAGAATCCATTGTGTTATCAAGGCATTCAAGATTTTTTCAAGTGAAAGTTAGGAAAGAAAATTAGACAACATCTGCAAGCATTTAGAAAAATCAAGTAGTTACTATTATTTGAAACACTCAAATTCATCATAGAGACACATTGTATAGTGTTGGTTTGCATTGTTGAAGAATTCTTATGTATACTTGTGTTATTTTCAATGGTGTATAGAATGGAGGGATATGAAAAGAATCAACTAAGTGGAATGTAGTTCCCCAAAACAAACCCCGCTTTAAATGCAAGTATAGAGTTGGCACCCTAATCAAGGCCTAAGAAGGAAAAATGTTTGTTCTAATGATTGAAACAAAGTTTTAGAAAACTAAGTGAGTTTTCCAAAAAGGCAAAAATATGTGAATCCAATAGTTAAAGAAACTCTGAATGATAGGGGTTTTGTTCCACGGAATTTTGGTTTGGGTTTTGATCCAATTTCCTCAATTTTATTCAAAATTAGATTATTTTTTTTCCAAATTCCAATTAATTTTAATATTTTTCGATAAATTTACATATAATAAATTGAAAATGAAAAATTCTCGTCTCCAAACAATTGATCGATATTTGTGGTCAATACATGCTATAAAAGGAGGAAGTTTGATTGAGGGATACAAATACTGGTTTTCCTTGGCATATACAAGTTTGCAATTGGATTCGGGTACATGCATGAAGATGGGTTACAAAAAGGGAGTCTTAAGTAGACATGTTTTCCTGAAAATTGAGAAACTTGTAATTTGATTGATTATTTGAGGTACTTACGCTCAAAATTTGAATAAAGTATAAAAAACATGAATTGTTGCATTTTGAGTCTACTTTTCAAATCACTATTTTTTTTGCAAATGGTGAAGTATAGGTGGTATAAATTGTTAAAATTCAAAGTACTCTTGTTTTTAGATAAAACATAGTCGATAATTAACCATTTGCCCCTTACTTTTTTAGCATTGTTTAAATTTTTTTAAATCCTTTTGTGGAAATTTAGATAAGGTTATCTAGTATGTTACATTTTTTTAATTTTATCGTACACACACACACACACACACACACACACACACACACACACACACACACACACACATGTATGCATGCATGCATGCATACATAGATATAAATGAATGAATTTTACTAGTAAAGAGGTCTTGAATATGATTAAAAATAGAGAGTTAACCGTTTGCCTCGAATAACTACCTCAAAATGAATCAAATTTCAGAATTTTTTAGCGCGCATAGAATTATGTGTAGTATGTGATAGTATACAGACACATACACACATGCACACGAACACACACACACACAGTCAGAGTAGGTATTTACCTTAGCTCATGTTCACCTAGGTACTTTATTTACCTTTATTGTATTTATCCTCACCCACTTATTTGTGTGGATATTTCTTTTATCTTATTTAGATATTATGAGATATTATCTAGTTGTTAGGTATAGTTCTTTCTTTGATCATTGACTAGATCCTTGATGTCTAGTTCTCTCCTAAATCTATGGTCTTGACTAGTTATTTCCTTGATTTATGGCTTGATCTACGACTTTGACTACTTTTTAGATTATTATTCCTTACCTATATAAGCAAGGTCCATTGTCATTTTATTTCATTGAGTTCCATAATAATATATGATATTGTTGCTCATTTGTTTGCAAAGGTTTTATGTAAAGTTATTCTGGAAAATTAATTTCATCTTATAGATTGTGGTGTTTGATTACCATCTATGTTCTTGGCTAGGTACGATCTGGTTATCGTTCTTTTTATGGTATAAGAGTAGGAGATTATTGTTGACATCCGTCTGTAAGTTTTATTTTGTAACTAAATTCTTTATATATTCATATATTCGGGAGTTGTACACATTGTGTTGCTACATGCATTTTTATGCAAAACAAAGGATTCCATTGGATCCAGAAGGTGGAAAAACCCTAAAATTGGCTGTAAACTCAACCATTTCTTGAGGAAGTCATTTTTTGGTGTTTTTTGTTGATGCAGAGAAACACACTGGTTTGCCTCGGGGTTCAAGCCAACAAGAAAGAAATGTAGGAAATATTTTTCTGGGTTTTATTGAGTTTATCAAGATCTACTGTGGATTTTTTTTGTTGCGATACAACATTTTCAGTTTGCATAGGAGAAGTGTTCGGATTCTTTCCTTCTTTAACAAGGGTCCACGGACTGCTACTCAAGAGATACTATTTCGGGAAAATCCGCAGACATCTATTTTGGGCAGGGAAGTTCATTTTCGACACAGTCAAGAAATAACAGTATTTTATTAGCCACTAGTCATATGGTATAGTCATATGAAGGATTAAATCTTGTGATTCCTACTAGTAAGTGCTTAGCTCCAACCCCTTTCATTGTATTTGTGTGGTGAAGGCAAGAGCCTTTTATTTTATTTTAGTGGTAACTAAAATAAATAGCAGAGCATAATATTGAAAAGATTGTATCTTTTGATCAGTAACTCGGTTTTGAGTATCATTTTTTACAAAAGTGATTGTTTTTCCGTGCTCTTTCCATTGGAAATATTTATTTTTTAGAATTTCACTATAATTATAAAGTGTCATATTGTAATACACACTCATTATAAAGTGTCAAATATGGAGAAGTGTTGTAATCAATTGTGGATACAATTTCGGCTGAGCCTGACATCCTAAAATTTTGGGAGCTACAGTCTTGTATCTATCATGGATTCTGAGAATGATATGATTTTCTTTGAAGTGTGTGGACTTCAAGAGGATATTGTAAAATTTGTTAAAGAAAATAGATCTCTCAAGAAGTGAAATTCTCTTCTATAATCACTCATTCACGATAAGGATAAATTAATACACTCCATGCAGCAAACACTTGCTAGCCTACAACATCGCCATCATATTTTAGATAACCATGTCCATGCTCCTAGTCCGCTTGTAGATGTTTCTCTTGTACCCATTGACATTAATCTGCTAGTTTTTTAGCCTTTTACTATTCTTGATGCTCCTAAGCTTATGAGACATTTTATTGCATGCTCTTCCACATCTGTGCCTATTACAGTAACACATGTTGTGTATCCTACTTTTACTCATATGCATGGCTCTTTTAAGAAGCATACCACTGCATTCAATTCTCACATGCTCTGTTCTATGGGTTTTACTGGCGGAGGTATTGGCTGACATTCACAGGGTATTGTTTCCCCTATTCCACATGTTAAATGAAATTCTCACCATGGCATTAGTTTTCGAGCAGATACTTCATTGGGATCACACAAAGATAGAGCTCCTATTTTTGTTTGCTCGACTCTTTCTGAGGATCATGAACAACAGACGAGTTATGCACCTTCACTCAGGCTTAGGGAATATGAGATTTCAACTGTCAAACATGATCAACCTGACACATATTCTGATGTTCCTTTGCATGCACCCATTGTGAATTTTACACCAAGTCATATGCAGACATATTCTTCATCCATCCATGTTGATTTGGGGTGGATATCTGATCACTTGTGGCGGCGGCATAGGCATTCGTTGAAAGGAATCTACAGGAGTGACTCCTTCACCATTCGGTCTCTTGCTCCTCTTTCTATATCTTCTTCATTGTAATGCTTCCTGTTTTGAGAAATTTTCTGTAGCAGGTGTAATGCATCTCTCTTGTTTGTTGATAGATTTTGTATCTATATTTTCGACACTTTTCACATGTTGACAGTATCTCTTATGGGGGATCTATTCTGGTGAAGTCCAGTGTTAGTTTGTTAGTGTTTGAGTAGTTGTTTTGACAACTCATACAAATTTGTAGCGTCACTCCACCCATTCAGTAGTATGGGAGGGTGTGGTCTTGATCTTGATTCTTCAGGTTTTGCGTCATTGCCTTGTTACCTTAGATTTTCTTGGATCTTCAAACTCTTGATTTTATGTCCTTTCCCTGTTACTTTGGTTATTGTTCTTGGATTGTGGCACACCTATTTACAACAATTGATTGAATTATGTTTGGTGTTTTTTTACACTTTTGATATCACTCCGTTGACAGTCTCCTTATATGGAGCTATTCTGGTGAAGCCCAGTGTAAGCTTTTTTTATTTTTGTGATCAAGCAGTGGATTTAGACCATAATGCACACCAAACTTCTTCAGTATTTTACGTTTTTTTGAGCCGAGTTTCTTGGGATACCTTGCAGTGGGTTTTTACTCTCTTTACTTTGTTGTTACTGGTTTCAGGTACCTTACGTTGTCCCTTTTCCCCAGTTATTTTACATGAGTACCTCATTAGGCCTAGTTTCCAGGACTCATACCATGGACATGTCACTTCTATTTTGGCCCCTAGCTTCACTTAAGGGGGGTGTTAGACTAGGTACTAACCTTATCTCATGTTCACCTAGCTACTTTATTTACCTTTATTGTATTCATCCTCACCCACTTATGTGTGTGGATATTTCTTTTATCTTATTTAGATATTAGGAGATATTATCTAGTTGTTAGGTATAATTCTTTCCTTGATCTATTGTATTGACTAGATCCTTGATGTCTAGTTCTCTCCTAAATCTATGGTCTTAACTAGTTCTTTGATGACTAGTTATTTTCCTGATTTATGGCTTGATCTACGACCTTGATTGGTTCTTAGATTGTTATTCCTTACCTATATAAGCAAGGCTCATTCTCATTTTATTTCATTGAGTTCCATAATAATATATGATATTGTTGCTCATTTGTTTGCAAATGTTTTATGTAAATTTATTCTAGGAAAATTAATTTCATCATATACATCGTGGTGTTTGATTAACATATATGTTCTTGTTTTGGTACAATATGTTTATCGTTCCTTTTATGGTATCAGAGATGCACACCTTACCATCACATAAGAGACTCGAACCAGTAATAGAGAGGGATCTCATCATGTTAACTAGTTGGTACACCAACACACCTCCACACGATGGAGTCATATGTAACCACGTGAGCCTTGAGTTCACCATGTATACACCAAATTAGGCCTAACAAAATTATGAGGCAATGACATTGGGACTTCCTAGGAGGTCACCCATCACAGTACTACTCCAGGTCAAGTGCACTTAACTGTCTAGTATCATAGTTTCACAAATTTTCATCACACCAGAAGCTCGAACCAAACCAAGAACACATATGCTAATCAAACACCATGATCTATAAGATGAAAGTAATTCCCTAGAATAACTTTACATAAAACCTTTGCAAACAAATGAACAACAATATCATATATTATTATGGAACTCAATGAAATATAATGAGAATGGGCCTTGCTTATATAGTCAAGGAATAATAATCTAAGAACCAGTGAAGGTCGTAGATCAAGCCATAAATCAAGGAAATAACTTTTGGCATGTTGACAATATCTCTTGTGGGGGATCTATTTTTGTGAAGTCAGTGTTAGTTTGTTAGTGTTTGAGTAGTTTTTTTGACAACTCATACAGATTTGTAGCATCACTTCACCCATTTAGTAGCATGGGGGGCGCATGGTGTTGATCCTGCTTCTTTGGGTTTTGTGTCCTTACCATGTTACCTTGGATTTTCTTGGATCGTGACACTCTAGATTTTGTATCCTTGTCTTGTTGCTTTGGTTATTGTTCTTGGATCGTGACACATGTATTTGCAGAAATTGATCAAATTATGTTTGGTTTTTTTTTACACTTTCGACATCACTCTGTTGATAGTTTCCTTATATGGAGCTATTCTAGTAAATCCTAGTGTCATTTGTTTTTGAGTTTTGTGATCGAGCAGTAGATTTAGACCACAGTGCACACCAAACTTATTCAACAAATTTTTTGAGTTGAGCTTCTTGGGATGCCTTGCAACGGGTTTTTAATCTCTTTACTTTGTTGTTACTGGTTTTGGGTACCTTGCGTTGTCCCTTTTCCCCAGTTATTGTACAAGAGTACCTCATTAGGCCTAGTTTCTGAGACTCATACTATGGACATGCCACTTCTATTTTGGCCCCTAGCTTCACTTGAGGGGTGGTGTTAGAGTAGGTATTTACCTTAGCTCATGTTCACATAGGTACTTTATTTACCTTTATTGTATTTATCCTCACCCACTTATGTGTGTGGTTATTTCTTTTATCTTATTTATATATCAGGAGATATTATCTAGTTTTTAGGTATAGTTCTTTCCTTGATCTATGGTATTGACTAGATCCTTGATGTCTAGTTCTCTCCTAAATCTATGGTCTTGATTAGTTCATTGATGACTAGTTATTTCCTTGATTTATGGATTGATCTATGACCTTGATTGGTTCTTATATTTTTATTCCTTTCCTGTATAAACAAGACCCAATTCTCATTGTATTTCATTAAGTTCCATAATAATATATTATATTATTTCTCATTTGTTTGCAAAGGTTTTATATAAAGTTATTCTAGTGAATTACTTTCATCTTATAGATTGTGGTGTTTGATTAATATATGTATTCTTGGCTTGGTATGATCTGGTTATCCTTCCTTTTACACACACATAGATGTGCACGTGTGTACACACACACATGCACACATACACACAAATAAATTTAGGCATGAAAGATATAACTAAGAAAGAATCCATTTTTTAACAAGGCATTTAATATTTTTCAAGTGAAATTTATGAAAAAAAATTATTCAACATCTGCAAGCATTTAGAGAAATCATGCAGTTACTATTATGTGAACCACTAAACTTAATCATAGAGACACATTGTATATCATGGGTTTGCATTGTTGAATAATTATCATGTATATTTGATGTGTTATTCTCGATGGTGAATAAAATGGAAGGATATGAAAAGAATTAACAAGTGGAATGTAATTACCTACAAAAAACCCCACTTTAAATGCAAATCTAAATTTGGCACCCTAATTAGGGCCAAGAAGGAAACATGTTTTTCCTAATGATTGAAACAAAGTTCCATAAAACTAAGATGGTTTTACATAAGTTAGAAATATGTGAATCCAATAGTTAAAAAAACTCTAAATGATAGATATTTTGTTCCACGAAATTTTGGTTTGGGTTTTGATCCAATTTTCCCATTTTTATTCAAAATTAGATTTTTTTTGTTCCTAATTCTAATTATTTTAAAATAAATTTACATACAAAAAATTTAAAATGAAAATTTCTTGTCTCGAAAACATTGATCAATATTTGTGTTCAATACATGGTGCAAAATAAGAAAGTATGGTTGAAGGATACAAATATTAGTTTTCAAGTAGACGTACAAATTTGCAATTAGCTTTCATTTTTTGTAGAGAAAGATATAAAATGGAAATCAAGTTTTTATCATTAGGCCTTAACAAAATGATATATGTTCCAAATGACTATCTTGTTGGAAAAATAGATTCGAATAAAATAAACAATAGAGCAATAAGCAAAAATCACAGTGGAGAAAGACACAAAAATAGTTATATTAGCTCCAATAAAGGTTTACAAAAGATTAAATCTTCAACTGCTTGTTGTTGCAAACTCCCTCAACTATTAAATGTTGTTGTTGTAGGATGTTGTCAATCCTTTGTGTGTTGTTGTTGCAAGTTCTATTTTGTTGTAATCTCTATTTTGTAGTTGTTGCATGCTCTATGTAGTTGCTACATGCTATTTGTAAATCCCTTGAATACTATTTCTGCAAACTGTTGTGAGTTATTGCAGGATTTTGTAAATTACTACTCTCTTTTCTATGCGTTTCTTCTCTGTTTTCCTCGAATACTAAGTTATTTCTATTTTAATTTGTGTTCATTTTCTTCCTTATTGTCTGCTGCTATAAAACTCCCCTTCTCTGCTACATATCTATGGGAATGAATAATAGATTAAAAAAAAAAATAGATTTTTTGCAAATATAATAAAGTTCCCTCTAAAATAGGGAGTTCAAATTAGCCATTCAAAATCAACATTAATTACTGTCAGAGAGTGGTTGAAGGAAGGGAAAAAGAAAGATAAAAAATATATACGGGCTCAAGATTACCTAATGCATTAAATTTTGACACTCCCCCTTAATCTTGAGCTAAACAAAAATTCATACAAAGACTGATGATTAATTTTTGGAGATAGGCGCTTGATCTATGACGCTCATATTTTCACTCAAATTCCCAAACCTTTCCTTTGACAATGGTTTAGTAAAAATGTCAGCTAGCTGCTACTCCGAATTGTAAAATTTTAGCTCAATTTCTCCCTTTTCAACCAATTCACGAATGAAGAGATACCTGATTGCAATATGCTTTCTTTGTCCATGGAAAATGAGATTCTCCTGGATATATTTATCCCATATCCTTTCTTTCTGAATTTAACATACGAGGCTATTAATGGAGTTCAAAAATGAAGTTCGACTACTCCTAAGTTAATTGATATTCCTTAGCTTCCAAGCTAATCTTGAATACCTATCAGTTGTGGAATCATATTCTTCCTAATCCCTTTAATGTCAGTTAAAAATTCATCTTAACCCAAAGTATGAACTAATTGCACGTTTCAACTTAAAAGTTGCATTTAGGTAAGAATAGATATCAATTCCTTTTAAATCCATCCAAGGATAATTAAATAATTCCAAATCAAGAAATAACATTAAATTTCCAATTTAATCAACAATATCAAACTGATATAGTTATTCAAATATCACACTTGTATTTGTATTCATCAATCCATTTCATAATCCATACATCTGCCAATCCAACTGACTGGACTTTATTTATATAAAACATCATTACAACTCATAGATAGAAGAATGTACTTTATTCTTTTCACAATTCCTTGTAGAGGAATAATAACTAACAAATACAATTCATCTTCAAACAATCAAAAGAAGCATCAGAAAATAGCCATGTCTTCATTTTAATCAAGTTCCATCTGTAAAATTACTTGCACAGGTCAGTTCATTGAACTGAGCATATTAAGCACTTGTCATTAAAATGAGGTGCTTCTAATTAACTGACTCAATAAAAGAACCCTGCTTTTACGAAATGACAGTATGAACATCAATCAAAAATTAAGCATCAAAAATAATGGACAGCATAACAACTAAACCATCTAAATACCATCCCCATCAGCCAAAAAAATTGTTGTCCTATTTCCCACATAACCATACAAGAAGCAATTTCCTTCAAAGTTCCAGATTACAACATTTGTAAAGTTTAGGAATACAAGTAGCATACTGCTGTTATAACATAACTATTATCCTTTCCATTCCTTTCATTAGTAATAAATGCAAAGGGTAAAACTAACTGAAATGTAAACCAATTACTTTCCTTTCAGGTCATGCATCTCATTTGATTCCAAGCAATCAAGTACAGACGAGAAAGCAAACAGCAATAAATATAGTTGCTTAAACCTAAGAAATTACAAAATTCATTCCTAAACGATTACAGATTTCCAACTGTATGAGAGAAGAAAGGATCATTTTTCCAAGTTATCCATCCACATTCCTATTTCTTTCCTCATGACTGTCCTAAAAATTGAATCCAAACGAGACACAAATCAAGATAATAGTTTAGAGTGAAACTTACAAAATCCATTCGGAATTCACTTTCCAGCAGCAAGAATAATTTCATTCATAAACGGCTTTAAATGAAAAAAAGGAAGAACTTATCGTCCTTATCAATACTTCATTTAATTTAGGCTCACACGAATGCCATAAACAGGTTAGTAAAACATCGTATTATCATAGAACAAGCAGTATAAAGATGCATACTATGTACTTGTTGTACTAGAAGATTCCATACTTCTTTCACTGTATTTTTAACCAAATAAACAGTTATACAACCAAGCAATCACTTATTCACATGAACTTCTATATCCATGAACGCATACAGTTCATGATAACAATTTACACATTGTTGTTACCTACAGCAAGACCAATTCATAATGCATAGTAAAGCTCTAATATTATTTCCAGAATTCAAACAGCAAGAAGAGAAGAATTCATTCCTTTAACCTTTCAATAAGAAAACAACCATTTTCTTCAAACTCAACAAGAATTATTCAGGTCGATTTCATTTCTTTTAAATGATTGTGCGAAATCAGAAACTGCATGAAACATTTCAATATTCCGTTTGTACAGAAAAACACAGCACTCAGGAAAATAATCAAAATACCGTTGTCACTTCCGTCAAGCCGAATCCAAATGATCAAGAAATCTAATTATCATTTCTTCAGAATTAAAAACAGCAGAAGGAAAAACTCATTTCTTTAATAATTCCAGAAAAGAAACGATCATTTTCTTCAAAATGGGATAAGAACACCCTAGTCGTGTTTACTTCATAATGACAGCTCAAACCCATATCGACAGTAGAACAATTGTTCATCAATGTAACAAACTTACACAGCCTGTACAGTTTCAATTCAACATACCATATGCAATGAATACCCAACCCGAGTTCCTTGCCAACAAACATTTCTACCCGAAATCCATTTCTCTATTTCATAATAATGTGCAGAACCCAAAAATGCAATTTTCATATAACAATACCCTTATTAATGAAAACCCACATAGGATATCAGATGCACAACAAAGTACAGTCAAGACAGACCAAAACAGCAAGCTAATTTTCGTATTTTTCCATTTATTTGCACAGAAATACAAAGCCAAGCTCGTTTTCACGACTACAGTCCGAACTGGAAGATCAAATCGCTTCCATAAAACACAACAAAATCAACTTTCCATCACAGCAAGGAAAGAATGTAATCATTTATAAAAACAATTTCTTTTTTCCAACTCCCACGAATACCCAAGTCGTATTCGTCCATTTATACAAAAGAAGAAGCACAGCAATAATTATATTACTATCATTTCCTTCTAACCGAGCTCGTAATGCTCAAATAAAACTCAAATGCAAGTTCCTTTAAAATCCAAAAATGCTATTTCCTTCAAAACCCAAAACAGCAGAAGGAAAAGGATCTTATTTCCTTTTAAAAATTTTAGTAAAGAAACAACTTCAAACAACTCGCACAGGTAATACTTTCCATCATTCAAGTTCGTATTAGCAAAAGAACGATTGTTTCAATAATGAAAACAACTCATACAACATGTACAGTTTCATAACACACATGACAAATTCCCCATTACTGTCAAACAAACCAGCACAGTATGGCGGTGTTTCCAACTCAATTAAAAATGCAAGGACAGTTCGAATCACAACAGCAAGAAAATGATTCTACCCAAATCATTTCAAACATGGCAACAATCAAATAAAACCCAAAACCCCCTTCATCAGAAGAGCAAGGTTGTTTTAATGAGATGCTTAAGTAAAGCAAGCGTTTTAAAGAGAAGGGCTTAACATGCCTAGTATTCTTCCTCAAAACTCAAAGAAATCAACATCTACAGAAGGTGTTTCCTTCCACGGTGACAGCAACGAGCTTCCCAAAAATCACCTTCCTCTACAAGATTAGTAAACAGCCTCCGATTTCCAAAGAAACAGAGACAGAAACCAAACACAACTGGTTCGACTGAACCAATCAAAAACCAAATGCAAAGCAACTTCTCAAAAACCCGAGCAAACACAAATGACCAAAAAAAATTCCTCCAAACTCTTTCCAAGGTGGACTGGTCACGAAGACCAAAAAAATTAAATGCATTAAAGGCTCTACCTTTTTCTATTTCCTCACGCCACCGTCGACTTGGGTTGGCGAACCACCAAATTCAAATTTTGCATGCAAACCAAGTTTAGTTCCATGACCAACTAGATACCTCCACCTTTTTCCTGTTCCTGCCAAACTTGGCGCTGTCCACACAAGGACTCACATTAATTGCCATTTAATTCCCTTTCATCCTTATCCTTTCCCATGGGTTTGTGCGTCCCCTTCTAGGTTAGGATTAGTTTAGGATTCATAATAGTGCTCGACCTAGGTCATAGCCTAGTCTTTAGGTTAATAGAACTTAGGTCTATTTTCACCTTTTATACAATTTAAAAATCCACTTAGGATAGTAGTTTAGGATGTAAGGTAGAACTTAGGATTAGATTAGGATCTAATTTCCCTTTTAGCACCTAACACTTAATCAATCAACTTCCAGTCAAGTCTTCCCGACTGACTTCCAATTTCAACACTGTACAGGACATTTTGTCCTTCATTAACATACCTGAGCCACCCGTATCTAGGTATTTCTCACCTTACAAGGTCTCACATTACGACAGTGTATGGTTCGTGAATCAAACCTTTTCCGTTGGAATCTACGTGCTAACTGTTCATACCTGAAATCAGGTGCTGCACATTTATATCAACCTTCAGTCTGGTTTAAGAGTAAATTGACAAAGTGATTACAAGAAGGCCACAATATATAGAGTTCAGCAAGCATACGACAAATTTGTCGTCACATCAGCAAACATACAAGCAATAATAACTGTTGTCCCATGTAAACAAATTACAGTATGTAAGAATCCAGATTAGCAACACATTCCCTTCAAATCAAAATATATCTTAACATGTTTGCCTTCATTTCAGTAGTTACAACAGTATGAAAAATAATCACCAAGATAACTTACAAAAATCAGGGTGTTACAAGTGTGACCTAGAGGGCTATTTGTGAAGGTAAAGGAGGTCTTTGCGACTGTGAAGAAAGGTAAATTAAGGTTTTATGATTTTATATAGAGATATAAGGTATGGTAAAGCTATTTCATTTATTCAAATCAGCTTGGAGAAGAAGCATGTGGGAAAGGAAGGCTAAAGAGTAGTTTTGAGAAAGACAAAAGAAGAATGAGATTCATTTTTTCATCATAAGGTTATGGTAGAAAATAATTAGAGATAAAAAAACATTTCATATGGATTTTGTTGGTTTTGAGTTATCTAGAGGTTTGGTTCCTCCTTTTAGGGTTTGTTCTCTACTAAATTAGGGGTTGGTGCTCCTTATGGGGTTGATGCCTCACTAAACCTAGGGGTTGGTGCTCCTTGTTGAGTTGGTGCTCAACTAAATTTGAAACATGGCTATAAAAAAAAATTCAATGGGTTTTCTTCCTCTTTATGGTTTCCCACTTAAATTTTTATTTCCATCTATTCGTATGTTCCTCTTGCATATGTTTTGTGGTTGTGTTACATTGATTAATCTTAATGGATAAACTAAGTTGAATGGTTGATGAATGTAAATGTTTAAAGTGAATGTAAATGTTTAATTTCAACCCCCCTCTTAGTGGTTTTTATTCTAACAATTGGTATTAGAGTAGGTTATTTGAATCAAGCTTAACCAACTTGAGTTGATCATTTGAAGCACAAAATGGGAAATTTGGAGATATATCATGAGAAGTCATCTAAGGCTGAATCAGAATTGATATGTCAAAGAAAGAAGAACCAAATTTTGGATTCCTTAGTCAAAGGATATGAAGAAAATTTAAATTTTCTGAATGTTGAGAATGACCATATCATCAAATAGATATAATCTCAAGTAGGTTTAGTGACATCAACTCTAAAAGGAAAGGATGATGAATGTGGAAATCTCAAAGAAGAGATAAAATCCCTAAAAGCTAAATAAGATGAATCCATTAGGTGTGAATTAGAAATTAGGTCCTTAAAGTTAGATGGTGAGTATGTATCCAATAAGTTGAAGTCCTATGAGAATTTTAAAAGAGTTCTAAGGACCTGGATGAACTTTTGAGATGTCAGAAGGCTTTTATTGATAGAACATGCCTAGGTTTCATGGGAGACGTAAAGGTAGATGATACAAGACAAGAAGATTTTTTTCCAAAGCATGGAGGATGCTAGCAAGGTAAATATCAAGAAGTCAAGATTAGTTAGACAACCAAATGTTATGAGGTATGTTGGTTCTTTTCATGGTTATTGTTATACTTGTAATGAATTTGGTTATAGGGAAAGAGAATGTGGAAGAAGGTTCTTTAAGAGTGAATACCCAAGGAGCAATGGAATAAATCACAATAAGAATAAATCAATATCTATGCATCATGTTGCTTTTTATAGTGGTCACCAAGAAGGTCATATTACAAGGTATTATCATTATGTTGCTCCTAAGGTCAAGAATTTATGGTTGCCAAATTTTGATCATGCAAATAAGGTTAAGAAGGATGATCCTAAGATAGTCAATCCTAATTATGATATGTTTACAACCAAATAATGTATGTTTTTGATGATTTATCATGAACCAAAGGTAGATGAGAGTCATGTATTTTTAATAGTAATCCATCCAACAGATGATAAGGACAAGGTGGTCATCAAGCCTTATGTTCCAAAGAAGAGCAAAAGGACTCTAAAGATTGATAGAAAATTAGATGAGAAGAAGATGGAGATTTGGGAATATCCTAAGTTCATGGTGTTTTATATCCCTAAGTGATTTTTGGTGTATTTGTTATGCTTCTTGAAGGAATTCATCATCCAAGTGAAGTAGCAACAAGGTGTGTTATAGGTATGTTGGTAATTTTAAAGATTTAAGTAAAGATGATTGAGACATGTTTATGTTTTGATCTACTCATAAGGATATGTTATAATTTTGGAGTCTTGGTAGACTATTTTGAGGCATTTTAAGTGTTGAGTTATGTTATGAGTTTGTAAGAAGGTAACAAAGCTACATGGTTTGAGGTATGTGAGTTTGTATGAAGGAATGCTCTAAGGTTGAAAGAGGTTGTCAGATCTGCATTGTAAAAGGTATGTGTTTGTTTTCTTAATCCATTTTACGAATTCATTGTGTTAAGTGATGAGTTACATCAAGAAGGTTTCTTAAAGACCTAGAAGGTAGGGAGACATAATTGAAGAGTTTAAACTAAGATAGACAACTTTGGTATGCATGAGATGGTGTTTTGAGGCCTATATTGGTTTGTATCAGTTGAGAAGTTTGTTGTTAAGCATTTTAATTCTTTTCTTGGAGATATATTACCTTGAGAAGTGTATCAAAGGAGTATTAAGTGTGTTGACTATATGTAAATATGATGTAATGTTGGATTTATAGTGTAGATCTCTATTAAGGTTTGTATTGTTGTATAAGGTTTGTCAAATCTAGGTATAGTATTCATATTTTTCTAAGTTCTCATGAAGTTCTAATAAATCATGTGTCATGTTTAAGGGTCTACATGTAGGTGTTGATTCAGTCATGAAGGACATCAAAAGAGCATGTTGTCTTGAAAGCAAGTATGATAGCTGAGGAGTGAAGTGTGTTGTTAAAACTTAGGTACTCAGTGATATCGGTCATGAAATTTATGTAATCATTAAGAAGGTAAATGAGAAGAATTGAAAGTTACAAGTTATGTTTGATCACTTCAAGTATTCTCATTACTATATAAAATATTTCAAGAAGGGTTTTAAGGATTAGTTAGTTTGGTTGGATCCTGTGTGAAGCATTTGAAGTATTGATGAGCTAGAAATTTCTCTCCTAAGATCTTTAAAGATACTTGAGGTCTAATTTAAGGACTATAGCTATGATTTAAGGAAGGGTGGATTGAAGGCATGAAATTCAGGGTAAGAATAGTTATCATCTTTTTTGTAAGTGGATTGGTGATCAAGGTATGTCTGTACTTTTTGTGTGCTTATTCTCATGCATAAGATAAAGTTTATTCAATAAAGAAGGATGTCCTAGTTGGGAAATCATGAAGGTAATAGGTACAAATTTTATATGAGGATGAAAAACCTTGAAAAATTTCCAATTTTTATTTGTGAGTTGATCCAAGAAAGTATGTCATGATTGAGACCTTGAATAATTTTATGATCTTGAAGAAGACAAATCTAGGCACAAAGGTTGTGAAAGAATTTCACAAGGTATGTTTTTTTTCGTATTTGGTAAAGTCATGGTAAAATGTTGCAAATTAGGTGCATCAAGGTGTGTTCTTGATCAAGATGAAGTATAGAGAAATTGCAAGTATTTGGTAGAGACCTAATCAATCTTGTGACAGTCAAGAAATAGTGTGATGACTTGATATTGTTGTGTAAATATTATTAAATTTTCCTAGTTGAGAATCATGCATGAATAATTCAAGGTAAAATGTGGATCTATAAGTATGCATGACTGTGTTTAAGGGTTTTTACCTTAAAAACCTAATTCAAGACTGTAACCCTTAAAGATTCTTGCAAAGGTAGTGATTAGAGGTCCAGAAGGAAATTTTGTGTTTAACAGTCAGGTCTGTCTATGAAGTTTCTTGCATTCAATGCATCAAAGATTACAAATTTTTATGAATGGTGTAGGGTATTGTGTGCTCACTAAGTCAAGCTATGAATATTTGGAAGGGCTCTACAATCAAATGTGATAGTATGATATACCAAACATTGTGATCTAATGTGCCCCATTGGTTAGATTTTCTATGACAAGTATGTATTGAAAAAGTTGAATTAGGGACGAGTATACGAGTTTTTGAATAATATCTGATAGTCCTAGATAAGGTGCTTCAAGGAAAATTTATAAGGTGTTTAAGTCAAATTTGGATATGATCAGTCGAGACTTGAAAGTCTAACTCAACAAAAAATGCTTGTCATCACTTGAAGGATGAATAAGAAGGAGGAGCCTATTAGGATCATAGAACAAGGTGTGTAATGGCAAGATGACATGGTGATTGTTGAAAAGACTAAGAATTTGGTACATGTATGTTTATGAAAGCTAGATCAATATTGAAAGCTAGATATCATGATAAATGTAAGTCAAACTTGGGAACAGTCTGTGTGTACAAGTGAGGTATATAGCCATGTTGAAAACTTGACTTTGTTATGAAAGGAGCTACTGTTATGAAAAGGTATGTGTTGTTATGATAGGATTGTTAAGAGGTTGCAAAATTTATAAGGATATTTGGAAGTTTTTTGAAGATTCAGTAGGTATACGTATAGGTTTAGAGAGTGTAATAAGCATAATATTTACATAAATTAGTGTCTTAAGGCCATTAACACAGGTAACATGGATTCATGTCATTATAATGAAGACTGTAAAAGTGCTTATTGTCTTGGTTTGAGTCATGAATGGGTATATTACTCAAGGGGAGTTTTTGGAGCTAGTTCAAGAGCATGGTTCTATCATAACAATATGAGATGCCAAGAGACAAGAAGAAAGGATTATTGATCCTTGTAGGCTTGATGTATCATGAAGGAATTTTTTATCATTTGAATAGATCAAAGGAATGCTTGATCTCAAGTGGATTTTGATAAAAAGGTGTGCAAGTTTTTCTTGTTTTGTTCTTTCATTTATATGTCTGAGATCATGATTACATGTTTTGGAGACAAGAAGAAGCCCATGATCTATACTATGAAGGTTTGTATTAGTTACACCAAGGACAAAATGACTTACAATTGGTCACTAACAGTCATGTTAGAGGAGTCATGAATACATGTGAAGATTGAAATAAAAGCTTGATGAAGAATTAAAGGTGGTCTTGAAAGGTGTCTCGAACTGAGGGGGAGTTGTGTAGGTGCATTTAGTTCATTGTGTTGGCTCAAGGTATGAAGATGAGTTCTTCTGTTGATGTCCTTGATTCATTTTTTGATCACATGCTTTGAATTTTTAAGAAGTTCCATGTTTTGTTGTGAGATGGTCTATACATTAGTTGCATAGGTATTTAGTGTGTTGTATCTAAGTATTCCTTGAAGATGAATTGTTTCCTTGAAAGTCATGAAGTTCAATTTTTTAGTTGAGGATGTTGACAAAGTATGAGAAGTTTCATTGAAAGATAAGAGGTTCGTCATGGTTTCTTGCATTTGGTAGGTTGATTTTGGTCCATTTGCATTAATTTTATGTTGAGAGGTGCTTGATCAAGGTGGATTCAGATTTGAAGTTATACATTTTCTTAGGGGAAGATATGTTTCTCTTTTATTTCTCAAAGAGTCAAATTAGATATGGAAAATGAAGAATGGATATTGAAAGGTTTAGTTGATGTTTCCAACTAAGAGGTGAGCCTTATAGTGTTTTTAGAAGAATATTTTGTATGTATGTTTGCTTTGTCATTAATTTCAAAAGGGGTAGAATGAGATGATGGCATGTGTTCCTTAGGGGTAGAATGTTATTTTCATGTTTTTGCCATCAATGAAAAAGCGGGAGATTGTTGACATAGTGTTGTCATTTATTTCAAATTATGATCTTGTCTAGTGTTTTCATTGATTTAAAAAAATATAAGAAGCATGAAAGTTGATTGGTAGTGTCATGTCAAGTTGAGATTACTTAGTCATGGTGATGGTTCATGGGATCTTGATTCAATATGGTGGCTTGTATAGGTTTTAAAGTGAATTGGTTACATTTTTCTAGTATTATGGAGTGTGATGAAGGTCATTGTAGGTTTTAAAATTTTGCCAAGGTGATGTGGAAGTCAGATTTAGTGAAACAAACATGTTTAAGGTGCTTGTTTTTTAGGCCTAGAGAGTAAAATGAGGTAAGTCGTGATGAAGTGAAGAATGTATCAGTTGGATATGCTTGGTGAGAGCATGGGAAAAATTATTATTAAGTTTTGGGACACTCACAAGTGTCCTATAGTGCTGGTTGAGGTGTTAGACATTGGTTTTAGGTTTGTTCATAGACGTAACCCTTGAGAAAGCATGCCCTAGAGTGGTGGATTCAACATGTCTAAGAATATTCGGGAAAAGGTGCGTGTTGGAGATGTATTGGTAGTTTTGGGGTAGTTTTGGGCAGTTTGAGGTAATTTGGTTACAGAGATATTTTGGAGGTGCTATAGTATTTTTTATGGAATGAGTTTAGTTTGGTGATGACCCTAAGGTCATAATATTTCCATTGGTATACCACACTTGTTTTTTTATGAGATTTTATGAAGTTATGGCTTGTTATCTAAGGACTAGTTTTGAGGGTGATTGGTTGTGCACAGTCTCAAGTGGGTTTCATGGCATGAGATGTTCTTACAAAGTGTTTCATGATTTTTGGAGGTTATTTAAGGCTTATAAAACATTTATAAGTGTTTTCTATGTTATTTTGAAGGTGATATTTCTCTATATTTTCCCTTTGTGGTGAGTTCTTTGTTTTGGTGTTTTAGGGATTATTTAGTCCTAATGGAGGTCTAGATGGTTATAAGTGATGGTGGTGACCTATATAGTCCTATAAATTTTATTTTTTATCATTTTATTATGATTTGAGGAGTTATTTTAATCTATTATGGCTGACCTAGATGATTTATAATGAATAAACAGGTATAAAAGAAAATTAGAAAGCTCATTTGAGCTAGTTGTGCAAGTGGGGGAAAATTGTGACCTAGAGGGCTATTTGTGAAGGTAAAAGGGGTATTTATTACCATAAAGATAGGTAAATTACGGTGTTGTGATGTTATAGAGAGATATCAAGTATAGGTGAGCTAAATCATTAATTCAAATCAGCTTGAAGAAGAAGCATGTGGGAAAGGAAGGCTAAAGAGTAGTTTTGAGAGAGATGGAAGAAGAAAGAGCTTCATTCTGTCATCATTAGTTGTGTGAGAAAAAAATCAGACATGGAAAACAATTTAGGTGGCTTTGGTTTTTTTGAGTCATCTAGGGGGTTAGTGCCTCACTAAACCTAGGAGTTAGTGCTCCTTGTTGAGTTGGTGATGAGCTAAATTTGAAACATGGCTATAATAAAGTTTTGTTTCAGTCATTTTTCTTCCCCTTGAGGGTTTACCACTTAAATTTAGTTTCCATTTGTTCTTTTTTCCTCTTTCATATGTTTTTATGGTTGTGTTGCATTTATTAATCTTAATGGATAAGCTAAGTTGAATGGTTGATGAATGTAAATGTTTAAAGTGAATAAAAAAATTTTATCCCCATTGATTCACCCCCATCTCAGTGGTTGTTCTTCCAACACTAATAAGCACAAACAGGATACATTGAAGTCTAAAATACCTTCTCCTATCCTTGTTCAATCCTTGGGGTCATTGACCTATTCATAGAAAGTGTGTTATGTCACTGGTCTAGCAATGGATATGCAGAGTATCTACGGGTTCTTCTTGATCATGTTGGAACACTAAAATACTCTCCTCTTCATTATGCATATCTGAAACCAGCTATTCATAGAAACATTTTCCTCTAGCAATATTATTCAATTTTATATCAATATCATATTCCATCACTCTGGTAATCTAACCATCTCTTTTCTCATTCAAATCCTTGTTCAAAATAAAATCTTTCACACCAACGTGTGAAACCATAAGATGGATATTTTTGTTATACACTAAATGACTGAATTTCTTCAAGCTCTTTATTATAGTTTGGGAATTATTTTCAATAAATGAGTACCTTGCTTCATAATATTCAAGAATTTTTCTGAAGAATTCAATTGGTTTCTCATGACCTTCTCCGTTTAGTTGCACCAGCATGGCATATATTGTGTTTATGCCTCCAAAGGCATACAAGGTGAAATATTTCATGAAATATGGATTGATTAAAGTTGGGGCCTGTGTAATTTCCTATTTGATAGCTTCAAAAATTTCCTTCCCTTATGTGGTCCACTTGAAGAGAATATTTTTCTTCAACATTGATGTCAATGGATTGACCATATTAGTAAAAATTTGGAATAAAGTTCCTAACAAAGTTGGTCCTTCCTAAGAAAATTTGCAATGATTTCATGTGAATAAGTAATGGAAACACAAGGATGACACATACTCTTTCTAGATCAATTTCAAGGCCTTATTTTGAGATAATATAACCAAATATTTTACATTCACATGATAGGAAGATACATTTCTGGGGATTGAGAGAAACCTCAAACTATCTGCATCTCTCAAATACCTGCTTGAGATGGAATAGATGATCATTTACATCCCTAGAGAACACTACGATATCATCTAGGTAAACAAGAATAATGTTATTAATCAACCCTTTTAACGACATATCCATGTCTCCTTAAAATGTTTCCTATGTTTTGGACAAATCAAATGGAATCTTATTGTAATTAAAGGTTCCCTACTTGGTGGCAAAGGCTATCTTGAATTGATCCTAACCCTTCACAATGATTTTATTGTATCTAGAGTAGCCATCTAAAAGAGAAAACCTTTCTGACCCTATTACCATTTGTAGAATTTTCTCCATAAAAGGTAGTACGTAATGATCCTTCAAAGATGATTTATTCAAATCTTAGAAGTCGACACACAATTTTATTTCTCTATTTTTCTTCTGCAATGGAACTAGATTTGTAACTCGTGAGTAATTCTTGATGAGGAAAATGATGTTTTCCTCAATCATCTTGTTTAATTCTTTCTTCATCAGAGGCTCAATCCATGGATTGAAATGCCTCCATTTTTCCTAATGGGCTTGGCTATTGGCTTTAGTTCAATAGTGTGTTGAGCTAGGTTGGGATCAAAACCTTTAAGATCTTCATATCTCCATGCAAAGAAATCAACAATTTATTAGAAAAGTTCTATGAAATAATGCTTCTCTTGTGGAGTACATATATTGCCAATCTTAATAAATTTGTCATTGCTAATTAAAATGGGTTCATAATATTCACCTTTGAATATCGTGTTTTCCTTTTCTCTTCTGAGTTGATTATCACAATTGAAAATGGGCTCCAAAGTTACTAGTCCTTTGGGTGATTTGTTTGATCCGTGCTGGACAATTTGGTCTCCATATTGTTTCTCCATATTTTCTTGATTCCTTGATGAAAACTCGACTTCCTCTTAATGAAATTGAAAATTTGTTGACCACTCTCAAACATTTTCCAATTTGTGTTGTTTTCTGGTACAGCTAGCTTCACCACCACTTTGATATGTGGCTATAACTCATCCTTCTTAATATTTTCAGCAACATTAAACTTTACTCCTACCATGGCTAACCTATCTACGGGTTCATTCTCTTTCCTTAGGATGGAACAGATATTGAAGGCCTAAAAATATTCGAGTAGGTTCCATACTCTATGCTTGTAATCTCTAATAAGGTCATTCTTGGCTACATTTATCCTCTTACTCGGTTTAAATTCACTTCATTATCCCTAAAAATATACAACTGCCTAAGATCTTTCTTTCTTTCCCATTACAACCCATGGATTAGATATTCATACTCTATTGAGTTGTTATTACAACAACTAAACTGAAATCTGAAAGCATAATAATACCTCATACCAGTAGGAGATACAAGTAACACACCTCTTCCAGCTCCTTAAACCTTCAAATAACATTTTTCAAATGTCGTCGTCATGTTCATTAGCTTTTATAATATTAAGAGTAGGTGAATTTTCCTCATGCAAGTAATAGATGCCAAGGATAGCTTCTTCAATCTGTTTGTATGGATTAAAACCTCAACTTTTAGTTCCCCACTTATCAAGTAACAATTGTGGAATGCCTTCAATTTGAGTAACTACTTCTTGGACACTTGGTTCATCCTCCTGATAAAATATTGTGTAATTAGCATTGACGGATTTGGGCACATAAGGCTTTATATGATATGTAGTAATAGGTTTATACTTGATGGTATCCTTAGTGTCATATCTAGTTTTGAAAAGCATGTGAGACCAATCTACAAATAGGTACCCACCAATCTTAGTAGTGAAATATTGTGAGAGGAACAAAGTAAAGAAAGGGGGAAGGTCAATGATGAAAAAATCCTATGGAAGTGAGAATTTAGAGCATGCATGAAACAAGAGATTTAAATTTCTAACAACTCTATTGGTTTCCACCGCAATCACATCTAATTGAACTACTCCTTTAGAAAGTGAATCATATTCAAGACCAAGTTGATTTGTTATTTTTTTAGGCATCACTGAACTTATTACCCTTGATACAATCATGAAATTGTGCACCAGATGATTTCCTATAATGATTGATATAAAGAAATATGGTGGTTTCATTTTTTTACCTGGTTAGTCATCCTCTTATTGAGGTGCATTGGTGAGAACAAATTTGTTCTTCTCATTAGAAGTTTCTTGTGGTGTGGGGAGATCATCCACGATAACTTGCAGAAGATAGATTTATCCAGGAATAGCTAAAGATTCACACATTGAGATGCTCATGTTGGTATTCTTAATTTGATCTAGGATGTTGAAAGGGGTGCCCATGGATTTATGCAATAGAGGAAAAATTTTCTCCTTTCTTGTTTTCTCTATTCGTGGATTGGATTTGGGTAGCAGAACTTTTACATTTCATGGAATTTCTTTTAGTTGTGGATTCTTCTTGTCTTGTAGAAATTCCTTATTGCATGATATCTCATTTTTCGGTGGATCCGCAATGTTTTTTGGATATGTTATGCACTGTGTGTTTACCATGTTCCATAGATTGCTTGTTGAAGCTTGAAATATGCCCAAGTATGTGGGTCATCTATCTTGGTAAGCAAACTTGACGAAGTAAGAGATGGAATTCTTGCCTTCATTTTCCTTATTTTAGACCTATTTTTGTGGCTATGCTTGAACAAAAAGGTTTATTTATCTCTTAAATTTGATTGATCACACATAACTCTTCCATTTTCCAATTCACAACTGAAGTGTCACTTGGCGACACTTCTTGAGTAACTCCCTATTGTGGATTCTCCCCTGTGGATGAATTTTGAGAGAAAGATGCATTTTGGACCATCAAATATTGGTTTAGAATGTCATTTGAGAATGTGTCTTGGTTATGTGTAAGATTGCAAAGGGATGCACCACTCATAATCTTGCACAAGGTTATTCTATACTAGAACCAAATCTTTAGAGGAACTAGCAACATTAGTATCATAAGACTGAAAGGGCCTTACAAGGGTAATCTAATTTTGAGGAGATTCTTGGATTGGTGGTTTTTTTAGTGGATAAGGAGGCTTGTTATGATGGTATGGAGGCTGGTAAGGTCTGAAATTTTGAGCTTGTTTCCTCTTCAGGGATACCAACTCATTTCCAATGTTTTGCAATTACTTCATGACCTCTTGTAACTCACTTGAAGGACTTGTAGAGGTAGATGCTTGATTTGAACTTTAGTTTCTTGGGGATGGAATATAAGCTAATTCAAGTGTTTGATAGGGCATGTATGTCCCTTTATTTATGAATATATGCATTAGAGGTATAGGGGAAAGTTTCCCAACCTGAATAAGATTATTAGATGTTCTAATAGAAATATCATAAGAATCTAGTAGAGTCCTACCCCCCATGGACATAATCATGATAGATATGTCACTATTTAAATCCCTCAAATAATAAATAAAGGCATACTAAGGTTTAGGTCTTACCATTTTTTGGATTCTATCCCTTGTTGTTTAGAATCGGATATTTAAATCAGACATTAGCTCACATGGTGTTCTCTTTGTTGTAATCAATTGCTCCACTAAAGATAGGTAGTTTGGTTTGTCTTCAAAATGGTTACTAAGAGCTTCCCCTAAATCATCCCAAGTGGTAATAGAATTTATAATCAGATCCATGTACCATTGTAGAGCTTTTCCCTTGAAAGAAGAAGTTAATAATTTGACTGTTATATTGTCTTGTATAAGATGGTATACTAAGTAGATGTTTACATCGTCGTTAATATGTTCAATGTATGTTATAGTGTTCTCTCTGATGAAGAAAGGAACACTTTTCATGGTTGTAATTGGAATGTCATCATATTGGACCAAAATAAAAGGGATTCCTCCATTGAATATGACAAAATCCATATTTCTCTGATGAGCCATGAATGTAATAGGTTTTAAAAACCTAGAAGACAACAAGAAAGGCCTACTAGGAGGGGGAGTAGAGAGAATTCTACTTGGAGGCGATGGTGATCTATGAACCGATATACCTCTTCTTCTCCTTGGTGATAATTACAAATAGTCAAAAGGCTCCCCACGTGTTATCCTTTATCTTGTTTGAATATGTCTCATGAGATAGAGACACATTTCTACTTGAACCAGTAGATGTAATATTTGGATTTTCCATATGTGTTTTGTAGATCCTCTAATGGCTTAAAATCACCAGAATACACACCAAAATCTTAGTGAAATAATAATAAATTCTTCAAGAGTCCCACTGGGCATGCCAAAATTATTAGAGATTAAAATTAGCACCCTGATTTGATCATGAAAGATCAATAATTCTACTCAAAATGGGGTTGTATTCAAAGTGTGGGACTCTTGTCCTTGAGAAAAACCTCTAGAGAAGGTTGATTCCTTCTCTCCTAGTTCAACACAAACTAACCTAAGTCTAAAATACATAGGATCCATGGTTGAGGAAAAATGGAAAATGTATAAAATGAAAATAATGGTGATGCGTCAACAATAACAAAGGGTTCAAACCTAAGCAGGAAGACATGGAACAAGTGTATATGTAGGTATTTAATGAAATATGGAACTTTGAATAACATGAATGAATAAACTTAATACAAAATAAAAGGGTAAACATCCACAACAAATAGAAACATTTGAAGGGATAAAAACCATAGAAGTATTGCATTCAATAAGTATCCATCATATTTATAAATCATAGGTTAGGGATCTCATGAAAAATGCAAAGTTGCAGAGGTATCAAAGTAATAAAATGTGCCACTCCAAGGAAGATCATGTAATGAAATTACTTGTATAAATATGATTATCAACAACAATAAAACACCAAAGAACACAAGATTGTAGATAAATGATCTCAATGTGTAAGTATAATATCTTATCCACTTCAAGGGGGAAATCTCCAAACCATAAAATAATACTCAAATGTTCAATACGATGATTAACTACTCCTCCCTACCACCTATATATAACAATCTTATGTTATGGCCAACACTAAGGACGACCTACTAAACATATGAAAGAATAAATGAATAACATATGATAAGAATAAATATTATGTAGGCCACAAGTTGTAATTACATATTCAATATAAGCTATAAAAATAAGGGTGTAACATGCACCTCCCCTTAAAAAATACATTTTCCCTAATGTTGGGAAGCCCCAGATATTACTGCACAAATGCTTCATCCTCCCATGATGCATCCTCAATATTCATATTCTTCCACTTGATCGGGTACTCAATAATGACTATAGTCCTCAATATTTTGGTGTGTGTCTAAAGAATACTTCATATTCCAATATGATTCTTCCTTCCTCATCTAATTCAGGAATCACTAACCAAGTGGAAATGTGCTGCCTAATAACTTTCTTCAAGCAAGAAACATGGAAGATTGGATCTATTTTACTTCCTGGAGAGAGCTCTAACTTATATTCCACACTACCAATTTTCTGTAACACTCATAAGGACCGTAGTATTTAGGAGAAATCTTATTATCCTTCTTCTGTTATTTTAATGATAATTACTTCTATGTATGAAACCATACTAAAACAAAGTCACTCTCTTAAAAGTATCTCTCACTACGATGTTGATCATCCTGTTGCTTCATGTGGTTTTGTGACCTTTTCAAATTCTCTTTAAGATTAGAGAGTACCTTGTGCTAGTGTTGAATGTGATCCTTGATTACTCTCACCTTCGGTTTGACATTCAATCTAGAGATGAGTGATGGATGATGGTACCCGTAAATTTCTAGAAATGGATAAATTTTGAAGGAGGTATGAAATGAAGTATTATACGGCCATACTGTAAGTGGCAACCATTACAAACAATGTTCTTGCTTATCTTAAGTAAAACGTCGAAGATATCCCTCCAAACATTTATTTACCACCTCAATTTTCCCATCTGATTGAGGATGATAATATGAACTTTGGGCTAGCTGGGTACTTAAACAAGAGAAAAAATCAGTCCAAAAATTACTTGTAAATATTATATCGTGATCACTTACTATAATTTTGGGTGTGTCATGCAGCTTTTGAAATGTGTCCATAAATGAGATGGCAACTGTACTAGTTATGAAAGGATGAGTCATCTCACAAAAATGAGCATACTTAGTAATTCTATCCACCACAACCATGATGATGCTTTTCCCTTCTAATTTAGGCAATCTTGTGATGAAATCCATCGATACCTCTTCCCATCTCTTGCTAGGAATAGATAAAGGTTGGAGGATACCTTTTTTCTTAATGGTCATGACCTTATTACGTTAACACACTAAACACTTTGCCATAATTTTTTTAACATCTCCTTTCAACCCCTCCCAAAATAAATCCTTCTTAACTCTATGATAAGTTTTCAAGAACCTAGAATGGCTACCTAGTGAAGAAGAATGGGGCTTTGAAAGAAAATGGTGTTTAAGTGCAGAGCTCTTACATAAATATAACCTATCTTTGTACCATAATGTATCCCCCTTCCATATAAATTATTCTGATATAGTTGGAATTGTCTAGAGATTCTAAATGAGAGTATGGGTTGTTTCATCTTTCTACCATTCTTCACTTACTTGATCTACCTAATTTTCCTTTAGTAAAGAGATGGCATATAACAATGCTTATGTGGAATCATCCCTCCTAGATAGACCATCAATGACCACATTTTCTTTCCATTTATTATATATAATCTCAAAGTCATACCCTGACATCTTAGTTATCCATTTTTGTTGCTCTTATAAAGATAGTCGTTGATCCAAGAAGTATTTCAAACTATCATGATCAGTTTTTTACCTTGAAGTGTCTCCATCAAGTATGGTCTCCATTGTTTGACTACATGTAATATGGCCATCATTTCCTTCTCATATGTGGGCTTCAAAAAATTCTTTCCTTTTAATTGTTGGCTATGAAATGCTATGAGATGTCCTTCTTGCATGAGTAGTGCTCTGATCCCATTTCCTAAAGCATCACATTCAACTATAAAGGTCTTGGAAAAATCTGGAGTTTCCAATATTGGAGTGGTGCACATTGCCACCTTCAATTTTTCAAATGTCTTAGAAGCTTAATCATTCCAATGAAATGATTCTTTCTTCAATAATTTTTTAAGGGGTGCTTATAGACTACCATAGTTTTTAAAAAATCTATGATATTACCTTATGAAACCTAAGAAACCTCATAAATGTTTGAGGTTTCTTGGGACTTTCCATTCCACTATGGCCTAGATCTTGTGAGGGTCCACCTTAACACCTTCATGAGAGACAATATGGCCCCAGTATTCCACTTCTTGTACCCCAAAAGAACACTTTGAAGGCTTGGCATATAGTTGATATTTCCCTTGGTATTCCAATAATGTATTGACATGATGTAAATGTTTCTCTCAGGATTTGTTGTGGATAAGGATATCATCAAAAAATACCAAGAGAAACTTCCGTAGGAATGGTCTAAATATCGAATTCATCAAACTTTAAAATTTGGATGGTGCATTAGTAAGACCAAAATGCATCACTATGAATTCATAATGCCCTTGATGAGTTCTGAAGGTTGTCTTGTCAATACATTCTTTTTTTACTCTAATTTGGTGATACCCAGAACACAGATCTAGTTTTGTAAAATAAATTACACCATGCAACTCATCTAATAAATCATCAATGAAAGAAATAGGAAACTTATCTTTAATAGTGTACTTGTTGAGTTATTTGTATTCTGGACACATGCACCCCCTTCCATCCTTACGGAGCACCGTCACCACTAGAGTAGACTAAGTACTCTGACTATGACAAATAATACCCATTTCTAACATTTCCTCCACCATCTTCTCGATATCACTCTTTTACACATATGGGTATTTATAAGGCCCAATGTTGGGGGTTATATTCCTATAATTAACTGAATGGCATGATCATGATCCCTAACTAGTGAGTCAATCCCTTTAGAATTGCATCAAGACAATAGCATGAGTGAGCATAAAAAATCTTCTGAAGATCAAGTGGCATTGAAGGCTACTATATGTTGGTGGTTCACCTTCTATGGAAAATAATCTTTGCTACAAAATCCATCTAACTCATTTTTTAAGAACCTTCTACATTTGATGAGAGCTAATAATCTCTGAAGATACTTTTCATGCTACCATCCCTTTCAAGTTGTAAACTGTCCTTACCCTCTTAATGAAATCACATGAAAAATTCTTGGAAATTCATTTTTATAGTACCCAAGGTTGTGAACCATTGGACACCCAAAACAATATTATGCCCCTCCCATATAAATAGACAAACATCAGGTAGAGTCTAACATATAGTCTCCCATGGATAAGTCTTGATATTATGGAACTTTACCTAGTGCACTTGGACTGTCCCACCATCCACAATTATAACTTGACATTTTTGGTGTCTAGGTAAATAAAACAATTGAGCCTGGGCAGCTAACTTACTGATTTATGAATTTATGAGTACTCCCTGAGTCAATCAACATGGTCACCTTCTATTTTTTGAGATATCCAATAACCTTGAAGTATGTTGAGGATTACTAATACCTGGCAACAGCATGGCAAGAAATTTTACTTTGGTGATCCTTTAGATTCATCTTCTACTAGTTCCTCATCTTCTCCTATAATTTTATGCTTCCTCATATTCATCCTCATCACTAATCCTCCTTCAATATAGAATAACTTCTTCTCAGACACATTTGTGATCCCAGTCCATATTTTATGTCACAGTTACAACATAATACCTTTTTATCTCTTTTGTCTTACATTTGTTGAGGAGTTGGTCAGATGAATTGGCTGAGTGAATGATGGAGGAAGGGTGCTACTATAGTCTCTGGTGTTAGTGAAAGGACTTCCTCCTACTGGAAAGACATTTTTCCCTCTACTCTACGTGCCATGAATAATAGAATTCAGAAATATTGAGTGGATTAAACATGCGTACCTCATGCTCAATGTGGTCCTTAAGACCCCCAAGAAACATGTCATTCATAGTTCTCTTCTGTAATATTCTCTACCATGGCAGCAAATAGGTTTGGAATTGATGCACATAATCCTTTATTAAACTGGTCATGTTTGTCATTAAATTTTCCAATTGGCTAAAGTAGTTACCTGAACACACTAGAACTATAGTGTAATTGCAAGCTCCTCAGTAAAAATTGTCCAAGTGACACTGAGACCACTACTTCTACCTCTTGAGCACATAACCATCAATACTAGACGAATTGGTCTAGGTTATAGATACAGGGATGCCAAGGTTACCTTTTTTCCTGATGGGGGTTTGATGTAGACTCAAATAATTTCTCCATTTGATTCATCGAATTTAGTGGATCCCATTCCCATCAAATTTTTGCATAATGCCACGCCAATGGTGAGCATCATGTTCTGTGGTTGTGAATAAGTTGGATCCTCCTTGATTGGAGCTGAAAAGTGATCCAACATGAGTTTTTTTGCCCATTATTCTAGGAACTAAAGATGCCTCGAATTGGTTGAGTTGTGTTTGAAAAAAAAGACATACAGATCCTACCCTTTATATGATTGCATGATATCTATCCAACCACTTATTGATTTTGTCTATGTCTACCTTTAAGATGAAGACCATCTCATTATTGAGGTACATCCTTACGCATATTGTTCATACCCTTTCCTGAAGTTGGATGACTCACCTTATGATACAACTGAGGTAAACCCTAGATGCTGATAGAATTTTTATCTTACCTCTATTTGGGGTCATTCCTAGACTCTTCTATCACCACCCCATTTTATCTTGGTCTCGAGTTTTACCCAACTAGTGACCAGATGTAGGTTTTAGCTCTTGTGGTAGAAGGCCCCGTCATGGATGTTAAATCCTAAGGTTTAGGGTTTCATACAAATTCGTTGGCCGAATATAGGAAAAAATACACAGAAGAAGATACTACCAATATTTTTTTGATTTAGCTTTCCGAAAATGTTATAATAACTTGGAAAAAATTCCACAAATTTTAGCCTAGGGAGCTAATTTTATGAAAACCCTTAAAACTGATGTAACATTTACAAAATAAATCCAAAATGTTTGAAATTTTCAGAGGAAGCTTACTTGAAATTAATTCTCACTACTCCACAGATAAAAATCTCCAGACAACATTTGTTACTCAATGTTTGCAAGATATATCTGAAACCTAAAAAATTAAGTTTTTTGCCGCTAATTTTGGCCTAGATCACAGCTCTGATACCACTTGTAATGAAATTACTTGTATAAATTCAAATTATGAGCATGAATAGAACACCAAAGAACACAATATTGTAGATAAATGATCTCAATATGCAATTAAAATATCTTAGCTCTACTTCAAGGAGGCAACCTCCAAACCATACAATAATACTCAAATTCTTGAATATGATGATGAACTACTCATCCCTACAATCCCCTATATATACTATTCATATGTTATGTCCATCACCAAGGCTAACCTACTGAAGCATGATGAAAGTATAAATGAATAACATATGACAAGAATAGAAATTATGGTAAGCTAGAAGTCGGCATACTCATATCCTAATATAAGCTATATAGGTTAAGGGTGTAGCATATATTGAGCATTGTCTTATTCCATCATCATGGACTTATTCATTCAAGATTTAGTCAAAAAATGGGCCAAATTAGGTCGAATTTGGAAATTCTAGGCAGAATCGGCCTTTAGAGGAATAAGGAGAACTATGTCTTATTTTATACCTAGTGATTTTCCTTCCACATATTTTCCTTGGCCAAGTTTAATTTGTATACTTTCACAGTTAAAATCAGGTTTGCAGTAAGTCTAAAAAGGATCGAAGAGTGTATGCTTCGTTCCTTGGTTTCTACCAAATCATAACAGGGTCATATCTATCAAGTATTTAGTGGGTCTACCTTTTAACATTTCCCAATTTTGAATTACTTAGGTAATCGACTGCCAATATTCCTTATTTTGAGAAAAAAATGGTTAAGTAAGGTCTCACTAGGAAAAATTATAATGTTCCCTTGTTCCTTCAAATGTCATCCTAAATTTCACTACCATTAGTGGTCAATTCACCTAAAAGTGTAAATCAAGTAAACCAAATTCAAATCCAGAGGAATCAGTGGGAACTGTTCCCTAAAATTCATCAAAATTCCCCGCGTTACTATTTGGGCCACTTTGTATAGTGTTGTGGTTATGTCAAGTTATCATAGCACCAATGGAAATATTCTTGAGTTCTAAGATATCCCTACAGAAACCCTATAGTGATCAACTGAGTTCCCTTACATGGAAAGATAAGGTCATGTGGTAATGTCATAGGTTATTATTGGAGAATGGAGAGCATTAGTTCGTGAAATAGTGAAATGGTGCCAACGATATTATTATTCAACTGACTAAGGCTCCTTCCAAAGTAACAAGGGAAATACTCTTTTAGTTTGAGGATTTCCACATAATGCATAATAAGTACAGATAAGATAATTGGATTCAAGTTGATTCAAATCATATGAAACCTGTTGGATATGATATTCCCTAACGTTTCATCAGTGCTCTGAAACCCAGACATACCTGATAAAAGGAAGAAAGTGCAAGTATTGGATTTTTCAAATACATATGTTTTGGTTTCAAGGAACAAAATGTTAAATCACTTTTTAGGATGGGTGTGATAGCTTATGTACATACATTCCTAAAATGCTCTAGATTGCCAATATTATTTATATCTATTATAGCTTTTCATTACCAAAATGGGAAGATATGTGGAATTATTCTCCTTAGCTGATATTGTGATTAGATATTTGATGCAGAATCTAGAGGTTATGGTTAGTTCAGGTATTATTATGAAATTTCTATGCTTATATGTTTTTTAAGATTTTGATTCTTCATTCAAGATCATCCCATATTACTCGTGTTGATCATGCTAAGGCTAAAATTATAACATGAACGTTTTGTGCAATTCAATTACAAGTATTTGCAACATTTGAATTCATGAAACTTGGTACTTTACCTCCCCAAAGTACCTTGTGTAGGTGGAATTTGTAGAGGTTTTGATCTTATAAAACATTTTTAAGAACATTTTTCCTCAAATAAAATATTTTGCACCTTTTATCTACTACTTTCATTGAGTTTGTGCATATGTATGTCATATCATTTTCCACTCTTTCTTTTCAAGTGTTAAGTACCCTTCTTAGCTTCATAGGTAGTATCCTTACATAAGGTAAAGATACTACCTTACCTTAGCTTCCTGGGTAGTATCCTTATAGATAGGTAAAAACCACATTACGAGGATCTCTAACATAGTGTTGTAGTAGGTGGAAATTAGCAAGAGAATGGCCCCATAATATGTATAGTCATAAAAATCTCCTCATCCTCCTAATTTTTCCTTAGTATAATTTTTCTTATGGTATCCTTCATCTCCACATTCATTGCACCATATGGAGAGCCTGTGTTTGATTTCATTCTTATAGATATTCTAATGTTCACATTATCATATCTAATTTCACTTCAATTTTATAGTTATCTAGGTACCCTCTTTGACCATAATATTCAATATTTTCCACCAGGATAACCACTTATGTTAGGTAAAACCCATAATATAGATTAATTATACATTATAATTATGTTTCTACTTAGTTACCATTTACCTTAGGTAATTAGTCATTTACACAGGTAATTGGTTAATTAATTAGTTATATGGTTATCTTATTAAAACCATATTTTATTTATTATCCATTCACATAGTATTTTGGTTTCATTCCTGTTGTCCAAAATAACCCTGAGGCTATTTTGAAAACTCCAAAATCCAATTTTGGACTTAGAAAAAGTTTTGTTGGAAAAATCCATAGAACATTGTTTTTTAGTTTTTTGTAGGATGAGGAAATTAGTGTTCTGTAGATTCACCTAACCCATATAAGAAAGGGAGCAACGTGAAGAATTGGGAGGTTTCTTGAAGATGTTAGTGTTTCATGGTCAAGGGTTAGTGTTAGGAGAACATGTAAAATGGTGTTCTAAATAGTTATTCAATTCCATAGAACAAACCATGGGTTTTTCTCAACAAGATTTGTTCCACATGGAAGACATGCCGCAAAGGGCCACAAAGTAAAGGAAATGAATTTATGAGTGACTAAGGTGAAAATTCATGGATCACTCACCTAGTGTCCCCTGGGTTCTTTAAAAATAATGTTTCACATACTTAAAGTTTGTGAAACAAAGGGATGAGACCGCAAGTGAAAATCACAAAGGAAAGTTATGATACATGGATTAATAATTTCATGAAATAGTGAAGCAAACAGACTCCGCAGAACAAGTACGTGGTCTTCCACATATTTTAAGCACAAATGGAAACCACAGAACAAGTAGAAAATTCCCATGTGAACCAAAAAGCCACATGACAAAGTGGAAGGTAGCGTAATGTTGAGACAAGGTCACACAACAAGTCAAAATCCATAGAGAGTTTTCAAAAACCAAAGAGAATTTGAAAATTGTGAACATTGTAAAAGGCCACCAAACAAGGAGAAATTCTACGTAGTAAAGGAAAATTTTATAGCAAGGCCACGAAAAAAAATGGTATTAGTGTTTTGGCCATAACTTTTCATGCTGAGATCCAAATTGAAAACTCCCCCATATTCTCAACTATTGAAAACTCAGCTAGAATTCCAATCTCCCCCTCCTGTCACACTCCCAAATCCATTTTGGGATGAAACTAATTGGAAAATAAGTTTGGGAGGGAAACCAACTGAATAACTAGGAAAGGAAGTTATCATGCAAAATATGGAGTATTAGAGCTCAAGGTTTGAGGCCAAAAAAGTCCCACAATTATTTATACCTTCAATGGAGGTTGATTATTTAGAGAAGTAGGAGGAATATGATAAAAAAAAAAGGACTACTCTGAGTGTAGTGTGCATGTTTTTACTATGCTCAAGGATGTTGCTAATTTGTCTTCGTAAAGACTAGAAATGGAGGAACACAAAGAAGTTACAATCTAAGGGGAGTGTTTTTCGAGATTAGAAAATGAAAGAGGCAAAATTTTTATCATATTTGAAGGTTTGCATTAATGATGAAGAACCCATTGAACTTACCAATTTTCTATTTCCATCATCTATCTTCCACCACAAAGAGTCTCTCGCTACCAAAGTATCATTTGGACCTAATAAATAACAATAAATGCTAACAACTGTCGATCAGTCCTTACATATTTCCACACCATAAGCTTTGGAGGAAAATCATGAAGAAGAGCGTGTAAGAGGAGAGATCAAATTTGTTGATAAGCTTGAGCTTCATGATGAAAAAGAGGATGAGTTTGACATGTCAAGATATGTGCTTGAGGATGAGGATAAGAATGAGAACCCAATTTCTAAATCAGAAATCATCATGAAGGAGGCTAAGTTGTTTTAATAATAAAAACAAAAACCAAATGAAATTTTAAACATGCTTCTTAATGAGGAGGGCTCAAGTATGGAACTTGAGTTCTTTGCAGAAGAAGAGGAACACAATCCATATCAGCTTACATGTATCTAATATGAAGAGGAAAATGTGTTCAAAGACTTCATTTATGAGGCTAAGTTTGAAAAGAGAGATAAAATTAGATAAATCATACCATTAGCTTTACAAGTTGTGTATCTGATCAGATATTTGGCTAGCCTAGAGCCACAAACAAAGTTACCATTAGTTATGTTTACCTTAGAGCATGAGGAGGATCATCAAAGTGCCAAGGATCAGCTCAAACACCTATCAAATCCAAATTCAAATCAAGATGAAGAGGTGTGCATTTTGTTTTTAGCTAATACTTTGAGAAAATCATAGGTGCAGACCATGTCATCTAGTTGCAAAAATTATCTCATGGCCACACTTTGTGAGAAAAGGAAGTTATTTCTTCCAACCAGTATGTGGTTTTGTTTAGTTTACCTTTTTATTTTTTAGGTTAGTATTTTAGGTTTTTTTCTTATAAAATAAGTGTTTGTACACACTCTGCATGCTTCCAGTTGGACCATATATGATTTCCCATTTTTTAATATTTCCTTCCTTTTTATAGTTGTTGGAGGTTCTCTCCTTTTATTGTGTAAATGATCATTGATTGAGTTCCATTACCTAATCATTGTGGTGATAATTTCAATAATTGCACTGAATGTAGAATTTTTGGTTCCTTTTATTTGTTTCAGGGTGAAAGGCAACTTGATCTCAGAAGTTGCAGTACTTTGATATGACTTCATGCCCAATGGATATTTAGAGGAAAATGGAACTCACATCTAGCATGTAACTTGAGTTATTTGAAAAATTTCATATCAACTTGCATGTAACCAATATGAAGAGTAAAATGTGCTCAAAGATTTCATTTATGAGGCTAAGTTTGAAAAGACTGAGAAAATTAGAGAAATCATACCATTAGCTTTACAAGTTGTGTATCAGATCAGATATTTGGCTAGCCTACAGCCACAGACAAATTTACCACTAGTTATGCTTACCTTAGAGCATGAGAAGGATCTTCAAAGTGGCAAAGATCAGTTCAAACACCTCTCAAATCCAAATGGAAATCAAGATGAAGAGGTATACATTTTTTTTAGCTGACACTATGAGAAAATCATAGGTGCAGACCATATCTTCATCTCCATCATGTCATCTAGACGTAAAACTTATCTCGTGGCTGCACTTTATAAGAAAAGGAAGTTATTTCTTCCAACCAGTATGTGTTTTTTTATTTTACCTTTATTTTTTTATATTAGAAGTAGTCTAGGTTTGTTTTTATCAAAATAAGTATTTTTGTACACTATGCATGCTTTTAGTTTGATCATGTATGATTTCCCAATTTTTGTGATGTTTCCTTCCTTTTTATTATTGTTGGAGGTTCCCTCCTTTTGTTGTGTAAATGATCACTGATTGAGTGCCATTACCTAATCCTTGTAGTGGTCATTTCAATAAGTGCACCAAATGCACATGTTTTGGTTCCTTTTTCTTGTTTAAGGGTGAAAGGCAGCTTGATCTCAAAAGTTACAATAGTTTGATATGAATCCATGCCCAATGGATACTTCAAGGCAATTAGAACTCACATCTAGCAATCAAATGTCCCTTGGAGGTCACCATATTGTTACCAAAATCAACCTCTAGGCCATTTTGATGCCTTGATAGGCCATTTTGATGTTTTGACAAGTCATGGATAGTGATTTTTCAGTGTCGTGGATCAAGGAAATTTCAATATTTTACAAGTATATGAAAGTTTAAATATTTTATAAATTGTCCTCCATCTTTCTAGGCCTCTTCAGTCCATGAGTTATTTAAAAATGGGGCAAATTGGGTCAAATTGGGCAAATATGGGAAGAATCGTCCTTTGGAAGAACATGAGGAACTATTCTTGAGTTCCTCATGTTCCCCACATCTCCACTTTAACCAAAATGAGGACTATAATCGATGGAATTGGGTTTGGGAAAAATTTATGGTTCAATGTTCCTTTTTTCCTTGATTTCTCCCCATCATCACAACATCAGATATATTAACTTTTGGTGGGCATAAGTGGAACAATGCCCAAGTTCAATTACTTCTCTGATTGGCCACTAAAATTGATCTAAGCACAAAGAAGTTAAGTGGGGTATGTGAGTAATTCTCCCTCATTCTTTCACATCCCCAAAACCCCATCATACCCGACAGAGATGAAAAGTGTAAATCAAGTCAAAAAAGTCATGTCCAGAGGGAACAATAGGAATTGTTCCCTCGTTCATCTTATTCCTTGCATTATCATTTGGGTCACTTTGCATAGTGTTGTGGTGATGCCAGGTTATCATGGAACTAATGGAACTATTCCTAAGTTCTTGGATGAAACCATGCCTTAACTGATTCCCTTGAAAAACAATGAGGTTGCGGTGATGTCATGTTATTTTAGAACATAGGGAATGGTTCATGAGTTCAAATGGTGCCCCGATGCCCTAAATCGATCGACTAAGGCCCCCACAAAATAGTTCAACTGTTTCAGCAATTCCTTGAACTTCCACATAATCCATTAAAGAAAAGACAATGTAATTAGTTGAGTTGGGCCCACTTGGAACCTTCAGAATAGTGTCATCGTTCCATTAGTGCTCTGTAACCTTGACATACCTGACAAAAGGAAGAAAGTACAAGGATCGGTTATTCGGTCGATTGGGGGAATGGAGGAAAAAAGGGTAAATTAATTTTTGAGGGCCCATGACAACTGTTCCATCATTATTTCCGTGCTTCAGATTTCCAAAATCCAAATCAACAAGCATGAACAACCCAAAAACATCCAAACAAGCTATTTTTAACTAATTTATTCGATCATTATGAAAATTTAAAGTGTGCACAACCCAAAAAAGTGCTAGTTATATTTTTAAGCTATTTTCTTTGCCCAAGTTATTTTTTTAATCATGAAAAGGCTAAGATTAACAGTTTTTCATGCAAGCAAATATTTAAGATAAAACACATACTATTAAAAATAGCATGGTTTCTATTTTTACTAATCAAACTTGCATGTCTGCACTTTTCCCCTTCTTTTCTCCCTCATTCTCTATATATAAAATCCATGGAATTCATTGTAAAAAATATATCTACTCTTTCTATTCATCATTATGGAGTATTTTAGAGTTCTGAGTGGAAGAGCGGGGATCATAGTGATTCTTTGTATCGATTCACCACTAAAATTAATAAAGGAGTTGTTTTACCTTCTTATAGCATGTGTATTGTGTGATATCATGTTTTTAAGATGATTTTATCTTGTGATATCATTTTTATCCCTAATTTACAGTTTAATTTCCATGCATTTATGTAGTTTTATGTTAATTTATAGGTCATAGATTGTGTTTAACAAAGTATGTGTAAGGTCTTATTGTGGAGCTCACCAAATATCCTTCCAAAGCCATTTTTTTCCCTTCTTTATTTTTTCATAGCTTCAAATCATTATCTAAAACATTATTGCATTGACATATCCATTGTAAGTTATGTACAGGGTGTGTGTGGTTCCCGTGGTCCATATATGTGGTTTAAATGAGCTTGAGATCCTCAAACATTATGGTGTATCACCATCTTGTAAGTTTTTCCCTAAATTTCTTCTCCCTTTTTCTTAATGATTCTATCAAGTAGAGTAGTATTAGGAGTATAACTAGTCTTAGGTGTTAGAGTAGGGAAACTAGCCCTCTCTAGAAACTCACTCCAACATACAGGTCACCCATAACCTAGGAGTGTTTCTATTTTTTCATTCGGAAGAGAGGAAATCACACCATTCCCCATAGGGTGAATTCCTTCATGACAACAACAAAAATATATGATGGTGATAGGTAAAATAATATGTCCAAAGGAAGAAGTAGATTCACATGTGATATAATTTTTAGAATAGTTGAGAGAACGAAGTAGCTTAAGAGTACATATATCATCCTTATTGTGTGGATTAACAAAAATGCTATGTATATGGACTTGATTAATAGATGTACGAATGTATAAATTATTCAATACAAGAGTATCATTCATATTGAATTCATTAAAATTAATAACTGGTGTAGAAGGTGGTGTGGGGCCAACATTGCCAATCGTTACATCCAATAGGTGATCATAAGAAGGTAGAGGTGGTACTACATGATAATCGTTATGCACTTCCAAAATAGATTTGTCAGTGTCATGATTGGGTAGTGGATCATTAAATATTTTCATCTTTGGAGTATCATTAGTAGGCTTGGAAAATTATGTAGACACCTAATTTTAAGCGAGTAATTTTAATACTAAAATTGCACTAATTGTCTTCTTTCTCATCATTCTATTACAATTAGTATTTTTTTCTAATTAGCTAATACTCCTCATCTTCTTGGTCAATTAACAACATATCGTTAATTAACTATCATTGTCCCTCATCTTAGATGCCAATTAACATCACTTCGCTAGTTAAAAATTTCTTTTAAATTAATTACCCCTTATTAATTAATTACACATCAACATTCTTGCATTTAATTAATAAACCCTCTTATTGATTAAACTCCCCTCAAACCCCTCAAATTCTACTAACTTCCCTTCAAATCATCTGTAAATGGCTTCTATAAGCTAAACTTGGCCTAGTAATTAATCTCAATTGATTAATTAAACCTTTCCAAACTCCCATGAGTTACTAATCTCTAATTAATCTCTTCTGATCATTCTTATCATTTTCTAGTTCTACATTCACTTTATCTCACATTCACTAGGTTACAAGCTTCTCCCAAAGTGGAAAGCTATATCAGAAACCTAGTACACCTTGTCACACCCTACACCTTGTCCTTGTAAGACATTTGATATCTCAAGACAACATTTCTATTACAAGAAAGCTTGCATAAATTAAGGAAACCCCCTTTTTGATAAAGTCAGTACGAGAAGATTAAAAATGACACTTTATCCATATTGATGAGATCTCTTCCACTTTATTAAAACCTTTAACATGTGTAACTTATGTTTAGCTCACATAAGGAAGTATCTACATATCATAGCACATCTAAACATTAAAAGGGAGGTTTGCATTTAGTGTTAGATTTACATTTTGTGCAATTTATTTAAGCTTTTGCTTATTAGCAACATCTTTATGTATTTGTTTAAATTAACTAAGTTAGGGTTTTACTTGGTGTTAAATCCCTTCTATTAGCTTATTTTACTTTCAAATGCATACATATGGCACACTTGGTGGGACCTACCTATTCCTCATGGGTGTGCATTTTTCAGTACTTCTAAACTCGCTCAACACAATGCAGAAACTCAAGGGAAATCATGGCTACTCATCGTGATCATACAAAGCTCTATTGTACCAACTGAGAGGTTGAAAATGCCTTGTGTCTACCCCTCCCACCCCTTATATAGCCCTCGCCTTGATGGTTTCAACTGTTGTGATGGCCTACCAGTTGTCTTGATGGGATTTTCTTCTGCCATGATCATTTTTCCCTTCTTTTTGAGCATCAATCGACCTCTTCTATCACCCCATCGACGCTCAAGGGAGCATCTTCCATCCTACTATTTTTTATTCTACCCATATAAAATAAAATTGTGTACTATATTTAAAATGGCGTCCCTCACATTACACCAATAAAAGAGGGTAAAATGTAGACACCTAATTTTGACCGCACAATTTTAATAGTAAAATTCCACTAATTGTCTTCTTTCTTTCCATTTCATTATAATTAGTGATTTTTTGCTAATTATCTAATACTACCCATCTTCTTATTCGATTAACAACATTTTGTTAAGTAAATAACCTTGTCCCTCATCTTAAATGCCAATTAGCATCATTTCATTATTTAAAATCCTCTTTTTGATTAATTAACCATTAAAAATTAATTACTCGCCCACAATCTTGCATTTAATTATTAAACCCTATTATTGATTAAATTCCCCCTCTCAAATCCCTCAAATTATACTAAATTCCCTTCAAATCATCTCCAAATGGCTTCTATAAGCTAAACTTGGCCTATTAATCAATCTCAATTGATTAATTAAACCTTCCCAAACTCCCACGAGTTACTAATCTCTAATTAATCTATTTGAATCATATTTATTCTTTTCTAAATCTACATTCACTTTATCCCACATTCACTAGGTTGCAAGATTCTCCCAAAGTAGAAAGCTATATAAGAAACCTAGTACACCTTGTCACACCCTACACCTTTTCCTTGTGGGACATTTGATATCTCAAGAGAGCATTTCTATTACAAAAAAGCTTACATAAATTGAGAAAACCCCCTTTTTCTAAAGTTATAGGAGAAATTAAAAAATGACACTTTAGCCATATTGATGAGATCTCTTCTAATTTATTAAAACCTTTAATCATATGTAACTTGCATTCAACTCACATAGTGGAGCACATCTAAACATCAAAAGAGAGGTTTGCATTTAGTGTTAGATTTACATTTTGTGCAATTTATTTAAGCTTTTCCTTTTTAGCTCAATCTTGATGTATTTGTTTAAATGAAATAAGTTAGGGTTTTACTTGATGTTAAATCCCTTCTATTATCTTAGTTTACTTTCACATGCATACAAATTCAATGGGATCATCTCATTCAATTGCATTTGCATCAATAAAAAGTTGTATAACATGTTTAAGTTTTATGCATAAATTAGTGAGGTGACTAATGCATATATGATAGTGGCAATAAGCATTAGCATAAAAAAACTCACATGGCTTTCTCGAATCAACCTTAATTAGTGGAGGGTGAGACACAAGATTTCACTCAAGTAATTACTTTACCGATAACCATACCGAAAATTTTGTTTCGATCCCTCGTTAGGGATCCCTTGCGTTCGGAACGTTGCAAAATCCCTTTTCCGGGAAATCTGGTTTTCCGAACTTAGTCTTTTTGGTCTTTTTTGGCTGGGCGCATGGAATTACTATGTAACACCAACTTTTGGTGCGCCCCCTTTAAAGCCTTTGGCGCATATTTTCCTGTGTCAACACACCTTTCAGTGCACCTTGTATGTTGAGTCTTCCCTGCGTGTGCCAAGGCGCATGCGCCTTCATGTTGGCAAAACTTTTGTTGCGCCACCTTTTCGGTGCACCAGAGGCGCACATAATCTCATGACGACACAACTTTTGGTGCGCCAAAGGCGCGCTTAGTTCCATGCTGGCGAATGCTTTGGTGCGCCAAAGGGCGCATGCTTTCCTATGTCGACAGCAATTTTCATGCGCCCTTTACAAAGTTGGTGGCGCATTTATGGCTAGCTCACCTATATATATATGCATTTGCGCGCCCACAAATGTCATTATCACCAGACGCAAAACACGTGATTTCTATTCTCTGAGCCTGTCAGCCCCTGCCTCGTCATTTTCAACGCGTTGTGGACCCGTTGCACGTTTCTCACTATTTATCCAGGTAAGAGGTTCTTATTTCTCTCGTGCGTTTTACGTTTTTGGTTCTTTGTGTGCTTGGTGGTCTGGTTTTAGTTTGGAAGTATTGAAATATCGATCTAGCCCCTCCCTTTGTTGTCTTTCCATATCCCTCCCCCTCTTTCCAGATCTGCTGGTAGAGGAAGTTCTTCTAAAAGCATGGTCTGAATCCCTTTGGATTAAACCATTTTATTTCCCAAACAATCTTAAAAGAAAGGATAAAGGAGAGGCTAAACCATGTAAAAAACTTTGTTTTTCCCTTTGGCGCATCTGTCCCCCTCGCAGCATGAATAAAATCCATGCCAATGGCGCACCCATCATGCTTGTTGCATCAAATACCTTTGCGCCCTCAAGGCGCACCTCCTTCACATGATGCAAGCACTAGCCTTGCGCCCACCTTGGCGCACCAACCTTCCTTGCTGCATCACATTAACATGCGCCCCTCAAGGCGCACCCCGCAACTGCGCAACACCGGCTTAATCTGCGCCAAGTATGAAGTTATAAAGGCGCAGGTGCTTTCCTCGTCGCAAAAACATTCATGTTGTGCAAACCCTCCGTGCGCCGCACCATGTTCCCTTTGGCGCATGAAAATTTCTTGTTACACAAACCATACATGCGCCAAAGGGTGCACCAAATCCCAATGCAACATGAAAAATCCATGCGCCTTTGGCGCATCCTGTCTCCATGTAACACAATGTTTTCATGCGCCCTTTACAAAATGCACCCTGCAGCTTTCATGCGCCATGCGCCTCTGGCGCCAGTTTAACCCTTGCAACACCCTTTTCCTGTGCGCCTTACCTATTTAGCCCTGTAAGCTGCAGCTTTCATGCGCCATGCACCCTGAGCCTCAAAATAACTAACTCTTTCTTCTGTTAACACTTCAATGGAAAATCAAATGGCTAATACAACCTTTTTGGATTGGGTCTCGCTTCTTCTTCATGCAGATCAGCAAATAAACTTGGAAGAACATATGTCAACATCCACCAAGAGACCTACCAAATCCAAAGGAAAGGCCAAACTTACAGAAGAAGAGATGAAATATAAATATCAGAGGGTCAGAATGCCCGAGTCCCAGGCCGAGTGTAGCCTGGACGTCAGAGACTCAGAATTGGGGCATATTGATATGGAGGAATTCTGGGCCAGAACTCAGAAAGTCACAAGGAGTCCATGGATGGACAAACTGATAGGCAGTGCCCTGCACTTCACCGGTGGAATCCCAGTCAGCGCCGTCAACAATGAATTCTTGATGGTGATTGCCCAATGTTACAACAAAGACACAAGGTGTGTCGTAAACAGCAAGGGCGAGGTAGTCATTAACCTCACTGCCCGTCACTTTGAGGTAATACTCGGCATACCTCACCACCGGCACTTTGTGGCCGTCAGTCAAGCAGATTGCATTAAGGCCTGGGATGACAATGCAGATCAGTGTATGTAACTGATGAATGAGGTTTACTTGAAAAACAAAAAGGTAGTAACCCGGTGGCCCCAAATCATCCACCGCAGCGACTTCTCAGAGGAGCTCAGCGACACCATTACGTTCCTGAGCAGGGTCTTCGGGCTTTCTGACGCCCATTATTTCCATAAATGGATGTTGCGGTACTTAGAGACCATGAACAAGAATATGCCTGATCAGCGCTTTTGCTGGGGAGAAATTATAAGCAGCACAATCTCTGAGCAGCTACAACAATTTAGCACAACGGGGACATTCCATATGAACTCCTACGTGGTCTACGCTGCAGCATCAGAGAGGGACTATCCAGGCCTGACGCGGAGTGGAGTTTGGCCTCAGGTCAAGATATACGAGTACTACCCGGAATTGAGGCTGGAGAATAGCATCTCCCAATTCACAAAAATTAACGATGTGTTTTTCTATCACATCATCTGCCTATTGAGGCCGAATATGACTTATGGTCGCACGACCAAAAGCATAGTAGCAGCCACTGAGAAATGGGGGGCCCTGTTCACCCAGTTTCCCACATTCACCTATCTAAGGGCTGCCAACTTTTTAGGAGAGCCAACCAGGCTACCGAGGTATGCTGGACCTAAACTGATTCTGCTGGAGCTGTCAAGGTAGCTGATCACATACCACGAGAAATGCCTGAAAAGAAAGAAGGGTGGAACTCCTTTCCCCCTCACAGTGGGCCGATATACATGCTCTACCCACCACAAGGCGAAGGAAATGTTCGCAGAGCTGGAGTTACTTAATTTAAACATGATTTCCCAGCCAGGCCTACCTTCGACCCAAGGAGCTGTCTGCCAAGGGTGAAACTTGATCCAATCCACGTCCCTCAGATCGAGGACATTTACATTGACGTCATCCATGAGGTGGAGCTCAGGAGAAAGGATCATTCTCGCCTAGCCTTGGCAGAAATCATCCAATATGGGATAGCCATTGTCCCCAAAGGCTTCCAAACTACGGAAGATGAAATAGACAAGGTATATACTGACACAGATGGGGACAATTGGCCCTTTCCGGCCATTGATAGAACTAAGGCCCCTCAGACAATTGAGGAGAGGGTCAAGGAGACTCTGCGTAGGACAGAGCATTGGTGCCGGATGAACGGACTAATCTACCTTGGGGTTGATTTCACAACCTCCCCATTGGGTAACGCACCTCCACGATCCAAACAGCAGCCTAAAGGCAAGGGCAAAGGCGTAGAAGGTGAATCCAGCACCATTCAGGAAGAAGCCCCTGAGAGTCCTCCTTCCGCGGCACCCGAGCAGGTAATAACTCTGGTCACACCAGAGAAAGAAGCAGAAGAGGATATTCCCATTGGCCCATCCACTCAGGATGTCGGCATTGCTACAACAACTGAGGTCCCTTCTATTCCTTCTTCTTCTCTTCCTTCCCCTCCTCGAGCGACTCAGGTGACCATCCCTTTGGTCGTGTCCTCTCCCCCTTCTTCTTCTACTGTTCCCCTCGCCTCTTCGTCTATCTTCTCTTCCCTCGCTGATCTGTCCTCCTCCATTTCTTCCCTCATCTCCGAGCTCCCTTCCCTTCCTATGTCTTCCGCTGCTGCAGTTTCCCTTCCTTCCGTGGGCACTTCTTCGGCTATTCTCTCAATGCCGCCGCCACGTGTCTCCACGTTTTTCCCCTCTACTACTGCAGCTGTCCCCTCCTCTGTTTCTGGTCCTTCTACCATAGGTCCAGCCTGGATCTCTCAGCAGCTAAGTCAGCAAAAGAGGAAAGTTCCCATCGCTCCGATGGACTTTTCCGTGATCCCATCTAAGGGGGCGAAGAAGCAGAAGCCTGTCACATGCTTCTCTAAAAGTGCTGTAGGAGAGAGAGTTATGGAAATCGCATACCCCAATCCCCTCAAAGAGAAAAAGGATCTGTCTCTGACAGATTTTACTGTGACCCAAGTCACAATGGGGACATCTTCCGAAAGTCTTCAGGGGGAGGCTCTTTCTGCAGTTGACGCCCTCTGCAAGAAGCTTAAAGAGATAAAGGAAGAGAAAAGGCAACTGAAGGAGCAAAACAAATATCTGCTCCAAGCCTTACAGAAGATGGGTAGTGCGCCTCCCACAACTGCCGCCGAAACTTCTGAGCTTCTCAGCCAGGAGAAAATTAATGAGTATGCCAAGATCGGTGAGCAGGGTATGGCCGTTTCCGCTTGGAGGAGCCAAATCCTCAAAGACAGTGAAAAAGTGATCGCCGAGTTCTCCGACTTGTACCTGAACATCAGTAAGGTGAATAAAGAGCTCCAAGCGTTAGCAGGGCCCATATCAGAAGAGCTGGAACATGCTAGACTGCAGCACGAGACCTTCCAACAAATGTTCGACTGTTCAGTCGAAGATCTGGTCAAGTTCGGCGTCTTCGGCCATCCAAGGGCCCTCAACAAAATCATGTCCACTCTGGACTACCGGGTGGATCAGCTAGAATTTATTCTAGAAAAGATTGACAAAGTCAAGGAAGAAGCCCTGGATGCGATGCACCAAATGGAACGGATTGTTCTTAATATGTCGCCAGGGTTACTTACTCCTTCCTTCACTTTAAGGAAAGCTGATGAAACCACCCGGATCTTCAAGGAGATCGCTTCTCAAGGAACGGGGCCAGAGGTCACATTTGACACAGAGTCTATCAACAACCTGCTGGCCTGTAGGGACTTCATCGGGTTCCTCATTGAGGCAGAAAAGGACTATTCCAAACTCCCAGAGAAGCTCATAGATGAGCGGGAGACTTGTGAGGTGATCAGTGAGCGGCACAAGGATCCTTCCCAGGATCAACTAGGGCCAATAATCAACAAGTTCATGGAATACCGCTCTCAGTTCCATATCTCGTCACCTGAGCAGCAACAAAAGCAGTCCACCCCCTTTCGGCCGCAAGATGACGATGACGAATAGTTGCTGCTTCTTCTTCTTCTTCTTCTTCTTCTTCTCTCTTCTTCATCTTTCTTTTTGGAAATATCTGGAGTATGTTGATACAAATGATGATGTCATCCATGTTGCATCATGGGATGATGTCATCCATCAAGTTGTAAAAAGTCAACATGACTTTTAGATATTTTGTAAATATCTTTGTAAATAGTTGTTGGCTCGTTTTTGCCTTCTTTTCTTCTCTTCTTCTATAAATACTTGAATACTTGTTGTATTGTGGATGGATGAATATCTTTCAGATGAAAAATAGAAGTGAAGAAAAAAGACTTTGAGCTTTTTGTAACAGAAGAAAAATATTAATACAATATTTAGACTTTGTGCTGAATACATGTGTTATGTGCATTAGATCTTTCTTACGTTAGATCTGTGTGTTTATTCTGTTGGATCTGCTTCTATTTTATTGTCATTTATTTATCATCAGTATTGCTTTGCTCGTTTATGCAAGTAGGTTTGGCTCTGTTTACTACCAATCCCAAAACATAAACCTTCTGACCTTTCTGCTTTGGAATTCATTTCTTTTCTTCCTTCGGACCTGCTCTTTCTTCATCCCCTCTTCCTTTCCTTTCTTTTCGCAGTCGGAAACACCCCTACTGGGATGAGATCCCAAACCCCCGAAGGCAGAATCTGTGAGACTTGCATAGATTCCTGCTGGTAGAATAGCAATAAACCAGTTTCGCTTTGCTGACTCAAAGAGGGGCTATGCCCTGCACACTGTTGGCTCGTCTATCCATAGATCTGCCCAAGCGACAGATTTTCGGACCAACAGTTTTTGGCGACTCCGCTGGGGATCGAACAGATCTATCAGATCTATGATGGTGGTAGGATAGAAAAATTAAAAAAATCAGAAAAATCACCGCCTGTTTGCAATCTCGAACTTTTTGTTAAAAATCCAAAATTTTGCAAAAGTGCTCCAAATTGAAAATTTTCTTCTGAGATCCATAGATCTGGCCTAGTTACAAATCTTTAGTTCGCTGAGTTTTTATAAAAATCAGTATTTTGCCGTAGATCTGAATTTTTGACTGTTTACCAAAAGTTTGAAACTCTTTGAAAAAGTCAAAACCAGATCCGAAAATCAGCTTGCTAATCTTCTCTGTCATTTTATCCTCGTTGTTATTTGTCATTAACCGCAATCGGTTTTCTGAAAAGGATAGTTTTTAAATATTTAGAAAAGTATATGCTGCTGGTTTTTGACAGAAAAACCAGAAAATCAGCAAGTACAGCCAAAAAGAAATTTCAAATCTGTGCCATAACGTTGCAGATCTGGAAGGTACACTGGCGGGTGAACCTTTTACGCGCAGCAGGAGAGCCCGTGGAGAAGCTGATCCTACTTTCGATCTGCTTCAAAGGCATAATTTCAGCATAACACCGGCACGCTTTTCAGCGCTAAGCTCGGCTGACCGGTCATCCAGGAGTGTCTCGCCTTCACGAAGGAAGAATCTTTCGCAAGGGGCATCCACATCCCTTTGTAGTGCCTTGCTGCTCAGCGGAACCACCTTTCCAGCCCGCGTTCTTTTTCCAGTCCTTTCAAATGGCGGTACCATGGGGAAATGCTATGGGTCCCTTGGCTTTACCACATCCAGTTCACGCGCTCCCTCACGGAAACCGAAAGAATTTTCCCAAATTTGACGGGAGCGGAAATCAAAGTACGGATTCCCACATATCTGCATTCATCATGTCATGCAGTATTTTGGATGTAACTCATGAAGATGTGTCGGTTCACCTTTTTCTGGAAACCCTACAAGGACCTGCAGCTGAATGGTTTCAGCATTTACCAGCCGGATCTATTACCAGTTGGGCCACCTTGCGGGATGCTTTTGAAGACAGATACAAGCCTTTAGAGGATGCGTTTGCATTATTATCACGGATCACTCACCTAAAGAAGGAGGCCAATGAGACCATGCGTGATTTTATCACCCGGTTCAATGCACTAATCAACCGTGTCCCTGTTGCCATGCTTCCAACACCGGAAAATCAAAAGTGTTTCTTCGTAAACGCTATGAGCTCAAAAGTTAGTTTCTTGCTCCTTCAAGAACGAGTTGCCACCTTGATTCTCGCCCAAGCCGCTGCCATTCGCATAGAAGATAATTTGATAATATCTGGCGAATTGAAAAAGGAATCAGCCAAGCCTAAATCTTTGGGCCCTTCGCCCACTACTTCGTCTGATCCAGCCTTTCAAAAGATGGCAAATGACTTGCTTGCATTAAAGAAGCAGTTGGCCCAGGCCTCCCCCAGTTCCTCATACCGGGATATTCCGCGGAGGAATTTCGTTCCTAACAATGTTTCACAAAGGCCGCGCTTACCCGCAACCGCTCCGCGGTTGGCACTTGAGGCTCCTCCGGTCAACGCTCTGGCCGAAATCGAAGAAGAAGAGCAGTATTATGAAGAACCTTCGTCTCAGGGTGAAGATGATCAAGATGTCGGTGAACCGACTGGCGACTCTACTATCGGGTATATGGAATTTGATGAGGAAGAATCTGATGAAGAAGAGGGTACCCAGGGATATGCAAGCAGGACAGTCATACGCTGTTTTTACTCACTCGCAAGGAAAAGAAGCGGAAGTTGCTGCCCATGTCCAGCAGGAGAAGGCCGTGTCAAACGTGCCTCCGATCATTGCTAAAAGAGGTAATCCTCTTCCTACTCAACTCCCTGGCAAATCTTTTACAAGGAAATCCTTTCCCCCCATCTCTCCTCCAAATCAGTCCTCTCACGTTCCTACCAAGACCAGTAATCCTATTCCATCATCGCGAAGTGAGGGACTCATTCCTTCACCAACGCAACCCTTGGCCGCGTTTGATATCATAGATCATGCAAAAAAGACCAAGATCCAAATGTCTGAAGCTGAGTACCTTCAGTCAAATCCCGAACAGCTTGTAAGATTGACCAAATATATTCAGAGTCAAGCTGTTATATCTAATCAGGTTTCCCCAAAAGGAATCCTTTCCACTCCCCCTGAATCCCACATAAATGTTGCTTCAACATCGGCATCAGGCAAGATAGAGCCTTTCTATCTCTCCCTCCTAATCAATGGACACAAGCTGAGTAACTGCATAATTGATTCCGGGGCTTCTGATAACGTCATGCCGGCAAAAGTCACCCATGCTCTGGGCCTCACTCTTACCAAGCCTTTCGGCAGATGTTATTCCTTGGAAACCAAGCAGGTTCCGTTGATTGGCCAAATCAAAGACGCGCAATTTGCATTTGCGGCATTCCCAGATAAAAGAGTAAAGATGACAGTCCTCGTTGCTGACATTCCGGCAGCCTATGGAATTTTGCTGGGAAGAAGTTTTTGCAGCGAAGTTGGTGGGGAAATTCATATGGACTGGTCTAAAGCTAGAATTCCCGTCAAAGGCGTAATGCAGACTTTGGAGCCGGAATCACAAAAGAAGTACTTGGTTACTAGCTCTGAGGACCCCAAAGCTCAAATCCTTTTTGAATCATCAGGGATGGGGAACTATTTCTTGTCTACCGAGTCTGATAAAATGGTTGTTCTCATTCAAGAAGGAGATCTTAACAAGATCTGGACCTTGCAGTTCGATGGCAGCTATGCAACCAGCGGATGTGGCGCCGGAGCCGTGCTAATATCTCCCAAGGAAGAAGTCATTCCTCTCTCTTTCAAGTTGCAGTTTTTTAACACAAATAATACTGCTGAGTATGAATCTTTGTTACTTGGCATGCAAGCCGCAAAAGAAAGAGGGATTAAAAATCTGAAAGTACAAGGTGATGCAGAGCTAGTTGTAAATCAAGTTAAAAGGATTTACCAAGTGAAGAATGAAAGACTCAGGCATTACCGTAATGCGGTGTGGGACAGCATTGAAGAGTTTGATGCTTTTTCGATTGAATCCATTCCAAGAGCCCAAAATGACATGGCCGATTCATTGGCTGTTTCAGCATCCCTCATGCTTCCTCACCCAGGTTTGAAAACAAACAAATACACCATTGAGGTGGTTTTCCGCCCGAGCGTGCCAGACAATTCTCAGCATTGGCAGGTGTTCAACGATGATAATCAACTCATTGCCTTTCTAGAGAAGGCGGAAAATTTTAAAGAATTGCACTTTGAAGGATCTACTTCCACTTGCCGTGAATCAGTCACCGATCAAGGCGATGAATCTGAAGGGAACGATGGCATATGTCAGCTCAAAGGAAATAAAATCCCAAAGGGCCTGGTTTCTCTGGAGCGGTTGTTCGACAGGCATGACCGTTTTGTGAAAAAGAAGAGGCGAGATGACCCTGACTCATCCCCAGAAACCGAACCGGTCAATATAGGTTCGATAGAGCACCCGCAATTTGTGAACATTGGCAAATGTTGCACGCCTGAGGAGAAACGGAAATTTGTCAAGTTGCTGAAAAAATATATGGACGTGTTGGCATGGTCCTATGCCGATCTAAAGTCTTTTAAGCCAAAGGACGTTCAGCATGACATCCCGTTGAAAGAAGATGTCAAAGCCTTTCGCCAGAAGCAGAGGCACTATAATCCTAAGATCTCGGGTACTATCCAGGCTGAAATTCAGAAGATGCTGGATGCGAGAATCATCTTTCCTATCCATCACAGTACTTGGGTAGCAAATATTGTGCCAGTGCGCAAGAAAAATGGTGAGATACGCATATGCGTAGACTTTCGCAATTTGAATCAGGCTTCCTTGAAAGACAACTACCCACTTCCGATAATGGATCAAGTTCTGCAAGCAGTAACTGGATCAGAGATGCTGTCCATGCTTGATGGTTTTTCAGGCTATAATCAGATTGAAGTTTCACCTGAAGATCAATTTAAAACAGCATTCACTACTCCCTGGGGTACATTTGCCTACAGCAGGATGCCTTTTGGCCTAACTAATGCTGGCGCCACTTTTCAGCGGGCCATGGATTTTGCATTCAAAGGTATGATGGGGAAAGTCATTGTGGTTTATCTAGATGACTTAACCGTGTTCTCTAAACAACGAAATGATCATTGTGATCATTTGGAGCAAGTATTGGCCAGGTGCCGAGAACATGGGATTTCCCTAAATCCAAAAAAGTCTGTTTTTGGAGTCACGGAAGGAAAGTTGCTAGGGCATGTGGTTAGCAAAGAAGGAACAAAGATAGATACCGAAAGAGTTAAGGCTATTCAAAGCCTTACTCTGCCTACAAGCAAGACTGGTGTTCATTCTTTCTTCGGAAAGGTGAACTTTCTCAGACGTTTTGTTCCTGACTTTGCTGAAAAGACTCGTCACATATTGAACATGATGAAGGGGTCACCAACTTTCAGATGGAGCGAAGAGGGGAAAAGGTCATTTGAAGAAATAAAAGCTTCCGTTGCTCATGCACCAGTCCTGGTATGTCCCAATTTCTCCAAGGACTTCATCATGTATAGTTACGCATCTGAGCATACTGTGTCCGCAATCTTGATGCAAAAGAACTCGGAGGATGTTGAATCTCCGATTGCGTTCATGAGTTCTCCCCTCAAGCCTCACGAACTAAAAATGACTCAATTGGAAAAGCATGCCTTTGCCGTTGTCAAAGCAGTGAAGAATTTCAGGTATTACATTCTAAACTCGCATACGGTGGTGCTGGTCCCTGACACGGCGGTGAAATCAATTCTAACTCAGCAGGAGTTAGGAAGCTTGCGAGGAAATTGGATCGCAAAGGTCCAGGAGTATGACCTGGATATTAAACCAACCAAGCTGGTGAGGGGCAAGGGCCTGTGTCAGCTTATGGCTGAAAACAAAGATTCAGAAAACCCTGATGAAAGGGGTGACTACACCGATGAAGCACAGGACCGGCTGGAAAAACCCGATTCGCTGCCTCTGGTCCTATTTGTTGCGACTAGTGATGAATGGTATTCCAATATCACTTTCTTCCTCACCTACGGCGAATGCCCAATGCACCTAACTGCAAAGGAGAAGCGCACTATAAAGCTCAGAGCAGCTAAATATGTCATCTGGGATGACGGTTTATATAAACGTGGGATAGATGGCATCTTTTTGCGATGTGTTGACAAACCCCAGCAGGTAAAACTACTGGAAAGTTTTCACAATTCAGCCTGTGGGGGGCATTTCTCTTCCTCCGTGACTGCACACAAGATCATTCGAGCCAGGTACTATTGGCCGACGCTCTTCCAAGATACAGCCACCTGGGTGGCAAAGTGTGAACCTTGCCAGCAATTCGTCGGCAAGCCCAAGTTGGCTGCTTTTCCCCTTAGGCCTGTCATTATCAACGAACCATTCAGGCAATGGGGAATTGATTTTATTGGTGCACTCAATCCTCAATCGAGTGCCGGACATAGCTATGTCCTTACAGCAACGGATTACTTCACCAAGTGGGTGGAAGCCATACCTGTCAAGCATGCCACTTCTGAGGTGGTTTGTAATTTCATTAAAGAAAATATCATTGTCAGGTTCGGCGTGCCCAACAAAATCGTTGCTGATAATGCTTCTAACTTCTCCTCACGGGAAGTTATTGGCTTTTGCTATGAATATGGGATAACTTTGGCTCATGCCTCAGATTATTACCCTCAGGGAAATGGTCAGGCAGAATCCAGCAACAAGAACTTGGTGACCATCATACGAAAACTGGTGGAAGCAAATCAACGAATGTGGCACAAGTCTTTGTACGACGCTTTGTGGGCCGATCGTATTACTCCCAAGAGGTCTCTCGGTATGTCACCTTTTCAAGTGTTATATGGCACTGATGCCGAGCTTCCCATTTCTGTTGAACTCCCTGCTCTGCGCTTGGCACGAGCCATTGAAGATGAAACTTTCCAGAATTCTCTAGAAAAGAGGATCATGTATCTGGCAGAACTTGAAGAAAAGAGAGTAAGGGTGGTCGACAGGATCACCGAACATCAGAATCAAGTTAAGAGACTGTTCGATAAGAAGGCCAAGCAGAGGGATTTTCAAGTGGGAGATCTCGTCCTTTTGTGGGACAAGCGAAGAGAGCCAAAGGGCATGCACGGAAAGTTGGATTCCCTGTGGAGAGGGCCCTTCAAGATCAAGCAGCTCAACGGAGAGAATAGCTTCTATCTCTCATATCTGGATGGAACCGAGCTCCCGCTTCCTTATAGCGGGCAACATCTGAAAATTTTCAGGAAGTAGAGCTTGCTCTCTTCTTTGTACAGTTTGCTTTCGTTGTGTGTTTGTTTTCGTTGTGTGGTTGCTTTCGGTTTGTTGTGTGTTTCTTTTTCTCTCCCTCCGGTCGCCCTTGTTTTTGACTCTGTTACCCAATGGATAGGCACATGAGATCTGGGATTCTCTACCCCCGAGTTTGCTCAGGGATAGTCCCCAGAAAGAGCCAGCTGTTATCCCGTAAAATTGACAAGGGAAATTTTACCGATAACCATACCAAAAATTTTGTTTCGATCCCTCGTTAGGGATCCCTTGCGTTCGGAACGTTGCAAAATCCCTTTCCGGGAAAATCTGGTTTTCCGAACTTAGTCTTTTTGGTCTTTTTTGGCTGGGCGCATGGAATTACTATGTAACACCAACTTTTGGTGTGCCCCCTTTAAAGCCTTTGGCGCATATTTTCCTGTGTCAACACACCTTTCGGTGCGCCTTGTATGTTGAGTCTTCCCTGCGTGCGCCAAGGCGCATGCGCCTTCATGTTGGCAAAACTTTTGTTGCGCCACCTTTTGGTGCGCCAGAGGCGCACATAATCTCATGGCGACACAACTTTTGGTGCGCCAAAGGCGCGCTTAGTTCCATGCTGGCGAATGCTTTGGTGCGCCAAAGGGCGCATGCTTTCCTATGTCGACAGTAATTTTCATGCGCCCTTTACAAAGTTGGTGGCACATTTATGACTAGCTCACCTATATATATATGCATTTGCGCACCCACAAATGTCATTATCACCAGACACAAAGCACGTGATTTTTATTCTCTGAGCCTGTCAGCCCCTGCCTCGTCGTTTTCAACGCGTTGTGGACCCGTTGCACGTTTCTCACTATTTATCCGGGTAAGAGGTTCTTCTCTCTCTCGTGCGCTTTACGTTTTTGGTTCTTGGTGTGCTTGGTGGTCTGGTTTTAGTTTGGTAGTATTGAAATTTTGATCTAGCCTCCCCCTTTGCTGTCTTTCCATATCCCTCCCCCTCTTTCCAGATCTGCTGGTAGAGGAAGTTCTTCTAAAAGCATGGTCTGAATCCCTTTGGATTAAACCATTTTATTTCCCAAACAAATCTTGGAAAAGAAAGGATAAAGGAGAGGCTAAACCATGTAAAAAACTATGTTTTTTCCCTTTGGCGCATCTGTCCCCCTCGCAGCATGAATAAAATCCGCGCCAATGGCGCACCCATCATGCTTGTTGCATCAAATACCTTTGCGCCCTCAAGGCGTGCCTCCTTCACATGATGCAAGCGCTAGCCTTGCGCCCACCTTGGCGCACCAACCTTCCTTGCTGCATCGCATTAACATGCGCCCCTCAAGGCGCACCCCGCAACTGTGCAACACCGGCTTAATCTGTGCCAAGTATGAAGTTATAAAGGCGAAGGCGCTTTCCTCGTCGCAAAAACATTCATGTTGTGCAAACCCTCCGTGCGCCGCGCCATGTTCCCTTTGGCGCACGAAAAGTTCTTGTTACACAAACCATACATGCGCCAAAGGGCGCACCAAATCCCAATGCAACATGAAAAATCCATGCGCCTTTGGCGCATCCTGTCTCCATGTAACACAATGTTTTCATGCGCCCTTTACAAAATGCACCCTGCAGCTTTCATGCGCCATGCGCCTCTGGCGCCAGTTTAACCCTTGCAACACCCTTTTCCTGTGCGCCTTACCTATTTAGCCCTGTAAGCTGCAGCTTTCATGCGCCATGCGCCCTGAGCCTCAAAATAACTAACTCTTTCTTCTGTTAACACTTCAATGGAAAATCAAATGGCTAATACAACCTTTTTGGATTGGGTCTCGCTTCTTCTTCATGCAGATCAGCAAATAAACTTGGAAGAACATATGTCAACATCCAGCAAGAGACCTACCAAATCCAAAGGAAAGGCCAAACTTACAGAAGAAGAGATGAAATATAAATATCAGAGGGTCAGAATGCCCGAGTCCCAGGCCGAGTGTAGCCTGGACGTCAGAGACTCAGAATTGGGGCATATTGATATGGAGGAATTCTGGGCCAGAACTCAGAAAGTCACAAGGAGTCCATGGATGGACAAACTGATAGGCAGTGCCCTGCACTTCACCGGTGGAATCCCAGTCAGCGCCGTCAACAATGAATTCTTGATGGTGATTGCCCAATGTTACAACAAAGACACAAGGTGTGTCGTAAACAGCAAGGGCGAGGTAGTCATTAACCTCACTGCCCGTCACTTTGAGGTAATACTCGGCATACCTCACCACCGGCACTTTGTGGCCGTCAGTCAAGCAGATTGCATTAAGGCCTGGGATGACAATGCAGATCAGTGTATGCAACTGATGAATGAGGTTTACTTGAAAAACAAAAAGGTAGTAACCCGGTGGCCCCAAATCATCCACCGCAGCGACTTCTCAGAGGAGCTCAGCGACACCATTACGTTCCTGAGCAGGGTCTTCGGGCTTTCTGACGCCCATTATTTCCATAAATGGATGTTGCGGTACTTAGAGACCATGAACAAGAATATGCCTGATCAGCGCTTTTGCTGGGGAGAAATTATAAGCAGCACAATCTCTGAGCAGCTACAACAATTTAGCACAACGGGGACATTCCATATGAACTCCTACGTGGTCTACGCTGCAGCATCAGAGAGGGACTATCCAGGCCTGACGCGGAGTGGAGTTTGGCCTCAGGTCAAGATATACGAGTACTACCCAGAATTGAGGCTGGAGAATAGCATCTCCCAATTCACAAAAATTAACGATGTGTTTTTCTATCACATCATCTGCCTATTGAGGCCGAATATGACTTATGGTCGCACGACCAAAAGCATAGTAGCAGCCACTGAGAAATGGGGGGCCCTGTTCACCCAGTTTCCCACATTCACCTATCTAAGGGCTGCCAACTTTTTAGGAGAGCCAACCAGGCTACCGAGGTATGCTGGACCTAAACTGATTCTGCTGGAGCTGTCAAGGCAGCTGATCACATACCACGAGAAATGCCTGAAAAGAAAGAAGGGTGGAACTCCTTTCCCCCTCACAGTGGGCCGATATACATGCTCTACCCACCACAAGGTGAAGGAAATGTTCGCAGAGGTGGAGCTGCTTAATTTAAGACATGATTTCCCAGCCAGGCCTACCTTCGACCCAAGGAGCTGTCTGCCAAGGGCAAAACATGATCCAATCCACATCCCTCAGATCGAGGACATTTACATTGACGTCATCCATGAGGTGGAGCTCAGGAGAAAGGATCATTCTCGCCTAGCCTTGGCAGAAATCATCCAATATGGGATAGCCATTGTCCCCAAAGGCTTCCAAACTACGGAAGATGAAATAGACAAGGTATATACTGACACAGATGGGGACAATTGGCCCTTTCCGGCCATTGATAGAACTAAGGCCCCTCAGACAATTGAGGAGAGGGTCAAGGAGACTCTGCGTAGGACAGAGCATTGGTGCCGGATGAACGGACTAATCTACCTTGGGGTTGATTTCACAACCTCCCCATTGGGTAACGCACCTCCACGATCCAAACAGCAGCCTAAAGGCAAGGGCAAAGGCGTAGAAGGTGAATCCAGCACCATTCAGGAAGAAGCCCCTGAGAGTCCTCCTTCCGCGGCACCCGAGCAGGTAATAACTCTGGTCACACCAGAGAAAGAAGCAGAAGAGGATATTCCCATTGGCCCATCCACTCAGGATGTCGGCATTGCTACAACAACTGAGGTCCCTTCTATCCCTTCTTCTTCTCTTCCTTCCCCTCCTCGAGCGACTCAGGCGACCATCCCTTTGGTCGTGTCCTCTCCCCCTTCTTCTTCTACTGTTCCCCTCGCCTCTTCGTCTATCTTCTCTTCCCTCGCTGATCTGTCCTCCTCCATTTCTTCCCTCATCTCCGAGCTCCCTTCCCTTCCTATGTCTTCCGCTGCTGCAGTTTCCCTTCCTTCCGTGGGCACTTCTTCGGCTATTCTCTCAATGCCGCCGCCACGTGTCTCCACGTTTTTCCCCTCTACTACTGCAGCTGCCCCCTCCTCTGTTTCTGGTCCTTCTACCATAGGTCCAGCCTGGATCTCTCAGCAGCTAAGTCAGCAAAAGAGGAAAGTTCCCATCGCTCCGATGGACTTTTCCGTGATCCCATCTAAGGGGGCGAAGAAGCAGAAGCCTGTCACACGCTTCTCTAAAAGTGCTGTAGGAGAGAGAGTTATGGAAATCGCATACCCCAATCCCCTCAAAGAGAAAAAGGATCTGTCTCCGACAGATTTTACTGTGACCCAAGTCACAATGGGGACATCTTCCGAAAGTCTTCAGGGGGAGGCTCTTTCTGCAGTTGACGCCCTCTGCAAGAAGCTTAAAGAGATAAAGGAAGAGAAAAGGCAACTGAAGGAGCAAAACAAATATCTGCTCCAAGCCTTACAGAAGATGGGTAGTGCGCCTCCCACAACTGCCGCCGAAACTTCTGAGCTTCTCAGCCAGGAGAAAATTAATGAGTATGCCAAGATCGGCGAGCAGGGTATGGCCGTTTCCGCTTGGAGGAGCCAAATCCTCAAAGACAGTGAAAAAGTGATCGCCGAGTTCTCCGACTTGTACCTGAACATCAGTAAGGTGAATAAAGAGCTCCAAGCGTTAGCAGGGCCCATATCAGAAGAGCTGGAACATGCTAGACTGCAGCACGAGACCTTCCAACAAATGTTCGACTGTTCAGTCGAAGATCTGGTCAAGTTCGGCGTCTTTGGCCATCCAAGGGCCCTCAACAAAATCATGTCCACTCTGGACTACCGGGTGGATCAGCTAGAATTTATTCTAGAAAAGATTGACAAAGTCAAGGAAGAAGCCCTGGATGCGATGCACCAAATGGAACGGATTGTTCTTAATATGTCGCCAGGGTTACTTACTCCTTCCTTCACTTTAAGGAAAGCTGATGAAACCACCCGGATCTTCAAGGAGATCACTTCTCAAGGAACGGGGCCAGAGGTCACATTTGACACAGAGTCTATCAACAACCTGCTGGCCTGTAGGGACTTCATCAGGTTCCTCATTGAGGCAGAAAAGGACTATTCCAAACTCCCAGAGAAGCTCATAGATGAGCGGGAGACTTGTGAGGTGATCAGTGAGCGGCACAAGGATCCTTCCTAGGATCAACTAGGGCCAATAATCAACAAGTTCATGGAATACCGCTCTCAGTTCCATATCTCGTCACCTGAGCAGCAACAAAAGCAGTCCACCCCCTTTCGGCCGCAAGATGACGATGACGAATAGCTGCTTCTTCTTCTTCTTCTTCTTCTTCTTCTTCTCTTTCTCTTCTTCGTCTTTCTTTTTGGAAATATCTGGAGTATGTTGATACAAATGATGATGTCATCCATGTTGCATCATGGGATGATGTCATCCATCAAGTTGTAAAAAGTCAACATGACTTTTAGATATTTTGTAAATATCTTTGTAAATAGTTGTTGGCTCCTTTTTGCCTTCTTTTCTCTTCTTCTTCTATAAATACTCCAATACTTGTTGTATTGTGGGATGGATGAATATCTTTCAGATGAAAAATAGAAGTGAAGAAAAAAGACTTTGAGCTTTTTGTAACAGAAGAAAAATATTAATACAATATTTAGACTTTGTGCTGAATACATGTGTTATGTGCATTAGATCTTTCTTACGTTAGATCTGTGTGTTTATTCTGTTGGATCTGCTTCTGTTTTATTGTCATTTATTTATCATCAGTATTGCTTTGCTCATTTATGCAAGTAGGTTTGGCTCTGTTTACTACCAATCCCAAAACATAAACCTTCTGACCTTTCTGCTTTGGAATTCATTTCTTTTCTTCCTTCGGACCTGCTCTTTCTTCATCCCCTCTTCCTTTCCTTTCTTTTCATAGTCGGAAACACCCCTACTGGGATGAGATCCCAAACCCCCGAAGGTAGAATCTGTGAGACTTGCATAGATTCCTGCTGGTAGAATAGCAATAAACCAGTTTCGCTTTGCTGACTCAAAGAGGGGCTATGCCCTGCACACTGTTGGCTCGTCTATCCATAGATATGTCCAAGCGACAGATTTTCAAACCAACAAGTTGTTATCTAAAATAGCACCCTTTTGCTATTTTGGATGACTCATCAAGTTCAAGACTAAAGAAGCTTCGTTCTTGGCACTAAGGTCTAAAATTGGCTAAGTATGGAAGCCTAGGAGACTTATTACGGAAAAATCAATGTTCCACAGATTATCTAAAGGCCGTGGAACAAGATGATAATAGTTCAAGATCTTGTAGGTGCCAAGGGCATTCTATTTTGGGTATGAAAGAGTTCTGGAGGCCACAAGGTATTCATATTTGCAAGAGGTAAAAATCAGCCAAGTTCATAAGTCACGGAGCGTTTAAAATTCTTATGCAAGCTTCTCAGAGAATAATATTTGCATACTTCTCCTAACCCACACAATGAAGACACATAGTCCACCAAAGAAAATATTTCCGAACAAGGGAAAAGTTGTAAAAAATTCAAAATTCTTCTACGGGTATCAAGGAACATTCAAATACCACCAAATGAAGAGAGACATGTGCCAGTCAAACAAGGATGTCATGGAATGAGTGATAATGGTTTTTTTGCCATGAATTGCATTTTGGAGCTCTGTTTTCAAAAATATTTGTTACATTCACTTCATTTCTTTAGCGAATTCATGCTTGAATATAGATTTATGGGGTTGGAAGAAGTTTTGAAGGAAAAATCATGAAATCTTGGGAGGAACAGAGGAAACATGCAGTTATTTATTTTGAAGCACACAACCACCTCACCTACCCAAATTAAAAGTTCAAATGGTGCTCTTGCCTTTACCTACGAATCCGGATGGCATGTTATAGAGGAATATGGTTTCTTGTCTCATGGATTTAATAGAGATAATATATGTGGGCGACAGATTTGGCTCTACTCATTATAAATTCAAATTCTTTCCCCCTCATCTCTCCCTCTCTTACATTCTCATATTTTATAAATGTAAGTGCTTAGGCACATTTTACGGGTTCTTTTCTACCAAATTTGCATGCTCTGTAATGAACTGTTACACCAAAACCTTGAGGCATTAGTGAAATCCACACACCATGATCATAACATTCCACCACGCTTCTACAGAGCTCAAACTTGGGTTGGTTTTGTGCCCGCACTCCCATACGAATGAGCCCTGCTTCATCGATGTTTATACACCCCACGGGCCCTAGCTACATGGCATAACCATCTGGGTGGGATTTGAAAATGAGTGGTTGCTCTGATATCAAATGTAATGAACCCTCACACCAAAACCTCAAGGCATTAGTGAAATCCACACACCAAGATCATAACACCAAAAAACTAAAACTTTCCCATTCTTGTAAAATCTTGAAATTTCCCTGATCCACAACAGTGAAAAATCATTGTCCATGACTTTTCAAAACATAAAAAATTTCTTGGGGGGTTGATTTTGATAATAGTCACTACACAAGTTCCATTTCTATTGGCATCCAATCTTATCTTAGGTGGCATATGTTTATGACTTCCTTGCCTACATACTTGTAAGGTTGTCCCATCTATCATACACCAATGCATCAATCTTATTCATTAGCAGCAAGTTGTCACAATTTGAGGTATTCCTTTTTATGTTCCTTGTCATTTGTTGTCTCATCATGCTTCTGTAGTTCCTATTTCTACTCCTATGTCTTATGATAGGCCTTATAAAAAACATGTTATCTCTAGTAAATTTCTCCATCATATTTATCTTGATATGTCCCCTACATCACAAGTTATCTCTAACATCCCTCATACTCCTATGTTTTATCATAGAAATTTTGGTGCACACATTATCTCTAGTGGCTCTAGCCCTCATATGTCTCCTGATAGGCCTTCTAGTACCCATATTATCTCTAGTGACTCTCACCCTCCTACAATTCCTCACTAGTGCATGCATTATCTCTAATGACTCTCACTTTTCCAGTCCTCCTCATAAGTCTACTCCATCACACACTGCCTTTTGTGGATTTCACTTCCTTGTGTGGCTCTCATTAGGTAGATATTATGCTACCCCTCTCCCTATTAGCTATATTTCAATAATACAAAATATTCATCTATTAAAAAAAATACAAAACCAAGACCTATACACATAGTTTGATTTGTTTTTACTTTAGAATATATATGTTGTTTATCATTATGGTTTGATTGATAGCATATTTTGTCTACTCTTTACACACATAAATTCATGAGGTATATTTATCTTGATACATGATATATAGATCATTACATGCTAATAGCGAGTCTACCATGGTTCCTTATATTCATCTATTGCAGGCATGTCATTCCCCTCCACGCTATACATGGTGTTAATTATTTCATTATAGTTCTTTTCTTCTTCCTTAATACGCTTAATTACATAGATCATTTATATGTTATATTTTAAAAATAATAAGACTAACACATGTATCTTGTGCATCATTAGCACATATTTAGCTTCATGTGTATCTTCTTACTTTTTACCATTGCACTATTCCCTGTTATACATTATTGTTTGAGTTTTTTGTGAATATTACTTATCTACTTCATTGTATGTGGTTGAATACTACCTTGATTTGCGTTGCGACACTCAAATGGGTTTCCCATATTTATGGTTGTATGCATGTCTTCTTGTCATAGAAATTTCAATTCTCTTAGCACATACATGTGTCCTAAGTGCCTTGATTTAGTCACAAAATGACACCATGGATGTCTATGTTTGCATCCTAATATGCCTTATTATAACTCTATTTCTACATGTTATGAAATGCGGTTGTGTCACTCACTTGATGGTCTACTTTGTCTTTATATCTAGCTATATTACATCTGCATTACTAATCTTCATAGTTATTATTAGTTTCTATACTTATATTTTTGCTCTCTGTTGTTATGCGTTGTTTTCATCTATTTGCACGCCATGGTTTCCACCATGATAATCTCACTTCAATTAGGTACATGTTCTCAGTAATTTGGCAACAACTACAAAAAAAACACAGGATGTCAACAAATTCTGCAGTGATATAAAGTGCATTTGGGAAGTACATCTATGGAAGGAGAGTCTCACACTTAGACTGTCTTATCCCTACACACTCTTCTGTTTGTGGCGTGAGATTGCATCAAAATATACTCTACACTTAGCATGCATAATTCCACTTTTATGCATACTGCATTCTTCAGGGATTGAGATAGTCCTTAGAAACACTTTCTCAGATGTCTACAATAGTTCGGTAGAAATTTTCTATCCAATTACAAGACTCGTATCACAGATCAGGTGCACACTTTCCTTTTACTAATGTTCTTGACACACATTTACATACTTTAAAAAGTTTTCGTAATACATGACTTTGATTACCATCTTTCGTTCTTCTAGTTTCATAGGTTTGTCCTTAATTATAAATACAAGAAGTGGCCTCCTAGCATCAAGCACAACAACATGTACAACATGGTTATCAACACATACGCTTACACAGGGCATAGGGTCACTATCACTCTTTCTTAGTTTCCAGTGCTTCATTTTAATCACTTCACACTTTCATTTGTCTCTTTAGGGACGCTATAACCATCATAATTCTACCATCAGTTATCAGGTACATCATATCTTATCTACTTTATGTTACTCAAATATTCACTCAACAACATGAGAAGTGGGGGAAAATGTAGACATCAAAATCATGCACTTAGGTAACATGTTTCTAGGTCCCATAAAGCATACTTGCATTCATATGATTCCTAAGAGTAGGAAACCAGTAATGTGATCTTTTTTATTATGGAAAGTCTTGAAGCAAATACTTTCTTTGTAGATAGCTCTTTGGTCTTACACACCCTAAGAGGAACCCATTTTGAACTTTATTAAACTTTATCTTTCATGACTATGGTATTATTCAGTGTCATAGGGTGCCCTCAGTCCCCTTTCGGTGGCCCTTGAACCTCTTTCTATCTTACTATTCTCTTTTTGGGCTTCTTTTACCTTTTAGGCTAGTCTATATTTTCTCATAATTGGGGACTGATCACTTTTAGTTGGCAATTACGAAAAGTTCAACAACACAATCCAAAGCTCCAACTATAAGAAAGGAATGAGAACTCTTCCCTTTACAAGGACCAAACTCTAAGCATCTATTATCATCACCTATGGTTTACATCTCTTGATTTCACTTTATGCAAGCATTCGAAGGCTATCCATCTAGCATGTGATTTCATAGGGACAAGGGACTGCATACACACTTTGAATAGGAATTTGTGTTGAAAGTTTCATCATGGATGATGCCAATGCCACACATCTATTTACATTGGCACATATAGCTATCACCTGATATCAAAGTGCACTATGCACAATCAAGTATATTTTCCTTTAGGGCATGAAATTATATCATTTCACACTCACAAGGGGAACTACATGTAGATTCTGAGATGTAGTGCAACACTTGGTCGTACCCTTTCACCATACTAGTTGTGGTTGACCACCTGGGTTAGTCTAGGACAAATCCCCATATTTCATTTTTTTATTTTTGGGACAATGATGTAGTTTATAGGGTTTGCATATGAATCATTTGTTCCCACATATTGATAGGTATGATTTGAACCCTAAATATTAGACATATATGCAATCAAAAGAGAACATTTAAACTCAAACCTTTATGACCTGAGAAAAATTCAGATACCTTAATTCACCTACATCCATGGACACCAAAGCCCAATATCTAGGTCATGATCTAGAATCCTAGGCAGCTTGTATGGTCCTTCCACTGGGACATACTCCATTTTCTCGGCCTCATTCGATGCACTATAAAAACTGTTATCCCAAGTCTTTTACAACATTGTGTACTTTCAGCCCTATTATAATGATTTACCACTAAAACCTGTACTAGTCCCAGATCAAGTGCAAATCAGCTAAGAAGCTTTTCTAAAATCTCTTGGAACACTTATTGTATTACTCACATTTTAATAGGCTTATTGCTTGTGTCCCTAAATATTCCTATTCAAGATGATTTATTTCCATTATGACAACCACTCTACAATTAGGGTTCTGAAGCACTCAATTCTATTTTTTTTAAATTAGTTTTTATAAATTTACACTTGCATGCATCATGATGTTTCCTTTAAAATAAATATTTAATTTAATAAATCCTCTTGAGTTATGTTTAAATTGGTTCATTTGTGTCCAACTGTGTGTGTATAACATTAACACCTAATGGTAGTAGCACAATAAATTTGTAAAACAAATGGAAGCACCAAAATTGGTTCACTTAATTGTTGCATAATATGGTGATGCACAGATTTCATTTCAATCCAAACACTAGCATTTAATGTAGGGATCTTAGAACACCCTATGTTAAGGATTATGAGCATCCTAGTTCATCTTACTATAAATATGGTTACGATTTTTTTTAACAGCGTAAGGTTTGATAGTGAAATCACATTTACACGAGTCACCATGAGGAATAAAGCAAGTTATAGAAGCTAAGAAAAATTAGGTCATGGACCGTATAACCCTTCTTGATAGACATGTATAGTCTTGCACTAGGTGATTTCTCAAAGAAATCATTGACCTAATAGTACAAAGGAATGACTAACCAGATCCGTACTCAAGCCAAGATTCTCCAACCGCTACAACCAAAATATCTCATGTATAATTTTGTATAACTAAGTATATCTTTCTTATTATGTTTTCAAGCTTGTAGCATAATGTAATCATTAATTACAAGAACCAAACATTATTATGATATCATATAGTTACTATTGGAACCCAATGAAATACAATGAGAATGAGTCTTCCAGTTTATATATTCAGAGTTTTCAAATCTCTGAATCAAAACAAATGCATGACAAATTACAAAAATCAAAATAAATAACAATAAGATACAATACGATCAAAACTCACAAGGAAAGAATGGCTCCAAATCAACTCAATGTTCCATAGGATAGATTGATGCAAGTGATGTACATATAGGAGGTGAATGTGTAACATCCTCCTAGAATAGTGGTGAATAACTCTCACTAATTGATACTAGAAGTAGAGTTGAATTCACACAATTAGTAAGCTAACTTAACACAACTATTAAGCTAACTCAACACAATTTCCACTTAAACAAGCATATCTCATGAGTGTAGGAAAGCTCCAAGTAAATAAAAAATACAAGGAAAATGAATATCCTACACTAACACCCCCCATAAGCACAACTTAGGTGGGAAGTGAAAAAGTAAAGTGGGTCTTAGCAATAAGGCTTGATAAGGTAGCCACGTACAATGCATCTCTCACAAAGATAGAGTAAAAGGAGAAAACCCAGTGGGAAAAAACTCCTCCCAAACCCAAAAGAGAGACAATAAAATAACTCGAGAAAACTAGAGAAGAAGAAGAAGAAGTGGTGGGTCTTGGTAACTCAGCCTGATGAGGTACCCATGTACAATGATCATCCCCTAAAGTAGAGAGTGAAATAAGTGAGGACAAGAAGGTCCCCTAAGAAGAGTGTTGATGATGTGATCCTCCACGTAAAGACTAAAGAAAATATTCTTGCACTGAACAATGTTCATGCCCATGGGAAGGACAAAAAAAGCACTAAAAATTGGCCCACTCCACAAAGTAATAAGAAGACTCCAGTACTCTAATCTCTACATCTATTCTGTAACTAAAAGGTGTCACAGGTAAATAAAAAGTGTGGACAAAAGGCAACGGTAATTCCACTGCAGTATACATGTTAAAGAGAGAAGACGGTGGGGGCCCAATAATCCTCATAAATGGCCCCACAAGAAGAGGTGTATCATGAAACATCTCTGAAATAGTGGAAGTGAAAAATGTACCTAGGTGGGAAATCCCAACAAGAGAGATGAATGGGTCCTCTAAAATGTGTGATGGCCCAATTGGAGCATACTCCTCTAATGCAACACAAGTGGAATTTGTAAATAGACAACTTAGGTCATGCAGATACTCATCCCAATGGGGTTTCTCAATGAGACTAATGTCTGATAAGAATGTATTAACATCAAAACATGAAGTAGGAGGAGAAGACTACTGCAAAGAGCTACTAGAAGTCCAAGATGAAGTAATACTGCACTCAAAGGTAGAAACTGGTGTATGTGGAGTTTCATCAACTAAGAAATCAAGATCCAATAGAACATGAGAGGCAATGGTCACATCTGTCTCAAAGGAAGGTTCTCCAATAGAACACTAATGAAGAGAGTGAATGGAAGCATGAACATGGACAAAAATGAGCTTTTTGGAGGAAATAATAGGGAGAGTGTGCTCAATAGCATGATCCTATGGTGAATGATCAACATGGGACTCACGAGTAACAACATATGCATAATAACACTTAACAATGAAATGTATGTGAGAAGGGGGAGGATCTATGGAGGTACTAGAGTGGTCCAAGGAAGTGTTGCTCTCAGATGGTGAATCAAGTTTGTCATACAACTATCAGATACTGGTCCAAGCAATCAATGGGGTAAGTGCAGCAAGTTGGTGGACAAAAAAGGGGTCATAAGTGGACATCATATTGCAAAAATAAGCAAAATATCAAAATTTAGGGATTATTAGCAATACGCGCACTCAAAATTATAAAAATTTATATAAATATGAATCATAGCATCCGAAATCTAGTTTCTAAACTACTATTTTTTTAAAAAACAGAAAATTTTAGCTATATTAAACAATTAAAATTATATGACTTGTTTTTTTTTTAACCTATAAGATTTGTAGTCTGTTTGCCCGCAATTTGGATGACCAAATCTTGTTTTTTTTCATTTGGTGAAAATTTAGATGTAGTTGTCTATCTTGGGATGGATTTTATTTTATATTTTTTCGAGCAATATTTTTTTTATGATTTTTTCTGTGAAAGTGGTCTAAAAAGATTTAGAAAACGGAGTGCTTTCCACTTGCCCGCTATAACTATATCAAAAAATATTGAAATCAAATATATATACTTTTTAACATGTATAGAATTTCTCCACGCTTGGGATGGTATAAGTTTTATCACATTTTGATAAGCGAAACAAAATTTGCAGTCTTAAACGTAGACATGAACATTCACGGGAAAAAATGTCTTAAAGACCTATTGTTAGTAAAAAATTATAAAATGGTATTTATCTTATTCTATTCACTTTAAAATCAATATTTCTACGAAGCTAACAGTCTCCTCTACGCGATGGCAAAATTTTTGTGAAATGTTTTCTTAGATTTTCAGCATGGTTCAAGTCTGTGGAAGAGAAAATTTAAAGTTTTTTGACCTTTTACACTTCATAATGACCTTCCATAGCTTTGGTTGGGGAAAAAAAAAGATTTCCCGAGCCTTAGGGTCAGATTTGATGATACAGATAGAACCACGATCATGGTTTATAAACCGCGATCGTGGGTTTTAAAACAAGAACCACGATCACGCTTTATAAACCATGAGCACGGTTTATAAAGCACAATCACAGTTCATAAATCATATTTACACACATCCCAATGTTCTAATTACCATGTGATTTTTATTGTTTGACTTTACCATACGAATTACTACAAAATTGTGTCATTTTTTGCATATTTTTCTTATCACCAGAAGCAAAACATCATGGGAGACAAGAAACAAATTCAAAAAAGGAATTCATTAAATAAAAAACACTAAATGAATTAGAGGCAAACAGATTTCAAAATATTGAGCGAATGCGGAATCTTCATGAATCAAGAAGAGGTTCATCTTCAACCCTTACTATTGTAAGCAATGAGGAACCAGGTAATGTTTCTACTGTCAATGTTGAAGTTGAATTAAATACTCGTGATGAAGATGTTTTTACTGTCAATGTTGAAGAAGAATTAAATACTCGTGATGTAGCAAATGTTGAAATTGAAGGAGACAATGAAAATGTGAATAAGGAAATTCAGGTTGAAACTGTAGACAAGTAAAATTTGACAAAAACACCTCCTAGGATTTTCTGTAAGAAACCTAATTATTTTATTGAAATTGATGAAAATATTTTGAAGCCAATGTCTGACAAACTTTCAAAATGAAAAATAAAAAAAAAGCCACTGACATTTGGAGTAATCATTTTGAAATTTTAAATGATTCCTAAAGATGTCAGTTATTGTTTAGTTTGATGAAATTTATTAAAATGAGACCTACATTAAACACCTTAGGATTTACAACATCTAATATGCGTGGTCAAACCTCTACAATTGTTGAAAACCTTCATGATATCACACTGTTGGTGTCAAGAGATGCATTAGGGATAGTAATATTATGCGTCATGTACTTACTACTAGTGTTGTAAGTGAATCAATAAAAAAACAACGTTTGATTACGCAAACAAGTTAAATGTTGCAAGTTAATCGAAAAACTCTAATGAAAGCAATTGAAAGACGTAATATCCTTCAATCACTCAATAACACCGATTTTTGGGCATTTTCTGCTAGAGCACCGCGTAAGGAAAAATATAATTTTGATGCTATAAGAGAAGTTTTTATTCAATTTTGGCATGATAACACTAGAGTTTCACCTAATATAAGAGATGTTGTAAAACAAAGAGTTGGTTCTACTAATTGCGAACCACATACAAAGCATTTCTTAGATATGAATCAAACTCAATTTTTTTGTAAGTTTGAACAAGAGCATTTGGAAATTAAAATTAGTCAACATTTTTTTGAAATGTTGAAACCATTCTATGTGAAAATCAACCACGCTCGCACTACTTGTTGTTGTAGGCAACATGTTGAATTTGCGATGCATTATGCTAAATTTTTACGTATTCATTCTATTTTTCATTCTAAAACTATGTTATCAGAATGTGGTGTTCAAGTTCCACCAATATCTTCTACGAATTTCATTCTTATGATATTTTTTGAAAAAGAAGTTGGACAATTTTTTTATAGTCAGGATTGTTTACATGGAAGTTGTAGTACATGTGGCGGATTACCTAAATTGGAAAGTTGCATCCATGAGAAAATTGAAGGTTCAATAGGACATAATTTAGTTGAGTTTGATAAATATAAATCAGTTGCATACCAGTTGAAAGATGGAAAAGAGTTGAAACAGTGTGAGCTAGTTACAGAACATATGCCTGTTTTTCAATTTATGAGAAAATTTAAGGATGAAATTGTTTATGAGTATGTTAGGCATACACACAGAGCTCGATGGTTGGATGAATAGTTCAAGATATGCAAAGACACATTTCCTATTGGTACTATTGTTTCAGTGGTCGATTTTGCAGAGAATTACACATTGCAACCACAAATGGAGGTTCAATCATAATATTACAACTCAATACAAGTTGCCATTTTTGTGCATATATCATTTATACATTCTCCTGACAGTACAGAGAATGATCCATTTTTTTAAGAGAGTACAACTTTTATATCAGTGATGATCGTACTCATTCTATTGAATTTGTGCAAGGGTGTTTCCAGTTATTTTATGGAAACTTGTCTGATAGGGACATCCACTTCAAACAACATTATATATGGTCAGATAATTACACATCTCAGTTTAAGAATGCATGAATGTTTTATTGGATGATTAGGATGCATGTTAAGATGGATGTGCAACATATTTGGAGTTTCACTTAGGCTGGACATGGAAAAGGAAAGCATGACGGTGCAGGGGCATGTGTGAAAAGAGCTCTTGCAAGAGAAGAGTTGAAGTACAAATATGGTGATAAACTGGAAGATGCAAAGAGAATAGTGGAATGGTGTATTGACAACATGGTCCGAGGTTCTCAAGAAAATTCCACAGTTCGCAGATATTTTTGGTTGATAGAGGAACAACAAATTGCTAACTACGAGAATTATATGACTCTCACTGGGTCTAGTGATATACACTCATTTTGTAGCTCAGACGCTACTTCGTGGGACACATGGACAAGAAATTTGACATGTTTTTGTGTATCTTGTATCAAATTTGTCACTGTTGAGTGTGACTCACAAGACTGGGTGGATGGATAGATTTGTAGGCCTCTAACTCCGCTTCCTGGTTATTAACCTCCACAAGCATTACGACTTGTTTCTGCAGATGAAGTTGCAACATCCAAGGACTTTGAAAAAATTTAGATTTTGGTGTGACAAGGTATTTATGGCTATTTACAATTTTTGTATCAAGAACTATGTCCGTTAAAATTTTAATATGTACAATTTAAATTTGAGTTGAAACCTTTATTTTTTATAGGACATGTGTTTGCAGTTATTGCGATAGAAGACAATGAAGAAGGAACAAACTATTTCTTATGTCGTTGCATCGAGAAAAGAAAGAAGTTGAATTCTCCTGTTATAGATGACAATGATATTGATTACCCTATAGGGTCATTGGTAGTTACTAGAACTTGGCTTCGATGGTATCTATTAAAAAACTCCTCTGTTTGGGTGTTTGAACACTTTGAGACACACAGGAAAATACTCTTATATTCGCATCTAGTTCTAGAGACAAATATTCAGCTGTATAAATATTGAGGAAGGCCTAATAACAATAGTCTTTGGAAGGTTCAAGAGCCAGATCATGAAGCAATCTTGTCCACTATTCAGAGTAGATCCAATCCTGATGGTTCATTGGAATGAATTTACAATGCTCATGTCTGGTATATATAATTTCTTTGGTATATATAAATTTGTTAGTTAAATAAATTTAAGTTCATATATTTTATTAAATTTGTGCATTTTATATATATCTAGTATGGTTTTTGATTTGATATTTAAATTTCTTTAACTAACACTTTTATGTGCAGGTTAGTGGTGCCAGAAAAGCTTCCACCTTCACGTGGTTGGCACTGTTAGTAGAGAATTATAAGTTCTCGAAGCTAAGAGAAGCTTTCATTGTTTTACAAGAAAAGAGAAGCAATTAATAATGATTTATGTACCTCCCCAAGTGTTTACAAGACCAACCCTATGCGTGTGCACAGTCGGTTTGGTGCCACGACCCACCGTTTGCAAAATATATCGATTGACAACCTTACATTGTCTCAAACTACACTATTTTGCACATTTACAAACAATAGGGCAGCGAGAGCACTGATTGGAGAAGGAAAAAACTGAGACAAACTATTGTAGAGGGTCCCTATGCCGAGGCATAGGATTATATGAGATGTCTCTAGGTGCCATGAAGTGCGCGTAGTCACCCGTTGAAGTTGAACAATTTTTTGGTCTCAGGACTCTTAAGAGACTACACCCGAATGAGGTATCCCAGAAGCAATGACATTGTCGCACATAGAAACGATGCCTCCTCTAGCATTCACCTAGCCACCCAAATGTGTCGGCGTAGTCAGTTCGGTGCCACGACCCACTGTTTACAAAATATACCGTTAGACAGCCTTACACTATCTCAAATTTGGCACATTTACAAACAATAGGGCAACGAGAGCACCGATTGGAGAAGGAAAAAATTGAGACAGGATATTGTAGAGGGTCCCTAAGCTGAGGTGTATGATTGAATGAGATGTCTCTAAGTGCCATGGAGTCTGCGTAGTCACCTGTCAAATTTGAACTATTTTTTGGTCTCAGTGCTCTTAAGGGACTACGCCCAAACGAGGTAGCCCGAAAGCAATGACGTTTTCGCACACTGAAACGAAACCTCCTCTAGCATTCACCTAGCCACCCGGATGTGTTGGCACAATCGGTTTGGTGCCACAACCCATCCTTCGCAAAATATATTGTTAGACAACCTTAGACTGTCTCAAACTGCACTGTTTAGTGTATTTGCAAACACTAGGGCAGCGAGAGTACCGATTAAAGAAGGAAAAAACCAAGACAAGCTATTACAAAGGGTCCCTACTCCAAGGTGTAGGATTAAACGAGACATATCTAGGTGTCATGGAGTGCGCGTAGTCACCCGTCAAAGTTGAACGGTTTTTTGGTCTCAGGGCTATTAAAGGACTATGCCCGAATGAAGTAGCCCGGAAGCAATGACGCTATCACACATGGAAATGAAACCTCCTCTAGCATTCACCTGGCCACCCAGACATGTCGATGTAGTTGGTTTGGTGCCATGACCCACCGTTTGCAAAATATACCGTTTGACATCCTTACACTGTCTCAAAATGCACTATTTAGCATGTTTGCAAACAATAGGGAAAGCAAGAGCATCAATTGGAGAAGGAAAAAATTAACACATGCTATTTTCGAGGGTCCCTACACCAAACCTTAGGATTAGATGAGATATCTCTAGGTTCCATGGAGTGCGCGTAGTCACCCGTCAAAGTTGAACAATTTTTTGGTCTCAGGGCTCTTAAGGGACTACGCCCGAACGAGGTAGCCCAGAAGCAACAATGTTGTCACGCATAGAAGTGATGCCTCATCTAGTGTTCACCTAGCTACCCAGATGTGTGGGCACAGTTGGTTTGGTGCCACAACCCACAGTTTGCAAAATATACCATTAGATAGCCTTACAATGTCTCAAACTTGGCGCATTTGCAAACAATAGGGCAGCGAGAGCACCAATTGGAGAAGTAAAAAACTGAGATAGGCTATTGTAGAGGGTCCCTAGGCTAAGGTGTAGGATTGAACGAGATGTCTCTAGGTGGCACGGAGTCTACGTAGTCACCCATCAAAGTTGAACAATTTTTTGGTCTCAGGGCTCTTAAGGAACTATGCCTGAACGAGGTAGCCCAAAAGCAATGATGTTGTCACACACCAAAACAAAACCTCCTCTAGCATTCACCTAGCCACCCAGATGTGTCGGCATAATCAGTTTGGAGCCACAACCTACCGTTTGCAAAATACACCATTAAACAGCCTTACATTGTCTCAAACTACACTATTTGGCACGTTTGTAAACAATAGGGCAGCGAGAGCACTGATTGGAGAAGGAAAAAACCAAGACATGCTATTAAATAGGGTACCTATGCTAAGGTTTAGGATTAGATGAGATGTATCTAGGTGCCATGGAGTGCGTGTAGTCACCCGTCGAAGTTGAACGATTTTTTGGTCTCGGGGCTCTTAAGGGACTACGCCTGAACAAAGTAGCCCGGAAGCAACGACGTTGTTGTGCACCAAAAGGATACCTCCTCTAGCATTCACCTATCCACTTGGATGTGTTGATGTAGTTGGTTCAGTGCCACGACCCATCGGTTGCAAAATATATCGTTTAACGTCCTTACATTGTCTCAAACTACACTATTTGGCGCGTTTGCAAACAATAGGGCAGCGAGAGCACCGATTGGAGAAGGAAAAAACTGAGACAGGCTATTGTAGAGGGTCCCTATACTAAGGTGTAGGATCAAATGAGATGTCTTTAGGTGCCACAGAGTGCACCTCGTTACCCGTCGAAGTTGAACAATTTTTTGGTCTCATGGCTCTTAAGGGATTACGCCCAAATGAAGTAGCCCAGAAGCAATGACATTGTCACGCATCAAAACAATTCCTCCTTTAGCATTCACCTAGCCACCCAAACATGTTGGTTCATTCAGTTTGGTGCCACGACCCATCTTTTGCAAAATATACCGTTAGACAACCTTACACTATCTCAAATTGCACTATTTGTCACGTTTGCAAACAATAGGGCAACGAGAGCACCGATTGGATAAGGAAAAAACTGAGATAGGATATTGTAGAGGGTCCCTACACCAAGATGTAGGATCAAACGAGACATATCTAGGTGCCATGAAGTCCGTGTAGTCACTCGTCGAAGTTGAATGAATTTTTGGTCTCAGGGCTCTTAAGGGACTATGCCCGAACGAAGTAGCCCGAAAGAAACGCCATTGTCGTGCACCTAAATAAAACCTCCTCTAGTATTCACCTAGCCACCTGGATGTGTTGGCACAGTAGGGTTGGTGCCATGACCCATCGTTTGCAAAATATACCGTTTGACATCCTTACACTATCTCAAACTACACTATTTGGCACGTTTACAAACAATAGGGCAGCGAGAGCACCGAATGGAGAAGGAAAAAACTGAGACATCATATTGTAGAGGGTCCCTATGCTAAGGTTTAGGATCAAACGAGACATCTCTAGGTGCCACGGAGTGCACGTAATCACCCGTCGAAGTTGAACAAGTTTTTGGTCTAAGGGCTCTTAAGGGACTATGCCCGAATGAAGTAGCCCGGAAGCAATGACGTTGTCGCGCACCAAAATGATGCCTCCTCTAGCATTCATTTGGCAACCTAGACATGTCAGTGTAATTGGTTTGGTGCCATAAACCACCATTTGTAAAATATACCATTAGACAGCCTTACACTGTCTCAAACTACACTATTTGGGACATTTGCAAACAATAGGGCAGCGAGAGCACCGATTGGAGAAGGAAAAAATAGAGACATGTTATTGAAGAAGGTCCCTATGCCGAGGTGTAGGATTAGATGAGACATCTCTAGGTGCCACAGAGTGCACGTAGTCACCCGTCGAAGTTGAACAATTTTTTGGTCTCAAGGCTCTTAAGGGACTACGCCCGAACAAAGTAGCCTAAAAGTAATAACGTTGTCGCGCACAAAAACGACGCCTCCTCTAGCATTCACTTGGCCACTCAAATGTGTCAGTATAGTCAGTTTGGTGCCACAAACCACCGTTTGTAAAATATACCGTTAGACAACCTTACATTGTCTCAAACTGCACTATTTAGCGTGTTTACAAACAATAGGGTAGCGACAACATTGATTGGAGAAGGAAAAAACTGAGATGTACTATTAAAGAGGGTCCTTACGCCGAGGTGTAGGATTAGACGAGACATCTCTAGGTTCTACGGAGTGTGAATAGTCACCCGTCGAAGTTGAACGATTTTTTGGTCTCAGGGCTCTTAAGGGACTATACTCAAATGAAGTATCCTAGAAGCAACGACGTTGTTGTGCACCAAAACGAAGCCTCCTCTAGCATTCACCTAGCCACCTAGACGTGATGGCACATTCGGTTCGGTGTCATGACCCACCATTTGGAAAATATACCGTTTGACATCCTTACACTATCTCAAACTACACTATTTGGCACATTTGCAAACAATAGGGCAGCGAGAGCACTAATTAGAGAAGGAAAAAACTGAGATAGGATATTGTATAGGGTCCCTACGCTAAGGTGTAGGATCAGATGAGATGTCTCTAGGTGCCACAGAGTCCACATAGTCACTCGTTGAAGTTTAATGATTGTTTGGTCTCATGGATCTTAAGGGACTACGCCTGAACGAAGTAGCCCAGAAGCAACAACATCTCTTCTTGCATGGTACCACAATAAGGCCTCAAACTATATATATCTTATATCCATGGGTACAAAACCTGCCATCGGTACTGGTTAAAATAGTTTCCTTAGAAAAAAACAAAAAAAAGAGGAACATCATTTCCTACTTCTATGGGGTCATCCAAGAAGAATCCTAATACTACTTTAGCCAAGACTCCATCTACCTCTTTGAGTAAGTCTCTTGGACCTCCTCTTGTCAAATCAATTTCTATTTCTATTATTCCTAAGAATGAAAATCCTACTCATGTCAAGGATTCCATAGTCCCTAATTTGCCTACCACTTCCTCATATTTTTACATCAGTGACCATTTTAAGAAAGATAAAATTCAAATATTTGAATATGAGTACATAAAAAAACACCCCAAGCATTTTGATAAACTCGTCTAGTTTATCCAAGGAAGTAGTAAAAATACATGTTCCAAGAATCCTACCAACACTAAGAAATCACTTCCCACTCCTAGAAACACTCATTCCTAGAACCTTCTTTCCTTAAAATCCTCCTCTTCTAGGAAATAAGAACATTTCTATCTTTCCTTGTTGGTCAATGGGTATAAATTGAATAATTGCATTATTGACTCTGGCGCCTCTGACAATGTCATGCTTATAAAATTTGCTAACTCTATTGGTATTACTCTCAGCCCTGTTATTGGCCATTGTTACTACATGAAAACAAAATAATTACCTCTTTTTGGCTAGGTGAAAGATTCTCAAGTAGAATTTGTAGACTTCCCTGATAAGAAAATCAAGATGGAAATACTTGTGGAAGACATGCTAGCTACGTATGGTATATTGTTGAGCCAAAGTTTCTATCATGATATTGGTGGGGATATAAAGATGGATTGGTCATACACCACCATACTCATCAATGGTAAAATGAATAATATCCTTCTGATAAATAAAATTAATTACACAGTTCAAAAACCAAATGACCCAAAGGAAGACATCTTATTTCAAAATTCAAGGTATGAAATATTTTTTCATGACTTAAGAGGAAAATGATAAGTTGCCCATGTTGATGGAGGAATACACATGCTTCCCTTAATTTCTTAACAATTGTACCATGCAATGTTGCACCATAGTTTTTTAATTTTAAATAAAACATACATATATAACTAATATATATAGAATATACATACATAGAAGGATATCTTGTGCAAAAAAATTAAATCAAACATAGAAGTAATATCATTATGAAAACCAACACATGGATATATAATGTATCAAACTAAGTGTGTTGGACGCACGTCTCTGAAAATATAAGTTCATAACATGTGTACATCTTGAACTAAGTGTGTCATACATATAGGACCACATGTGGTCGCATAAGGCTATATATACAATGTCCTATGAAGAATCATGAACTAGGACCAATTGGCCCATATATATATATATATATATCTGTGTACATCCAGGTCCTATGAATCTAATCATAAAACATCTTCCCTCTCTTCGCCCTGCTAGAAGTAGCATGTCCATGACCTGGGGATGTAGTGGAGGGAGATGCCACTACGGATTTCATCTGTGTGGTCCTAGGCGTCTCTAAGCAGGCCTGCAACCTAACCTGCACATTCATAAACAACAAGTTTTTAACACCCAGATTTTTAAAATACATTCAAAATTTAGAAACTTAGAATTTAGTTAAAATGCATGTGAAATCTTACCGCAATGTCATGATCCCTATCAATTTGTCGTTGATGTGTGGCAGGGACAACATTAGACTCGCGAGGGGTAAGCTACATACAAATAATTAAATTTCAAATTAAATATTTCATGTACAAAATTTGATATTGTAGATTTAAGTAATAAGAAATAATTCCTAAATAAATTTAACAAATTTGAAAAATTGTACCTCAGTTAGTGGATCTGTAGATGCTATGGCAGTATCTACAGTAGCCTCCACAGTCTGCATATATGGAGGAGTCTCTCTGGCAGTCATAAGCTATACAAAAAATATGTACAAATCAATATTAATCTACATGAATGCCACATAACAGAGCCAAAGCATAATCCACGTGAACTTCCACAATTAGAAACAAAGTGTAAAGAGAAACTAACCTGTGTAAAAGTCACGTGAGGCATGCTAGTAGCCTCAGTTCCCAGAGAAGATGATGACCCGCCAGGCTCTTGCATATAAAAGACAAACATATATTAATATGTACATGTACAGGTGAAACATTATAATAATAAAAGTGCACAATCAAATGAAATTTGAAATTTAAGTACAACTTGAAACTTACATTTGTAACATGCCCAGCTGCAGTAGCTAGCATGTCGACGCCAGATGTTTCCTTCACCGGCTCTTGATATTTAAAATAAAATAAAAAATTATTTTTTACATGTATGTACATGATGTAGAATCAAATACATATATATTAAAATCTTAAACATGAATTAAACTATTGCATATATATATATAATATTTATTTGACATTTACCTGTGAAAGACCAAGATCCTTTGCACCAGTTCCAAAAACATCCGCCATCATCTCATCTAGAGAAAAGAAATCATGTGATCCAACAAATGATGTCTCACCCGCAGTGCATACGGCACCACATGATCCACAGTGGTGTGGTGCACTAGAACTGACGCCTCCACCAACATCACCAGATGCAATCTACTCACTATGTTGGGTCAAAGTGTCAGTGAGCTCCCTCAATGCATGTAGTGTGTCAATCTCCACAACCTCCTTCACTGTAGGAGGGATAACTGAAGGCAGTGGGAGTTTTGGGGCATGGGGGATCCTTGGTTGACCTACGCATGCACCAGGTCTACTCTGTGCAGAGCCACCTCCTTGCCCATAAAAATAAGAAAAGTCAAAATAATTTGGGACCTCATTAAGCACGAACTCGCAATATAATTTCTTCAAAAAATAGAGAGGAACCTCATTGTTGTTGCATGGTGGATAATAAAAAACCATCCACCATCGATCCCAAAAATTGTTCTTGATTCGGTCATCATGGCACCAATGGATTGGGAACCGTTTGCAAGTAGTTGCGGGGGGGCATTGGTTCTTGGGTCAGTAAATAATGCACAAATGCGGTCTTTTCTATAAAAAATGTCTTTTATGGTCGCATGAGATAATTTATCTGCATACCACTGCCTACAATCACCTGTAAAGGTATTCCATCTGTCTATTTGGTTGGTTGCAGAGTCAACTTCGCCAATCAATGTTTGCAATGTGTTGGCTAAAGTCATGTGGGACATATTTGTGGCATGATTTTGTCTTATAGTCTGAATAAGGTTCTCAATGACAATTTTATTTTGTCGGATTCTTCCAACGATATCAGCTTGTGTTCCTGTTGGTTCCGTGGGGACAGAAGGAGCCACAGGAGGCGGATCTATGTTTGGAGGAGGGTTTTGAGGATTGTTTGGAGGGTTTTGAGGAATATTTTGATGGTTTATAGGATTACAAGCTTGCCGAGCAACTAATAAATAAAAAAATTTGTATACATAAACAAAAAATTGAAAAACCCATGAAAATCACAAATAATAACCTAAAATGCAAACAAATTGATCAAAATCGAGGGCTTACCTCTTTGTCTTGGCGGCATGGTTGAAACTATCGTGATCCAGAAGTCCAAAGAGCAATTTTTAGGGGGTATTCAAAGCGCGAGTGCCAAAGGTCTAGGAGAAATTGTGGTTGGAAAGGAAAAATGGGGGAAAATGAGGAGTCACGGGTCTATTTTTTTTGTCCCAGAGGACCGTGATTGCGGTTTTAGGTTCAGAAATCACCGAACCTATAAAAATAATTACGCGAGTGCGATTTAAAAACCACGAGCATGGTTTATAAACCGCGATCGTGGTACCTAAATTTTAGGTTTTTATGTCCATCAACTTGCTGCACTTACCCAATGTGCTCGAACGAACCCAATATATCCTTAGAAATAGTAAGACCGAGAAGGCCATAGACCTCATCATTGACGTTAAACTACTCATCCTTCTATAGAAGCTCATCGGGATTAGGAACAAGACCATGAAGGTAGGGCAACAAACCATGGATAATGTAATTATTGATAATGCCTACCTTCTAAGACATAAAGTTCCCATAGCCAAGCTAACAACAGAACGGTGAAAATCCATAATGTAGATAAACCCCTAAATATCCCAGATGGCGATTTATAACTTAGTGTGAAAAGTACAAGTCCCTATAGAGTTTTGTAAGAACCCCCCCAAAATGCGATACTTTATAAAGTAGTTCATTTACAAAAAAAATAAGCCATCATGTAGAGCATGATAAGATTTTCTCTTTTGACCAAAACAATGCTCAAATTTGAGCCATCGAGGGCCCACAAATTTTGTAATTTTGGAACGCCAGAATTTGCAAACCCGTAACTTATCAATCTGCAAACACCAAAACTCAAAACCGTACTGAACCAAGATAGAGTCAAATCTATTTGCACATGAATTGTTAGTTTCACAAACGAAGTATGCAAAAAATGTAACCAATTGAAAACCAAAAAATATTTTCACCAACCTGGCTCTGATACCATATTAGAGTTTCCATATCTCTTATACAAAATAAATGCATGAGCAATTTCAGAAATCGAAATAACTAACAATAAGATGCAATATGATGAAAACTCACAAGGAAAGAATGGCTCCAAATCAACTCAATGCTCCATATGATTGAATGATGTAAGTGATGTACATATAGGAGGTGAATGTGTAACCTCCTCCTAGATCAGTGGTGAATAACTCTCACTAACTGATACTAGAAGTAGAGTTGACTTCACACGATTAGTAAGCTAAATTAACACAACTGGTAAGCTAACTCAACACAACTGACACCTAAACAAGCATATCCCATGAGTGTAGGAAAGCTCCAAGTAAATAAACAAATATAAGGAAAATGAATATCATAAACTAACAATTTCAAACCTTACATTCATTTTTTAGTGTTGTGCATTCTATAACATTATTTAAAAGACAATAAAATATTTTAAAGGGTGTAAACCTTATCCTCCATTTATGTAGAACCAATTTGAATTAATATATGCTTTTCTTTCTTAAATCACACAAAAAATCATCCTTTCCAAGAAGGAACAATCTAATATTATGGTATGATAATACACTAAAATCAATGGAAATCTAAAAGATCTAATATACTGACATAATTGTTACATCCCTTGTTGATATAATAATATGATACTTAAATATATTAACAATGTTACTTTTGTCCCTAAGTAATATAATATTATTATTATAATACCATGCTTTTCTAAATTCCACTTACATGACATAACATAAATTTGTCAAGCTATGTATGCCTTTAATCAAACCCCTACCCACAGATGTCTTTATCATTTGATTTTTGTTGAAATAAGTGTTTTGATGGAGCAAGATAGGGATAAGGCAGGTGTATTGTGAAATAATGCTAGGCATATTTCTTGCTAGTAAATTATAGAAGTAAAGAAGCTATTACACTAAACTCCACCAGTAAAACAATCTACCCAAAAACAAGCAACAAGAAAATCATTTACAATGTAAGGCATTAGTTGTGGACAATGTAACAACATAAACTTTGACCAAACCACTGGGAAAACAACTTTTGAGAGCCATAACCATACTCTATTATAGTTATGGAAAAAAACTCTATTATAGTTTTTCATGGAAATATCAATAAATATCTTTCTTCCTATATTAGTATACATTGTTATGGGTTTATTTAGCTATTTTTATCAAATAACAAAGCAAAAGAGTTGATAGCCAAAACCGTGTGCTTTTATTTGTACATGGCCCAGGCACTTAAGTAAGCACCACCACAATATTATCAACAAATACATGGATGCAATATATCTACTTGAAAGGATCAATAATGTGCCGATTCTAGCCAATGATATCAAATTATAAGAATCTTCTATCTTCTCCATGTTTGACGTACTTCCTTTCATTGCATTTCCTACACACACGAGCTTGTTTTCATATTTACATCAAAACTATAAACCCATCTAAAATTTCAAGTCAAATAAACTTATATCCAGGGTTAAAAGAGTACAAAAAAGGAAGGGAATAACAAGTAGGTTCATTAATTTCAGTAGAAATTATCATCTAGCTCCTTCCATAACTTCAATGCGCAACATGGAAACATGATAAGATTAAAAACACCATTATATTACCTCTTCTTCTTCTCACGTGGGAGACACAATGTTTCGTTCAAATACTTGGATATTGTACAAATCCATGTCCATCTAGTTTTGATTTGTTTAACATATACTTACTTCAAGAATGTTTGAAACCTTCTTCCCAATTTAATGCCCATGCTTACACAACCCATAATTAATAAAACCCCTGCCCACAAAGGTCTTTAACATTTGATTTTTGTTGAAGTGTGTGTTTTGATGGATCAAGATAGCGATAAGGCATGTGTTATGTGAAATTACATTGTTATGTGTTTTAAGAACGTAAGCATGAAAGGTAAACCAAAATACAATGATAAACAAAAATGAGTTGAAGGGCATGGTGTGTGATTCCATCCAACCATTTTTAAACATGTAGTGACATCCTCCTAGTAGCGCCAAAGTGGGAGTTTAGAGAAAGGAAAAGGCAAGAAGGGAAACCTAATAGAAGGTGGATTTTGTATCTATGTTGTTGTCAATGTAAGTGGGGGGAAAGACCCCAAGTGTCAATCTTTTGTTCCATATAGAGTACAAGGTTACGAAGGAGCAGACAAAGGCATCACCAACTTGCCACCCACCACATAATAATAGAAAGAAAATTTTCTTAATGGAAAAAGAACACTCAAAGCAAGGCTTTTTTTAAAAAAAAAATCTTCAAAGCTTTTGGGTGTGTATATCAACATCAACAATAATACAATATAGTGGGTTCATTCATTGCAATATTTTGGGGATGAGAGATGATGTTTGGACTTGTACAACACGTTATTGGAGCTATTTTAGAAATCTATCAATGAAGCAGGGCTTGAGATATCCACCAGGGCTTAAATTTGACGGTTGTGTAGACATTTGTTATCATTTTAACCATAACATACTTGCAAATATTTGAAATGACCGTTTCATGTAGTGTGTGTGTGTGTGTGTGTGTGTGTGTGTGTGTGTGTGTGTGTGTGTATTAACAGACATGAATATATATTGAAGATAGTTAAATAAACATATAATATTCTTTTATATATTTTGTTAATAATATATAAATAACATTATTTTGTATTTTTAAAGGGCAATATTGAAAACTTAGCATGACTTGCAAAATGTTTGACAGGCAAATGTGGCTGTCAAATTTAACCTCTATTATCCATGTTGCACCACATCAGAAACAATTTCCACAAGTTAGGAATATGAGATGAAAAAGATAAAAAACTAAAGGGACTCATACCTCTTCTCCAAGAGGAAATTATTTAGGTCTGATTAAAGTATTTTCCATATCGAGGAGAAAACAAGGAGAGAATCTTTTGGGGGTGGATACGCTGAAATAATTATTGAGTAACACGTGTCTACTTAATCAAAAATAGTATCAAGTTTATGAATAACATTGATTTATGTCTTTCTTTTTTAGTTAGCCAATGTTGTTAATTTGTTCGTTAGTTCCAGGGCATTGATAACTGGCCCTTACACAACTGGAAGAAACACAAATTTATGAGAAAATATGGAAAAAGTACTTTGCTAAATTTTTATCTTATTTTTTATGGTGTTAAGGTTTTCGATTGGGTGGCGTTTAGTTTGTTAAATAACTAGGACGAAGACATGAATGGAAGGTTGGAAAGAAAAAGGTGGGAATTAAATACTTGCACATCCCACACATGTTATTGTTACTTGCATGTTCTACACCCACCCCACGACTCAAATTTTTCCTACTCAAATAATATTTGTTTTTTGTGCTCCACTTTATCGTCTCGATCTTGCTCACATTATTCATGTGAGTGCAATTACACTCGAAGGAGCAGAAAAGGGGGAAATCCAATATGTACTCAAATAATTGTAGGAAAACAAACGATGCACGAATAATCATTGATAATTGAGCCACTCCAACAATTGGTCATATGAGTGAAAGGTATATTTTATTTGTTGGATCACAAGTTTTATAATGAGACTCCATACGATTTCTTACGTTCTCTTATTTACAAGGAGTCATTTCTACTAATAAAACCATCAAAGTGTAATGTGTAATGTCCAAGTGTGAAAGAGATTCCTTGTTTTCTTAATTTAACTTCTAATGATGAAGTAAATGATTTCTTGTCAATTCTAGCCGTCAAATTTGTGAAGAAAAGAATCAACAATCATATATAAATCGAAAAGTTTTGAACTTCAAGCATATCGTATCTAAACATGTCCCAAATAGAGCTAACATAGAGAAAAATGACGGATGGGAAAATGATAGGCATAAATTGTTAAGTGCATAATCGCTAAAATAGATGCACAAAAGACGAGACGATATAATACTCACATTCATTTGATGGTTTTCCACTTGCACAGAGAGGTCGACCACCGTGGATGCATGCCGTTCACGGAGAAAACAAACTCTAACTAAGGGGAAAAAAAGTGAACTCATGTGAGTGCTCATCTCAATGCTCTTGCGCTCGTGTTAGCCTAGGTGATTCTAACCGTAGTAGTGCTCATACAACCGAGGTCCGAAAGCAAACTTGAGACTTCGATTCAATGATACCTTTTATTGTCCTCTCTCGTCGTGGGTGATCAACCCATTCGCGGATTCCTCGTCTTTGTCTTTTTCTATCTATTACAAACTTGCTCTTTGATGGACCCAAACTAATCATGAACTCACCCCCTTACAAAGCTTTCTTCTCTTTGTGTACACTATTCCTAAATAAAATAATTGATTCAATGTTGGCGTGCAGTTGTGGTGGCTCTTCATTTTGACGAAGGAAAGTATCCCTTCAATAGGCCCGCTTGAGGGTCAGAAAGATCGATTTTAGGACCTAGCCTGATTCCTTTTAACTTAGAGGAGCCATAAGCTCATCAGGTCTACACTTTGATCTCTGATTGAAATGGCTTGCTCTCTTGCGATCAAGGTTAGTTTTATCGTGTTTATGCTCTCTGCACTTTTGGTTATCAAACAGACTTTGGTAGATGTTTTTATTTAAATTGCCAGGAATCTGATCTGGGTTTAGTATTTCCTTTTTCGCTGAGAATCTGATCTGGGTTTTGTTATTTTCAAGGTGGGTAGTTGTGAAAGTAGCTTTTAAAAAAACTACAAGTTTGCCTTTTGTTAATGTGATTCTTCTTCTGGTTTGGAAATGCCATGCAGGATGCCTTGTGTAAACCTCATCTGGCCTCTCCCTCCTCCAGCAACGACAAGTCTTTTCGCAGCTGCAAATTCCAGGTTAGTAGATTGATAGGCCTGCTTGTTATTGTTTACAAGTAATGAAGTTTGAATGCTTACATGCAAATCTCGTAATCTGATGGATTTTGTTATATGTCATTCTGTTTTGTAAGAAGTCAACTCTGCAATTTTCTCCCCCGGCATGGGCAATTCGGTCCTCTACGAAATTTTGTTTCAAGAGTAAGCTGAAAGTATGCATGTCAGTACAACAGGCCAGGGCAAACTCTAAGGTCTCTGTTGCCCCCCTGGAACTAGACGATTCAAAAGGGCCCCCTCTGAATTTATACAGGCCCAAAGAGCCCTATACTGCGACCATTGCCTCTGTTGAAAGGCTCGTGGGTCCAAAAGCTCCCGGAGAGACTTGTCACATTGTTATTGATCATGGAGGAAACATGCCCTACTGGGAAGGCCAGAGCTACGGTGTCATCCCTCCTGTAAGGATGTGATTTCTTATCTTCTCACTCATTCTGATGATTTCTTTTTCTTTGAAGTTTGCACACACATATTTGAAATTTAATTTTTGATGAGAAGACTGGTTTGTATAGGGTGAAAACCCCAAAAAGCCTGGTACCCCTCATACTGTTCGCCTTTACTCCATTGCCTCCTCAAGATATGGAGATTTTTTTGATGGGAAAACAGCAAGCTTGTGTGTTAGAAGAGCTGTTTACTATGACCCAGTGACTGGAAATGAGGATTCCTCCAAGAACGGAGTATGCAGCAATTATCTCTGTGACAGAAAACCAGGAGACAAGATCCAGATTACAGGTAGAGACCCTAATGAAACTCTAAGTTCTATCTTCTCTTGTAACAGAGCAAAGCAACATCTAAACCAGTTGAACTTGACATCTCATTCTTGTCTATAGGTCCTTCTGGTAAAGTGATGCTGCTACCCGAGGATGATCCCTCTGCGACCCATATAATGATAGCCACTGGCACCGGAATAGCTCCATATAGGGGATACCTAAGGAGAATGTTTATGGAGGATGTTTCTTCCTTCAAATTTAAAGGTCTTGCATGGCTTTTCTTGGGGGTTGCCAACACTGATAGTCTTTTATATCATGACGAGTTTACAGAGTACATGAAGCAGTACCCTGACAACTTTAGATATGATACTGCATTGAGTAGGGAGCACAAGAATAAGAAAGGTGGCAAGATGTATGTGCAAGATAAGATCGAAGAGTACAGTGATGAAATTTTCCAGCTTCTTGATAAAGGAGCTCACATTTATTTCTGTGGATTGAAAGGCATGATGCCTGGAATTCAAGACACCTTAAAAAGAGTTGCAGAGGAGAGGGGGGAGAATTGGGATCAGAGGTTTTCACAACTTAAGAAGAATAAGCAGTGGCATATGGAAGTCTATTAGCCATATCGCAGGGCTTTATTTTACCCTTACAGGGCACACAGGTAATCTTCATTGATTCCTTGATTGAATTGATGGTTGGAGCATTCAAGCGTTTCCCCTTCAGTCAATCAATCTAAATGCAAAGTCTATATTGTTTGTTGTTGTTTTGTCATGTAGAACCTATAGAAACTCTTTTGTCACCAGATACTGTCCTCCTCACTGTAGAGGTTGTCTTCTATTCTTCTTTCCTTGTCTCAGTGCTTCAATTCCAAGTGCAAATGCTATGGAGTTGAAATAGAAAGAAGAATGGAAAGTGATGTTGTTAAAGTATTGCGTTCTTCAATCTTGTTAATGAAGACCTTTTTTTTATCCATCCACTGTTGTCCGATTTTCATGTTGGGCAGATGATCGGTTCTTGGCTGAATCCTGAAATATATGGTGTTTTCCATTTTTGCGAGGAGGAATAAGTCAATAAGTTATTTGCCCAAAGAAAGTCTTTTTTCACAGATGCTGGAAGTTTTATGCATTCTGACATGATGAAAACTGTGTGCATTGTCTTGAGTCCACTCCAGCTGCGAATAATATTATGCAATTTTTTTCACAGTAAATATGAAAATCAGACAATTATGGAAATATGTTTGTGTGTGAAAATTTGAAATCTCGAAGAGCTTTGTGTTTACAGTTTTAAAGTGCAGTAAAGAGTAGTGTTTGTACGGGAAATAGATGGATGGCGAAGAGTTAAAATCTCAATGGAGAGTCTTTTGCTGTTGAGTTTTAGGAGACTCATCCCGATTTCTAAAATTTCAAATTTAGGGGACAATTTAAAATATCGCAGTGGGTGCTGTTGAGAAAATTCAGGAACATTTTAACCATTTTAGGTCCCATGTTTTTACCATTTTCCTCTACAATTTCTGCAAAGATTATTTAGGAACCCATTGCAGTTTTATGGTCCCATGGACTTTCATCTGTAGAGCCTCCAACTGCTAAAATTATACCATATTTAAAATATAAAGTTTATTCTTCTCTCCAAAATGACCAAAAAATAGTGTCAGGAATGCATTTTTGGTGCCACATGGAAACAAAACAGCCTAAACAGTAGGGAAAACTGTCAGCCCCCCCTCTCCAGTCACCTCTAAAGTTTAAGGGGCTAAAAATGTGGAGCTCCTGATTTCTAGATCAAGATTCAGTTTTTTCCTGTAATTGGTTGAAAAAATTAACATGAGACCATCTGCAACAAGATAATAGGAACTGGAGCGGGTCCATAGAACCATGCTCTAAGAATGGGTATACCTAATACATAGATTGAATGTTTACTATTGTACATTTGATTTCTCCATAGGGAATTCATATGACACGAGCTTTCAGGGTGACCTGGTGCTTGGAATACTTATGGACATTGGACTTATGGTCATTGTTGGTACTTGTTCCTTTAACTACTACACCAAATCTAGCCAGGAAAACATACATATTCTTTTTATTATGTAATATCTTTTTGGCTGCCGATTCAATTCTTTTGGTTTACCAAACCTTGCAGATGTGCATGGCATCCTTCTAGTGTCCGTGCCTTGGCAATTCATCTTGACGTAGTTCTTTCTTTTCTCAGCCTGTATTTTCTAGGAGCTATGTACCAGGTTTGATTATGGATACGAATTTGAAATTGCCAAGCCATCAAATAATAAAATTCTAGGGGCTCTTAAAATAGTCAAAGAAGTTCATCATGGAATTCGACAATATACAGATATATTTATATTTTTTAATAAATTTTGAATGAAACTGAAAGATGTTTGGAAGGCTAAAGTTAATTATATTGATATTGAATAATGCATTATTATGAGCAATGTGAAAGCTTACCAAAAAATGCAATATGCGTCCCTGGTGCAATCGAGGTTTGAGGTTCACGACGCAATTACAGCTTGTTCCTGGTTAAGAGTCTAGACATCAACCCATAAAATTTGATTTTTGGTGGCCAAATTAGTTGACAGTCTTGTTGGTGTTGTCAATGTCTTTTGACCAGGCACCTCTATATTATTTTGCTATTGCTATTCAGTTTTTCCATAATCCTATTAGCCATTTTTCTATATTTCTTTCGTGAAGGCCTCTGAAGTTCTAGCGATTGAGTTTGAATTCAAATTAGAACCATGTTACTAAGCACCACCTTATACGTTTGTTTTCAATACCAGAGAGGGAAGGCTAAGCCTACTCAGGTATTTGTTTTTGGCTGTTACAGAGATGGCAACTGGAAAACCTGTTGTCGTGGAAAGTGCAACCGGAAAACCATGCTGCTGTGGAAATGCAATCAAAAAACCATTCTGCTTTTGAAAATGCAGTTAAAATTTCTATGATGTAAAACTGATTAAGCATAAGAAAGAGTTAAAACATAAAAATGGATAATATTTGTATATTGAACAAAAAAAACTGTGTAGAAAATAGGGCCGTTGGATTGTTCATTGAAATTGCAATTAGAAAAGCATCGTATTTGAGCCTTATGAAAATCTCGAGTTTTGATTTTGAAAGAAAAACGATTATACTCGAATTTACCTGTCCTATTTTTCGTGCTGAGATCTACCAATGAAATCCAGGGGTTCTGGTCAATATCGATGCTATTTAAATAGAACCCTGAAATAACACCAATTCGAAGAAAGAAAGAAATTAATCGTAGGGACCAAAGTAAGTCAGTTGCATTCATATAAGTGCATCTAGTTACAGCATAGAGTTACAAGACTAAAAAAGAATCCCAGGAGGTGAAAAGAGGCCAAGACCTAAAACACTAAAACAAGAAAGCCTAGCTTGAGTTAGATCCAAAGGAGGTAAACCGGAACAGTAGGGGGAGGATCTCTCAAGAGAAACAGACCAAATATGGAGACTGAGCCTATAAACTAGATTTGTCAGATTATTGTATCAATGTTTAGAGTAGTAGAAGAACTGTCAACATCACCATCCGCCACCACAACTTGAGCAATGGACGATCTGAAAATGTCCGTAGGGGATTGTCTTGCAGTAAGTGGGGCTAGTTTGGATAATCTTAGGATGATGGATACTTATCCTAGGACGAGTCTCAATTAATAGAGAGAGAAATGGTGATATATGTGCCTCGGGCTATAGAGGGTTGTGGTATTCTATTATTTTTGTATTGTAATAGTTATACTTTTGTTTTGAGTTGGGTGTCTATTGTTTCTAGGACCGAATCTTGAGCATTAGGGTCAGGATTGAAATGCATATATATTGATTTTGTAAGGTTGAGATATACAATCTTTTGACAAGGTAAATGAGCTCTGCCCAAAATAAGGCTTCCTTCTAGAAAAAGCTTGCGATATCTTGATACTAACAAGTTCAAAGTTATTTTTTGTATTCATTTAATATTATGTGGTTTCCATTTTCTCTAATATTTGGCAAGTCGGTCCATAACTAGTGAAATATCATAGCTCTTTCTGGTGCCATGTTCCTGCAACAACATTGTGTTTTACTAGTACTCCAATTGTACATTGTATGCTCTCACCTCACCCATTGTGGATCTTGGTGGTTGAAAGGTGATAATAGAAATGACAACACTACTAATTTTTGGCCACAAATCAATTATTTTTTTTGCGACTAGTTTTATTTTCTGTATTTAGGTTAGAAATGGTGTTTTGACAATTTTAAGAACTCATAGAAAGTTTTTTTTGGGCTAAGCGATTATCAATTTTACCTAATTCCATGAAGTGAGGGTCTACACCCCAGTACTCAAGCCATTAGATAACAATGTATAAAGAATGGAGATTCCATGTAACTTTGGGTATATTCGAAGACCCCATATATTTTTAAGCCATAGGAAGATGTTGCTAGTTTGTTATTGTATACACATAAATTTTTAGGCTTTCTATTTTCATGCTTGTTATTAACAATCTCTCTTTTCATGTTAGAGGTCGCTAATGCATCTATCTCTGGAACGGGTGCCTTAAGGGGCTCGTTCCGGGATAGGTGCTAGGAAATAAGGGATAAAATACGTAGAATAATCCCTCACAGAATCGCAACAGTAGAAACTAATATGCAGAAATTATTCAGATCTCAAATGAAATTGCAGAATAAAATAACACAACACAAAAAGACAGTATTTAACGTGGTTCACTCAATTTGGTCTACGTCCACCAAGAATCACTTGCTCAGATTTTATTATAAGCCACCGCTCTCTCAATACAATACCCATATCCATTTGGAGCTATACTCAACAAACTCTACAAAATTCACACCTGGATTCGAAACACATGCAATACATTTGTTTGTCCATCTATCATATGCATAAGACCATATAAATAGACAACTGCAGTTTTACAAAATCGTGGGTATTAAAACCATGGGTAAAATCCGTCCCATAAACCTATGGGTCAAAAAACTCACCCATATGAGAAGAGTACGTTCCCTGATATGTTGAGTGTATTTTTCGAGGCCAAAAAAAAATTTACGCCTAAATTTTTTTTTTCAGGGGCTGCGCCCTCGAACCGGCCCCGAACCCCGACAAGGATACATAAAAAATGTATAGTACTCTTAGTGTACAGTCTTCAACACTTTCACACATGAAAACGGGCTCCGCAACCTAACAATCTCCCACTTGGAGACTAGTTTTCCTCTAAGCAAACTTCTCAACCCTTCACTAGTTTCTATGAAGGCCAACCAAAGCTGAACACAACTTTAATTTTTCCCTTGTGACCACCTTGGTCATCATGTTTGCAAGATTTTGACTGGTATGAATCTTCTCGAACTCCAACTTCTCTTCCTCCAAAGCTGTCCTAATGAAATGGTACCTTAACTGAATATGCTTCATCTTGGAGTGGAAAACAGAGTTCTTAGCTAGGTGTATAGCACTCTGACTATCACTATGCAGCTTACATTCCTCCTGCTTATGCTCCAACTCCTCAAGCAATTGTTGTAATCAAATCATTTCTTTGCTTGCCTCTGTTGCAACAACATACTCAGCCTCCGTGGTTGACAAAGCCACCAACTTTTGTAGTCGTGAAATCCAGCTCACTGCTGTCCCACCTACAGTGTAAATATACCCTGTCGTGCTCCTTATGTTGTCAACATCTCCAGCCATGTCTGAATCTACATAACCACGTAAAGTGGTGTCTGATCCACTGTAGCACAAAACTGTCCCATGGTTCCTCTCAAATACCAAAGGATCCACTTTACTGCTTGCTAATGCTTTTTACCTGGGTCACTCATAAATCTACTCACAGCGCCCACTGCATGGGCAATATCAGGCTAGTGCACACCATAGCATACATCAAATTGCCAACTGCTGATGAGTAAGGTACCTTGGACATCTGGTTTCTTACCTGCTCTGTCTGGGGACACTGCTCCTTTGATAACATAAAATGGCCTGCCAAAGGAGTGCCAATCGGTTTAACATCCTGCATGTTAAACCTATCCAATACTTTCTTAATGTACTCTTCCTGAGATAAAGTCAGCTTCCGTTCCTTCCTATCCCGAGTTATCCTCATACCAAGGATTTGTCTGGCTGCTCCCAAATCCTTCATATCAAAGGATTCACTTAGTTGTTTCTCGAGTACTTTTATTTCCTACATGTTTTTACCTGCAACTAACATGTCATCTACATACAAACACAGGATAATATAACTTCTATCCTCAAATTTCTTTGTATACACGCAATGGTCAGAATGACATCTAATATAACCTTGCTCCATCATGAAGCTATCAAACTTTTTATACCATTGACGTGGAGTTTGTTTCAGGCCATATAAGCTCTTCTTCAGTTTGCACACCATCTCCTCTTTACCTTTGACTTCATATCCTTCTGGCTGCTGCAAATATAGCTCCTCCAAATCACCATGGAGAAATGCAGTCTTTACATCTAACTGTTCTAAGTGCAAGTCTTCTGCTGCCACTATTCCAAGAACAATTCTGATAGAAGTCATTTTTACTACAGGGGAAAAAATCTCATCAAAATCTATACCTTGTTTCTGTGCAAACCCCTTAACCACCAACCGGGCCTTATATCTTTTCTTTCCTCCTTCATCTTTAACTCTGTACACCCACTTGTTATGTAATGCTCTTTTGCCTTCCGGTAGCTTCACCAAATCCCAAGTCTGGTTCTCCATGAGAGACTTATGCTCCTCATCCATGGCTTGCTCCCACTTCTTACTGGCATCTACCTGCATTGCTTCATCAAAGCTCTCTGGCTCTCCACTATCAGTGAGTAATAAATAATAAAGAGAAGGAGAAAAACGTTCAGGTTCTTTTCTTACCCTAGAAGACCTCCTCACTGTAGGAGTTTGGGGTTCCTGTTGAGTAGGTTCCTGAACTGATTCATGGGTCACTTTCCCATCCGGAAGATCCTCTACCACTGCATATTCTTTCTTGGATTCTTCCCTGTTTTCCTACAACTGTTGCTTATACATGACTTTCTCATTAAAGACCACATCCCTAGACCGAATGATTTTCTTGTCCTTAATACTCCAACATTTAAATCCAAGGTCATCACCGCCATAACCAATGAAAGTACATTTTTCAGATTTAGCCTCTAGCTTGGTCATATCATCCTTGTCTATATGAACAAACACCTCACATCCAAAGACTCTAAGAAACGAATAATCAACTTTTTTACCATACCATGCCTCCTCAGGTATGCCTCCATCCAAGGCACTTGAAGGTCCTCTGTTTATCAAGTACACAGCTGTGCTCACCGCTTCTGCCCAAAAAGAAAGAGACAGTCTTGAATGTAACCTCATGCTCCTAGCACGTTCCATTATTGTTCTGTTCATCCTTTCCGATACCCCATTCTGCTGTGGAGTTCCTTCAGAACCAAACTTTTGCCTCTGGATTCCATTCTTAGAACAATAATCGTTAAATTCATTGTTGTAATACTCCCCTCCATTATATGACCTGAGACATTTTAGCTTAAGACCTATTTCATTCTCTACCAAGGCTTTCAATTTAACAAAAGTGTCAAATACATCAGATTTTTTTCTAATACAATAAACAAAAACCTTCCTTGTTGTATCATTAATAAAAGTAACATAAAACTTGAACCCCTAAGAGATGATACCCGAGTCAGCCTCCACACATCAGAATGTACCAGCTCTAACTTACTCTCTTTCTTCGTAGGTCCAACCTTGAGAAACATTTACTCGCTTTTGTTTCAACATATACGCAGTTCTCACAGAAATCCAAACCTGTTTCTGTATATCAAGGCAAATTCTTCTTTATGATGTTCATGCCCCTTATGTCTCATATGATCGAGCCTATAGTAGCCATAATGTTGTATCTGCATTTGAAGCCACAAGATTACATATCATTAGTACTATCAGTGGTTTAAATACAAGGTTCCAACCTTCTTACCTCTTGCCACCACAAGAGCACCCTTTGTAACCTTCCAAGAGTTAGCTGTAAATATCACAGTACAACCATCACTTCCCAACTACCCTGCCGATATCAAATTTCTTCTTAATGTAGGCACATGTCTGACATCCTTCAATAGCCAAGTATTCCCATTCTGCATCTTAACCTGAACGGCAACCTTTTCCAACTATGTTGCAAGGCTCATTATCACCAAGAAAAACGATGCCCAAAATCTCCTTGAACATAATCAACAAACATAATGCATATGTGGAGAAGCATGGAAAGAAGCCCCTGAATCTAAAACCCAAGATTCAGTAATATTGTGCAAAGAAATAATCAAAGCATCCTGACATACATTACCCTTTGCCACATTTGGACTCCTTGTTTTCTTCCTAAATGTTTTCTTCTTATTCTGAAGCTCCCAACAGTCCTTCTTTCTAACATGCCGAGGAGTTTCCACAATTCCAGCATACAATCTTGTTCTTGGATTTTGACCTTGCCCGATCTTTCGATTTTCCACGGTTTCCTCTATTCTTCTGTCTCCAGACTAGTTTCCACTGTCAAAGCATTCCATGAAGTAGAAGATTCCCCAAAGCTTTTTCTTCACATTTCCTCACTTAGAATCACCCCTACAACATCCTCGAAACTTCAACTTACTAGAGTTAGCTGGAACCGAGTTACTTACCGCCATTACCAGGCTATTCCAACTCTCAGGTAAAACTGCCTACAAAATTAATAAAGCCCTAACTTCTTCATCAAATTCTATTGTAACCGAAATCTAGCATATTCACAACCGTATTGAAATCATTTAAATGATCGTGCTACTAAACTATTCTCAGAAATATTCATATTAAACAATTTTTTCATTAAAAATATCTTATTAGAGGCAGAGGGTTTTTCATACGACTTCCCTAATGCATCCATTAGATCTTTTGTAGTCTTTTCTTTTGAAACATTAAATAATACCGAAGATGCAAGACACAGCCGAATCGTTCCGAGTGCCTTGCGATCCAATAAATCCCATTCCACATCTGTCATACTCAAGGATTTGTTCACCTTCTCAGACAGTGGAGTATAAAGATCCTTCTGATAAAGGTAATCTTCCATCCTGCATCTTCCAAAGACTAAAATTCTGCCCGTTGAATTTATCAACCTTAGATATTCCATTATCTACCATAGCTCCCACTTAAGCTAAAAAACTTTCCATGTGATTCAACACTTCAACAAACCAAACCAGGATCTGATACCAATTATTAGGAAATAAGGGATAAAATATGTGGAATAGTCCCTCTCAGAATCACAACAATAGAAACTAATATGCAAAAATTATTCATATCTCAAATAAAATTGTAGAATAAAATAACATAACACAAAGAGACTTAGTATTTAACATGGTTCACTCAAATTTGGGCTACGTCCACCAAGAATCACTTGCTCAGATTTTATTACAAGCCATCGCTCCTCTCAATACAATACCCATATCCGTTTGGAGCTATGCTCAACAAACTCTACAGATATTCACACCCGAATTCAAAACACATCTGCAATACATTTGCTTTGTCCTCTATCATATGCATAAAACCATATAAATAGACAACTTACTTAAGCAATTTTACAAAACCGTGGGTATCAAAACCATGGGCAAAACCCGTCCCATAAACCTATGGGTAAAAAAACTCACCTATATGTGAAGAGCACGTTTCCCTTACTCATTACCTCGAATACCCTGGTCGAACGGCCATGATAAGAGTGCACAGTGTCTAGACACATTTTTGTTTGGGAAGCTGCGCCCCCGAACCCCTACTATCCTTGGGCTGCCGCCCCCATGTACTACACGCTCAAGGCTTTTTACAGCTTTCTATTTTCATACCCCGTTACTAACAATTCTCTTTTCAATGTTAGAGGTCTTCTAATGCATCTTTCTCACATGAACACAGTGCTCTTACAGGGAGTCTCATTTTGGGATAGGGGTATGGTTATTCACGTAACCATTGGGTTAGGGATGATACATGGAGAGAGAACAACTTTTGGTCCCATTTATGTATTCGACATCTTGCTTTCTCATGACCCTCCTATTTTCTGCCTTGCATCATTCTTATTCTTCATGAATCTTTACACATATCCCCTTGATTTTTCCTCCCTTATCGATGTCATCACCTATGGGTGATTGCATCAGTGTAAATTCAAAAATCATGTTCTGACGCCTTTGCCCACAGGAATGGCATCATATAAATACCTCTAACTCTCATTTGACATAAATATAATCACATAATTACACAAAGGAACTCACCATTATCTTTTCTCTTCTACTCCAACTTGCACATGCTCTCTTAGCTTCTGTATTTCTTACATCTTGACTTTTGGCTTGGAGATTATTCTTGCTTGGATTGGTTTGCTTGCACTTTTGGGTCATCTATAGTGAGCTAGGACTAGATTGTTTCCCCTTCTCCACCTGAAAGTTGTTCTCTCTTGGTGTATGGTCCTTTGGGAGATAGATGCATCAACGACCGCCCCCAAACAGGTAAGTTCTCTAACTCACTTTTTCATTTTGTATAGAGTAGTTTCCTACATTCGATACATACTTTATGTTAGCTTAGTATTTTATGGACATACTAGGTTAGCATATTGTATTTCAGTTCTTCATTTCATGTTACATGTTTTCCTTAGGTTAGCATAGACTTTGCATGCTTCTTTTATTTATTATTACCCCCATAGTGTTGATACCTCCATAGGGTTCCTTCCTCTTCTTCAACCTAAGGCCTTGGAAACCTTAGTTTTTCCTAGTGTAAGGGTTACTTCCCTTGGGGTATGTAATCATAGTGGTCCCTGTACCCCCTTTAATTCTATTTGTTTTTGTGTCGGTCTTGGTGTGTCCCTTACTCGTTACCTCAAATACCCTGGTTGAATGGATGATAAGAGTACATGGTGTCTAGACACATTTTTTCCTACCATACATCCTTGGTGAACCCAATTTTGTTCCTTCTGATTGAGAAAATCTCATTAAAATCACACCTTTTTATTTTTGTCTTGTTTCAATTTTTTAAAATTCCAAAAATCCCTAAAAATAAAATTTCCTAGATGCCATCGGCCCCTATGTCATTTTTTGTATAGGGTCAATGATCATCTGTTGTCTCAATCTAGTTTCCATTGTTGATGCCATCGGCCCTATCTTAGTGTTTCAAACCTGTGCATCGACCGATTGCATGTTTTTTCTTTTTAATCATTTACCTTTCCCAATGCCATCGGCCCCTGTGCAAAATCTGTGCATGACCGATTGCATCTAAATTTCAATTTTCTAGAGTTCTATTTTCAATTTCTAGTTTGAGCCAATGTCTCCTCTCAGGATATTCTTGGCTCAGTTGAATCCTGTGAATGTATCTATGGGCTATTCATTCATGCCTGCATTCCCTCTTCATGCTCCGAAATGTTATATTTCTCTTCCCATAAGTGATAATATTCATAGTTGTCCTAATTCTTCCCATGAAGCTCTAATGTCCTCACCTTGTCCTTCTGATCACTTAATACAAGGTCACTCAGTTGAGTGTAATGTCATTGAGACTGAGCATATAGATCTAAGACACATCATTAAAAATATCAATAAAGATGAATATCTTACACTTGATAAGGATGGGAGTCTCTACAAGATATCAATGGAGATGACCATGCCCCATCTTAACTACAAAGGGATCCTCAATAATCAGACACCTCTCTGCAAGACTGATCAAGAGGAGTCCCCTAAAACTCATACTAATGAATGTGATGAACACATAGAGCATGATGAATACCAAGAAGCACCTATAGACAAAGGTCAATCCTCTTCCATTGATCATAACATATTGATAGCTAAACTTTTAGATCAACTAGCCTTATCTCAAGCTACTATTGCTGCTAGTATGATTCAAATGCAAAATCAAATGTTACAAATAGTAGCTCAAAATGTGGTACCCAATGTACCTTCTTTCACACCTCCCCCATTGGTGGATGCACATGGAAATCCCATCCCTCCTCCACCAATCTGAAACAAAATGTTACAAACAGTCCAAAATGAACCTCTTCTTCCTTATATCACTGTCATGGATTTAGGAGAGACCATCCCTACCATCTCTTATGATGGTTCCAAGGACCCAACCCTCTTCCTTAAAACCTTTGGCAATCTTTATAAGGAGTGGATCCAAATGAACACCTATGCAACAACCAAACTTCTAGCAAATTCCTTGGTAGGAGAAGCTCTAGAATGGTATAGTTAGGTTCCTCCCCATTCAATAGTTGATCTAGAAGGTTTAGTTAAAGCCTTGATTTATGAATTTCAACAATAAGAGCTACCTGAAAATACCTTGCAAAAATTCATAAATCTTAAACAAGGTATGAATGAATCAACTCATGAATTTATTAAAAGATGGAAGGCTTTGTCTATACAAGCCAACCATAACCTTGATAATAGAAGTTTATCCCAAATATTCCTTAAGGCCCTTATGTTGACCCTCCAATATAAGGTTAGATATTTTTCTCCTAGTACGTTAGAAGAGGCCCTCAAAAAAGCTAAGAGGCAAGATCACCTTATGCATGAGTTTCAGGATGCACTTCTAACTCATCACCAAAACTTACAAACACAACACATGTCATTAGTCCCTCAAAATTCCTGAGAGAAAAAGGAATGGGAGACACTCGAGAATCCTCTCACTCTCTCCCCCATACCCCTTTATCTTGCATTGAACTTCTTCAAATGCTTCCTTCACCACAAATTTTCCCTCCTTCAAAGCAAGCTCTTCCTACTTTCAAAGGTGACTTGTTTTGCTGGTGGCATGCAACTATAGGCCACTCACATAGTGATTGTAAGGATCTCAGGAAGGCAACCCTTGACTTATTCTTTGGATCTTCCTTTGATTACTCTATAATCATACAAGAGCACTACAAAAAGTATCAATCTTTAGAAAAATCGATCTCTAATTGTCAAAATCAGCAACACAAAAACCCCATGAAGAATGTCATGGGTACTGTAGAGTCCTCATATGATCAAAGTTTCTTAGATTCCCAATATGTCAATGTTGCTAAGACTAACTATAGGCGTAAGCCAACCCATAAAGACCCAGTTATCAAACCAAAGAAACCAGTTGATATCCCTTCTTTGCTTGACACTTCCCAAGATCCACCAATGGTGGAGCCTACTCCTAAAGTTGAGCCTCCACCTGCAGCATCAACAGTGTCACCAAGAAAAGACCCCATTCCTCCCTCTTATGAAAAAATAGTTCCATCTAACACAAAATCACCGTCGGGCTTGGATACATATTCTATCATCATTACCGTGATATCATTATGGGAATTACTCCAAGTCATCATGGAAATTTTTAGATGAGTTAAACTCCCTCACATGCAAGATTCCTTTCATGGAACTCATGCATACATCATCTTCACATTGAAGGTTCCTCCTCTAACAGTTACAAAGATTTGAGGATCCTTCTTGTGTAGCTCCCAAAACTCCTTCCATGACCACAAACCCAGAATTCCATCACATAGAGACTATGGGGCAACCTCCGTGAGCTTTACACTTTGATTCCTTAGCCTTAGAATTCATGGAAGATGACATGATTACAGACGAAGTATTATTCCATGTTGATGACCCACCACTACTCATTAGTTTCGTTATTCATGATGCTCAAGTGTGTAGAGTCCTCGTGGACGAAGGGTCTGGCATTAACCTAGCTTCTTACTCCTTAATCAAAAACCTCAGATTCTCTTTTGAGAATCTCAAACCAACCCATCTAACTTGTCGAGGCTTCAAAAAAACTAAGTAGAAACCCATAGGATGCATCTAGTTACCTATTATAGTCATACCTAAAATGGTTCATACAAAGCTTATGGTCTTAGATCATCCTCTTTCTTACAACCTATTATTGGGTCACCCTTGGACACATCACATGTGCACATTCACATCGTCTGGGTATACCAGTGTATCAAATTTATTCACAACAACCAACACTTTAGGAATGATGTTGATCCCAATCCTTGGGATGTTCTAATACCATTTCCTAATGAGCCTTTCCTCATGCCCACTGCTCCTGAGATCCAAGGCATTCCATATCCGAAATTCTTTGATCTTAAGTTTGAAATTCAAATTACATTGGCAGACTCAGATGATGATGAGCCTAATGAGCTCCAAAATAGAGTCAACAAGAATCAATTACGTGATGACATTGTGTAATGGTTACCGCCAGTCATCCTACCGTGGGACGGGTATCCATCATAATCTGACCTAAAAGAACCTATTTGTCACGCCTCAATTTCCAACCATTTAGAATGTAATGAGTTAGGCATTGTGCAACTCTTTTCTGATCATCCTCCTCTCTCACCCTGATATTTTAGCAAGATTGGTGTCATGGCCAAAGAGGAGGTGCCTCAAGAGGAAGAGATTGTATTTTCCTCCCCTAATGATGAAGACTATATCGTCTCACAAGCTGAGTCCAGACACTTGAAGTATTGCACTACCAACATGCCTTGGCCCAAATGCAATCCTTACGAACCCAATCTAATACCATTGACACATCTTATGAACCTCCCATTTACGATACTAGTGATAGTGAGGATGAAGAGGAAATACTTACCTATGTGCCTCCCACTAATCCTCCACTTTTGGACACCCCTTGGGTATTAGAGCAGCTCCATGATTATTCATCTTGTCCATCATTTCTAAATCAAATTCAGACCCCTAATAACTCCACCACCCACCTTAGCTTCTGAGACAACCTTAGCAGTTGAAAATGGTCCCTGTCTACTAGCTTGGCCATTGTGGATCTTGCACCCAAATAGGCCACCTTGGACATTAGGGTGTTGGACATCTGACAAACTAGTTCTAGACAACATCAAGATGGAAAATGATACATAGGCTTAGAAATCGATGTAGAATATCATGGTCCTCTCCCTACCTTAGATAATGATGAAGCTATCCTAGAACTCTTATATGCATGAGAGGATAGACTTCCTCGAAACCATCACAAACTTGGGAATTTCCCCAAAACACTCATGTGCTTTGATGATTGTGTCACTACTATCGATCCTTGTCAGGATGAAGTGGCCAAATTACCTGAGGCTCCATATCAATTTCAAGACAAAAATGTTATGTTGGACAAATCTACTATTAGTGTGTAATTAGATGTTGAACCATCACATGTAGTCATGCTTGGAAATTTTTTTCCCCATCTACGTGAGCATCACATCGAAATTTTAAGAAAACATAAGGAAGTATTTACATGGGGATATACCGACATGCTAGGCATTGATCTTGAAATTGTCTCCCATAATATTATCACCTATCCTGACATTGCACCTGTACGACAGAAGATAAGAAAATTTCCTCCTAAGATCAATGACCTTTGTCATAAGGAAATCATTAAGCTCCTAGATGCCAAATTCATCCACACTGTGGACTATTCTGAATGGGTTTCTAACATTTTCCTAGTTAGGAAGAAGGCCACTCTTTCCATCTGAATTTACATTGATTTCAAAAACCTTAACCTCGCTTGTCCTAAGGATAACTTTCCTTTACCCTCCATTGATGCCATCGTCAACACCACGATAGGGTACGAAATGTTTTCACTTATGGATGGGTTTTCGGGTATAACAAAATTCAAATTTCCCCTGAAGATCAACATAAGACCACTTTCACAACATAATGGGGTACTTATTGTTATGTCAAAATTCCCTTCAGACTTAAGAATGCTGGTGCAACATATCAACATGCCATGACTCACATATTTCATGACCTCATACACAAAATTTTCAAAGTTTATGTGGATGATCTACTTGTTAAATCTTGATGCACAGATGATCATGCTCATGACCTAGACATTTCCCTAGGACGTCTTCACAAATACAAGGTTTGTCTCAATCCTAGAAAATGCATATTTGCGGTGACTGGAGGAAAATTTTTAGGATTCTTAGTATCAAAACATGGCATTGATGTGGATCTAGTAAAAAATAAGGCCATCCTTGACATGTTGTGACCTACTTCTATATCTGACATTCAAACCTTTATCACTAAGCTTGGGGCAATTTGACAATTTGTGCCTGAGTTTACTTATCATGTACAAGCCATAAACAACCTACTCTGAAATTACCACTAAGCTTGAATGGAACAAGGATGTGTCAAGTAAGATTTTGATAATATGAAACAATCTTTTCCTCATTACCAACACTTACAACCTCCTTCTCCTTATCGACCTTTGGTGTTATATACCTCTTCCACTCTGGTGTCTTTTGGGGAAATGTTAGCTCAAGAAGATGAAAAAGGAAAGGTACATGTCATTTACTATGTTAGTCAAGCCCTATTAGATTATGAGATGTGATATACTTCCATCGAGCAAGATTTCTTAGCCATTTACTATGCTGCTACAAAACTACGCCATTATATGCTTTACTAAACTACTTATGTCATCATTCACATAGATCCTTTATGACACTTCTTCTCAAATGTTGTCCTTTTGATGGACCAAATTGGGAAGTGGATGACTCTCCTTATGGATTTTGACCTTCGCATCATCACCCAATGAGTAGTAAAATGCCAAGTTATTTTTGACCAATTTTTCACTGCTCCCATGCCTTCACCTTAACCCATTTATGACGCATTACTTAATGAGGACATCCTCCTCATTGAGGGCATTTAAATTGTTATCTCTATCAAATATTACTTCTTTAGCTCCATGGAAGGTCTTGAGGCACAATCCTCCAAAGCCAATAACAAAGCACCTCCCTGACTAAAATAAACCAAACCCTAAGATCATTGAAGAAGAAATTACCATTGATTTACATGAAGATACATGGTTGTTGCAATTTGATGGGGAAAATTTTCTTCAAGGATCTGGTGTGGGTTGTGTACTCTCTGATCCTTCTGAAAAAATTTTCCCCTCTCCTATCGATTAGAATTTGAGGTTACCAACAACATGGCTGAATATGAAGCTCTTATCCTTTGCATGCAAGCTTCCCTCACTAAGAATATTTCTTATCTCCATGCCATGGGTGATTCTCAATTGGTGTGTCAACAGGTTAGTGGTGCATATCAATGTCGTAGTGAAAATATTAAATCTTATTACAATCTTGTTCAAGAGCTAAAGCCACACTTCACATCGTTTACCATCGAATCAATCCCTCGTGAACAAAATGCTTTGGCTGATTCCTTGGCCACATCTGCCATACAATTTCATCCACATTATGATTCTCATGAAGCTACTCCCTTAGTACAAATTTTCCAAGATCCCACTACCTCACATCATGAAAGTGTCTAGGATTTCTACCAAATTGAATCAGACATCCCCTGCCATTGATCCTCGGTATGCAAACATTCATCAATTTATCGAACATCAAACCCACTTAGATGGCACATACTCACAATCATGATTGTGCATATGAAAAAAGGCTCTCAAGTATGTGCTTAAAGATGATGTCCTATACTATCAAAACTTTGAAGGTACCCTACTCTAATGCATTAATAAGGAGGAATTTACCCTTTTCTTAGAAGAAGTGCACAAGGAACTTGTGGTGGCCATTATAACGGTCATGCTACTGCCCACTAATGCTTACGTATGGGTTACTATTGGCCTACCTTAGAATTGAACGCTCATACTTTTACTAAGAAATGCAAACCCTGCCAATTCCATGATGATTTAATTCATTCCCCTCTGACTGAGCTGTAGTCCATTTCCACTCCCTATCCCTTCAGCATATGGGGATTGGATTACATCAAAAATCTCCCACGATCTCAAGATGGCCATGTCTTCATCATTACTACCACGGAATATTTCATCAAGTGGGTTGAAGCCATGCCCCTCACCAACATGTCTAACCTTAACACCTACAAATTTGTCCTCAACCAAATCATTTTCCACTTTGGGATTCCCCACACCATCATATCTGACAATGGAGAGAGTTTCAAATGTAATGAAATGAGAAACTTTGTGCTAAATTCAAAATTAAGCATCGATTCTCAACACCCTACCATCCCCAATGTAATGGCCAAGCTGAATCTACAAATAAAATCATTAATAAGATCCTTCAAAATATGATTCATGAATCCTGTATAGACTGACATACCAAACTATATCCTACACTATGGGCATATCACACCAGTGTCTGCACGGCCACTGGGGCAACACCTTTCTCTCTTACCTATGGAGTTGAAGTTGTCCTTCCACTCGAGGTGGAACTTCCTTCGCTTCATATATCTCTCTGTGGAATCATTCTAGATGAAGAAATTTGTGAGGCACGCCTCATGAACTTGACATCCTTGAAGAATGACATGATCGTGCGTATACTCACAATCAAAAGCAAAATCAACACATGGTTGTGCAACATAATAAGCTTGTTCATCTACATACTTTTGATGTGGGTGACCTTGTCCTCAAACTTGACTATACCCATGAAAAGGAAGGAAAATATGCTAAAAAATGGTGGGGTCCCTACCTCATCAAAGATATTATCAGCCCTAATACATATCACCTTCAAACCAATGAAGGCCACATCTTCAAAGAACCAACAAATGCCCAATTTCTCAAAAAGTTTCACGCTTGAAGGAGCTTGAGAGTTTTGGTACTCAGTTACCCTCTCTTCCTTCTCCTTTTCAAATTCACTACTTCATCAACCTTCCTTTTCTCTATGAAAATCAAAATATTGGTTTCGATTTTCCCTGGCCTTTCCTATGGAATCACTATGGTCTTGTGCATCCTCGCCCAGGCTCATTGTCTTACTTGGATTTGTTTTTGCCTCTTATTCTTATAATATCTACCTCATGGTTTTTTGCACTCTTTAGCATTGTTATTCGCCCCTTGGGCTAACCATCCATGTTCTATTTATGTTCACCTTTGATTTTATTCCAGTACCTCTTTGGAGCTTCTACCATATGATTTTTTGTGCTTTTCAATGTTGTTACCCACCTTGGCTTTGACACTATGACACCTTATTCCAAATTCTAAATTCATGACATCCAGTCCATGGGCCCTTGGCTAGGTGATTTATGTCTTATTTTACTAATGATACTCTAGTGTTTCCTTTCAGTTTTGCTTCTCTAGGGTTCTAACAACATGGATTGTCCCTGTACGTAGTAGGACAACTGACACTATCAAGTACATGCATTGGTGGTATATTTCATTTCAGCTAGTCCTTTATTTTACCTTCTACACTTAATTTCAATTTTGGTGTTATGTATTGTTCTTTCCCTTGTCTAACCCATGTTTGGCTATTGTGACATGCAATAATCAATGGTGGGGAATATGTATACACCTAAATTTTTACTCTTTATATTTTCATACATGTTACTAAAAATTATCTTTTTAGGTTAGAGGTCACTAGTGCATCTATCTCTGGAATGGTGCCTTAAGGGGATCATTCCAGATAGGGGTATGGTTATTCACGTAACCATTGGGTTAGGGATGATACATGGAGAGAGGACAACTTTTTGTCCCATTTACGTATTTATTTAGCTCTCATATTCATCTTATTTTGCCTCACATTCTTTTGACATCTTGCTTTCTCATGACCCACTCATTTTTTTTGCATTATTCTTATCCTTCATGACACTTTTCACATCTCCCTTTTTTTCCTCCCTTTCCAATGCCATCGCCCGTGGGTGATTGTGTCGGTGCAAATTCAAATTCCCTGCTCGATGCCTTTCCCATGGGCGATGATAATTCGGTATAAATACCCCAACTCTCATTTTTCACATAAAGAACATCACAAAATTGCACAAAGGAATTCACCTTTAGTTTTTATCTCTTGTGCCAACTTGCACCTGCTCACTTAACTTTTGTATTTCTTACATCTTGACTCTTGGCTTGGAGATTCTTCTTACTTGGATTGGTTTTCTTGCACTTTTGGGTCATCTATAGTGAGCTAGGACTAGATTGTTTCCCCTTCTCCACCTGAAAGTTGTTCTCTCTTTGTGTATGGTCCTTTGGGAGATAGATGCATCAACGACCGCCCCCCAACAGGTAAGTGCTCTAACTCACTTTTTCATTTTGTATAGAGTAGTTCCTTACATTCGATCAATACTCTATGTTAGCTTAGTATTTTATGGACATGTTAGGTTAGCATATTGTATTTTAGTTCCTTATTTCATGTTACATGCTTTCCTTTGGTTAGCATAGAATTTGCATGCTTCTTTTGTTTATCATTACCCCCCATAGTGCCAATACCTCCATAGGATTCCTTCCTCTTCTTCAAATTAGGGCCTTGGAAAAATTAGGTTTTCCTAGTGTAAGGGTTACTTCCCTTGGGGTATGTGATCATAACGGTCTGTGTACCCCCCTTTAATTCTATCTATTTATGTGTTGGTCTTGGTGTGTCCTCTTACTCATTGCCTCGAATACCCTAGTTGAATGGATGATAAGAGTGCACGGTTCTAGCCATTGTTAAGCCCTTCGAATAATCAATCAAGTTGGAAAATTGAAGAGTTTATATTTTTCGACTTATTTCCCATCTATCCCAAATTGATTTTCTCATTTTCCTAATCATTTGGGTGTATTACAAGATAAAAGCCATCAAGTCTCTAAATTTGATGTCAGTAGTAGCTTGGGCCAAATAAATGTACTAACTTATGGATGATATGAACACACTTTAGTTAGACCACTCCTTTATAATGGAGCAATTATCCAAATTTGACAAATTGGATCTTATAGATGACTTGGATAACAAATTGACATGTTTCAATGCCAAATCCAATTCCATCCATAATTGACATAAATCTTAGGACTCCATAGTCACAACATCCACCAAAAATTTGGTGGACAACTCCAAAGTCTACTAGATTTTTTGAAATTTGTTAGTGATGATCTAGTCATCTAGCTCTATGAAGAAAATCAATATTTTCCTGTCAATTAGATCCTCATGGATCAAAACATTTTTGTAGCTTCATTCAACTTGGACATGAATTCAATGGTACAAGTGGTTGGAAGAAACTTACACTATCCTAACATAAGAGGAGTTCAATAAACACTTTCTCACTTGATTTGGCCCTAGTGCATTTGAGGACTTTATAGGAATTTTGAGTAATTTGAGGAAAACTTTCCCTGTCTGTGATTATTGAATTGTCTTTGAAAAATTGGCTGACAAAACAATAGGTTAGGTGAGGGTTTTTTTAAAGCTTCCTCATTATTGGATTGAAGGACAATGTCAGGGCACAAGTAAAAATGTTCAAGCCCACAACCTTGATGGAAGCAATTGGGTTGGCTAAATTAGTCAAAGAGAAACTTATAACCTAACATTGTCCATATAAACCATCACAAGTCAGGGATCCACAACCATTTTGACTAACATCCAATCAAGGCACCGGAACTCCAATCATCAAGTGCCTGTCACATCAGTAAATGATAGCTCACAAAGCCAAAGTGATGAGTTAGAATTGTGATGAGAAATACAGTCCAATCTATAAATGTGTGGAATAAAAAATATATCTATTGGATGTTGAAATACCTTCCACATATGTTATATTGTCTAACATAGAAGACAACTCCGAAGATGAGTAGCCTGATTAAAATAATTTGAGTTAAGATTTTTCCCCTGATATTTTAGTTTGTGCCCTAATTGGGATCACACCCCAAAACAATGAAAGTATTCAGGTACTTCAAAGGGCAGTGCATAACCATCTTCATTGACTCAGGAATCACTCATAAGCTCATTGACCTGAGGGTAGATAAACAAGCAACTTGTTACCTGTACACATGCAACAAATTTGAAGTAATGGTAGCTAACAGAGGCACATTGTATTGTAGGAGAAAATGCCAAAATGCCTAGGTTTCGGTGGGTGATAACAAGCTTAAATCAAACATATTTACACTTTCACGAGATGGCCACAACATTGTCTTGGGTTCCCAATGGTTTCAATCCTTAGGACATATACCATGGTTTTCTTCTAAATTATAGATGCAATTCACGGTTATAGGACCCCATTACACCTTAGCAACAAGACCTACTAAGGTTATTAGTTCTCACCGCAAGGTTTAGCTGGTCAAAATGGGTTCCTCAAGTGTGGTGGCTCAACTATGTGTAGTTACCATGACAAAAACATGGACATCCACAAAACCCGTAGAATTATAACTCTTTTTTCACAATAACTCACAAGTGTTTTTAGAACCTTAAGAGATTACCACCACAACACTCTCATAATCATGTCATACAACTAGTTCTTGGGAGTTAATTACCAAACATCCAATTGTACCATTACTCGTACATGTGAAAAACCAAATTTGAAAAGATGGTCAGGGAATCTCTGGGTGTAGGGTTTGTTCTGCCAATTGTGCATATGTATCTCTCTCCAACGCTCCTTGTTCACAAGAAGATGAGTCATGGTAGTTATGTATGGATTTTTGGGAATTAAACAAATTAACAGTCATAGATAAATTCCCAATTTCGGTGATCGATGAATTTCTTGGGGCCCATTTCTTTCCTATGCTAGATTTGAGATCTAACTACTATGAGATTCACTTATGGGAAGAGGATATCCCTAAGACAAGTTTTGTGACCCATGATGGCCACTATGGGTTTTTGGTGATGCCTTTTGGTCTTACAAATGCATCGTCAACTTTCCAAAGCCTAATGAACCAATTTTTTTGGGCATTGCTTTGTAAGTTAATCATGGTTTTCTTGTATGGCATCCTAGTCTATAGACATGGGAACAACATATTGTCTATTTGGACCACACCTTGTATCTCCTTGCTAATAATTAATTGTATGTCAAACACTTCAAGTGTATTTTTGGTATTGCAAAGGTGGATTATCTTGGTCACATTGTCTTAGCAGAAGGGGTTAAAGTGGATCCTAAGAAAAATGAAGATACAAAAAATTGACCCAAACCTAAAACCTTCAAAAGTTTATGAGGTTTTTAGGTCTTACCGACTATTAGTATGAATTTGTCAAGGAATATGGTAAGATTTTTACTGCCTTGATCACTATGCTATGCAAAATTGCTTTCCTGTGGTCTACACTAGTAGAACATGCCTTTGATCTTCTCAAACAAGACATGTGTCCTCAATCCTTTCTATGACAGTTTTCAAAACCTTTCATCATTAAAAGTTATGTGTCGAGGACATGAATTAGAACCATAATGATTAAATATGGTTGCCCTTTAACATTTACTAGCAAGGCCTTGACAGGAAAGAATCTGACCAGATCCACTTATGAAAAGGAAATGCTATCCATTCTTCATACAATAACTCATTGGCGACCATATCTATTAGGTCGACATTTTTGCTTGAAAAATTATCATCACAACCTAAATTATTTCTTGGAACACGTACCATTGGTAATTGCGAAAAAGACAAAAGTGGGTGACTAAATTATTTGGATATGAATATGAAATATTATACAGAAATGACAAACAAAATGTGGTGGAAGATTCCTTGTTGCATAAATTTGAAGAATAGGGGATCTCGTGTCCTATTCTTACCAACACTTTATTAGTTACAATAAGTCTAACAAGAATGCAACAAGATGCATTCGTGTAACAACTCATTCAAAAACTCAAAAACAAATCCTACAACTAAGTAGGGATACTCTTGGGAAGATAATTACTTGGACTATTAGGTCAAACTGATGCTCTCTGTAAATTTAGAACTTCAATAGAAACAATGTAGGAACTTCTTGCATCACCTGTTGCGAGGCCATTCTGAGTTTTTGAGACCTATACATGGGTCAAAATAAACTTCTTTTAGGGTGGCATGAGACAAGATATCAAACAATTTTTGGTATAATGTGATACATAATGTCCAGATTCCTAACACTCTACAACCACTATTAATTCGAATGGTAGTATGGACAAATGTCTCCATAGAGTTCATTGAGGGGTTTCCTAAGTTTGGTGGGAAACCAGTCATCCTTGTTATAGTTGACCGCCTCTCCAAATATGCATATTTCTATTTATTGACCCACCATTTTAATGCTTCCGTAGTGGCACAAATTTTCATTGATCAAAATTTCCACCTCCATGGTATATGCACTCTTCTATTGTTTAATATCACGATCATCCCACTTTCACTAGCAATTGTTGGTAGGTATTGTTTAAACAAGAAGGGACACAACTTAAAACGATCTTAACATACTATAATACAAAATTACGGTTTAATATCTAAATATATTGTACAATAATAATAATTTAAAACTTAGACAAACAATCCTAACAATCCTTTGTGTTACTCTTGCATTTTCCAACAAATTTGGAAATGATAAATCAATAAAGTACATATAGGGTTTTAGGGGTAGAGAGGAATATAATTCTAGGATAAGACTATGAGACAAAGTGTTCAAAATGTGCTTAAAAGTGTATCAAGGTGTCATCAAGTTGCTCATAAAATATCTTGACTTGGAATGCAATACAAGACAAGTTTGTGGGTGTTTAGACACCATCTTGACCTAACTTATCCCTAGGGCTATGAACTTCTCCTATGTACTTGTACACTCAGTCTAGATTTTGGGGTCTCATTCACCTATATTTTGAGGCTTGATTATTAGATCTAGATCCATGCAATGATCATGATGTGATGATATATGACTTCACCATGATTTAAATCCTAGCACTCGTGCTTGAAACCTAAAAGGGGTTAGTAACAACTAGGATGGACTGCCTCACCACACCTCTATTTATATGATAAGGCTGTACTACATACTTGTACTTTGAAGAGGGATCAATCCACATGTAGCTCTCCCCCATTATGATGAGAAGCATGTGATGTAAAATAAACATTATAAATAAATCCCTTAATCTGACCCTCACACTTGGCAACATGCACTTATACTTCGGTTTTGGCTCATGGTTAATCTAGGGAACTAATATAGCTGACTTCAAAATTTTAGTGGCTTACTATTTTCATAGGCGCTCTAAGGAATAGAATAATGTAGTGTTTTCTCTTGAATTTCTTAGAGTGAGTGAGCGAAGAATCTCTAGATGCCCTAATATATTAGGGTGTGTTTGTATTTGTACATGACCATTCATATAATTTCCTATTCAACCCACCCAAAAGTACCACCTAAGTTGACTATGCTAAGTTACCCTCATTTGAGAAAAATGACCATTAGAAGTGCAAGGGATAGGTTCATAGAGGTGGGATAGTTTCATAGTCGAATGTGTCCAAAATCTATGAACTTGTCCAATGTGCGAAAGGAATCAATTTTAAGAAAAGTGGAAATTTGTATATATATTTTGTAGCATGTGTAGAGATTCTTGAGGAGATGATTTGGATAATAACTATCATCTAGTGGGAATGGGATGCATGATAGTGCATGAGGGTGCTATAAGTTGGTCATTTATGTTTAAATGTGATATATGTAAGAATAAATGTCAAATTCCATATTGCCAAGTGCAAAGAAATTTTTTTAGGTACTGTAATTGCCCCCATTTTGATATAGTATTGACAAATTATTGATTGAAAAAATGTGAACCTCATGTCCCAATCATAGGATGGTGGTGTAAACTCTTGAGTGCTTGCACCCTTCTACATGAAACCTACAAATCATATGGCAAAGCCGTATACATTAATGTTCAAGAATGACACATAAATTTGTAACATGAATTTAAAAAAATTATATCTAAAATGCTTGAAATAAAGTGAAATGTGTACGCGAGAAACTACACTTGATTTGCCATGCCCAACCATGCCCATAATTTGGTGAATGTGAATAGTGCCATAGGGCTTACCCCTGTATATAGTGACTGCTATCATCTTGTTGATAATCTTGCCTTGCCAAAAGCAAGGAATATTTGCTAGTTTAAAAGCCTTCCCAGTAGCTTGAAACTTTTTCTAACTTAATATTTTTTCCAGTAGCATAATCTATCCTTGTTGGTAGCTTGGCATGTCATTGAACTTTGTGGGCTCTTGAGGCCAATTTCAATTTTGTGGGCTAATGAGGCCAAACTCAACTTTGTGGATCGTGGAGGCCAATTTTGTTAACTTTGTGTGTGATAAGAATGGTGAGCTTTGTGATAAGTGAGTAACCAATCTGAATTGTGTAAACATTAACTAATTTGGATATGAACTATGTGAAAAGTGGTTAACTTTGATATGAATTGTGTGAACAATGATTAACTATGATCTGAATTATGTGAATAGTTTCTATCTCTGATCTAAATTGTGTGAAATTCCATCAATATATTTGAAAAGACATACTCTTAACTATAATTTGTGTGAAATTTCAAATAATCCCACAATATGGCCCCTTTTGAGATGAGGGATATCACTATGTATCACTTAATTCAAAAGAAAAAAGTAGTTTAATTGTACCATGCATAAAAAGGCATCTAAAAATAAACGATATAAACCATGTGACCTAAACATGGTTTCATAAATTAGCATGCATAGGATATGATCATTATATAACAAACATGATATATGTGTTCTTAAAAGTAAAGCATATAGTGGTCATCATTATAAATTTATACAAATCAATGCCTAAACTATAACAATGAAAATTAGACATATGTTAGCATACACACAAATTGACATTAAAGGATCCTTTAGGACTCACAACATGACATGAAAAGACATAACACAATAGGCCCATTATAAGATGTGACCACATCGTTGACATGACATCATGATGATGTGGCAAATCTACTGACAATAATGTTGGTAACAAACACATAATAAACATAGAATCATGAAAAAGGTAGATAATCATTCTACTCGTAAAATCATGGAGCCTAGAGCATATAAATGTCATATAATATAGATCAAGCATATGTCAAATAGTATAGAGCATACATATTAGACATTAAAACATAGAATAATCATGCTAGATAATAAGCTTAAAACAAGCATGTCATAGAGTAAACATGAAATATATACAAGATCTTTTGGGTCTCACAACATGATATGACACAACGGGCTCACTATAAGACATGTGATCACACAACCAACATGACATCATGACAACTCGACCAACAATATTGTTAGTAACAAGCACATAGTAAGCATAAAATCACGAACCATCTAAACAATCATTGTACACATGGAATCATGGAGCATAGGGTATATAAATGTCATATAGTATAGATCAAACATGTGTCAAATAGTATAGAGAAGACATACTACAAATTATACATAGAACATTCATGCTAAACAATAAGCATAGATCAATCGCGTCATAGACTAAACATGGAATATATACAAGATCCTAGGGCCTACAATGATGAGAAAAGTATATGCAAGAGCATATGTGATAAATGAGTATAGAACATAGAATAAATAGTAACATATAAACATGTGACGTGCAATGCTAATACATAGAAATAAGGAGTGTAGTCACCTAGTTAGCACAATACAATAACTAGAATAAAGCACATCATGAAGTATGAGTTAGTGTAAGATATGTAGTAAATGGATCCATATCACCGATGGAAAAGGGTGAAAAACACATAAATTGAAAATATTTTGTGTAAAATGTCTCCATTGTAGGCTTTCCTCTAACGTGGAAGATTTCCCTGGGTGTATGATTCTAGGAGTTGCAAAGCATATGTGTATTTGTCCACGGAAAAAGGTCTATCTTGCAACTAGCTCATATACCATTGAATTCCAATGCATAGAGAAATAAGTAAAGTGTTAAAATATGATAATATTAGTGTTCGAGTCTATACGATAATAAAGCAAATCACATATAGGTCTTGGTTTTGAATTTTTTGAAAATATAAATGGTATTGTATTTTCTTAAATAATTGAACATGTGAATAAAATTAAGATGCATTAGGGGTACTAAGGCATAGGCTAAATCCAATAAAAGAATGGGGATGAGATCATGGGTAAGTATATTCCCACAATAATTACATTAAACCCTTAAAATGTATTGCATCATCGGGTTATGCGTAGGTGTCAAAAAAATGAATAGTGTAAAATTATTGTTGTCAAAGTTGAAGATGCATGTGAAGAAGAAGATATGTACAAGAGTCCTTATATTTAGGTGTGAATAAAGGAAACATATGAGGGCTATCCTATGATATCATCAATGGGATCATCGTATATATGTCTTGTAGCAAGTGGCGCGAAGTGCATTATATACTAGTAATGAGTAATATGAATAGTTGATTCATCATATAAGTTTGAGAAGGAATCATATGTATTATAGTTTATGAAAATATAAGTGCCAATGATATGTG